>CM077913.1:28750000-30000000 GCA_039766575.1 Serrognathus titanus
TCGTCAGAATTAAATATGGAATTTTAACTACTGAATTGAAGTGTCTTTCAATTGAATTATTTTTAATGTTAGTGATACGTCGCGAATGTAATAAGAGATTATTTTATCTTATTCTGTATTTGACAATATTTTTAAAAAATGTTTTTTTACATCTATAAATTTTTTATGTATTCCACATACACATCAAATTATCAGTCGATACTCAGGCAAATATTGTCCCATACTACTTAATAATTGGTACATATATACTTAATATACTGGGTATACATATATACTTAATATACTGGGTGTTTCATTGAAGATGCATCAAACTTGATATGGGGGTAGATGTCGGGAAAAGAAAGAAAAGTTTCTTTTTTTTCTCTGTAATGAATAAATTTAGAGAAAATCGAAGGGAAAGCAAAGTCGCATATTTTTAGGATGGGCTTTAAATGAGAATGAATGAATTGTTACTCATTCACATACGAAATCGGTTTATTGGTTAATTGCCTCTATAATGTCGCCCCAGTCGCTTCGGCAAAACACATTTAAAACATCATGGTTGTTGGCAATCAATAAAAATAATAATTGGTCGTTTATTTTCTGTTTTCCATTTAATACGAATTTTCTAATTGTTAGTTGAAGAATTTTAGGATTGTTCAAACATTTAGTAGTTTGCGCTTATTTAAGAATTTATTATTCACATTCACAATTTCATGAAATCGTTCGTAGAAATTTAGCGCCCAAGTACCTGGTTTTACCCAAAATATTACGTTCGCCGTACTACTCCAATTGAGGACTTTATGGTATTAACTTTTCCATGAACGCAAAATTTACTGATTTCCTTTTCTTAGTACTGTCTCACTTTCTTCTCAACCAATAACAATTTGTCAACGCAATTTACAGGAATTTTTTGATTGGTGCATCCCTCTCTTGCAGTTGTCGGAATAATTATCTTCGAGAAGAAACGAAAAACTAAAATCAGTACTGTTTCATTTTTCACGTGTAACATAGATTAAATCAAAGCAGAAATTTTCTTTTTCAATTTATTTTAACTTAGAATAGGTTCAGTTGTACGAGCTCAATTTTTGTAAATAGTTTTCTTTTCTGATTTAGTAAATCTTTTTAGCGTCAGTGTTGGTGACTTCAATTTCAACGAGGAAGCAGTTGTTTATGCCACACAGTGGTTGATGTAGGAGGAGTGATTTTCTGATTTTCATTTTGAAGTCTTCATTAGTTTAGTTTATTAATTTAATTCAAATTTTTTACGATAGGCGATTTTACTTTTCAAGAATACGCAAATGCATATGCATTTATTATACGGAGAATGTCGAGGAAACGCGCGATTAGCAGCACGTTTTTTTTTATAAGATTTGACGAATTTTATTTTAATAACAATTTGTAATGTGCGACAACATACATACTAAATGCATATTTTTGCATAGCCCCACATTTGTAATTTATTATTAAATTAAATAAGTTTAAATATCCACGCGATTTTACATCGCTGCTGCATTCGACGTGTGGCAAAGTTGAATACACCGAGCTTTCGGCCAAGGGCAAAATAAAATCTAGTTATAAATTTCTTCGCTGTTTATGGATTTATTACCCCCCTGCAGCTGTGTGCCATTCATAAATGCAATTTAGTCGCCGGTTTTGTTTCACGTTTCCGCACGCTACAATATTTCAAAAAACATCGACTCCAAATTATGCAAATTTCAACTTGCTCCGATTAAAATTTTTTATTAAGATATTTTGTTTGAAATAATGTCAGAAACGTGTCCCTGAAGTTTGATGCATCTTCAATGAAACACGCTGTATAGTAACGACAGTACCAGAGTACCTCTTTATTAAAATGGAACAGTTTCATTTTATGAATACTCGAAACGTGATAACTACCCGATACCCAATAATTAGCCGATACCCGCTACTCAATTTATTGACTGTGAAGGATTATTTGAAGGGCCACTTACTTCGAATATTACGATATGATAGATTTTCAAATTGTACTTATCGGGTAGCGGATATCTACTCGGTACTAGTACCTGGATAGCAAACTTATTAGGTATCAGTATCCCTATTTAATACTTCGTTTTCGTTTCACTTTAAGACATGAATTTTAATGTTGAAGTAGTTCTAGTAAAAAAAAATACTTTAATTGAATCATTTTATTATTAATTTTTCTTTTCTTCATTTCAATATACACAAAATACGCTTTGGTGCAATCTGAATTCTCTGATAAACAAATACAACATATCACACAGAGACTTCAGGCTACACTAAAGCATATTTCGCGAAAAATTATGTTCTAGTGGCCACCATTGCAGGATAATAAACACGCCCACTATTTGTGTAAAACATCTAAAAGGAACTAAAAACAGAAACTCAATAGGCATATTTTTTCCAAATTTTTAGCTGAATTGTAAAGCACATTCAGGACTCTTTACCCAATTAATGTTCCTCTTTTGAGTTGTCACATTTAAATCTACTACCAGTTCTAAATTTTATAACCTAGTCTTTGAGGTGAATTAATAACGATTGAACAGGGAACGTCAAATAAAAATGTCAAAGATGCCGCTATGTTCGTGTTGGGAAATGGATGAAAATATCATGATGGAAACATCATTTATTAAAAGAGATAGAAATTTTCCTCTTTCACAGAATGTTTCTGCCTAATGTGTACTAAAACCTAAAATTATTTTGACACGTACCGGGTGTTCCGCAAAATATTGGCAGCAAATTTCATTTGTATTTTAGTGACAAAACAGTCACAACCAATATTTATGACTATTAGACCATAGAACATTACGTCAATCTGACGACTAATTTCTCTTACTAGCGATTGTACATAGCTTTTCAATTAAATTATTTGTGGTTCACTTGCTATCATCAAGAGATTCCCACACATTGCTAAATTCTTGTTATTCTAGTCCTATTGTTACTAAAATTCTAATTCGTATATGTGATTCACTTTTGCAACGTATATTCCAAAATTACTTTCTAGTTCCCATAATTAATAAGCTTAGTTTTTGTATACTGTTTTGTTGATAAACACAATTCAGTTACAAAAATAACATCGCTGTTATCCACCAATGATACATCATAAGCCTAAATGTGATACTGCCGAAAATTAAAAATATGGAATTTACTAAAAACAAGTAATTGTGAACAGAGTGTAAATGTAACTAGAGAAGATCTTGTTAATTCGAAACACATGTTCTTCTAATTTTTCATATGCCTTCTCCAAAATATTAACGTTTAAAAATGAACAGTAGAAAGCATATTAAAGAGAGGTTAACTGCTTATTAGTAATAAAAAACGTTTTTGAACGATCAATTTTTGCTTATAGACTAACTAATTAATTGTAACAAACGAATGGCTTTCAAATGTTGATCAAACTCTCTCTGGATATAAATATTATTTTATTGATAAAATGGAAAAGCTCAAGTCCTGATGTAAAGAACAAATTAAAATTTGCAAATTATGTTCATACAATCGTTTGAGAGAAGTTCCGAAACTCGCTCCTTCTTCGACCGGCTACTGCAAATATCAACTCTTCTATTAATTGTTTTGAAAAGTGTTTACCATTGTTGTGACATATATTTACAGGTGATTAAAATATTCTTCATTATAACTTTTTAACTGAATAAATGACATTATCACTTACTCAAAGGAAGTTGGGGCATTTCCTTGTATGTTACTTGTGAAATGACAATATGTTTGGTACATAAGTCGAAACGCTTCATCCCGAAATAGAAGGCTCAGACTATTCTAGAAATAGACGGGTTTGATTCACACAAATTGAGCAGAGCTTCCTAAGTAGTAATTTTCTAGAGAACAATTAATCACCGAGAAAATTATAATTTTTTATTTAAATTATAACTTAAATTAATATGCTATGCTCAAATTAAATTAAAATTTTGCTAAAACCTTTTCCAGATCAAAATAAAAAAATGTACTTGTAGACAAAAGCTCTTTCAACTGTGTGTGGTAAAACTATCTGGAATAATAAACCTAAAATTCTAGGTAGTCTTTATTATGAACGTGTGAATGTATACAATGCCAAGATTTATATGTGCATGTTTCACACGTGTTAGCTATTCACATACGTAATATCTATTCGAGATTACGTTATTTATTATTTTATTGCAGTCGCACTTCCTACGGCGGGATAACAAAGTATGCCCATATAAAGTTTCTCATTATCTAGGCACGTTTCCCAGAAACTCAATTGCATAAGGTTTTCTCTGTTTATCAGAATTTGTGGAACGAAACCGTTGAGATTTTATTTCGTGCTGATCAGGTTTTGTATAAATTAAACCCGGTGAACTTAACACAACTTTATTCTTTCATAATGTAATTTTCTTACTTGATTATTAGAAGTTGGCGGAATTGAATTTTCTAATAGACATAATAAGAAATTGCCAAACGATTAACAGAAATTTAAAAGAAACTCTGGTGAGTTTTTGTCTAAGAAATTCCACTTTCTTTGAAGTATTTTAGACAACTCAAGAATTTGGGAACAAAATTTTAGAGGATTTATTATTTTCAACGATTGTTGCTATTTTTGAAATCCTGTTTTTTGAAATTAACTCCCCTAGTTGTGTTTAAATCGATAGAACTATTTACAAATTTAACTCACACATTCATAGTTAATCGGTGTTCTCTCAGAATCCCAAATAAACAAATACATTTTCTAAAAGTGAAGTACGAATGTCACAGAGGTAGTTTTCTTCATTTTGGCTAAAACGATATTACAAATTACGTTTTTTTGTTTTGTCCTTACATCACCCTGCCTTTTTTCTTTAGTATATTAAAATTGTTTCAGTGACACTTTTTATGTCAATTTAATACTTTTACGGATGGAAAAATGCTAGAAAGACTTATTAATGTAGATTCTTGTCGGATGAAATTTCGTAATAAATTATTTTAGTGTCCGTTTTAAAATAATTTATTGCTAAAAAGACTGTTTAATTTAACAGTGTCATTTTAAAACATCCTCTTATTTCTCTCTGAAAATCCCGAGGTAAAATGCATACCTAGAAAAAAAAATAATAAAAAATACAATATCGGTGCATTCTCGAACAATCTCCAAAGTGATATTGATGTTCCCTACTTATCAAAAGAGGTTTATCTTTTCTACGGTTTTTAACCGTTCCATTGAATAAATTAATTACTATTATATTTTCATGAGCGATTCAATTAAAAATAATTTAAGTAATAGTTTATTACTATAAAAGTTATGATAAATAAAATGCTACCGTATAGCACAATAAAACGTATTCTATTTTCTTGTGGTAGTTTCGCCGTCTATGAGATATCCGATGATTCGAGAAATTTCCAGGCGCACTCAAGGAAAGTAAAATTGAAAGAAAGTGTGAACATTCGACTCTTAACGGATAAGATAATTTTTGCAAAATTGAAAGAAAATCTTGCTAGCTGACCTAATGGAATCGTCGAGCCAAGAAGAAAGTTTTACTGGCTGGTACTTGATAAAAATTCGAGAAACAATTGCAATCGTTTTGCAAATGTCAACAGCTACCCATAATCAGTTACCATAATCAGCAGAACAGTACTGGAAAAATGCAAAGCAATTGCTTCTGTAAACCATATTCAAGTAAGTGATGCATCCGTTCGGCATCACCACCAATTACCGGGAAAGAGATCAAAATTGTTGAAACCAAAAGAAGTAGAAGACGTACAAGGACTGAGTCGAAAACATTCAAAGAAATATTCATCTACACCAACCATAACTTAATCAGTTCGTTGATTCGCACAACTGCCGTTAGCAAAAAGAAAGGAAGCCGACAAGTCAATCAAGAAATTTCAACAGTACATTGTCATACAACAATCACGAAGTTTGTGAACACCTCATACCTTGTAAATAAGGATGTAGATTTTAGTCTGAATGATGGATAGTTATTTTAAACTCAATTCGATGACGTAATAGATGCTTTATCTTGTACAAAATGGTTTTCCACGTTAAATCTGAAAAGTGACTACTTACAAGTCGGCATGCATCTTGAAGACAAGGAAAAGACAGCTTTCGCTAGAGCAAGGTAAAGCCCATCGGTTTATGTAACGCTCACTTTTAAATGACTTGCCTCGTATATTTTGATGAGGTGCCTTTTGTACAGGGTGGGCCAAATTCGGCACTTTTTTTAGACGAGTTAGACAAAAACTAACCTCGGTCCCTGGAGCTCGATTTTTAAGACAAAATTAATGGTGAAGACCACGTTTCGATATCTTGTACCGTTTAGGAGCTACAGGGCGTTTTTCAAAATTCTACGATTTTTATAAACCTTCATAACTTTTCAGAATCTTTGTTTCTTTAAAATTCGTATTGCAGAAGTTCTTGCTAAGACGTTTGTTCCAACTGGCGTCGGTCATTTTCAATTTCTCCCAAAAATATGATTTTCTCTAATTCTTTATTTCCGTTTTGAGATTCATAATTTTTAGTTTTTATCAGTTTATATGACTAAAAATTTATTAAATTGTTTTTAAATCTCAAGAATATATCTCTGAAGAATTGTCTTCTTTTAGGATGCCACTCATAGTAAAGATTAATCGCTGCTTCTGAATTTTCGCCAATTTCTATAAAACACTTTTAACATTTAATATTAGTAGAGAAGACAATGGTTTACAAATAATAAATCACAAAAGTTTATAATCGTAAATATAAATCAAAATAGATTAGATCCGTAGATACGTATTTCGGCAGCTTAGAAAAAAATAATTTGGAGCAATGAATTCTGCATAAAAAAGTGCTTTAAAGAAGTTTTTACAGAAATCAAAAATTTTCATAAACAAGAAAGTTATGAAGGTTTTTAGAAAAGTTAGAATTTTGAGAAACGCCCTGTAGCTCCTAAGCGGTACAAGATATCGAAACATGGTCTTCACTATTAATTTTGTTTTAAAAATCGAGCTCCAGGGACCGAGGTCAGTTTTTGTCTAACTCTTCTAAAAATAGGTGTTTCCTATTAAAAGTGTCGAATTTGGCCCACCCTGTACATTTAACGAACATCTTTCAAAGGATAAAATAGGAGTAATTATAGCTAAATCCAGCCAAATGTGACCGATCCAGATAAAATTTCAGCCATAAAAAATTAGTTACCGCCGAAAAATGTAACTGTATGAGTTTTCTTGAGTGTGCACTATTACAGACGTTTTATGAAAAACTTTACGAAGACAACGAAACTTCTACTTGTGGCGACAGAAGGAAAAAGCATTTTTCTGGACTGAAGTTTGTCAGAACAATTGCACAAATATCATGGTTATCTTTTTTTATCTTCGATCAGGTCATGCAGCATTGAAATGGTGGCTTTTCGTTGTAACATTTTTCATTCCTTTTGACGGGACGTTTTTCCAGCATCCTCTGTACGTATTAGAGATTTAAATTCATTTGTGTAGTCTCCATTCCCCCATGCTTTTCTGTTTACTGTTCTTTTTCCTTTATCTCTTTGTTTTCCCACTTGACACAAATCCTTTCACTTGTTCGAATCTTTTTATTTCTTCTTTAAACTTACAATAAAAATTACTAATAAAAGAGAAAATGATTTCGTTTCATGAAACGAATAGGAATTATAGATGGGTCGTAACCGTATGATTCGTATAAATGATACGAATCCTAATTCAAATCGTATCAAGAAGCGATAAATCGTTCGCGAATTGAATCAAATGAATTGAATCTTTGTATTGAATAGATACTGGTATCAGTGAGTACCGATACATCGATACTAGGGCGCAAGAAACGAATGACGAATGCAACTCGAGCCTTTGACTTTTAACTAAACCGACATTATCTCTGACTGAACACAGATTCACTCGTGTAACAGAAGAATGCAGGTCAGAGTAATTCCTATTTCGCCGGCAGTACAGCTTAACGACATACATTTTTTTTTATTTTTGCTAATTGGAAAGATAAAATAAACTATAAAACAATTAATGTTTTATGGAAAATATCAATTCATTAAATCTGTAAAAATGCTAAAACAGCGCATTGTGTGAAAAACAACACAATTGTCAAGAGGTGTATAGTATTAGTTGAACTTCTTGTATCAGTTTTACTCGGATTCAACTGCCTAGTACTGACCGCAGCTCTGGATTCTTTGTGCTGGTAAGGCTCTAATACGTATCAGTGGTAATAATCTTTTGATATGAATCTTGTGATACGAATCTCCTTTCGGTACGGATTTGGTTGGTACGAATCGGAAAAAGATTCGAATCGCCCATTACTAATATCTTCATCCCTTATTATGTGAAGTTAAATTAAGACGAGAAAACTCAGAGTGTACTAGAGCAGTCAATCGAAAAAATGATATATCATTTAGAATATAATGGATAATATTTACTTCACCCGTAGTATAATTGAAATTTGCCTAAAAACAAGAAAATTTAAGTTCGGAAATTCTTTATTAATCAGAAATGAAGTGACACTTGATTGATTAGAATGATTACTAGAGCTTTAAGCGAACTACTTTCGAAATTTTAAAATGCACCATCAAGAGTTAGTTTGAAGTCTGATTTAGTGCAGTTTTAGTTTGTATTGTACCAAAATATATTTCTAAAATATGATGTTTTCGTGTGAAATTCTATTTGTTGTCAAAAATTCCGATTGAGTTAAATGGGTCATGAAATATTCACTCCCCCCATTCATAAAGTACCCCCTGACCACATTTACTCTAACAACCCGCGTTTTTTACGTAACATGCGCCAAGCGTGTGTAAGGTGGTGGCGCCAGAGTGGAACGAGATTCGAGAGGGGTTCTATACCGCTTGAATATTGATCCCTCAGCTGCTGCGTCGTGCACCAACAGCTGGAAGATCACCACAAACCAAGTCAAAACACAAACAAAATTTTTAATTTGGCGTTTGGATTTCGGTGATCAAGCAATTAGAAAGTGTGGGCGTGCGTGGACGACGAATAAACCACTTAGCACTCGATCGATCGATGCACGTATTTATTTATAAGTCATTGTCCTTTTGTTTTCGGTGTGGCCGTCGCTTTTAATTTCGTTCAAGAAGTCGCCTTTTTTCGATGTGAGTCATGTAACTTGTGTTTTTTTTACAGTTTGGTGGTGACGTATCTCGTCACGGTTTTTTGTGTGTGGAAATTTTGCACTGGCCATTCGCATGTTTTGCTGTTCTCGAATGTAAGTATATTTTGCTCATGTATATTTTCTGTGTTTATATTTTAATGGCCTTGAAACTTTCTTAAAATTATTGAAAAATTGAGCCTGTTTGTGTCAGTGTAGTTATAATCAATGTGTTTTTATAATGTAGACAGTTTCTGCAAAGTACAACCACCTTTCTTTATTAACTTTGCGATTTAATTTGATGAATTGATCCAACAAAAATGCTTTAGATCAGCAATGCGCAACTATTTTTATGCAGGTCTAATAGAAAATCAAATACTTTATACGGACCTCATAATTTATAAGTATAAGAAAAGTATTATTTATCTTCCGTAACTGCAGTTTATGATTTAACAATGTATATTTTTTGTCAATCAAAATGGACCATCGCGAATTGAAGAAAGAACTTGAGAAGGACTCGGTTTGCTATTCACTACTATTGTACTATTAAAACAATTAGGAAATTCATTTGTAATAATGGCAGTTTACATGATAGTTAGGACGAAGGAACGTATTAACCCTATAAATATTGATATTGATATATATAAATATTGGTATAGAATGGAATTGGCTCGCTGTCGTGTATTCCCACACTTTGTAGTAGCGGTCTTTGTCTTTACTATGAGACAAATCAGTGTCAATATTTTATAGTAATTTAGGTTTGACATTATTATTTTTGATAAACCAACCAAACTTGGCTATGAAATATCAAGTAACTATATTTGAAAATATGCTTGAAGGTTGATCCTGGCTGGATGATTTAATAAATAAAAACTTCTTGATTCACAGCCATTTTTTTTTTTATTTTTTGTTATTAGCGTACATACGCCAGCCAAACAGTGAATCACGTCGAACTCAATATTATAATGAATCTGAAGATGACATAAATCCCATGTCGAATTCGCTAACAAAAAATAAAAAAAATTTGGCTGTGAATCAAGAAGTTTTTATTTATTTGAAAATATGAACTTACTTGTTTTTAAAAATTATTTATTTTTAAGGGATTACCCTTGTGCCTTAAGTCATTATAAGAATGAATTGAAGTTAGTTTTCCAAATCTACAAAGTGGTCAAGAATAACTGTTTGAGTTGGCAATACAATTAAGAATATTTTTCTATTCAGCTATTTTTAACACTGCAACCGGGTAATGTTTTGTTGATTTATTTGACATAATATGAGCAGCAACAAGATTGTAGGTTTTGAATAAAAATTAGCATTTTAATGTGAATTTGAAATGTTAAATGACGCTCGTAAAATGACGGCTGTCAGTGTCAAGCCGTCAACAACCGGAAGTTAATCCAGTTGTACCATTTAAAAATAAAATTCAACAGTTACTGTTTGTTTCGTAATACAAAGTATTGTATTTATTCTATGGTAATCACTTCACAAATGTTAACTAGATGACATGTTTCGGAAAAAAAATCCATTTTCAAATCAACAACAAAATTAATAACTTTATGAAATTAAAGCTAAAAGAATTATAGAAAAGTTACTACCTACCGAACCCGTAAGCACCGCCATTTTTAAACTACTGTCACATGAAAACAGAATGACAACTTAAAATTAAGCAAAATTTGCCAACTTAAGAATAAATGACTAATATAAAGGCATTAAATGGAAATTAATTAGTAACTAATTTGTATACAATTAAAAATTATTAAAAAGATATTTCACAATTACGGGGACGAAAGGCTAATTAAAATATTCAATAAATAACGTATAGCCATTGTTAATTTTTAAAACCTTTTATACTTTTAGTATTACTTAAATGACTGCTTTTTAAACAATTATTAATATCCGGCCTTTCAACTTTTGTGATTTTAAAATTAACAATGGCTTCAGCCTTTTACTTTGCTTTACAATATTTATTGAATATTAAATTTAATTTACTGGTTTCTAAAACTAGTGTAACCTGACCATTTCACCCCCATAATAAAAGAAATTAACCATTTTTAATTGTATCAAATCAGTTTCTTATTAATTTGCATTTAATGTATTATTCCCTTATACTTAAGTAGGCAATTTTGTCATTCTGTTTTCATGTGATAGTTAGTCTACATCTTTTCCAACTGTAGTTCCGAAATTTTCAGACAGTGTGAAATATTTTTCAGATGCAAGAAGTGAATTTTAGAAAGTGTCAATTGTATTTCAGCAATGTAAAATATATTTCAGAATAAAAAGTAGTAAATTTTTGAAAAAATGAATTATATTTCAGAAAATATCAATAATTGTATTTCAGAAAATAATAATTATACAGGGTGACTGTGATAGTTGTGCAAAGCTTGAAACCTGTAATATATCACTATAGCTGCGTTCGTTTATTCTACCTGTTTAGCATGGTTCACTCCGTGTCTGCCATTTACGTTCGGTTTTCACTGTGAGATAAAGATAGCTTGTACTGTCGCCGATTTTGCAACATCAGGGTTAACGAAGTAAGTCCGTATACATTTAATTGAGAAGCTGTCACGATTACAAAGTGAACAGTGAATTTAACGGATAATTGTGGAATTTGCAAGATGTCCATGCTAAGGAATGCAGTTCTTCTTACCATTCAGGCAGTTACAAACTTACAAAAAAAAACTTAATTACAAATTATTCCAAATCTACAAGCAATGCTTTCTGATTTACAAATGATATTTTTTGCGTCATAAATTATACGCATCTGCCGTTGAAATAAAAGACATATAAAACACAACTCTATCATATTCTTACTAACATTTGAAAAGGAAATAAAACTGAAATATTTGTCGGTTTTAACTTTGGTAATTGATGATGCAGAGCTCATCTTTCGTGAATTTGATAAACAAATTACCGATCTGAACTACAATTACTACTTTCTGAAATACAATTTACTAATCTGAACTACAATTGACAAATTCTTAAATCAGATTCACTAATCTGAAGTATTACTGTAATTATCCGAAATACAATTGGAAGAGGTGTAGAAATGGCGGTGCCTGCGGGTTCGATTTAATTAGGTTTGTAATAACTTTTTCATAATTTTTTTAGCTTTAATTTCTGAAAATTGCTCATTTTGTAGATTTTAAAATGGAATCTTTTCCGAAATATGTCATCTACACCTTTTCCAAATGTAACTTCAATTCGTTCTTATAGTGACATAAGGCATATCTTTCAACATTTAGGGTCGAATTCTCAGAACTCCCTTAAACAACTCCTATACTTATACGTTACTTTAATGTACCTTACCGACTAATTCTAATTCAGAAACTTCCTTTAAACAGATAACGTAAAATAGCTTCTTCTAAGGTACTCTTTAAACTCCCTTATACTGCCAATATTGCAATTCACAAATCTTGCTTTTAACATAAGGCAGATAAAAGTTAAGATTTTAACTATAAAATATTAAAGTAGGCACAGAGATACCCTTAACTATTCTTAAACAAGAGTTCCGGTGAGAAATAATTTTAAAAAATGCAAATGTGGCATAATTTATTGAAGAAGATTTTATTGAATTTATAGACCACGTCCTAAATGTTATTGAAATGTTTGTTATTAATCCGCGAGTTTTAAGAGATTATGTATACAATGAAATATTAATGTTAATACAAGTGACCATTAATCATTGTCACATATTAATGTGACATTTATTAAACTGTCACAATTGATGGGTATTGAAAATAAAAAATAGTAGTTAATACGTTGTTATGTTGTAATGTTGCTGTGTTGTAAAATGTAATTTTACTAAATGATTTCGAACGTAGCAATGTTGTCATTTCATACAGTTAATGATAAGCAAAGCAACATTAGAGCAAACCAACGTATTAACTATTATTATTTTTTATTTTCAATGTCCATCATTTGTGACAGTTATTAATGTGACAGTGATTAGTATTACTTTTATTAACATTAATAAAATCAAATTTTTGCATGAAATGCGAAAATATAGTATACGCAATTGAGACAATTTAAAATAAGTCGAACCAAAAAATAGTGTGTATCACACGGTCAGAAACTGCTTTGCAAGTGCTCTCACTTGCGAAGTCTCGGCTAACGCCTCGCCTTCGCAAAACTGTGCTCGCACTTCCAAAATGATAGTTTCTGGCCTAATGATACAAATAACTATTATTCAATTTATTATAGGAGCTGTTGAAATTTTTGTTTTAAAAAAAACGTTTTTATTTTAACTGATTTCATGTCAAATAATTACTTAAATATGACTTAAATGCCTTGTGTTTCCACAAACGCCAAGGACCTTGACTTTTTGAATATTCATTAGAATAAACTAGTCAATTGAAGTAAAAATTATTGAGGTCGTACGCTTAAAAGCAATACATAAAATTGATAATCAGAGAACGGATGACTTTAGGTTTCATTTCAGGTCATCCAAACTATAGCTATAAAATCAAAATTATTTGTACAGAATACTGAACATTTATTTTATAATTACTTATTCACACTGATTCAACATTTTGTAAATTACTTATTCAAGGCAAACTTCCTACTTCTGATATCAAAATCCTAAAACTGGCCGCTCTCTGTTGATAATAATTGTCGTTCCGCCTTTGCAAATACGTCAGGTAAATTTACGGCATGCTTAATAGCACTGTTCTAAATAAGCTACATGCTCATAAGACCCGAGACGCATTAATTATAATAATGGCAATTGCTGGCGCTGAGATTTATCGCTTTTAATTGAATTACATGCAAAAGGCAGAGCGTTATCTGCGATAGGAAAGCGTGTGTATCTACACATGCATTATTGTGTCACGTTTCAAGTACGTATACGCCGACATTAAAATGCTTATGTACTCTTGCACTTGATTTTTGAGTCTGAAGAAGGAATTTTTCCCAGATGTTATAAAAAGAAGAAAAGACGGCAAGGTCGAATACTTTAAACGCACTCAGTTCTCTTTATAAACAAACTGTGATTAATAATTTTTTTGGTTCTTGAACTTTTGAAAACGCTGCTAATATCAAGTTAAACAAAGGTGTCGTTTTTTAAGGTGTTACTGAACGAAACTTCCTGCACATTACAAGGACATCTTTTAACAGCGGAGTAAATACGTATTTTCATAATACATATCAAATCCAGGATGTATTTCATCTTATCTAAATATACGCCTGCGTATCTTATTTATATTTTTAAAAAATTGTTTTGAAATGTTGCAATTAATTGTTGATATTTGTGCATAATTCTCAGGCTTGGTTGTTACGTAGTATTGTAATTTTTCTTGTATCTAAAGAAATTCTGTTGCAATAGTAATTGTTTCAAAACTGTAAAATGGGTTTACCTTTCGCCTTCTTGAAAACGTCGAGGCGTGTAACACATTTGTGTCGTTCCGTAATAAAATCATTAATTACTACAAACTTTTGTGTTTTATTGCGTGTTATTTTTACTGGAAAATGTCAATTTGTCTGCAGATGTAATTCGCATGCTTTTCGTGTTAGTGATGTGTCATGTGCACTTTTTAACGTTGTAACTTCTTCAACACGAAAGCAAAACGTAGGTATATCTTTCAATTTTTCTTTTTTACTTATTTATTTAATCCTTAACACTAGTCATAAGATCACTGGTAAAGTGAATACTTACATTTCCTTTCTAAAATTGTCATATCAAGACTTGCTTCCTTCTTATATCTATTTATTATTTATCCTTATTGGTGACTAATCGAAATAACAAAATTATAAAAAAAAACTTTATTTTTCGCTCATTAAATTAAAATATCTTCTTTTATGTGCTTAAAACTCTGCTAAATATTTGAAAACGGTGGTTTACCGGAACATGTTATGTAATGACAGCGTTTATGGTGACATAAGGCAAATACTTTTTTATTCTGTTATATATCGTCGTGGTAACTGCAATAGGACTTATGTAGAAAAAAATGTGTTTTTTTTTTATTATATCATTCTGGCAAATCTATTGAGCCCTACCATTTGCAATGCGTCATGAGAAATTGAATATCCCCTCTCTTGCAATAAGACGAACTGATAGTTCCTTGAAGGAAGAACAGTTTTTTTGTCCCTCTTGAAAACCTATCGTTTTTGACATCCGACCAATTGCAGTTACCACGACGATATGTTTTCTATTAAATAATTTAGTTTTTTGGCCCAGTTTTTCAGGAAAAAGTTTTTAAAAATGTGTTTTATTTTATTTTGGAACCATAATCTTATTTATTGGAACTCAATGCGGGAATAATTTGTCGTTTATAGCCCTATGGCTTTAAAGGTGCTAAGCAACAATAACTTCACGAGTTAATCAAGATACAATCAATTCAAACAATCTAAGCTTTATTATTAACAATATTACATTTATTAGAACATTGATAGTAATTGGAACTGCAATTACTTCGATTTATAATCGTAATATCGCCTAAACCAACTCCAATGCTGATAGGTCCTATATTTGTCTAGAGTATGCTTATCCCCGATTGACCAGAAATGCTTTGGCCTATCCGAATCTTCTAGTAAAAGTTGGTTACCTTATCCGAACGCCATCCACCCAACTGGTTCAAAGTCCTTGTGTCACCGCCACTTTCCGCCAATATAATAGCAGCGCTCCTTCGGAAGCAATGCCCCGTGTATTTATTGGCATCCGGTAGCTTCAGAAAATCAGCGATCATCCGAGGCATTTTTCCAAATGTGTTCTTCCCCGCTGGGTGGGAACTGCATTTGTAATAAGATAAAAGGAGACTGTCAATTTCGACATGTTTTGGACGTAAAGAAGCATATTTGTTGTATAAATTAATGTAATCAACGGAATCTTGGTTCGAAACAATCGTAAACTGCCTTGGCATATAGACGGATCTTTACTAACAGAACCGAACCCTCAATCGTCACATCTTGAACATTTAAATCATGTAGCTCCTCAAATCGGCACGCTCCAAACATACCAAAAGCTGCGACAACCTATAAACAATAACAATGTACATAGAAAAATTAACCAATTAGCAATATTGTCGTACCTTAACTAATAAATACGTATGGTCTGAATTCCTCGATTTGAACCCGTTGTAGTAGTTTCATCACAGATAGAGTTACTTTTCATAAATTCGGTCAGCAGAAGAAACTTCGATATGGAAATACCTTCCTTAATCTTAATCATCTTCAGCTTAGAATATGTACACCAAAGGGAAGACGATTTGTAAACTTTAGTCTACAAATCAGTTATTAACTAGCGGTTAATGAATTACACTGTCACTGTAAATTTACTTACCATTTTAGATAAATACGCCATAACCAATTTTTCATTGTAAATATTCACACTTTTTGCACATCGCCACTCGCAAAATTTCTGGTACTCTTTTTCGAACAAATCCTTTGACTTTTTAGGGATCAATTTCAGTTGGCCTGCCTCAAATTCTTCTAAAATTTCCGAAGAATAAACGTTTTCACCTTTTTTCATCATTTTAAAATTTTTAATTGTTTGTAAACAAAATAGTTAACAAGCCCATAGTAACGCAAACAATTTGCACCACTATGATCTGCATCTGCACATCACTCGTACACGAAATAAAAGTATCGAATTCATACATTTTGGCCATTTCAATGCCAACATAAAATAAAACGTTATGTACCACGGTCATAATTGTAATCTTCTTGTGACTCGACTCGCCATTCGTGCGGATGTTTAGATGTGGCTTAAAAGAAAGCATTTTACCTAGTGATGCCAGAAAGTTCTCAAAATTTTCGTCACATCTCCCTCCAATCTAAGCTGCGTTAACTCAGACACGTTGCTCGACAGTCAATTGCCGTTATTCCACTTTCAATTTTAGGGAGGTGTGACGAAAATTTTTCTAGCAACACTGATTCTACCGGTCTCCAGTGATCGGCTGTGACGAGTCAACATGGTACGAAATTTGCATTCCATGGGGAAGGTTCCAAAACTTTTGCCATAGCAACAAAATGGTAATCCTTCAAAATAAGATTAATAAGAGTATTACAGATTACGCAAAAAATGTTAAAGCTTTCTATGAAATAAGCTAAAATTAATTGAAAACTTCCCCAAAAAGTAAGAAGTGATAAAAAGAAATGAATTAGAGTTAAATGTGTAAAATGACCACTCCCTGCTGCATCAAGATACTTTTGAACTCTATGAATAACTGCTTGAGTAACGTTAAACATTTCGGGCGTGTTATTTATGTCACAATTGATTTAGTAATTGACATCTAGTATTAATATGACGTTATCCAAGTCATACATTTAAATTCCAACGCCTACTTTAATTCATTTTTACATAGATCGCCGGTTACAACTCAACATTTTGTAAGTACAACAGTAAAACTGTACTATAAATTTTCATAATTATTAAGTATATCATAGCGTAATCGTGACACTCGTCAAAATTCGCACTTATCAGCTGGTAACGGAAGAATATGAATCAATGATAATTTTTTACTAAATGATTATTGACATTTGTTAGCAGAACAATAAAAAATATATAAAGTTATTTAAAATTCTTATAATAATATTTTTAAATATTCAGATATCGCTGCCAATCTGCCAATCAGAGTAAAATTAGATTCAATTTATTACGAAACGAAATTGAACTTCTTCGTAAAACGTGCCTCCTAAAATACACGGACTTCTGAGAGCCTCAAACTTAATACACAATCGCATTCTACAGAATCCGATTGTTATTGTTCCAGTGCGATTTGAACAGCGACAAACCAAACAAACACAATCTGCTTTATTTGATTTTGTAAACTCGAATTAATGCTTCCTGGATTTTGCATAAACAACACCGACTCCACTGTTTGGCGAACTTATTTCTTTTTTTATTTCGTTTCACATGAATCTCAATTCTTTGCTACAGCCTATTAATATCGAGAAGACGGAATGAAAAAAAAATTATTACTTTTATTGCATCGTATGGTATAATGCAGTATTGAAAAAAAAAAAACTTGCACTTATATACAAACCAGTTAAAAATGTTTTCTGCTTACGCAGCACATAAACAATAATGTCGTTAACCTTGACTTTGTTAAGAATGTTGAACGTCTGTGCTTAGATGCTACTCATAATTACTTGCACCGAATCGCCGATGATTGGAGAAATCCATTCGACTCCAACAAAGAAAAGCTCTTATATCATCCAACTCACCTGGAGCTGTCTTTTTCTAATTTCGAATTTCGTTCCGAATGATTAAACGCCTAACACAATAGCGTTTTTGCTGTTACTCAACTCCGTTAGGAATGGCAGATAGCGGAACTTTCTATTTGTCATTTCGCTCAGTCTATTCGAGGAATGTTTTTGCAAACTGTAAGCATTAATTAGCAACAATTTAGACGTAATCATTTCGATACGCCAACAAAAACCACAGGAGATTCGCCATTTATTTAGAAACTTTCGAAATTTTATGTGATTTAAAGCAACTTTAATTAAATTACACTGTACTGTATCTTTTGCAAATGTATTTGATAGAATGTGTACTCAGAAGTTAAAGTAATGTCTCTCAATAAAATTTGGACAAAAAAGGTATCTAACATCCGAAGGGTCACACAACGTAAAAAATGTTCACCAACCACATAAAATATTTTGGACTTGTTGCAATGCCATTGCTATACGTCACCTTCCTTTATAAAACGAAATTGTGATATTTGTATGTCTTTACATTCTGTAAATCTTCTACGAATTCATAGGAAATGTATCAAAACATTCACAAATATAATATTCGTAGAGTAAAATAGAAGCTAAATAGGGTTTTAGGTATTATTCCTACTGAATGTACGGTTGTTGCCTAAAAAAAACTGGTACAAAAAATTGGTATTGTAAAAGTATTTTCTTTAGTTTTTATGAGTGTGTCGAAAGAAAGATATGCTACCTCATATAAATAAATTAGAAAACAATTAATTTTCAAATGGTGAACAGAAAACCTGATTGATCCATTGAAAATATAAAATTTCATGGATTATATTTTATGAATTTTAAACCTTCTATCAGTTTCTTTCGGCGGTAACCGTAACGTGAAACAGAAAGAATTAAAAAAAAACTATGAGAACGGTCTTTCGGCGAAATACCTTTACAATTTACAGGAATTTATGTTTTTGTAATTATCATGTTATTTACCTTTCCCAATAATTCCAGATATGTCTTAGATAAACTTGAAGGCTTGCGGGGTTGTTGTCTATCTTCTTCTGGTTTCCGGATGTATCGTGTCACAAATTCTTCTTTCTGTAGACTTCCTCAGGTATAAAGCTGATGTTCTTTGTCTACTCCGTGGGAACAGCAATCAAACGAAGAAGAATTACCAGAAGTTTTGAATTGAACAATGGTACTATAATTTTACGAGAGTATCCCAAAATGGTAGGTTTTCCTGTAAAGAAGACCAAGCGCGTTATTTAGAATTTTTGTTAAGTGAATTTATTAAAGTATTTTTAATTTAAATAAACGTTTATTTCTTCGAACAATTCTATGCCATCCATTTATTCCGTGCATTTCAATTAAATTCCTAATTAAAGTAAAGATAATTTCATCATGTTTTTCTCCTAAAGATTTGTAGCACTAACAGCTGTCCATTTTGTGCTAATATTTTTTCATCTTCTCTCAAGCCTTCTCACTAGTTTCTTCTTTTTAGTTCGATTAAATCTTCTTTTGAAGTCGACCAACCGTCCAGAATTATTTATATTAATTCTTGTAGCTCTTCGTCTTTAGCTACTTCTTCCTTGAGTTTCTCAAAATTCTTGGTGAAATATTGTGACACTTTATCAAGATAATTTGTGCTTCCAAATCATTTTTGTTGACTTCGACATTTTTGTTATTGCTATCTCGCTCTGAAAAGTGCATCTGCTAGGTGCATTTGTGATCCGGATTTGTATTTGACAGTGAATTTTGATATGAGGCGCTTTCCAGTTACACGTTTGTGCTACTCGGGACTAGTCTGGATATGATCCGAAGCGTTCTAATTATAAGAGCGTGAAGCACCTGAACTAATCAGTTTTGATTTCCCTCTTCCCCTCGAACACCTGTCATATCGTTTGTGGCGCACACATGGTCAGTTTGACATATACGTCACAACTAACGGCTAGCGTTCCCATTACGATTTCTAAAGTGCAGCTCGGATCAGATCAGTTCGTGATTGGAAAGCGCCTATGGCTGCAAACTGACGCGCAAACGTCTATTGTAACATTTGTTGAGTTCTTTTTGAAAAATGGATTCTAGTAGTTTATGGTCAGTTTCCACAAGAAATTCTTTAACATACAGGTATTGGTGAAAGCGTTGACAACCGAAAACAATGGTTAACATCTTTTTTTCTATCTGGGTATAACGTTGTTGCGTATCATTTAACGATTGAGATGCATATGCCACTGATTTTCCATCTTGTAAAATAACTGCTACCATTCCATCTTTGGAACTGTTTACCGGAAAGGTGACTGATTTTCTTTCATCATCAAATTGTAGAACGGACTATCTATGAGTGCTTGTTTCAGATGGTTAAATTCTTCCTCGCGATTTTCTATCCAAATCCACTGTACATCCTTTCTTAGACTTCTCAGATTTGTGTTAATGCTAGAAAGATTTGGTATGTGCTTAGATAAATAGGTAATCATCCTTAAAAAGCTTTCGGGTTCAGTAGCGTTTCTTGGAGACGATATCTGATTGCTTCCACTTTATCTGTATCTGTTTTAATGCCTGTATCCGTGATTAATGGTCCATTTATTTGACATCATTCTTTGCAATTTGAATTTTCTTGTTATTGAACTTGATACCTTTTTCTCTTACTCTGTCTAGAACTCGTTTTATAATTTCGTCATGTTCTTCTATTGTTTTGGCATATATTATAACATCACAACTTTTAACATTTGGCAAATCCTCGAAAATTTCCGTGAAGTTCTTTGAAAAATTTCAGGAATTATAGATAATCCAAAGAGAAGTCTAAGGAAACGATATCTGCCATGAGACGTTACAAAAGTTGTTAACTTTGAAGCTGCCTCTGATAATTCGATTTGCCAAAATCCTTTGTGTGCATGAAGGACTGTAAAATATTTACATTCTTACATCTGATTAGAGCTTGTTAGGTTTATAAGGATCTAGAAAAATTCTAAAACTCTTGTTTGGTTTATTAACTAAAATAATTGGATTGACAAATTCTGATGGTTCTGTCATTTTAGTGACAATTCCATCATTTGTCATTCTTTTTAGCTCTAATTTTAATTTTTCCATTGTCTGGCACTCTACGACTCTACGACACGGGGTTGCAGACTACTTGACAAACTTGAAGCTTGAATTCCTGTGAATAAATTTTGCTACTTTTCTATGATGTTCACGTTATAACATCAGTTTTCCCATCTAATGTGTTGCTCTCATTTTTTCGCATGTTCACGTATGTTCCTTACTTAATCCATACCCTAAACAGACAAGTAAACAAACATAACTTTAAAAAAATCGTTTTATTGATTTGATTTTACAATGGTTTTCGCATTGGAAAAAAATCTTTTATGGTAGAATCCTACTTTCGAAACGCCCAAAAAGTCAATGGCGAATGGATCTATGCTATTCCTGATTGTATTGCAGAATTTCAGGAAAAATTTCCAAAAACTGAATTTCTGTACCACAAATTTGTTAATCAGTACTCTGCAGGACTATTCAGAGAAACTGGCAGTGTGGCTAGAAAACAGGTATCAGGAAGGCCTAAAGTAGGAACTGATGTCATAATAAGTTGATCTTTCTGCCGGGACCTGCAGAACTATTCTAAGGACTTGCAATGTTCCCTTATCGTTTGACTACCGTGCATGAATTGCTTTCAGTAGATTTTGAACCAAGGCGAAGATATTGTCATTGGTTTTTAATTTAAACAATATTAACAATGACGATTTGTTGGACAAAACTTTCTTTTCCGATGAGACCTGGTTCCATTTAACAGGATACATTAATTCCCAAAATATGAGGATCTGGAGTAAAGAAAACCCTCATATTTTCATTGAAACCCCACTCCATCCACAAAAAAATTGGTGTTTGGATAGGTTTAAGTCGGAGGAAATTGATAGGTTCAATATTTTTTAATGGCACACTAATAGCATTTAGATATGGGGAAGAGATTTTGCATCCATTTATTAATCAACTGTATGATGACGAGTTGCAAATTGGATATTTCCAGCAGGATGGTGCAACGGCCCAAGCTGCTGGAGATACTTTAAATTGCCTTCAAAAGTCTTTTAGAGATCGGATAATTAGCAGCAATAGGGCAAGAAGATGGCCTCCGCGATCTTACGATCTAATTCCTTTGGATTTCTTTGTTTGGTCCTACTTGAAAATTCCATTTTAAAACGTCCGTTAATGATTTTCAGGAACTACCCAAAGAATCGTCGAAAAGTGTGATAAAATAAATAATTCTCCCCCTATATTGCAAAATGTTATTAATGGATGTCGTAGAAGAGTTAGAAAATGGCTCGAAGAAGACCGAGGCTATTTTCACGTTCTACGTTATTTTCAATGTTTTATTTTGTTTGGTTTCAAATACTTAATAAATCGTAATTATTAGTTATGATTTTTTGTTGACTATGTCAAAGTTAATTGACAATTTGGCGTTTACTGATCAAGTAAGGAACATACGTGAACATGCGAAAAAATAAGAGCAACAAACTAGATGGAAAACTTTTTGTGCACGTTATTTAAGTTCTAAAATTTCTTTATTTTCTTTATCAAGTTTAACTCTTGGAGACTTTAATCCCTAAAATTGGTGCTGCTTGCACAACAACAAATTCTATTTGATACTTTTTATCTTTGCTTAATACGTTTAATTTACACAAGGTAGCAGCATTTTGGTTCGACACATTTTAGGGAAATGACCAAATCTTTTACTTGCATTACATTGCTTACCGCTCGCTGGACTACGTTTGTACTTGTATATGTAGAGCCGCAATGTTGACAAATTGCATTTGTTGACGATTGTTGTTGATTCTGTTGTTTTCCTAACTGCATCTAGCCACTCTAATTCCTCGCTCTGGCATTGCCAATTGTGTTTCTTCCTTGGTGTGGTCCTTTTTGCGTTATTGGTCCTCCAGTTTACTTCTTGTGGAAGTGATTGCGTTTTACTTCGTTGACGGATAATTTTTTTATATTGTCCGACATGGTTCTGAGATCGGCTTCTTCGGCTGCTTTGTAAAAAGTAAGCAACAAAAAACGAGATTAGAGAGAAAATGTATGTCTGTGATTAACTAAATTAATGAATCTAGTACATTCATGAACTGTCAGATCAGCCTGACGACGCGTTAGTCACAGACATACACTTTCTTTGCACCACCTACTCTAATCTGATTTTTTAGCTTTGTCCAAGTTGAGATTAGTTTTTCGTAGGAGTCTGGCTTTTGCTCGTTGATTATGTACTCCGCTGACTGCGATCTTGTATTAAACGATCCCTAAGGTTTCCAAACTTGCAGTTGGCTGCCAATTTTTTTAGTTCTGTGAGATACACATGGAAATGTTCATTTTGTCCTTGATTACGTGTATTCAATTTGTGACTTTCTACGCTGATATTGCATTTCGGAAGAAAGTGTACTATCGCTATCATAAAACACTAGGACAACTTTTAAATTCAGTAATTTTTCTAATAGTGATGCCCTCTTCTATGCAAACTATTATCCTAGCTTTTAAAACATTTACTCTAGACATGACTGACAGTGACAATTTCAAACAATTTTAAATTTATGATCGGTAGCAGTTTTACTCAGATTAAAATGTCATGTCCTAGTTTTTTCTGATAGCGATGGTACATCTAGTTTGTCTAGTACTAGATCTGTTTTTCTTTTCTTCGTTTGTTAGCGTGAGCGTGTTGAAAATATCAACCACATTTTCCCCCGCGCAATATAACAAAATTGCGACTTGAATTTGTTAATATCCGTTGCCACACAATAAAGTTTTGAATTTTTTTCAGTTTTCCTCGCATCGTCTTCATTTGACATCACTTTAGGTTTCTGAAGCGATTCCATTCTTCTTGCGGCCTTATATTAAGGTTACGCAACTGGATAACGAACTTTTTCATCAGATGCTTAAGCTCACTGAAGGATCACGAATTTCTTTATTTTACACTCATCACTGTTATTTTTATTAATTAATTGACTGCGCCATGTTATATATTAAATAAACAATACTTTATTAAATGAAATGATTTATTAGGAACATCAAGTGACAACGTGCACGATGCGACATCACAGTTTAGCGTATGTATGAAGCTTACAATTGTGTGCTAAAGGCTGGTGGTTCCCCAAATTGCACTATGTTGAACTAACATGACATATATAACACATAAAGTTACGCAATTGATGTAAAAGCAATCTGCAAACACAGTACCGAGACTCTCTCTGTACATTACCGTGCATCTACACTAAAAATGTTGTTTCTTGAGTATGGCCAGCGACATTGAAATTGCTTTCTGTTGAATGACCATCGACTTTTCCTACTTCAGGATTTCTGTCAGCAGTCAAAATACACCACATTTTGATTGTATCCAACAGTGTACTGGACCTTACATTATTAACAGTTTCTGTATTGCTGAGAAAAGCCTTCCACTTCCTTTTTCTCCTTCAACCACTATCTATGTTTCTAAACAGAGTTTGTAATGGTTACTCGTAAATTCTAAATATCTGTAACTCCAAAAAGTTTGGACAAAGTAAGAGTCAATTATGAAAACATTCTGCTCTTGTGAAAAAACCACTTTGTTTGGGCCTTGACTACCAAGGGTATTAAGCATGTCTTTGTAAACCTTTTTATTCCTCAACCCCTTTAAATACAGATTCTTAATGATAGCTCGATATTCCAATTTATCGATTTTTACCAATGCGGTCGACATGCGTTCTATCAAATTTTACTGCGTAGCAATGCTTCATCTTGAAGTAGTGACATTTCTTAATAAGTTATTTGTTATTTAATGCCATAAAAATATTTTGTTTTGTTCATGGGAAACTTCCTGGTTTAACTAGATATCAGTACGCTCTCGTATACATATCATGCCTTTTTTAAATTGGTGGAGTACATCGTTGTATCAATACAAGGTTACTTTACGAGATTTCAGGAATACAAAGTGGCCAATGTAAACATTTTGTATTGGGTGGAAACAACTTCGCTAACTCGCACATACCATCTGGTCTGAAAATAAACATTTCGCGGCGTGATTCGCGATGCGCACGCCGTGAAGGAAAAACGACCGCACACACGATAAACAAGAAAATAAACAAACGAGCGTTTCGCGTTTTATCGCTGTCGGCTGGTGTGCACAGATTTTTCCGCGTAATTAATATTAATGCGCCGCCGATAAGTGCCGTCTTGTCAGTGGTGAGTTGGGCAACGACGCCAAACGTTTTGTTTTTTACGAAACATTCGACCTACATACATGTATCCAGACGGTAATTATTCGGCGATTAATGAATTCGGAATTATGTCAGAGATATTTAATACTATCTCGATGATTTATGGCATTATACGCAAAGTATTTGTTTGTAATTGTGTCTGTTCTTTTGGTTAAAATCCAATGAGAAACTGAAAATCCTGAAAATTTTAAGTTTGTTTCGTTCCGACATTTTAAAACGCTTTTGAGGATCTCGATAAAATTTATCGGGCTACTTCTAATTGGAAAGCAAAGGAGGAAACAATAAAATGTAAGCTTTTGAAATGGTTTAAGGAAAACTATTACAAACTGTACCCAACTTTCTATTTTTATTCTTTTAAATATCACACTGCCTTTCAAGATCCAAAAAAGAAAAACGCGTTTCAAGTAATAAAAACAATAAAATAGTAACTTTCTGCGTATATGCAGACGTACTATATCACTGTTTTTTTTTTTTTTTTTGAGAAGAATGAATATTCAAGTAAACCACGATACAACTAATAACTTTATTCTTTTACATTTTAAGTTATGGTTCATCCGATATTGGGTTCGTAATAAAATGAGTTAGTACTTTGATACTCGGGGGGTTATTTTGATCGCAAATTTCGCACATTAAAAATTTTAAATTTGTCGAATTTTTCGCGATAATTTTACGCATGACGTAAATTTTAAATTTTTAATGTGCGAAAAGCTGCAATCAAAGTAACCCTATTCGACAGTACTTTAAAATTAATCGTTTTGGATTTTCGAAAGAAATCGAGATGAATGTTGAATACGGAGAATTATTAAAATTACACGTAATCATCACGTTGGGATAATTTTTTAACAATCTTCACTAACGTCGTCTTCTTAATATCGTGGTTCTTTAGCATGTTACTTCTCCAGAACAAATAGCTTTAATATAAAGTTTTCAGCTAATAATATACAAATATTATCTTATTAACGGGCGTACGATATTCCAATCTGTGCCACGATCGCGCTATGATGTAGCTATTAACCATAAAAGTTTATGATGCAATTTTACCACCATATTTACAAAACGTGTTCAGTATTGCAGTTAATTTTCAATGAAAATTTTTAATTTAGCTTAATTTATTAGATACATGAATTTTATAAGTATTTTTCAGTAATATGCGCAAACTTTTCTTTAACTGGTTCTATTTTATGATGACAATTAAGAATCACCTAGTATGTTATTGTATTCTTGTAAATATGTAAATTTGGTGATAGAAAATATTGATGGATTTTAGAACTTGGGTGAAAATAAAATTCAAAAAAATGTTAATTCATTATAATCCGACGAATCACAATAAATCAGAAATCTGTGATTGTTTTTCTGTTCAAGTAACATTGTTGCCAGAAGTAGTGCTTGAAAAAACAAGTAATTTTCAAAGTCGTTATTTCGGGTTCATTCACAACAAAGTTATGCCGCAAAGACATGTTGACATAAATAGAAACTAATAAAAATTACCAGTTTTAAATAGGAAGCACACACCATGAATCAAAGTTATGGAGTTTATTTCTTATCGAATATACTTGCTCCAAAAATTCGTCAAATAGTGATAGCATGTGCATCAAATTAAAGTTCTTTATCGCTAAATTCAGTAAATAATTGGTTAAATTAATTTTTTAAAACCGGTAATATAATGATAAATTATTTAAAAAGAATTCCACCTGTTATAGTAAAATAAAATTATAATTTCATCTCCTCTGAGTCCAGTTTCCTCTCAAACTCTTAAATTTTCCCCGACTGAGATACATTCCAGTTTTTATGGAAACATACAATTTTTACTAAAGAAATTTGGTGAGGGTATATCCTAGCTTTACACCAATCAAAGATTTCATTTTTAAACCACTGTCTCCTTTACTATTCTTAGCCAGAATAGAAAAGACATTAATGCTATTATATTGTCAAGAAAAGTAATAATCTGAATTTAGATCTTCGCTTCATTAAAATGAAATAAGTAACCGTGCCTATTATTATAAATTTATTAACTTAAATATAAAAAGAAAACGAAAACATAAGTACATAAAAAGTACTGAAAAGAATACACATGAATTTCTGTGTTTTTGCGTTAGCTTTCTGCATTTCACTAGTTGACAAAAATGTTGAATCAGAAATGACTACTAGACTTGCGAGTAATTTTCCCAACCCAATTTATTATCAGTGAGTCGGAGAGTGGACATTACAAAATTGTATGGACATTACAAAATCGTGGAAATATGACTAAGAACTGCTTCCCAGGTCGGACTTTTCCAACAAGCAGCCTTGATTGGTCACTTGAATAAATCGAATACATGTTATCGTGCACGTAAACTTACGACACGTTGCCTAACATATAACATATAACGATATAATGTATCGCAAACGTTAACACAAAAAAAGTATGTTGTACTTTCTACTCGTGCTCTCTTTCAGAACCTTGAAGTTATTTGAAAAATTTGTGTTCAGTAATAAATAACAAATCATAAGATAATTTAAGGAAGTAATGGCAGGAGAAATAAATAAATAAGCAACTAACTCTTGAATTTTAGTTTTTAACAACTTTAATTGTGTACTTGAGACCTTAATTTTAATAACCATTAACCTCTCATCACCTACATTTAGTTTCAAGAGTATGTTTCTGTAAAAAAGTAAAGTATACTTATTAAACATTTTCCAAGTTTAACCATCTTTGCACTACAAGAAATGTCTTCAGCAACCAACTTCCATAACATTGAAACATTATCTAAGTACAGAAATAGGCAAAAGTGTTTCGTTGGCTATAGTCTTTTTTTAATTGGATCTGCTGTATAGTGATAAAAGTAATAAAATTCAAAGCAAGGTCAGAAATTATTAATTGAAATTTGCAAGCAGTAAGCATATGTGACATATTTGTCTCTAGATTTTAATGAGCAATTTTTTTTTTAAATCAAAGGTTAATCCTTTAACTGGACCTACTTACGAAATGTATATCTGGCCCTAGGAAAAAAAATATCTACCGCTGCCTAATATCTACGAGCCCATCGTTAGTGAAGTTCGTACCCCTTCGAATGAATTTTTAATTTATGTATAAAACGATTACGGAAATTTTTGAAGATCGATGGCAATGGTCATAATGAAAAAACGACCTCAAGGTAGCTCATAGAACGTGCCAGAAGCAGATTACTCTTTGGTCAGGCTCAGGTTGAAGGAGTGTTTAACATTGGTAAATATTATATTGTAATTTTCAATAAGTCAAAGGTATGCTCGTACCATTGGCTAAGACAGTCTTGCAAACCACTTGCTTGTAGGGAAAGTTACTGGTCTCGTGGGTAATTTGGTTCTGGCAACTCTTCTTGAGCTATTTTGCGGTCGTCTCTTGATTATGAACTATTGACTTTCGAAAATTTCCGTAATTTATATATAAATTAAAAATGAATTAGAAGAGGTACGAACTTCCCAGGCGATGGGCTCGTAGTATCACAATGTATGTCCATTAGATTGAATAAAATATTCTACACTTTACTTGCAAATCAAAAATAAATTATCAAGAAATGTTATTTTACAACATATCCATAATTCATCACACATGCACCTTTTTCTTAAATTACTTGTTCAAAATAGTGTATCTGCTATCCCTCTTTCATGTTTTTATACTTAAATTAAAATTTATGTATTTGTGGAATGACTTTTATTGTGTATTTGCGAACTCGTTCTCACCAAATGCTTATCCATCTTTTTTACACTCCAAAGTAAACATATAAACAAATAGAATGACCATCCAAAAGTTCCACGTGGTGAAAGACTTCACATCATTGTTTCCATATTTACTTATGTATGCTGTTGCAATCGTTTCTAATCTTGTCTGTGTAATTTAATTAAATCAAACGGTACGCCCGCCGTTGTGAACCATAGAATTGAACCATATCGCAATCGTAATTAATATTCGTCCGCGAACAACGAACACTTTATTCTATTCACTTCGTCTTGCAATAAATAAAACAAGACCTGAGCTAATGAAAGTACATACACAAGATCGTCGTTCATCATTCATCTGATTTCGTATTTATATCTTATCAGATTTCAGCGCTTCATTTATCAATTTCCTATATGTGATGTCATCTGTAATTATCTTGAATCATGATGCTTGATTGATTTTTTTAAACATATACTTAGTTGTATAAATTGAAAAACTTTATTGTTTTGACTTAGTTAAAAAACGAATACCGCATGCAAAAATGCTACGTCATCTAATTGCATAACAATTTATTCGTAATTCTACCTTTCACCACCTGTACAATCGCCGAACAAAGAACATCGTCCCGTTTCACAGTTTCTTCAAATAAACGTTTACCTTGAATGATACGGTATTGTTTTGCGCGTTAAAAAACTACGTATTGAATATCTATTTCATGTTTCATATTTATAATTAAAGGAAAATCGAATGAAATTTCGTCATCCAATTCTTTCTGCTTTATCGTAGCGAATTCTTGAGGATTAATCTCATTTTATCTAATGTTCAATGGATTTCATCGAATATGTCGACGCTGCATAAATTTTATTCATGTTAAAGTTGTGATTAATTCTGGAGAAGAGTATTTGATTTAGCCTTAATCAAACTTAATTTATAACTGAACCCAAACATATTTACTTTATTTGGACCAGGGATGGAAATATGGAATGGAAATTCGGTTCCTTGGACTGTTTCGGTTTCGCTTTGAGTACAGCAGGAACGATTTCGGTTTCGTTTTGCATCCTTAGTTTGAACTGCCGACAAAAGAGTATACGATATTTGGGTTGAAGCCGTTTAAGTGAATGCGATAATTTATGTTAGGTGTTTGAGTGAACGCCATTTTGGCGAAGGCAACTATTGTATGAATGGCAATTTAATGAATGATTGTGTTGGTAGTGTAATTATTGTACGCGGTAGTTGTGTTCTGTATTTAAAAATAAATCGTAAAAAATTAACAATTGTATTTAATTGTTTCACTAGTTCACTAGTTAAATACAAATGTTAATTTTTCTCAATTTATTCAAAATGTTTCACCAAGAGCCTACTGCACAAACAATAAACAATATTTTAAAAATAATATTTTTATATTAAAAAATTGAACAAAACATGTACCTTTAAGAAAGATTTCATGGAATGTTATATACTCTTCTTTTTTTTCCTGTGATTAAAATGGAACATAAATAACCAATAAAAATGCCATCCTAACATAGACTACTATGAATATCAAAAGATCGTGAATGGATTATACACTGTTGATTCGTTTTTCAAAATAGCATGTAGAATGAAATGTTTGCAATATTGGCCCTCCTGTACTCTAAAAGTCTAACAAACGGTGATTATCAATATCTTAGAATGTTATTCTATCGACAGACTAAAAATTGGACTGAGAAAGTGTTTCATTTTAAAAACCACAACGATAAATAACAATTGTTATTGTAGTGTTACGTTTTCAAAAAGTTATTGTGATTAAGTATTAATAAACTATTTATTTCAAGATAAAAATACTCTAAGAGAAAATGTAAATCTTCATACAGCAGATAATTAATTTATATGCAATAGTTTTTTTAGTTTTAAACCTTAACAAAAACGGAAAAGAAAACATCTTTAGATCGAACAAATGTACATTAAAGTACTTTCTTGACATGACATTTTAAATCATCAAGCCCTTCTGAAGAGTTTAATTAACCTGTAGCAGGATTTACAAATAAAAATGAAGAACAAACAAAAACAAATCTTTTATTATGGTACCACAATTAGCTGATGACAACGTTAAATTGGCAACTAAGCTAAAACTGTTTTCATTAAAATTAAAGCACGAATTTAGGTGCATTTTTTATATTTTATTTTTGCATATATTTCGTTGTCTACTCATAACATAACCTAAAGATGCACCTAAATCCGCGCACTAGTTATGAATTTGGTGTGATTCTTGCTCGTGATATTGTAATATGGAAAACAACTTTAGATCGAGCAAATGTATTTATTTTCAACTATATATGTAATGACATTATTCTGACGTCTTTGTCAGTTCGAAAATTGACGATTACTGTCACTTTCTACCTGGGTGGAAAGTAACCACATTCCGCCCCAGAGTGGAAAGTAAAAAACAAATATTGAACTTCATTTTATTGTTTGGAAAAAAGGTGCTAATTTTTATCGAACTATTTATTAAAATTAATTGTTACATTTGAATTATTATATGTTGAAACTGAAAAATGCAATCCCTGTTAAACTGTTGGCGAAGAAACGGTGATTTCCTGATGTGCTGATGACGTTGAAGCCACAGATAAATCACTCGAGCTCGGTTCAGCAATTTCCATAGTCACATTATTTGATGTCATCGTCGCCGTTTTAGTTTGATTAGACACAGAAGTATCAATATAACCCTCTGCAACTGAACTGGATTTCCGTCCTCCCAATCTCTTCAATTGCATGATATCTCCTCCGTTATTAACAAGTACAGTTGCCGCCGACCTTCTAAAGCAGTGTCCAGTAAAAGTGTTAGGATCAGAAATCTTTAAAAAAAAGTTGCAATTTTTTAGAGAACTGGCTGTTGCTATTGCGACCAAAAGATTGATTCGTCATTTTTCCTGATCTAATTTGCATAAAAAATTTGTCACTTTCAATATTTTTTCGAAGCTCGGTGTACTCTTTAATTGTTTCATTCCATTTTTCATTGGTGATCATAAATGCCCTTGCCTGGTAAGTTTTTGTATTGGCTAATTCAATACTAATTTTCTTAACATCTGTCGTTTTCATTTTGTAAAGTTTGTCAGACCTACAGGCTCCTGACACGCCAATGATCAGAGCAACCTAAACGACATGTGAAGAAAATTTAGAACTAGATTTTTAAAATATTATAGATTACCTTTTGCGCAATCAAATCCTTAGATCCATTTCTTAAAAATTTTTCAATATTCTCCGCGGTAAAAACACTTGACTTTTTTGCCTTGTATCCAACGTTCTGCCTTTTTAAAAACGGTATGAGTTTTCCAAATTTCATATATCAATTCTTTCTTCTTTAAGAGTCAGCGTTGTTCGCAACATCGAATACATTGACCATAAGGTTGAGGCTTTCTTAATTTTAGTCATTTCGCTAAAGTAAGCAAGTAAAACCGTTTCCGATTCTACATTTTGTACGCCTTTTGTGCTGCACCAGACGTTGAAAACATTGTAAGCCGTTTCGTACCTTGCCTTACTTTTTTGGGGTAACAAACATTCCTCTGCTCTTTCTCCGGCCTCCCGTAACTCAGGTGGAGTGCATGTAAACTCATTTTCACAATCGCTATCCAACATTTTTCCTGGATTTTTACATTTCGCGAAAAACTACGCCACTTTTTGCTTGCAAATAAATTATTTGTTGTGTTTCCCGTCATGACAACGCAACGCCTTCTAGTTATATAATTAATTTGAGGCGGTTTTCTTTTCTGGTAACAATAGGATTTTATTTATTATTATTAGGTTAAATAATAATGGTTGAAAATAAAATAGTATGCAAATCTCGGTGGAAAGTTTCATTTCTGTCTCGAGGTAAAAATGAAAACAGAAATGAAACACTTTCCATCTAGATACTAATAAATCAATACATACTTGATATTTCGCGATGCGGTACTTACCCATAATAAAAAGATTTGTTTTTGTTTGTTCTTTATTTTGTTGTAAATCCTATTACAGATAAAAAAGGAGCTCCTAAATCACATTTAAGCGTTATATGAGACTCTTTAAATTTGTTAATAATGAAGTTAATAAATGAAATTTTATTTAATTACGTTATGCTAAAGTTATTTCAAATTGTTTCTCTTTTAATCTAAATTTAATGCAGTTATTTTAAGCGATCTAGTTCACTTCTGAACGGTATACATTTAAAAACAGTTTCAAATAGAAATTTTACCTTACCCGTGAGGCCAAAATTTGCCAAAATTTCGTTCTCAACGTTTTGGGTTTGATAAACAATTGTTCATTTCAAATACTGCTATCAGTTTGCTTTATGAATACTCAGAAATGCTCAATAAATTGTTAAAATCATGAATTTCCTATGATTCAATTCATTTACGTACTTTTATTAACCACCAAACTGAAGAGCAGGAGAAGTGCTTTTAAATAACAAACGTAAAAGTTTGTTATAAGTACAGCCTGGATTCTAATTCGTTTTAATGAAAAAATTAAAACCAAGCGGACCACAAATATATTGTGGTTTATACTGTAAATTTAATTAATCATAGAGCCACTCTACTCAATCAATTTTTTATGAGGAGAACAGCAAAAAAACAAAAACAGCAGCGACGACTAGAGTCCGACCGATTAACTTCGACCACCTTCAGTCAAAAATTGCACCTTCGGCGAAATAATCGTCCAAATTTGGCCGAAGGTTTTGCCGAAGCCGAGCGACGTCGATAAGTGGTGGATGTTAGCTTTATACTATGCGAAGTATAGCTTCAGTTTCGCAAAAAAGAATTTTTTGAAGAAGACTTTCTATATTTTTATTACAAAACAAATGCCTTAAAACATTAAATTAAAAAATAATATATTCTGATTATTTGGAATTAGAACTGTCAAACCTAACTTGATCGATGACATATCAAAGTGAACTGGAAAATTAAAATATTAATTCCCTATTCAATAGAATATGCCAATAACAATCTTCACTTCATAAACCAAATTAAACAAGATAAGAAGTGAGAAAGCAAAGAATCGTCATTTTCTTAGCGTTGCGCAATTTCATCGGCTTCGGCTTCGGCTGAAAAAACTATCCTATCTTTAGTCGGAGTCTAGTGACGACATTCAAACGATTTACTCACTGCAATCTGATCGCCCGAAAATTGCAGGAAAATCGCCAGAAAAAATGGGATCCCACTAACGCTTATGAAAAATTTGCCAATCAAAGTATCACTTGTAATCGGACGATTTTGAAGCAATCCTGCTGCCCGATGCGATTGTTATCGATCGAATTGCCACGTCTGTTGCCTCCTTCACCTAAATGTAAAGAACAATATAACTGGCAAACTATAACCTTGAATTGTTCTTATATACACTTGGACCACATCATCGAACATCGGATGGGTCTTTAATGATTATATATTTGTGCGATTATTTATATATTCCTCTTGTTAAACATCCTGGATATATTTGTTAAAATTATAGCAACATTTGTTTTTAAACTTTGATTAAATTCAACCTAGCAATATAAATGGCTTTTATTGAATTGAGACGAGACAATCATGTTACTTATATGCGAGCCCAGTACAATACAGCGCACGTTTATGGAATATGTGACTGTCACAAAGTCGGACCTATTTCTGGACCTAAAATCCTTACTCTAGTTATAAGTATAGTATAAAACATTAAATTTAGCCATATCAATTTTGCGTGGATCTGGTTAACTTTTTCGCCCTAAATTCAACCTTCAATTCGCATCCTGAATATCCAAAAGTGCTCAACAAATTCTTAATCGCTGCTTCACACTATTCGACGTTACATTTATTTGGTCAGCTAGAAAGAGTTCTGACATGCTTTGAACAGCTGTTCGTGCACATGCGCTTTTCCCGGGGTTAAACGAACAGCTGACGGAGACGATGTAACCAGAACCACGCGAGACGCGAGTTAGTTGTCGTTTCTAACTTGTTGAGGTTGCGTCGAATTCGTGGTCGTAGAAACTGAAGCGGACTTTCTTCATTATTTATTGCAAAGTTCAATTTCAGTTTGTGATGGTTCTCGTTTTCGGGCATGGAAGGACTTAGGCTAGCCATACAGTAAGTATGGAATTTTTTGTCTAAGGTCTTTTTTTTCACGCTCTAACGAACTACGCACTGGTGTTTACATAAATTTGAGTTACAATCGCCGTTTGTTTTCGAACAAGTCGTTAACATACGTGATAAATTCCTTCGCCAAATACCTGAGTGTTAGTAATTCTGAAACGATTGGAATTTCAATACCGTTCCTCCGAATCACTTAAACGATAGGACGCGAATGTTTACAGTCCAGAATATGTATACAAGTCCGAACTATAAATAAGAGACTTGCTTATATAACGCAATGCGGCGAAGCGTGAAGTGCATATCTTGGTTTGCAAGTCTTGGGTTCACTGCGTTTCGGGTTGAGGTTGATGTTCAACGTCGCCGTACGGCCACCTGTCTGCTATTGTATTGTTGAGCATTGCAAGTCCTTACGGACTATGGGGTTTCTGAACTCGTTGGTCGTTCTTTCTACTTGCTCTTGTTTTAGTCTGGGTCGAATACCTTTTCTCTCGGGATAATGCACACGTATTTACAACGCTTCAAAGCACGCGGGTCAAGGAATTTGCTAGAGGTGGAGGACATGACTAACAAGCCAACTATTTTACTAAAGTATACATTACATAAAATGTTAATTATTTGATATGAAGGCATTTTTATGTGGTCTATTTAGCCATGAAAATGAGATAGAATCAATAAGGAAGCTCTTTGTGCAACGACTAGCCGCAGAGAACAAAAAGCAATCTATGGAGTGTTAGTACTCCTACTAAGGTGCGATTTTACAATCGTCGGGTAAATTGAGAATAACACTATTCTTGGAATGTCGTAATGTAGATATGGAGGAAGGTTAAAGGATATTCGGCGAATAGTTATTCTGTCCTTGTTCTACGTGTGTAAAGCTGGGCCTAATTATTCTACTTCGCATAAATTTGTGAAGTTCCATACACAAAAGTATGAAAGAGCTAATGGATGAAGCGTTTAGCCGGGAAAGGTCCAAACAAATGCAAATGTTTTGTGGTTTAAAGTTATGCGCTAAAGCAGTTTTGTTGTTTGTTTATTATTTATATTTATTTATGAACTTGGTACATAATTGAATAATTAGTAATATAACATTAAAATGGCAATCGTAAGTCTACTAAAGTGATAATTAAGTTTCTAAATGTGAAGATAAAGGATAAGGTAGAACAAATTTGTAGTAAAAATTAGAAATCTGTTCAAAAGCTTGAAATTAGTATAAATAAATTATCGGTTGAATTTCTTATAATAATAAGACTGTCTTTCATACTACTATAAAAGCAATTAAAATTTGGGACTCAAAATATTTTACTATTCAAAGTAGTCTACTCTTATATTAATATGTTTATTACAGCAAACCCGCAACTCCTGTAATCTTTTCAAAAAAAAAATTATTGTTCTACTAACCATCCACAGCCTCTATTATCGTGGCACAAAAATGTATATCCTTTAGATTTTTTTTTCAAAGATAATAGAGAGAAGAGATAATAGTCGGAGGGGGCTAGATCTCTGGAATAGGGCGGAAGTTCCAGTAATTCGAGCCATAGATCCCGAATTGAGTTCAAGGCGATAGACGATTTGTATGCAGGTGCATTGCCCTAAAAAAAAAACACACCTTTCACTAACATGTATTTTTCCCCTTGATTTTCTCCCTTAGGGTGGTTAGTAATTTAGAATAATAACCTCCAGTTATTGTTTGGCCCTTTTCTGGATAATTGATTATAATTACTCTACGGACATCCCAAAAAAACTGAAGCAAGAACGGATTTTTGACCTCTAAACTTCTTAGACCTTGGAGAACCAATATATTGCTGTGTCGTTTCTGGGCCATAAAAGTGTTCCCAAGTTTCATCTGTGGTCACAACACGGCTCAAGAAGTCAACATCTTCAAAACAAGCATAGATTGAGCTTGGTGCTTCCACTCTTGCTTGCTTTTAATAACACTCAAGCATTTGGGGATCCGCTTTGCAGATATTTTTTCCTATCTCAATCGAGATGAACTATATGATGGACCCGAAATATTTATTATTTATTTTTTATGTGACTAACGCTACCTCTTTCATTAATTTCCATCCTTCTTTCTCAAACTTTTTTAGTTCTACGATAAATTAAAGCTTAAAATAAAATATATGTTTTGCGACTATACTTACTACAACTGCATTTGTACGTTATTTATAGAAATTAGTTTTTTTCTCTTTCATTTTTCTCTTCATTTTCATTCTTTTCTCGACTTGAAGTCGTCACTCCTTTTATTGTTTACTCCAATTCTGTTTATGATTTTTTTTCTTTTCACTACATATTTCTATTTGCCCTGTGGGATTTTTCTGTCGGTCTCGTATTGTTTCCGTGACATTTTAGAAGAACATTTGTTTGAGAAACATATTCTTCCTTAGAACTTCTTTCCTTTCAAGAAAAGCTACGAAAAAAATATAAACAACTACCTAAAAATAATTTTGTTAGAAAATAATGCATATACTCGTAGGAAGGGAATATGTAAATCTTCACACAAATTATTAATTAAATTAATTGAAAGTAATTTTCTCGCTCCTATTATCGTCATTGTATTACACCAGGGATTTCCAACAAGGTCAGCGAAAAGTTGAAAAAGCCAAAGAACCTGTAGAGGTCGTTTGGGAATCCATAAACCTCTTTTAACTGAACCATTACTGATCGACTAGGTGTCGATTAAATAAGACCATGTCGTATTATTCTTTTTAATTACTTTGTACCGAGAAATCAAAAATTATTTTGGTCAAGGGCGGTCATGAAATGGAAGGGGAATACCTTAGCTTAGATCATCGTTTTCAAATGATCACATGCAAATGTCACCAAATGTCATCGAATATGTTGTAGTTCTAAGTTCATTATTATTTTACCTCTAGAATTAATATTGACTAATTTGAAAAGTAAAATGGAAGAATTATAAAATTTTTTCAACAAGAAAAGACAAATTAAACTAACTGTTGGAACTGTCCTCTGCCTTGTTCAATGCATAAATTTACGCACCTTTCATGCTAGTAAAAGCATTTTGCTGCATTTCTGGCGTTATGGTTGCCCATTCTTCAACAATCTTTTGTTCCAATCCTTGCAAATTCTATGTAGCAGTTTTTGAAAATCCTATTTTTTAAGTAAGGAAACAAATAGTCCATAACAGTCAAAAAAGGTGATCTCGGAGTAATCTCAACTTCTGTATGTAAACTTGGGTCAACAAAGTTGCTCGCGGAAAAAAGCTATAGATTCCGTGTCGTATGTGCCGTTGCACCGTCAAAAAACAGCCACACTAAATTTCCATATGAAAGTCCAATTTCTTGAGACAGACGTTTTATAGGTTTTCTAGGATCTTCCATACGTTGACGAACGTCATTAACAACTTCTGCCCGAACACTTGGCCTACCAGCACTCAGTTTCTCGAAACACAAACACAATTTATAAGACACCCATAAAAATCTTCCGGTATTATACAAGTCTGGAAAACGTTTTCGCCAACTATATTTCCAAAATTTGACAAACAAAAACTAACAATAATTTTAAAATCAATTAACTACCCTTGACCAAAATCATTTTTGATGGCATAGTATATACAATGTTAGGAATCTAAGTATACATTTTCGTTTACAACAATTTTTAAATTTAAACAGTTATTTTAAAAATCAGTGTCGTGAAGAAAATAAAGGCTTCAAAAATGTCAATACAAAATATCCTTGCTAAAATATTTGTTTCCATGAAAATTTTCTTTACTTCTTCTGAGAGGTCGATGCTTAAAAAAATAGGCAATCTCTGTATTACAGGGAATGTAATCGCATTCTTAAATAAAAATAAATGTAGGAACCAAAAAAATGTAATAATGTCTGCGTTAACAAAATTAATTAATTGCTTCTTACTGTATATGAAGTAGGTTGGGAAGCTAGGTCATTTCAAGCAGTTATTAACCGAAGTAAAACTTTAATTAATTTAATGGCGGTAATTCTCTTCCCGCAACTGTATCGATCGTATCAACCTATTTTGCATAAACAACTGCGTTTCTCTACGTTCAAATGGAAACGTCGAGGTAGATAAAAAAAAAACTGCTTCTTTTCTGATCGGAAAAATCCAGATCGACTCGTGCGTCATCTATCGACGCTAAAAAGCACCTTGACTTGTCTGCAATCAAAATAAAACTCAAGATAAAGTACGTTATCCGCGGCGTTGTTTATTATTTCAAGCTCGCGCGATTTTATTTTTTGACCGAACAAAACTGCGCGGTTCCTTTCTTCTTCATCTTCCGAATGGTCCGTAATTAATTCAATGTTTAATTAATTCGGCCTGGATTTATTTATGAGTTTTTGTTCCGCGTGCATATGCTCCTCAGCACTTATCTCGTCGTAACCCAGATGCAAGTCCAAATTTAGGACCAACACGTGCTCTGCTGTTACAAAACCAACATGCTTGTATTTTCGACTCTGCATAATACTTACTTATAATTACATCAACGGGCGTGTGCAATTTTGGGTTCCTTGCGGAAGAAGTTCTTGGGGCAACGTTCGCCTAGCGGACATTCGAATTCGTCGTGTGCACGTGGAAAGGTTAACAACTTCTTCTTTCTTGAGTTATTCGAAGTCTGCATTATAATTATCAGTGATGAATTTTGACGTTTTTGAACCAGGACCGTTAATTATTCGCTTTTGACGTCCGTAAATAACTATCGCTGAGAAACAATTCAGAACAGAACCACGTTTTATTATTTTTACTGTTACTGTTATTCACACTACGTTACAAATCTGACGAATTTAATTGAATCTTCATACACATATTTTTAGAGCCATCGATCTTATCTATGCCCTCGATTACTGTCTTTCCAAATTTTTTTAAATGGTTTAAGACTTCAGTTGTTTAAATTTATTTTTTAAAATTTAGTTATTACAGTCTGTTTTACGCTAAGCTTCCACTGAATGCAGATTATTCGCATATTCGAAGTGATGAAAGTCACTGCCCTAGCTCTGTATATTGTATATCGAACAAAGATGAATATAATGAAGAACTTATGGTCGTTAGTTGCTTGTTGGCAGAAGAAAAATAAATAAAAACAGAAAAAAGACTAAAATATAGGGTGCACGCATCGGACGGATCGCAATTTTTGCTTCTTCGGAATTCGTATCGACACTGCCGACGTCCGATTCGTACGTTGCAGGCAAGTGAACGCAGTCTTATGAAAAATAATATAAAGTATCCTGAAAGGCGATCCGTGCGTTGCGTCCGATGCGTCCGTTGGCCATCAGTAGACGCTTACATTCGTACCTTAAGTCACATATGTTATGAGTAGAGAATGGATTTTATGCAAATTGTATATTCTATAATTTAGGCATATATTAGGGTATGATTAAAAATGTGCACAAATTGAAACTTTTTCGATTAATTGACATTAATTCTTTAATGCATATATTCCATATTTAAATATTTTCTGCATATTGTAAGAATTATCTGCATATCACAGCATAATTTCGTATTTTTCGGCCAATATTATATAGGATTCCTAAATGTAAAAAATAATAATTCTTCGAATCTTCGGCAATATGCATGCATCGGCAATCGCGGGTTTCTCCAGATCTACCCTTAATCAGCTAATAATCCTTCCCACTTGCAATTTCAGGCATTCCCAGATCTTGGGTTTTCTCAAGTTATTCACTTAATTTAGCCAATTAGTCAGCCAATTAGCATATTGTTTCATTTGATCCACCAATCGCTTTCCTCACCCCCTCTACTGATTCAAATTACTTTCGACACTATTTTCTGCAAACTTAAAAATATTACATTCAGTCTTCACTCAATCTTCGTCGCAATCAATCTTTACCGACCCAATGCTAATTTGTGTGTAATTAAAAAACTGTATATATTGAAAATCGTATGTTACTTCTGGTTTTGGAACAAATCACAACAATTAAATGTTAGTTGAGGCCATTGATTATTTCTTTTCCCTATTTTCTGTTGCTGAATTATTATTATGTAAAGCAAATTATTGTAAAAATTATTAAAATCTGTAAAATAAAGCATTAAGTATCTTATTTTCTCTTTATTTTAAATTTTAGGTTTATGATTATACGACTATTAACGGAAACGATATCAATTCTGCATATAATAAAAGAGATAGCATATTTTTAAAAGTTTCTGCATATTTCATACATATTAAAAAAAGAGTGCATACATATGCGCATATTTGTGTAATAATAGGCTGCATATATTCCGTTCTCTACTTATGAGTTATGAGATTCAAAGGAATAATTATTTATTAAATTAAAAATAATTTAATTCTCCACAATCGCTTAAAATACTATTTCTTCTGTTAGTTTATCGTTCTATGAATAGTTACGATCCAGCGCAGTTTGCTCTCGAAAAGAAAACTCATATAAATTTCGGCCGCAATTCTGCTTTTATTGAAATTCTCTCTTTCAAGAATACTGCGGAACATATTATATACAATCCCAGTAAAATCTTCAGTGTACATTAAACATGCGCCAATCAACGGGTAGCTCGTACAAGGCGCGACAATTATAAAAATATATTTATTGACAGCACAGGATGTAATAGTATTAGTAATTATGATCATTACAACCATACATCTTCTCTTGTTGCAACTGTAGAGCCACTGATGAAAAAACCAATTATGTTTCGAAACGTAAAGCACATAACAAATGAGTATATTTTGAAACTTGCGGTGAACTATCTTTGAAACTGAAAAAATTTCAAAATGTCTTAAAACCAATTTGATAGAAATACAATTATTTAAATATGCTTCGTTTTTATCTATCCTATGGTGCTTTCTAACCGTCAATTGAAAAATCTTAAATAAACTTTCAGCATCCCAGAAAACTCTTACCATCAGTTTTTCCAGATAATTGTGTTTTAGCTTTTTTGGTGGTGGAGACACTGAAAGTTAACAGAACAAATGACACTAGTGACAGTTCTGTTCGCGGTAAAGCCTAAGCTACGATTAACAAAATATTTCCATAGCCAATGCTACAAGAATATTAAATGAAAAATGAACACATGCTACTTCCGAGTGCCATAGGTTTTTAATAATAAGTTTGACATTGTCGCTCTTTTGTTTCATGGCTAAATAGGTAACAGAAAAATAAGTCCTTGTAAAGATATATATTCACGTCCTTGTAAAGATATATTTCACGCCACAATTCGAATTTTGTCTACTACTCTACCATAAAGATTACTTTTTAATTAACTATGACTTCTTCCAACATACATTCCTTTCATAAGATGTAATCTTTAATTATTGCTATAAACATTCATTAAAAGCCAATAGCAATATAGCTGAAGATTAATTATTAAATTTCACACTACAGTTCTGTAAATTATTTAATTGCGTTAATTTTCTGCGTTTAATTAAACGTCGAAACTGACTCACTCATCTGTCATTCAATTAAAAACTATCAATTTACCATTCTGATTCATGGCCTTCATTGACCCAATGCAGGCTTTAAAAAGATGTTTGCTCTTTTTGTGTTAGTTTCAGTTTCCTGCCAATTGCTCCCTGTTATTGTTTCTGACCCCATTGTCTCAGAGCGAAGGATGCTGCTAATGGACCGGCTAAGCATTCAATTAAAAATGCTCTCTTTCACATTCAAATTTTATTAGCCTTTTAAAGCCGGTGCGTCGGTTCGTTGCACCGGCCCTAATTATACGTGCTTGATGTTCGATGGGAAGCCAACGAATTGATTTGTGCATGTGGAACGAACAACGGTGGAAAAACATTTCGATTCCGTCTTCTTCTGCGGCGACCTAGTTTACATTGTGTGCCGGTGGAAGTTATAAATAAATGTAAATTATCGATTGTTTTTATAACATGTGTGGGAAGGGAAATTATATTTTCCATTCTTTTTGCACGTTCTCGTGTACATTAAACTAATTAGCTGAGTTAATAATAACTGTCATATACAAGAAGAGTAAATCATTTGTCTGCGCTTCACTGCAGGGAAGTTATTATTGACACCTAGCATGCAGTAAACAGACTTAACAGAATGAAAAATTAATATGGTGGAAATATTCTAAGCCTTCGATAATTTTTTATTACAATGTAGAATTATATCCATAATTATTAAAATTCTGAACATTGTAAGTTGAACCTTTGTTTTCTTACTTGACCTGACTTACAAGCTAATCTAAACTAATCAGACTGTATTGCAAAAAATTAGCCACTTCTTTGATTAGAACCTTTCCAAAATCTGGATATTAGAGTTTATTGTTGATTGCCACAATTTTAAAATCTGTGTGTTTTAAATTGCGATTTTCACAACTGAATGTCCAAAGAGATTTTTAAATTCGCAAAATATGGGATTTCCCATAGAATTTATCATTATTCCTGGAGTTTCAGACCACCCGCCTCAACCGTTTTTGTTGATTGCATGAAGTAGTGGGAAGTTGCGAAAAAAAATAAATAACAAAAGGGTATATGACACATTTGATAGCAATATTATCTTTCAAGGTCAACCGGAAGGTGATCTCTGTTGCAGCTACTTAATGTATATCTTGGTAGACGCAAGATATAAAAACTTCATGAAAATCCAATGACAAATGTTAAATTATAAAATTTTAGCTACTAATCATGGTTTACTTTAGTGGGAAATTTCAGATTGCCCGGAATCAGAATTTCTGACTCGGACAGAATAAGAGTTGTGACTTTGCATGAACAAGGCCTAACGCGTTATGAAATCAGTGATACTCTAGGTATTGTGTGTAATACCGTTTCGCGTACAATAAAACTGTTTTCTCGAAACGGGAAATGTTTCTGATTCGCCTCAAAGTGGAAGTCCCTGCGTTACTACTGTTGACCAAGACCGATATTTAGTACAAGTAGCCAAAAAAACAAAATCCTTACGGTGCCCAGCTGTTTCAAGAGAGCTTCAATTGGGTCACAATGTTAATTTAAGCTTTTAAGTTCGATTATGCCAAACCGGTGTTTAAAAGCTTCTGGCTTCAAAGAATACCTATGCTAAGTTTAGAACAACACTGAATACGATTACACTGGGCATGAACATGAAAATTAGGCTCAAAACGGCTGGTCACGAGTGATGTTCTCTAATGAAAGTCGTTTTGGGTTAGTGAGTTAGACGTATACATGTTTGAAGATCTATAAGAGTACGTCATCGATTAAAAACGGCTAAAAACGCTGTTCTATTTAGAGGTGACACCATTATGTTTTGGGGAGGAATTATGATGATAAACAATGACGGGGCCAATTTACATCAATAATGTGTTGCGACCTGTAGTGACATGTCGAGGTGGGGTTGAGGATAATTTAATTTTTATGGACGATAATCTCCATCTCATCGAACGAGAACAGTAACTGCTTATTTTCCAGACATGAACCCTATCGAACATGTCTGGAGCTATATTTCTAGACGACTGGCGTTATCAATATTATCAATGCCAAATAAGATACGGGCTTGAATAAATAGCAGGGGAAGCAATACATTATATTATTTTTTTTATCTAAAGCGTTTTGCACTTTTTTTTCTTTAATACGACTTTTTTAATTAGCATTGACGAAGTTTGTTATTTTTTTTTTCAAAATGAATCACTAAAAATCAAAACTTTTGTATTCTATTGGATTGCAAGATGATGGACAAAATCATTAACATTAAGTATATATTTTTGTTCTTACCTTAAACACACATAGAGGGTGCAAAACTTTAGAAAGCCTGCGGAAAGTATCTATGTCTTCTTGGAGTTCTTAGTCGCAAGTCTACTATAGTAAATTGTGACGCGCCCGGACATGCCACCTTGTTTGTTGACTTTACGGACAACTAACTAACTAATAAACACGGTCCAAACAAACAACAAACTAAAAATTATTGACAAATTAATTTATTAAATGGACCGAAGAATTTGACTAAATTCAATGAAGCAATAAACGCCTCTTTACCGCGGGTTTGGCCAGTTTCCGAAAGAGCCGATAATGCTATTGTTAACATCCCATGCAGTTTCTAAAGATGTCTAGACTCGGATTGCTACCTGCTACAGTTATGGTTTACAAGTGGCGCTAAGACTAATGTTCTACTGACCTATAACTACCGTTCGGCCCTTTTGGAACCTCCTTTTCCGGAATGCTCACCTCAATTAAATAACTTTAATGCCGATTGTTCTTAATCGTCTGAATAAACAAAAAACGGGCCCTACGTTGTTGTAACTGGATTCTAATTCTGGTGAGACGTGAATAACCTTAGAGATTAAAGGAACTAAATACGTATCAATAAAATGCGTGGTGTTAGATTTAATTAATTATTTATTGGAAAAAAAAGAAGAGGTAAAAAAAACTCCTGCTGACAGTCACGATGGACCTGTAAGCATAGGCGGAAAAACAACCTCGTTGAAACAATGGATATCTTTCATAATAAATATACGCTTCCAAAGAAGTACCTACAATAAACTTCGCTTAACGTATTTAACGCGGAATATCGTAGCCATCTAATTTATTTCAATTCTCACAGTTGGTGGCTTGTTGCACACACAATTAAGGGCTGTGTCAACTTTGAGACTTAAATTAGATTAACAATTACTTTATTTCTATTCAAAATAGCTTGGTCTTGGTACTCTGTTTGCCACCTTAGATAGTACTCGAAGATGCTATGAATAATCAACCAGCGCACAGTGTGACAGTGTGTCTACAGTGTATTTTATTAATGGGAATTATTAATTGATTAATCAGAAGTTTGGAGAGGTACGTGATAGAAAGGGCCGCTCCGGCGATCAATTTGCAAGATAATCAACAGCAACTGCCGTTAGTTTTTCAAGGACTCTTTTCAGAGGTGATAGAATAACCCTATCTCTTGCTCATTAACCTAATTAATTAGGCCACGGACAAGGATCTTTCGTCTACTACGTTATCGTGCCTTTCGAGGGTGGTACAATGTACGCCTTTTTTCAGATCCCTCTGCGTCGTTTTTCGTCGGCTAAACCTACTATCTAACTAATTTGTTGCGCAAGGACCCAATTGACTGTTTTATTGGCGCTCCTCTATAGGCGGTTATGGCACTTTCAGTCGCTCGACAAATTGCTTTCAATTAACCTGCAAATCTTTCAGCAAAGGCAACACTTTAGTTCACACACTCTGGGTGTGGGAAAAGTTCAGTAAAGAAGATGTCTATTGATAGGTGGTTCAAATTGTTGGCCTCGTAATTCAACCGAATTCGTAACGAGTATTAACTTTGCCTTGATTTCTGAGTTAGACCGTGCTGGCCGCACTGTGTTCGTTGGCAGATATAACTTTGCCTGATCAGTGGGTTGAGTTGCAGATGCCCCTGTACAAATCGGAATAACACTGTGTGTCTCCGAATTGCCGAGGATATCGCAACAAAAGGAGAACTAAATTACAACAAAAAAAATACACCGTATTTGAAATCGAACAAAAGATTTTAGGTGTAGTTAATTTACTCTGGTTGATTAAATCACAGATCGCGCAAACTACTGAATTTATTGAGTTTTAACTTGATTCAAAAAGCAAATGCAAGTACCGAAAATAAACAAAAAAATTTCCTAAGCAATGCAAAGATTGAACTTTACAGAATTTTCAAGCCACTGATTGATAAGCCAATTAAAATAATTCCTAAACAAATTTATACCACCAAGTATGTGAAAAGAAATATAAAAAAAATTCATGCGACGTTCACTTCATTAATTCACCCGCGCACTCGTTTTATTCGCGTCTTCGATCGCGGCGCGACTCGCGGTTATTTATTTGATTGCCCTTTTCTGAATTCACTATAATGTTAACGCCCCGAAATATAATTTAATTCTAATTATGCAAGCTAGATGGAATCAATTGCAAAGCACAAGAAATACTTCTCGAGTTAATTTAAAATGCAGTTTTCCGTTCGAACGAGCAGAAGCTTTCTGTCCTAAGTTTTTGATTTTTCCTTCCCGCTAGCAACAACTTACAACCCCCTTTATGCGCCCCGAAAAATTCTTGGACCAATCACCGCGGTTCTAGCTCAGAAAAAAACAATCACGCTTCTCCCTCGTTCCTAGTGCATTCCTGGTGAATTACGGCCACCCAATTCGTCTGCCAGATACTTGCCTCCGGCCGCTGCACGTGTTCTAACTTTCTAAATTTTCCCAAAATTTATATTGTTGACGTTATACAAGTGCCCATTGACATATTTATTGTTTCCCGTCTTTTCAGTCAATGGTTTCAAAATAAAAGCCAAATCCTTTCGCATTGAGATGTAAGATGATACTTTCTAAATTTTACAATAATACCATTTGCTTGCGTGACAAATTCCTTCAAAGACTCTAACGCATACAAAGACAACCCTTGATTTATAATATGACAGTAACTATGCTTCAAGTGCCCTTTACGAAATCGGTATTCTAAAAGACCATAAATTTGACCCGAGTCGTCTCCGGTGGCATGCTCCGACTCGTAAATTTCTCTTTGTTATCGAGCAATCAAACAAACAAACGCGATTTGTTTTCAAATCAAATTCGCGACCGTTTCAATACAATCTTTCAATTAACCAAGAGATCTGGACCGTGTTTCTCAGAAAACACAAGTCTACAAGTTAACAAGTTACAAGCTACATAAAATATTTCACAAGAACTTGTAAATTTTGTTTCTAAAAGAAAATTACATGTCTTGTAGCTTTTTACAAGTGTACAAGTAAAAATATACAAGTGAAGTAGGCTGTTCAAAAATATTGACATATCGTAATCATTAAAGCTGTCCATAATTTGTTGTTTTCTAATGGCTAAGACGGATAATAAACTGACTGTATTACGCCAAATACGGGATTCTAAAGACATTCTTTTCGGGGCATTTTCCGACTATCTAACAAAAGAAATGAAAGTTGCCGAATGGAACAAAATTTTACAAACGTGTAAAGCTTTTGAGTTGGTGAGTGCGGAGAAAAATTATTCTTATATCCGGGATACCTTTTGGTCGAATATAAAACGTGGAACATTGGTAAGTGTATTTCTTATTTCATTTAGTTTCATTTTCATCGTGTAAGGTAGGTATATTGGGTGTTTAATTTGAACTTTGAAATAGGAAGAACTCTATGATTATCAGAATTTTTTAATTTTTAACCATAGCTCAAAAACACTATTTATCATCATTCACTTGATCACAAGTACTATTATTTTCTCACATGCAACATATCGTCGAAAAATATCGAAAATGGAACACCACCTTGCGCAGTATAATAGTATCTAACTTTTCTTGGTACATTTTTAGATATCACGTTGATCTCTGGTTATTTAACATTTTTATTGATATGATTTTTTTTTAGGCTAAAAAAGACAATGCAAAGAAAACAGGTGCCGCTGGAGGCAAAAATAAAAAGTTCACGCCAGTTGATGATCTTGTACTTGAAATTTTTGGCACAGACTCTCCAATCATTGATGGCATAGGTGTAACTGATTTAATGGCAGAGAAAGTCATTCATAATGGCACAAATATTTTAAATACTGGCTGTGACGATCCTGTAATTCCAAATTCTGATGATGAGTCTGAAGATCAACAAAAAGAAACTCAACAAAAAGAGAAAGTAAATGTTGCTTCAAAGAAAAAGGGTAAATTTTGTTTTTTGAAAAAAGTTATTATCTATTATTTAGTGTGTGGAACATTTAGAACTCCAAAACTATAAAATAAAACTTGAACTATTCGAACACGAACGAAAACTGAATGTTGTTCGTTCTAAATATACGAGCAACATAGAAGTAAACCTATTTATGGAAACTGAAAGACCGAGAAATAACAATGGGGAAAATATCTTATTCATTTCACAGGATAATTTAATTCTTAACTAAGGTGAAACATAAACTATTTATTTAAATAAAGTTTAATTTCTGAAGTAGTTGAGAATTCTTTGAAACCTATTTTGTCCTCTCTCATCTGCTGGTTGCTCTCCTTCTGCCAGTCCTTGTTGATCATTCCCATCATGTGGTTCGTTCTCATTATTTAAATTATTAAAAAGATTATCTTCGGGAAGTCTTGAAAAGTTACACAGAGAAACGCAACAATTAAAAACTTCACAAGCCAATCTAGGATTTAATCGAAGATGGTTGAGACATGGAAATTTTTCCTTTAATATACCTATAGCATTTTCAATTAGCCTTCTAGTAGATTTATGAGCTCTTAAGAATCGCCGATTTGCTTCATCATTATTATTAATTACAATTGGAGGAAGTAGCCAGTCCTTCAGAGGGTATGCCGAATCACCTAGAAGAATTCCATTTGGAATAGGTCTCCAACCATTTTCCATTTGATGAAATAGACCACTATTTCTCAAAACTCGAGAGTCATGTACACTTCCAGGCCAATTAGCATACGAGTAATAAAAGGTTAAATCTGGACCGCATATAACCATACAAGTGATCGAGTGGTTCCCATGACGATCTACAAAAACTTCTTCATTTACAGTGGGAGCATCTATTTTGATCAGAGTCCCATCAAGGCAGCCGAAAACCATCGGCATTCCTCCAACAGCAAAAAATCGTTCAACTACCACTTGCACATTTTCAGGCCACCTAACATAGGCTGCGAAAATGGTATTATTGACAGCAGCCACTACATTGTGGACAATTCTACACACACTGGCTTTGCTGATGCCATGCAAATCTGCGATTGCATGATATTGTGCACCTGTCCCCATCCAATGGAGAGCAACTTGCAATTGTAAATAGGCAGACAGTGAATAATTTCTTTGAGTGGGCCTCTCTAAATGGGGACCTAGTAGGTTCAGTAAAAGCTGTAATTTGTGAGCTGTAAGTCGAAACCTCTCATTAAATTCATATGACATTTCCATATGTCCATAGTCAATCCTCTTCCTAAAAATTTTGGGCCGTCTCACTACAATAATTTCCTCCTCTTCGTCACTTGAGTCGCTTGACCACATTTCTCCACAGTTTATAAATAACAATCTTTCTAAAAAATATTCATAAAATAAAGTTAAATTAATGAAATAAAACAAGCTCACTTTAATTTCTCGCGACTTGTAGGTTTGAAGGGTTGATTGACACTCGTTGAAATTTACATATAATTTAACAAGTATCAACTGTTAACGAGTGTTTCGAGAAACAAAATTTGCTTATATTTGTAAAAAAAAACACTTGTATAAAAGTCACATCTTACAGGCGTAGTTTCTAGAAACATAAACTTGTGAAAAGTTACTTACTTACAAGTATACACACTTGTATTACGAGTCTTGTAGCTTTTGAGAAACAGGCTACTGGTCCTATTCCACTAAAATTCGATTGACGATAAACCAGAGCACCTCAGTAGCCAATCATAAGTTCTTATACCAGCATCTGCTTAATATTGCACAATTTAGGGGGCTGCATGAGACCGGATATTACCTTGCTGGAAAGTGACGGTTGAATATTGAAATGCCAAAACAATAGGTTATAAAGTTTCAGTGATAAGTGAGTCAAAATGCCTCTAATGAACACCAAGGGGGAAAATCATCCCTCCGTATAACATGCAGCCACACTATGTGCCCGTAATGTTGATTGTATGCCTTTCTGTATCTGTCGCCGCAAAGTCGTCTACTTCATGACTTCCTGACCAAAATCTAGACTTAGACTGCGTTGTATAAAAGGTTTAAACCAGGATTAAATTTAAGCCTAAGGTAGAATGTGACATATAAAATGTTGCACGTCATAATGTTTGTTACATTCGAACCTAGGATTAAATTCATTCCTGGCTTAAATCTTTTATACAATGCAACCTTAGTCAGGGGTGTCAAACCGGAGTTAACTCGCGTTAGACAAGTAAAAAGCGCCAAGTCTAAGAGATGGCGCAGTAAAAAGCCGCCAAAGTGACTCTACTTAAGGTAACTATGGAAATCTCACATTTTTAAAATTTTCAATTTTCATCGTGTGAAAAATTTATGATTTGTGACTTCTTTTGCAGGATGCAAATAATTTGAAAATTTTAAAGCTTCCAACTGTAATTTACATAAAAAAGTATAAGTAGGTAAATTTAATTGTGCCAGATGCCCATACTAACTATTTTCTCAGTGGTTTTACGCACTTACGCGTACACATATAGTGGTTCGTATTGATCAATTCTAATTATTATTATAGTGTAACGTTGATCGGGCTTTAGGACGAAATGAAGATTAAAGAAATATCAATCAGCTGAATGATATTTCTTTAATCTTCATTTCATCCTAAAACCCGATCAACGTTACACTATTTATTTTAGTATCCAGGACGCCATTTTATTGATTAATTATTATTATTAATTATTTCGTACAGCCCTACGTGTATTTTATGATAAAATACGGTATGTTACAAAATATTTTAAAATACGGTCTTTTTATAGCACTAAATATTGTTGTGTTTGATTGATTACAAACTAGCTGATAACTATTTACGGGCCCAAACATCGTTCAACTTTGAATTTGGTTCTATTTCTTGTCCTTATAATTCTTCGTATGGGAATAAAACAGAATTCAAAGTTAAACAATGTTTGACCAACTCGTTCTATACTCATTTATATAACTGAAAAGTATTTAAATTTGGCGCCTATTTTATTTTTAGTAAACGCCAAGTATAGCAGATGGCGCCATGCTTTTTTGGTAACATTTAATGTATAGGGATTTGCTTTCTCTTAATTGATGTGTTCTGTGGACTAGTCTGAAACAAAAACAGTTGCGTTATCATTTCCATTGTATTTTTATTTAACATAATGTAAACCATGAGCCCTATCACGTGGCTCAATAGCATCTTCCATAACGAACAGTATGCATGATAAGCCCCAATTGCAAGTGATATTCTATTAACGAGTCACCAGAATTCTATGCGCTCTATACTATATCAAGAGTATTCGGATTTTGCTGGTTATAGTCGTTTAGATTATACAAAAAAAAGAAGTTTCAGTTTACATTCGTTGCCAATTTGCATAGCCCTCAAACTTTCAACATTGTAAAAAGTTTTTAAAAAACCAAGTACCTACTGTGACGAACTAAGGCGACAAATTAGTCATACACTCGCCTAGCCGGCGGCGGCTCGCCGTAGTTTCTGGACCCGTTTGAGATAATTCCGCCGTCGAAATACTCTAGGGGAGAAGCTGCTGGAAAAGCTGCTCCGGTATAAATGCACGCGCACGGGGGAACACGAGCAGACTTCTATAGTTCGACATGGAGTTTAGTTACTGCTTTATCGCTCAGCTTGTGAAAATAAATTATTCATAGCATTCATAGTCTGTTCTAAATAAAATCAGTGTTAAGTTTTGTTAATAAATTAGTTATTACTTTCATCGAGTATTTTATTTAAAAATAAATCAAAACGAACCCTAAATTCACTATATTACTATTACAGACACACATGTCATAAATAACTCTTTTTAGAAATATGAAACTTACTTCAGTTTTATGATGGAGGCAAACAAAAAACATAGAGATAACACAACCAAAACATTAGTTTTATGACCTCTACTATGCTGTAAAAAAAAAACAAATTAAAACACACATATTTTCTATGTGATTAAATTGCATATGGGGCATAGGTAAATGATGTATATTACTTCTGAGTTTCAGAATGGATACCATTGCAGATGGTTGCCAAGACAAAAATATATAGCTCATTAAAATTATAAACACGCTAACTTGGTACACCGGAGTAGACAATTTTAAGTTTTTGATTTCAAAAGTGGATCAGTTTGCCTTCAATAAGTCATTTACAAAATGTTGAATGACTGTAAATAAGTAGGCAATTTTTAAATAAATGTATAAGATTCCGTAAATATAATTTCGATTCAATGATTATGGTTTGAATGACCTTAAGTAAAACCTAAGGTCATCCACTCTCTGGTTATAATTTGAAAATAATGGTGAATATTTTCTAATGATATTCTCTAACGTGTATGGCTAATTATATTAAGTATTTTTTACGTTGGTTTAGTGTACCGGGTGATTATTGAATAAAATTTGGACGGTATGTCTTAGCTAAGTGTGTAAAGACTTATTCTTCCACTAAACTAAGACGGCATATCAAAATTTCATGGCAAGAATTGATAAAAAATTAGAAAATTCACCTGATATACGTTTTATCCATTTATCTTTAGGTCCTAATATGATCGATTAATTTTTTTCTAAAAAGTATTCCGTGACTTCCCTTGCTGTCATATGTTCTTAATTAATTTGCAATGTCATGAGTCCTTTCGCAGCCTTACCTTGCCACGATTGCGTTTTTTTTTTTAGCAAATGAAATTTGTCTCCAAGGCAGAACGTAACTGAAAATTTACTTGCAACATTAATTAAAACGAGTTCATTCACTTGTTACCTGAAACACGATATAAGGTAACGGTAAAACATTTAAAAAAATCGTATTGAATGATTATAGTCTGACACGCGATGTTTTACACGTCGAGTGACCGTTCAATTATATCTATAAATTATACTAGTCGGAGTGATTGGAATGCATCAAAAATTTGCACAGAATTGCCGAGGTTAACAAATAAATATAATTAATAAAAAAAAATAAAATAAAAATGCCACCAGACCAGCTCTGGAAAAACTAGTAAGAATTTACAAAGTATCAGGGTTTAATGCACCTTAATCTCGTTTATGTGTGTATACCTTTTAGTGCTATCGAAAGTGGCCTGAGTTTTTTGTTATGATGCAATGGTATTCTTTATGTTAACGAAAGTAAACTTGAGTATAAGTATGTTCTATATGTGAGAAGGAGCTTTTCATAGAAAGTTTGTAGTTCGAAAAATGTATTAAATAAAACGTATGTTTTAGTTACACTTTCTATTACACGTCGATCCGATTTATTCCTTCAAATTTCCAGCTTTTGTTAGTGGCACGGTAAAAGCATGGGAATGCTTCTTTGTTAGTACGTACGTACTTTAGGTCTCACACGGATGGAAATTTAATTAATTAAATCGAAAGTTGCGTGCGCTTAAGTGCGAGCAAGCGTTTCCTCGTTTCAATTACCTTAATTACTATACTCACATTATTATTTTGTGAGAATAGGAATGGTAAATAAAGCAGTTTTCTTATTCGTCGAACAACTGTCGTACACACGAGTGTTTGCCTAATTTCATTACGCTGACTGGTAAGTATGTACACACTTCAATTAGATAATTTGTCTATGCTAATATTAGACGATCCCAGAGACAAACATGTTTAACATTGACGCAGCTATTTATTAGCATGTTTTATATTAAAATCTATGTGCGTATACATTTTAATCACACCCTACAATTAAGAATAATAAATTAAAATTTTTAACCAGATTTGCCAGAAGGTCACTATAGAAATATATCTATGTTTTCTCTATTTCTATAGTGACCTTCTAGCAAATCTGGTTCAAAATTTTATTACTAGTCACTAACATCATGAATAACCCATTATTATTTAATAATAAATTATTAGCTACAACCGAGAAACTCATTAAAATTGTAAGCTCGCTTAATTATTAAAATTGTCATGTGCTATGCTTAATATTGTCCCAGTGTCCCATGTTAAAATAAACTTTAATCATACCATATAATTAATAATACCATATAATTAATAATAATCATAAATAATGTTGTATTATTTTCGAATGTTTTCATCACGTCCTTCCTACTGTAATTTGAAGAACAAACTGCCCAAAATCAAACAAAAATAGAACAGAACGTTCAATTCCTGCCTCCATGCTGCAGTCATCACTGCCAAAGTCATTGCCAAGTTTTATTTCAACAAATAATTGCAGTGCCATTTTTAAAAACGCCCTAAAAATATTTGCTCGTTTGTTTAATAACATTAGGCTAACAACGTGACCTTCATGTAATAAAAATTTATTTAACAACGATTAGTAAACAGGTGCGATCTGTCTGGCAAATATGTTTGCCTTTGTGTGCAATGAAAGTGACAAATATCGCACGCAGGTGTCCATTTCGATGTGCATAAATCATAGAAATGAAATTTACGTTTTATTACAACAGGAAATATGTCTGGTCTTGCTGATCAAGTATCATATATTTTTTCACTAGATTTTCTAAATATTGCTTTACCTCAATTTTGATCTTTTGCTTTCTGTCCTAAAACACTCATATCAAACCAATTACGGTTATTTTTATTTTTAAATTTATATTCTTTAGTTTGTTTACTTAATGTATAATTTCTTGTCATATGTGGATGATGCTTTTTTATGGGATTAATTTTTTTATGATCTACTTATACTGTTCGAAACAATTAAAAAAAATATAATAAATTATTTAACGGACATTTAAAATCAATCAATCAATCAATCAATCAATAGTGAAACGTAGAGCGATAGGGCCAATTTTAAGTGTCCGTTAAATAATTTATTATATAATTTTCACATGACAAGAATCTACTTTAATTAAAATAATAATAATAATAAACACGCCAAATTCATAATTACATACATAGTTTCATATAATCGAGATAAAAAAATCACTCATGAAAAACAAATACAAATTAAAGAAATTCTCAAAGATGATTTAACAAAAGCAAAATTAAAAATTAACAAAAAGTAAATTATGTAGGAATTGAAGAAAGAGAAAGAAAGAAAGAAATTGAAGAAAAAGAGGGCCAGCGGTTCGACAACTGATAAAGGCCGAGCGGAAGAAATAATAATAACATCGCTGTGCTAGAAATAAGAATTATTAATTTTAATATATGTTCCCTAAATTAATTTAGGGAAGCTGTAAGATTTGAAGGTTCAACTAAAAGAATAAATTGTTAGTTGTTTAAAACAGTGCAGGTTTAGCTCCGACGGGTTGACTGGGCTGATCCTGGGCTGACGCGAGATTAAGTGAAAGTATTAAAGAAATTTGGAGCAACGCTTTGCGTTAAAAAAAAAAAAAAAAAAAAAAAAAAAAAAAAAAAAAAAAAAAAAAAACCCGGAGTAAGGAAAACAATAAACTTGAAAATGTCGGACTCTGAAGATGCGTTGTCTGATACTAAAAAGAGAAAAGGTATAGGTTACGAAACTTATCAGAAAAGTAAAAAGATTTTAAGAACACCTTCAAAAACAAATATAAGCAGTGATAGCTTAGACGTCAGGGACATATGTAAGCAGATGCTGGAGGAAATTAAGGGAATCAGAAAGGACCAAGATGAAATGAAGGAAAAAATGGAGATAAACAATAACGAGATGAAAGCACTCAGAGAAGAAATAAAGAAATCAAACTATAAATGGGAACAAAAATTTGAGGAAGTGGAGAATAAATATAAGGAGCTGGAGAGGAAAGTGGAAAATATGGAAAAGGAAAAACGAAAAAATAACCTTGTGTTCACAGGAATAGATTTTGATGAAAGAAATGGGGAGCCAAAAAAACAGGTTGAGGAGTGGATAAACAAAGAACTGGGATTAAGTAAGAAAATTAAAGAGGTAAAGAAAATTACAAAGAAAATGGCGGTAGTAAAGATGGAAACATTTGAAGAAAAACTAGATGTACTCAAGAGCAAGAACAAATTGAAAGGTAAAAGTGTGTACATTGACAGTGACTTAACGCCGTATGAGAGAGAGATGCACAAAAAAATCAGAGCAGCCGCGAAGAAATTGAAAGAAAAAGGAAAATTAGTCAAATTTGGACATATGAAACTGATTGTAGAAGGAAGTGTAATGGTATGGAATGATGCATTGGGTAAATTAGAGGAAAAACAAGCAAAAAACTAGCAAATGGAGGCGTAGGGCGGGAATTAATGGAAAAGACCTGGCAAGAAAAAGGATATGAAATATCAATAAATAATAAAAAGCATGACATAGGAAATAACATAAAGAGAAGATGCAAAAAAAATAAGAAGAAGAATAAAAATAATGATAAAATTAAAGTTAGCACGTGGAATGTTAGAACAATGCTAACAGCAGGAAAAATGCAGGAAGTAAGATCAGAATTGAAAAGGTATAAAATAGATTTAGCTGCGATACAAGAGATGCGATGGAAAGGGCAGGGACGGATAGAAAAAGAAGATTTTGCAGTATTATATTCAGGAAATGAGAAGCAAGGGCAACATGGGGTGACATTTATGATCTTAAGCGAGTTAAAGGAAAAGGTGCTAGAATTTAAACCCATAAATGAAAGGCTAGCATATATTAGGTTAGAAACAGCCCCCTTTAAGTTATCCATATTGAATGTTTATGCGCCCACTGAAAGTGCATCAGTAGAAATAAAAGAAAAATTTTACGAATCGCTAGAAGAGGAAATTGAAACAATACCAAAAGAAGACACACTTTTGTTATTAGGAGACTTTAATGCTCAGGTAGGAAAAGAAGAGTTCGTGAAGAAGGTAGCTGGAAAACATACAATTCATGAAAAGACGAACAATAACGGACAAAGGCTATGCAACCTTGCTACAAAAACAAACCTGATAATTGGCAGTACTAGATTTGAGCATCCAAGGTTGCATAAAATCACTTGGACTTCACCAGATATGAATTTCCACGCGCAGATCGATCACGTACTGATTTCAAAACGGAAGCAATCATCGATAACGGATGTACGATCCTTTAGAGGAGCATGCGCAGACACGGACCATTTCATGGTAGCTGCAACATTAAAGCAGAAAATAAAAAGAATAAGTAAGGCAAAAAATTTACAGAATAAGTGGAACGTACAGGCTCTAGGCAAAGATGATAATGCAAAAAAATACATAGAAGATATAGAAAAACAAGTTAAAGAACAAAATAATGATAAGAACACAACTGAAGAAGAATGGAACAAAATTAAATCATATATACTGCAAGCTGCTAAAGAAAATATTGGAAAAAAAGGAAAGAAAACAGGAAAAGAATGGTTCAACGAGGAATGCCGCAACATGGTAGTAAATAAGGTACAAGCAAGACTTACATGGATCAGGACAAGCAAAAGTGAAGATAGAGAAGAATATGAGAATATTAGGAGGCAGTGTAAAATAAAACTGAGAAAATACAAGAGAGATTGGTTAGAAAAAAAAATAAAGGACATTGAAAGCGAGAAAAAAAAAAGAACACTAAAAGCTACTATCAAAAGATCAATGAACAAAATAAAACAGTTAAGCACAAACTATGTGGCATAAAAAATAATAATGGGCAAGTGACTGTAAATGAACAGGAGTATAAGGAAGTATGGTTAAAGTATTTTAAAGATTTATTAAATGACGAACAATTAAATGATGAGGCATTAACAGAGGAGGATGATGACGAGGCAAGAGTAGATGAGCCGACTGAAGAAGAAGTGAAAGAAATTATAAGAGGTTTGAGAAACGGTAAAGCGCCTGGAAAAGACGGAGTAAATAATGAGCTGATAAAGTATGGAGGTGAAGTCTTGCATCAGTCTATATAAAATTAATTCTTAAAATTTGGAAAGAAGAGCTCATGCCTACTGAATGGGAATCAGGACAAATAGTTACAATACACAAGAAAGGGGATCAGCAAGAATGCGCAAACTATAGAGGAATTACCTTGCTGTGCTCTGCCTATAAAATCTTATCCACAGTTATTCAACGAAGGCTTACGGATAGAACAAGAAACATTTTAGGTCAATATCAGTGTGGGTTTACAAGAGGAAAGTCGACAACGGATGCTATACATAATTTAAAACAAATTTTAGAAAAAGCGCACGATCGTAAAATGGAACTGGAATTGCTTTTTATCGATTTTAAGCAAGCTTTTGATTCGGTAAAACGTAAAACCTTAATATTAGCAATGAAAGAACTCGGGATACCAGCAAAACTAAGGAGGCTCACGGTAATGACAATGAAATTAACCAAGATAAGTGTTAAAACAATAAAAGGAGTAACGGAGGAATTTATGATAAATAAAGGGGTAAGACAGGGGGATGCGCTATCTGCGACTCTGTTTAACCTAGCGCTTGAATATGTGACGAGAAATATAAATAAAGGAACACTAAGAACAAGAGGAGGACAGTTACTAGCATATGCTGATGATATCGTGATTATAACAAAAAGAAGAGATATACTGATTAAAATGTTAGAAGTAATATATAACAGAAGGAAAGAAACTTGGATTAAAGATAAATGAAAACAAAACAAAAATCATGAAATTCGGAGAAAAAGTAGAAGGAATTAGTAGCATCAAAATAGGGGAGCACACATTTCAGCAAGTTGATAAATTCAGATATCTGGGTATTATGATAACCAGTGATGGAAGCAGGGAATATGAAATTAAGGAAAAAATAATGGCAGTAAACAGAGCATTCTATGCCAACAAAAAGCTAGTATTAAGCAAGTGTTTATCAAAAAAGACCAAGATAAACATATATAATACTATCATACGGCCGGTAATGATGTATGCATCAGAAACAATGAATTTAACAAGAAAAGATGAGGAAGATCTGAGAATAGTGGAAAGGAAAATATTAAGAGCAATAATTGGACCAGTAAAAGTATCTGAAAATGAATATAGAAGAAGAACGAACTATGAACTTTACAGTGAAGTACAAGACGACGTAGTAACAAAAATAAAACAGCAAAGACTACAATGGTTAGGGCATATTTGGAGAGCGGAATCTGAAGCTACAATTAAGTTATTACTGACATGGGAACCTAGCGGGAAGAGGAGAAGAGGCAGACCTAGGACAACTTGGTTGGAAGAAGTAGAAGAGGATTTGAGCAGGGCTGGCATTGAAAGGTGGAGGCAAAAGGTGCATAATAAGAAGCTATGGAAAGAAATATGTCAGTTGGTATGAAGAGGTAGAATGGGGACCGATCCACCCCAAAAAATGGATTTAGAGAGCTTCATAGGAAGCGGCGTTGCCCCCATGGGGTGTTTTAGCCATTGTATATAAATTATGTAGGAAGAAAACAGGAAAGGAGAATCTGTAGAATGGGATAAAAAAGATAATCAGAAGAAACATAAAATTAATTTGGTCGAAAAAGAGAAAACAATGAAACGAAAAACTAATGATTCCTGAAAACACATTTGGTAAAGAAAATAGTCACGAAAGGGAAAATGGAGATGGTAAAATTAATGAGAATAAAGAAAATTGTGGGTAAACGAAGAAATGAAAGAAAGTGAAAAAGTGGTAGGAAAAGAAAAGACACGCCTCCTCGACGAGTTTTAAAAGTTTGGAGCAAGCAAGGGTGTTAATTAAAAAATATTAATAATATTAGAATTGAAAATTAATTAAAATTGTGCAACTGGCAGTATAGAAAATGTTAGGAAAGAGTTTATACATGTATTTCGGCCTTATTGGGCTTCATCAGAACTCTGTACCTTTTTTTTTTTTTTTTTTTTTTTTTTTTTTTTTTTTTTTTTTTTGATTTTATTAGAATTGAAGGTAGTAACCTAGAACATTATATGCATAAATAAGAAAGGAACATTTTTGCAGAAATCATGAGAAGAAATGTCAAACGCTGTTTAACAATGAAAGTTGGTTTGAAGTAGGTCCCCATGATAGCAGAAGAAATAAAGCAGACTGTGTGGACATTCAACCAATCACTAAAAGAATTTGCAGTTAAGAATAAAAGGAGAATACACAATGACAATCTTGCTTAATGTACTATTAGGTGCATAGAGAAGTAAACAATTATAAATCGCTGTTTTATGTATGTCTGACTTTAGTTCGCCTATGCTTCGAGAGAACTACATCTTTTCCAATTATTGTAAATGAAGAACTTGTCAGTTGTAATTCAGAACTGTTCATTTAATTTCAGAATATATCATATGTAATTAAGATTTATCAATTTAGTTTCAGAATGTAACATTTGTAATTCAGATTTATCAATTCTTTGTATTTCAGATTAATCACGTTAATTTCAGAAATCATTAAATGATTTTCAGATTATATCAATTGTAATTAAGAAATCATCAGAAATTCGGGCCTTAACTATATTTAATATAGTCTGAAGTTCATTTCATCCTTCTAAATTACAACTGATATTTTCTAAAATTAAACTGTTCAATTAGAAATAATGCATTCAGAAATTAAATTGACAAATCTGAATTACAAGTAACACGATCTGAAATTGATTTGATAAATCTGAATTTTAAATGATATATTCTGAATTACATTTGAAAATTTCTGAAATAAAGTTGATCTGAATTACAGTTGGAAATGGTGGTGTTACTTGACTGCCACAAATATCAAATATTTGTCAAAAATGTTGTAGGTAGAAAAATACTGTATTAATACAGGATACGTATTGGAAAATTGGAAAAATACTAAAAATAACAACGCAGTAGAAATTAAACCGCCTTCTGTTGGTAATCAGATTTTAATGTCAGCGTTGAAGCAGCGTTTATGCAAAAAATATCGTTAAAAACCTGATGTGACATAAATTGACAGTAAACAAAGATTTAGGAAGGAAGAATTAATGTTACGATTAATTAATGAATTTCTACAGAAGTTATCAAAGTCCGACTTAAAAAAGTAAAGGGAGATTGTAATGCAATAATTCGAAAAGGGGAATCGAAACAAAAAGATCTAATAAGTGAAATAAACAAATATCTAAACTACTGTAAAAGGTGACTGAATTTGCATGAGAAAAAAAAAACACGAGTAATGAGCACATATTGTGATCATGAAAACATCCATAAACTGCAAAATAAATATTTTTTTATCAAAAGGTGAAGAATTTAAAGGAAAATGCTGGAAAAACGATAATGAACTCTAAGGATAAAGCAAGTAATTTAATAAGCGATGAAGAAGGTTTAGGCAATACTTTGAAAAACTAATATGTGATCAATATGATCAAGATAATCGAGTATAAAATATGACGGAGATATTGAAGAAAAACATAATGGAACCAAAACCTGGAATAACGTGATACGTATATAACAAAAAGGTTACAGTACTGAGCTCTCGGTCAATTTCCTCTTCTTGCTTCTACTCTTACGCACTCTACATTTATTCCAAATTTAAGATTCTCCGCCCGCCCCCGAATTTTTTAACCGTTTCGATTTCTTTATTTTTTTGCCCTTCAGTTCGAAGCTCCAACTGACGAAGGGTTTTCATTCTCGAATATCATCACTGTTTTGTCACTGCCAGCTGGAGCTTGTTTCTCTTAAACTACTCCTCAATTATCTTTAACACTTCGTTTGATTTATGTTCAATGTGATCGTTTGCTTCCCTTGCTGCCACAACTAAAGCCAAGTGTCTGCTTTCTCTGGATTCTCTGTTGTTAATACTTTTGTATGTTCGGTTCCATAATATGGGCCCCAGAGATATTCCGAGTATTACCTGAATTTTAATATGTACCTTCTACTTCACTTTGCCTGTTTGTCAAATTGCTTCCTACTAAGTTTCTTAAATACTCAGAAATTTCAACCTTCTTTAGTTCTTGTCCAATGATGTTCCAATTAGCCGTATTAAAGACGTTCTTGATATCTACACTATGAGCATAAATGATTGAGGACAAGTTGAATTTCCCGCCTTTCAATATTTTTCTTAAGTTGGTCAAATGTATAGGCGTGCACTGGGATGCAATGTGGATAACGAGATTATTACTCAATAAAATAGTCTAGTAATTAATTATGGATTAATTTGGTCATTTCAAATACCTAATTGCAATATGTATGCAAACGTTGGCTCTAAAAAGATCCGACACTGAACAAAAATTAATTTATTTTCAGGACAGCCAAACACAAGGAGTAGAAATCACTAGATAGAGACGCGGGAAATTCAAATTGTCCTCAATCATTTATGCTCATACTGTATTGTAACCAGTTCTTTCACATTTATAGAGTCTTGTTTTTCGAAAGCGACAGTTTTCTCTATTCTTTAAGCAAGAAAAAGACTCAAATTTTTAAACACGTTTAAGGCCTTTAGTAACCATTGTTTTTTTATTACCGAGACAGTAAACTATACATACAATAAATTTATCTTGCGTTTATGAAACCAAACCTAAACGGTCTAAACTTTATAAAGCCCCAACTGACACATACAAATAAATCTTACAGAAATTTGTACTCTCGTAAATTTCGAATGCAATTTACAAGTCGGACTTTAAAAGTCTCAACTTTACCAGAAAAACTAGCACATGTTGTATATTCCTTACGAGTTGATCGCTTCTGCGTAGTTCATTAAAATTCGTTTTACCAACCTAGCAATACCGTGGTATCACGTATTAAATCAATTGGATGTTATTTTTTGGGTAAGAATTTAGTTAAATATAAAAAAAATGAAGAATTATATTCTAGTGCAGCAATAATCCATACCTCTTTTAACAAAACATATTATTTAAAATAGAATAAAAATATAAAAACTTGTTAGTGTACACGGACTTTTTAAGAAAACTTTCAATTTTATATTACATAACGAGAGCTGTAAATAGCATATTATGTGTGGAAAAGTTGCGCACGAACCACGCAGCAGCGAGTGCAAGTAATTCCACAAGTGGGTAGTTGCTTTACAACTCGAGTTTTGTACTATACTTTATCTACGACCACATTTAATTACTATTAAAGAGATCAAAATTACCTTATTATTCAAGTTCAAAATAATCAGCGCTGACAGTTGCAATTTCGACTACTATCAATAATTTGTGAGGCGGTTACGTAGATCTAATTACAAGCGTCCGTAAAGTTAGGTGCAAATATCCTCGCTATGCGACTTTATTACTTTATGCACGACGTTTGTAAACACTCGTTTATTTAATTTATGAGTTGTACGTAATTCGTCATTTACAGTAGTATTCGTAGATATCGTAACTTTACAAGTTTAAGTAAGTATCAATTGGGTCAATTTGTTGCAAATCGGTACAGAATGAAATGAGCATTCTCTGGACAGCTATTTCGGCTCGCACGACGTCGCTTGACCTGTTGTCAGAATTTTATAAGTTTTTTAGAATTCCGTAAAAAGAATAAGAATTTTATAGTTTACTTGATACTGTTTATATAAACTCTTGACAAGTGATCGTTGGACATAGAAGCCTTTTAGCATTAATCTTTCGCGCCTAGGGTATCATAAAAAGTTTCTGTGATATTGTGGCTGATAAAAAAACTAAAAGAATTTCAAACTATGATTAACGAAACGGGCCATTTTGATCTTGATTTTATTATAAAGATTAGACTGTTATATATTTTTTTTGTTAATTCAGAATGTTTTTAACCCACACAAAATTATGGCACTGCCTTCAATAAATACAAATTCTTAAACTTCCATTCCAGTTTTACAAAATTTTTAGTATAATATTATTAATCTCCATTTGCTAACTTATTTTTTTAATATCGCTTATATATTGATTCAGAGTTATTTTCAATTTCAAACGTAAGTTCAAAGAGTCCGACTCACCATCTTGATTCATCATCGCGGGAAAATAAAGGAAAGTATTAATTAAATTGAAAGAGTTTCTGCTAATGTGCATGAAATTGGCGGCTAAATTCCGCGAAATGGTACCCATTCGTTGTTGCACGTTTTACTTAATCCGAAGCAAATTTATTTCGAAAGTCCAACGTAGCGCAAAATTATACTCATTAGTAATAAAACGCGCGAAGGATTTATCAGAAAACGTAATAAATTACGACATGTTTTTTCTTCGTTGTTCCAGAACCAGACTTGGGGAGAGGATGGTCAGTATGAACTCTACCCTTGTCGAAACGGTCAGCATAAACTATGAAGACTTTAACGAAAGCTTTCTTACCTGCGGAACTTGTTTGTGTAAGTATCGCCTTTGTTCTCGCTTGCTTGCTTAAGTACATGTTTGACATTCCTTTTGAAGTTCACACTTGAAACTTAAAACACGTTTGCCCGTAGTTATGAGTTACAAAATCATCTTAAGCGTGATTGATTAAAGCATGCAATTTGAAACAAAAAAAGTTTCTATCTCAGTTTTTATTAGCGCTAGACTTGAATACATTTGTTGTGATTAAGTCGAGTAATATCGTTTCTGTGTCAGGCCCGTCTTGACAAATTAGTTCAATTGATAAGGCGAGAAAAAAGACCTTTAGACCTCCTTAATGCACTCGTTAATTGAGGCATTAGTTCGAGATTTACGCGGCGCATGCCGGCAAAATCAGCCCAGAAAGAAGTTTTAAGTGGCGCCTGTTATGTATTAAAGCTGACGAACTTGCACTTTTTTTTCAGCATAAATTGCAAACGGAAATTTTTAGTCAAGATTAAATTATTGAGAGTTGCGTTATTTATTGATAATACCAATTTTTGCCAACGAAAAATTCCATCATTTTCAAATTTTTCTTTTTCTGCTTTTATCAGTATGTGTCTCGTGCAAATATTAAATTGCAACTAGTTTTGATTATTCAGTTAATAACAAAAATGTTTATATATCCTTTTTGTTGTGATTGATATGTAGTTTATACCATGTATGGTCTATATAGAACTATAATATTACGCTTGTATAATGATGCAGAACTATTTATTTATATTTGGAAAGGCTGTTTGAATGAAGCAGTTTTTACATATTATGTTATTCTACTCTGAAAGAGATAATTGCCCAAAAGTCAAAAATACTCCTGAATTGTTATAATCGAGTTAAATGTGAAGCATATTTGAAAAATACGCAAAATTGATTTCATTACTCCCTTGTCTTAAAATACTTACCTAAATTAAAGTTTATTAAAAATAAAATCTTTGAGGCAAGTATACAGATTTCATTTCAAATTGTCTGTACTCATTACATTATTTAAATATCTTAATTATTAACTGTGTTATTGACATCCAGTCACTCAGTAAGCAATTTCTATTAAATGAAATCTTTAAATATTGACTTTTTTTAATAAAATAAGTTGGTTCTTTACAAATTTTAAATACTGTCGCGCCACAGTAAAAATTTTGACATGTAAGTAAATAACAGTTCGGTTGTGTAAAACAAACGGCGACAATAAATATGTGACCTACCATATGTAACACTTTGGATAAAGTAAGGTAAGGACTGCTGAAGTCATCATTAATCTATTGTGTAGGGTCGCCGAGTGACTTAGCATAGCCGACTTTGGAAGTCGTGTCGCTCGGTGGCGTAGGTTAAAATCCTACCATAGCCATGGAAGTTGTGCTAACATACACTAAAAATTGTCTTGAATGTTAATTGCCGTAAGACAATGAAGCGCAAACTGAAAAGGAAAGAGGCTATTATAACTCCGTAACCTGTACTCAGAAGGGAAAAAGTAATAATGATGATATATTGAAAAAACAACTATGAATTAACGTGACAATATAAAAACAAAATGAGGGAGTTGGTATGGCAACACGAAATGAAATGTTAATACGTTAACATGACAACAATAAATAAATGCTGTCGTATCAAGACACCAAATGTTGACGTATTAAAATAATAACGATAAGTCTAAGGTGCGACATCTTGCAATGGCTTTTTGATCTAACATTGTATGAGGATTGACAAATTGCAGCCAGTTTGCTACTTAATAAGTCATCCCATACAAGGCGGCCAAGCGTGCTGTCAAGACATATTGAAAGTTTTTAAAAATATTGTTGCTAGTCGGTTTTGATTGCAGTGGATTCTTCGAGCATCCTCGGTATAGCTGTTTTGGCCCTTTCAATATGCTTTGACAGCACGCTTGGCTGCCTTGTATAGGATGACTTATTAAGTAGCAAACTGGCTGCAATTTGTCAATCCTCATACAATGTTAGGTCAAAAAGCGATTGCAGGATGTCGCACCTTTGACTTTTCATTACTATTACATCGCCATTGCGAATAACTAGGACAGGTCGGCTTGGTTTGTAGTTGAATTCTCGAGCTACGCTTCTGCTGACGAGGCCTCAAACAGAGCGAGCTGTACAGAGAAAATCACTGCAATCAAAACCGACTAGCAACGAAATTTTTAAAATAATAACGATGTGGTAACATGACAAAAAAAATATATCGGCGCGTCGTCTTGGTAACACTAAATCAAATGCTAATGACAACAACAAATCAAATGCTGACGCGTCGTAGAAATGTAATAATGAAACAAGAGCGACGCGTTGACATGACAACCAATAAACAAATGTTGACACGCTGTCATAACAACCAGTGACGTATTGAAACAACAACTATGAGTTAACATAACATAAAAAATAACGAAAATCAACCAAAATTGTGTAATTGGCAATATAGAAAGTGTTAGAAAAGAGTTTATACATGTATTTCGGCCTTATTGGACCTCATCAGAACTCTGTACCTTAAAAAAAAAAATTTGGTTTATTAAAAAATTTAGAAAAACTTACCCCTTTTTTGAATTTCTAAAATCCCAAAACACAAGAACAGGAATTTTTCTTATTATTATAAATTATTTATAAAAAATAAAATCAGCGCATCACGAAATGAAATATAAACCGTGTCTAAAGTAAATATCTTAAAGGTTAATTTTAGTTTGTCACTTTTTTTAAAAACCAATGCATAAAAAGTTCTTTATAAACCCTAGAGCGTAAAAAATAAAATATAAAATGGGTTGCACTTTGTAACCTAAATGTAGATTAAAATAAAGTAAAAAAAAAAAAACATAAAAAATGTAATTAAAACACAAACAAGGCAGAAAACAGATTTTTATCGAGTAATAATATATTTAAATTAATTACTGACGTTTCGCAGAACTGTTCGCTGTGTCAAAATGAGTAACATAATAATAAGAAGAATAAAAACTGTTAAGGGTGGTTTCCACTTTCGCAATTTGTCTCTGCAATTTTTGTTTTATGCAATTCTAGAATCGCTGTGATTTTGCTGCATGGCTACTGAATTGCATGTTATGTTTCCACTCGGCAATTTTTGTCTTATATGCACAACAATAAAAAAAAACCAAATATAAATTGAATTAACAGTTAACCTTTCAAAACACTCACTACCAACTACTCTGGTGAATAATGGAAAGGGATGTGTTGCACAGAATTAGTATTAGAATTAAAACTTGCTCCAAAGCATGCAATTCGTCACGTACTTCAAAATTGCACGGTAAAACGTCAAGAATTGCATCGATGCTTCGAATTTCCAGTAAGGAATTGCACCAGTGGAAACCCTCCCTTTATAGAAAACATGTATAAACGTATTTTTATCTCGAGCGAAAATTTTCGCACTCTATGAAAAAGGCCTAATTTACACACTAGTTGTATAAACAACTATTATGCCATTACGTGCGGAGGCACCGCAGCCATTTAAGCTTATTGTGCTCGCCCTGGTTTTCTTACCGCAACCATTCAGTGAGGCATGTCCCCTGCTGGTACCAGCTGGTACAGGTTTTTCACTTATTGCGTTCACTTCGGGAACTATCATGAGATGTCCGAATATATGCTGTCTGCGATTTGCCAGCGCATCACATCTACACAAAATGTGCATTGCTGTCTCTGGTTCTCCATTGCAGAGTCTGCAATTTAGATTCCAATTGAATTTGCCGATCCTCCACAGATGCTCCTTAACAGTCAGGTGTCCTGTTAGCAACCACGTGGTGATCTTGAGTTGCGCCCTGCTTAGAAGCAAAAGTTTTGCAGCTCTCTTTTTGCAAGGACCTCTAACGAAGGTCTCGCTGTGGCGATGTCCTGGCCTGCTTAGCCAGTATCTGTTATATTCCTCGCTTATCCAGTCACTAAAAGAGCCCCAAATAGCGTCCTTGGTTATACCTAGGACAGGTTCAGGACCATACTCGCACCCTGCCTGGCTAGTTCATCGGACCGTTCGTTGCTGATAATACCCCGATGACCTGGCACCCACACCAGCGTGACGCAGTTGTATTCCGCTGGTCATTGAGCTCACTTAAGCATTCCCACATCAGTTTGGAACAGGTTTTTGGGTTCAACAAAGCCTTCAAAGTCGCCTGGCTATCGGTTAGGATAAAGATCCGCTTATTTGTGTAAACCCTCCTTTTACTTTCCCGCGCACATTGTTTGGAATACGGAAGCACATTGGCCCAAAGGGAAGCATAACTTCTCCTTTGGTCTATGCCCATATATTCCAGACCCAGCACCAGTTTCAGTTCTGGAGCCGTCCGTATACCAGATCAAACTCCCAGGAGGAAAGTTCTGTTCAGGTTCCCGATGCTTAATTTCTATCTTAATGAACAGATTTATGTTACCTTTGGGAGCCATATAGTCCATCCTCATATTGAGTAAAGGACCCCTTATGCTACCAACGATACTTGTATGACCCGTGCTTATATTAAATGGGTGATATGAATGCTGCAATCTGTGGAGTCCTCGTCTTGCCTCTCCCATTATCACAATGTGTAAGGGAGGAAGATCTAGAAGGGTTTCCATTGCAGCGGTGGGCGTTGTGCTCATCGCCCCCGTTATGTCTAGACAAGCAAATCTTTGGACCCTGCTCAGTTTAAGTTTGGTGGTTTCCTGCTTGACCTTGGTCCACCACACCGAGGCCGCATAGGTTATTGTGGGTCTAACCATTCTGGTGAACAACCAATGCACCATACTTGGTTTTAAGCCCCACGTACTATCATAGGCTTGTCTGGCCACCGCAAAAGTGGTCATCGATCGCCTGACTATCTTGTCTAAGTGTTGGTTCCAGGTAAGTTTGGAGTCAAAAATCACTCCAAGGTACTTTACCTCCTCTGACAAGACTATCTCATTTGCACGAAGACGCAGAGGACCTAAACCCTCTAGGTTTCGCCTTCTTAGTGAATAGCACAATGGTGGTTTTTTGAGGCCTTCCTCCTCGGCCCACCTTGTTACTACATTCAGGCCCACCTGCATTCGGTCACTGACAGTGTTATTGAATTTCCTTTGTACGGGTATGACTGGATCATCGGTATACCCTAAGAGATCAAAGCCTACACCGCTAAGTCGTCTCAGAAGCCCGTCCATGACGAGGTTCCACAACGGGGGGGACAATACACCCCCCTGCGGACAGCCCCCGCCACCCCACCCATCAGTAGTAATGTGATGTGATGTAATTTTTACTCGACATAGTTTATGTGAAATGTCTGACCTCAAAATGAATATTGAATATTCATTTGACATATTTCAAATGAATATTACGTTTTTAATATTTTTTTAAAAATTTGTACACAATTTTATCCATTTTACATGAAAATAGATATGTGTTAGATTAAGTAATTAATTATGTACAACCTGAAAATGAAGAACTACAAAACAACGTAGTTTTTAATGTATGTAATAACATAGGGAATGCCGATACCCTTATTATTGTGATTGTTGTGCATTGTTCTAAGGTGTGATTGTATAATAACGAACTTGAAATATCTTTTCATATTTGTTTTTACATCTGATCCTTACTAAAGCTATTATTATTGTGACATTATAATCTAAGTTGTAAAACATAGGTATAACGATCGATATAACATTAGAATGACATTTTAAGCTTGATTCTGTCTAAGAAAAAATATTGTCTCGTTTTCCACGCTCACCACCGTACATTATAATTGTAAAGTTTGAACATCAGTGCAGTAAAGCTCACTTCGTACGCATGTAAAAGTATACTGCAGCTTTTGAAGCTACGATTAATCAAACAATAGCATTATAAGCAATTGTTAGTTCAAGCTTATATGGGCATGAAGTTGCCACAAACTTTACTAAGAAACTTGAATACAAGAATGCTTATTTGTGATGACAACGAAACACAACAACATTGCTTAACGCGAATGCAAAAGTATATAAGGTAAGTAAAGTGGGGCAAGTGCGACCTGAATTATGAATAGTGTCACTGAAAATAAATAAAAATTTAAAAACTTATTGAATACTTATCAGATTTCGTCAGATAATGTTTTAGATTGTTTATAAACTATTTTAGATATATTTGTTGCAAAATCAGTAATCTATTTAAATAATTAATTATTTTTCTAAAGTCGGAGTTGGTGATTGCATACTCATTTTGGGAAAATGCAGACATGGTCACCATAACCTCTCCTTAATGAAATCCATCGAAAAGACTTTTTAACTGTTAACAAAACCCCGAAAAGATTTCAAAGGCTTGAATTTTCATAAAATCATCAATCATATTGGTATATTTATGGGGTAAATGCAATCTGAGACTGAAAATCTACAGAAAAATGACAAACTAAAACTGAATTAACTGTAGTGAATTTCGTATTTTTTCTAATTAAACTATATAATTACCATAATATTTCACTGCCCTTTCGACTGGAAATCGCTTGTTGTAATTCACAGTTTGGGGGTCTCTAAGAAAGGAATATTATTACTTACCATTGCAAGCAAAAGACCAGTGACATTTAAACAAATAATTTAATGCCAGAAAATATCAAAATTTAAGCACGCGTTTTCAAGTATATTGCATAAATTGCAGTTACTCCGATTTTACACTTACCCCTACTTTACCTTACAGAATACTTTTTATCGTTTTCGTTCTCTAAGTAAAGGAGACAGACACTAATATTTCTAGAAACTTTAACATTATCCACAATTAACTCGTCTTTTTTAGGTATAATGAGAAACCCGGAATAGGGATCTTTATATTAGTCCAGATTTAACACGTATACGTAAGTTTTTTTATTATATGCCAATCAATTAATAATTTTAAGAACTTTTATGTTGCTATCAGCCTCAAACTGATCCAATCGGCATATTATAATAAAAAAATTAATTGTACGTATATTTGAAAATATTTAGTTTCCTTTTTGAATACATTTATTGAAATGAAAAGTCGCGCACACAGAAAACGGGACACTATTTTATTATTAGATGTTTATTACAAAAATTCAAATTTAGCGCTAAAACTACAAAATAGGAATAGTTCGTATTGAATAAGATTGCGTCCGACGGAGTGAGCGCGGATTGGATAAGTCAGCCAACACGCATCTACATCTCTGTTCTCAAAATGTTCATTTACGGCAGCTTGCAATGACATTTCGTCCTCAAAATGAAGACCATGGAAGAGCATGAAGGCCCTTTTTCAGATTAGGGAACAAAAATTAACCATGTGGAGGATGGTTAATTTCTTAAATGTCGCCCGACACCGTAGCAGTTACGGCATTGCGAGCCTTGTAAACAGGCGCATTGCCGTGGAATAAGAAAACACCTTTTGGCAACTTTCCTCACCTTTTTTATTTTATGGCCTCTCGCAAACGAATTAGAATGTTTCCATAGTATGTTCCTGTAATGGTTTCTCCCTTAGGTTTGTAATATACAAGCATAATTCCTTGAGAATCCCAAAAAATTGTCGCCACTATTTTTCCAACTGAATGCTGGATTTTGAATTTCTTTGGAGCAGGTCCTTTCTTCAGACGCCACTGCTACGATTCTTCTTTTGATTCAAGATCATAAAAATGAACCCATGTTTCGTCCCCAATCACAATCCTCCCGATAACATCTGCCTGATTGTCCCCACAGAGCTCCAAGAATTGCTTACAACAGTCAACGCGGTCTTGTTTTTGATAAGGTGTAAGGTTTCGAGGAACCCACCTCGCACTGAACTTTGACATTCCAAGGCGTTCATGAAGCATTTTAAAGTTTTTATTTTGGAACATTTTTGCAATCTCTTTCAGTTTTAGTCGACCATTTTCCATAATGGCAAGTTTAACTTTCATGATAATTACGTATGTCGTCACGTCACTTGGTCTTCCAGGAAGTTTGTCGTCTTTCTAAGGATTCTGTGCCTTGTTTAAATAAGCGTGACCACTTATAAATCATAGTTTTGCCGGGGCAGTTATCTCGGTAAACATTTGACGTTTTTCGTAGAATTTGATGTATTTATTTAATCTTTTAAGTACTGCAAAACCACTATCATCAATATCGGTATGAAATTTGGCTTTTCTACCCAAAAATAATTCACTATTGATAGTAAAGAATGAAGCTTGTTTTTCCACCGCCAACTTAGACATTCCGCGAATTTAAAAACTGACCTCGTATCTTTGTTGTTCTATTGCTGGAACAAATAAGGATCTCTTTAGTGAGAATGAAAGTACAAAATCGTGCATCGGTGTAAACCTTTTTATTTTGTTTGGGAAAAATTATAATAAGACAAATACAAATTAGTAAATTTTTATGAATAATTACGACTTGTTTTTTTATTTATTCTGCTTCAATGCTAATCTTCTATCTTTTATAATTGTTGCATCTTTTTAGTTGTAGGAGAAAAGTTTTCCAATAACATTGCCGCAAATCTTAGAAAATAATTTATTATTAAAAGAAGTAAGCAGTCTTTGTGAAGGAAGTGATTGTTCACATGCTGTAGTTTTACAGCTGAGGATTACATTCATACACCATTTGTTTGCTGCCCAAAATATAACGTTGTATTTATGAATCATCAAGATTTATCGCGAGTTCTGTATAATTCCGGGAAGAATTTCCTGCCAAAAGATTTCGTTCAACACGATTTATATTCTGTTCATATAGTATGATATCTGTTTATATTTTTGTTATGTACATTACATAAATATTTTTATCAGGATCGTATTCCATTTCCATATGTGAATTTTGGTACGTCTATTAGGTTTCAAGATAAAAATGATAGAAAATGTACTCAAAACCAGCTAATATATACAGTAGAACGGGAATGAGATGTGAAACCAGCGGCATAACCGCAAATATGATGTCTCACATAAAAGAATACAGAAGAAAAATTTGTGACGCAAATCGCATTTGTGCTGTCCGCCTAAAAAAAATCAGGGAGACGCCAAAAATTTATAAGAATATGAAATTCAAAACAATTTAGATTGACTGTGTACATACACGAATTGAGAAAAAGAAGAAAAGCCGGATAGGAGAAGAAGGAGGTGAAAAAATTACAAAGACTAGAGAAGAAAGAAAATTTGCAAAACCAGAAACAGAGAGAAAAGCAAAAAGAGAGTTCTAATAACGAAATAATGACAAACGAAGAAGAAGAACCTTCAGTCAGGAGTTAAAAAGTTCTTTATAAAACCTAGAGCGTAAAATGTAAAATATAAAATGAATTGCACTTTGTAACTTAAATGGAGATTAAAAAAAAAAGAAAAAAAACATAAAGAATGTAATTAAAACACAAACAAGGCAGAAAACAAATTTTTATCGAGTAATAGTATATTTAAATTATTTAGGAGTCTAACATAAAATTAATACAATTTTCTTAAGTAAAGCACACCACTTGTTGCAGAAATAAAAAAACAAAAATGTTTAAATAATGAAAATGAGAAACATGTATAGAAGAAAACATTAAGGTCCGATTTTACAATCGTCGGATAAACACTTTAACACTCAGAATAACGTAGATATGGAGGAAGTTTAAAGAATATTCGGCGAATAGTTATTCCGTTTTTATTCCACGATTGTAAAACTCGGCCTAAATAATCTAATTAAAGATATTCAAATTAATTGTTTCCTCCTCATCATTATAGTACGCCACCCTGAACTCAAATTCAAAATAACCTTAACACATATAATTTGGAATAAAATATGCCGTTATTATTGAAGAGACTTTGCTTTAAAAAAATAAGTTTTTATTGGAAGAAGTTATTAATTACATTTTGCATTATACACAAAATGAAATTTTTATACATCAGTTGGCGACTTCAGTAATTATTTACTGACGAGTCGCGCATACAAATAGGTGCAGCCAATTACACGATAATAATTAATGATGAAGCACAATCCAAAATCCCGACGCATCAAAAACACGGTAATTTTTAATTTTAACAGTTTGCATTATAAATTTTGTAATTATATACTAAATTACGATACGTAAGTGGAAAATGCAAAATATCTTAAATGATAACCAAAGCACGGTGTTTTGTACAATACACGCCATCAATCATTCGATAAAATAAAAATCTCATTCCTATATCGCACACCATATATTTATTTTTTGTAGAGTAATGAACAAAGCGTAAATTTTTTTAACAGCCCACATCATCGGTTTGTATCGACAAAGATACTTATCAACTTTATTTAGCTTAAGTTTATGACATGAAAAGAATAATGTTAGGTTATTCTATAAATTTATGGATATAAATTGTCGAAGAAAAATATGAACGTGAACCCACCAGTGCAAACCTATCTTATAGAGAATTCCCACTTTGGCGATGACCGTACTGGTGATGTATTAACACAAGGTGACTATTATTTAACCCGACAAAATGAAACTATTAAAAGAAACGATATCCGAGGAGGGTATAGGATAAATTCTATGAACAAACATTAGTTTTGAGAAATAATTAATCAAAAATTATACCCAAAACGACGATACGCCCTTTTTTTTAACCCCTTGAGACCCATAGTACCTTCTCATGGACTACATTAAGTTTAGTGACATTAATTTAACGTATTAATGCACAAATTTTGATTTAAAGTACTATTGTACATCAGTATGTATTTTATATAAAAATGGCGATGTGCAAGCCATCTGTGCCTAGAATTCTTTACTAAGTCTGAATCAGTCATCACCAGTTGACGTACTGACAAGGGAACTATCCCAATCCGAAAATTCAAAAAAATTTGAAACTGCGGGTTAGTAATTGGGGTGGTAGGGGGGTAAGTTTTGATTTTCAAACTATAAGGGGTGACAATTTTTACATATGTGATAGACCATAGAAAGACAAATATTTTGCCATATAATTTTAATTTTTATCTTTGCTGGTTACCGAGTTATTCGCAGAAAACCGAAAATCGTAGAAATTTCGAAGGGTGCTTTTCCCCGCTTAAAGCGTAAAAATGGCTCTGTGCTTACGGTAAGGTGTACCACTAACCCACAAAGTTTCAAATTTTTTTGAATTTTCGGGTTGGGATAGTTCTCTTGTGAGTAGAATTGGCGGTAAGTGATATTTTATTTTTAACGCATATAACCCTGAAACAATTTTTTTACATGAATTAACTTCAAAATAGGAACACTTGTTTTATTAGTATTCAAGAAGGCGAACAGAACTAATAAAAAAAAAATTTATGCTTAGGGTTAAAGATCTACCCCATCCTTTTAAAAGGACTGTAGGTTTAAACTGTACTTACAAAAATTGAACAACCTCTAAAAATATCTTAATTAATTATTATTATTTTAGGATAATCACTGCGATCAACGCCGCCCATGTTTTCATTAATGCCTTTATAGGCTTAGGCTGAATATGCTTCTTTTGACGTTGGGAAAATCTTTTCGCTTTATTGGGTGGAAGTATGGAGGAAGCATTTGAAACAATTGTTATAACACTGTTATCATCCCATCGGCACACTACCATTTCTTTATCAACTAATGCATATTCAAAGGCCCCTCTTTCTTTCTTTTTAAAAGCTTTTACATTAGTTAGAGGACCCCAGACCTAGATCCTTGTATATTTCTGTCAAATTAGTAGATGAACCCTGGTAAGGTTCAAAGTAGACAATATATCCTAATCGAGTGGCTCCAACCCGAAATTTGTTACCCCATCTTATTATAGGTTTCCCTTTAATAAACTGTTTGCAGCCATGCCGTCCAAAATAGAACACCATACCTTCATCAACAGAAAGATTTTCCTCAACTGGCGCATAATCTAGGAAGTTTTTATTTAGCGACTGGAATAATGGACGTACTTTCGAAAACCGATCGTTTTTGTCTAAATAATTATTGTCAACGTATTGAAAATTACTCATAATATACTGAAATCGATCTCTTGCAACTGAAGATGAAATGAATTTATTGTTAGAGTCATCGGAATTTTGCCAAGTCAATACCAAATAAAAATTAAAAATGTTTTGTCTTTTTTAATTTTTTCTGGCACACAAGTTTATGACACGATGTAAGGAAAGTCTCACAAATCACGTAATGAGAAATGGCCCTTGCAATCGACTACAAGACTATTTTTTTTCTGTAAATTATTGTAATCATCTTGCGCATATTGTGCTTAGACCAAAGAATTTTAATTCGCACGGTCGATTTGTGAAAAAAGAAATGGCGTGAGAAATTAACAACATTTCCATGGAAATTGTAGCGAGGAGTTATTGAGCAATTGGTAAACTACTGTAAAATAAAGTCTAGTATCTCATAAACCTACCGTACTTTTAAAAGGACGTTAAACTTCCAGAATACATATCCCATGTCTTTATCGTTATTTACAATGCATTTTGGCTCAGTTATCATCCTTGGCATTTAGTACGAATGTATATTAAGGCAAATTCAAACAAAAATTGATACTGTTACATAAAACTCACCTCCACTATTGATGCTCGTTCATTTTTTCTTGCAGAAATTTTTCTCACATTTAAATGTGTCAAAACTTAGTAAAATTCATATAAATCAAAACTGGTCAGTGTTAGAACTAATGCTACGGTTTCTAATTATACATAACAATTTGCTATCTATAGTTGTGTAGTCTACAACCATAAAAAGAGAATATAATTGTGTAGGTTGTAATCGTCCTTTGTAAAATTTGAAATTTGTTAATACTAAACCAGTACATTGTAAATTACGTTTGTGATCAAAGAAAATATTTCATGTACACGCACATGTACAACAAGAGATACTAATAGTTATAACAATAAAATGAGCATGTACATACATTTTATCTGCAAGTGTGATAATGTTATGGAAAAAAATTAATTTTTTTTCTTCTATAGCAATGAATAAATTGAAAAAGTATTACAATTTGGAAAATCCAAAACACGTTGCAAAACTTTTAAAGCTTGTTGAAAATGGTGAACTATCAGAGGTTCATGAAATTGTATGTGAATAAGAAGACGAGTTAGATGAAGCTGTAACAGTGCAAAAATCGCCAGTACAAATTGGTTCGAATTTTAGAAACAGGGATGAGGAGATAGTTGGTGAAGAAGACAATAAAGAAAACGAAAACATAGACGAAGTTGATGATTTATCTCAAAATTTAACAGATAATGCTCAAACTAAACAAAAGACAAAAATTTCATGGCAGAAAATGACAGCAAACTCCGAAGATATCTACTGGAATTGTACAGAAAATTCAGTTAGTTACTGAATTATTAGCTCCTATGCAATATTTCAGCAGGTATATAACACATGAACTTTTCGAAAAAATATCAGAATGTACTAACATTTTCGCCCTTCAAAAACAAATAAATGGATATAAACAAACGAACGCGAACGAAATAAAGACTTTGTTTAGTTTACATAATATTATAGGATCTCTGAATAAATTTCCAAAAATTAGGCTGTATTGGGATTCTGCTTTAGGAATTCATTCATTTTTGGATAACATGACCAGGAACACATTTTTCAATTACGTACTTGCTTGCATTTAGTTAACAATTTGGAACGGCCATAAGAATGCACTGACAAACTGTTCAAAGTTATTCCCTTAGTAGAAGCAGTGAGAAAACGATGTTTAGAACTAACTGTTGAACAAAATTGACGAACAAATGATTCCGTTTACTGGTAAATTATCGATAAAACAATATGTGAAAGGGAAACCTCAACCGTGGGGAATAAAAAAATTTTGTATTATGTGGCAAAAGTGGTATTGCCCATGACTTTTTTTATATCAGGCAAATCAACAATTGATCAAACAAATATGAAAGAATTTGGTTTAGGGCCCAGTGTTATTTTACAGTTATGTCAAAGAATTAACAACCCTGGCCATAAATTATGACAATTACTTTTTCTCTTATAATTTATTTAAAAAATTGAAAGAGGAATTCATTTTTGCTGCTGGAACAATCAGAATTAAGATTTTTTAAACCACCAATACTCTCTGACACGGAAAAAGAAAAAAAGATGAGGGTTTTTCAGAAGAAATGATAAACACCGACAACATAATTTTAGTAAAATGGATGGATAACCGTCCAGTATGCTTAGTTTCCTATTTCGTCGGAAAAGGAAAAGAAGACACTATAAACGGTGGGATAAGAAAGCAAATAAATATGTTGATGTGAGACGACCAGGAATAGTTAAATTATATAATGAATCTAGGGTAGAGTAGATTTGTTTGATCAACTTTTAACTACCTACAGAATATTCATAAGATCAAGAAAATGGATTCTATGAGTAATAAAGCATTTTGTAGACTTTACTCTTGTTAATAGTTGGTTAGAGTATAATGTGATTGTGTAGAAAATTGCGTTCCTGGAAAAACCTTTTAGACTCGTTAGAATTATTTAGAATGGGGGTAGCAGAAGCTTTCTTAAAAATGGGTCGATCTGTTGAGTACCGTAACGAGGAAGACCGTCTGTATCTAATATTGCTATAAAACAATATCGACATGGGGAAAAAAGGCCATGTATGGAAATTTAGTATGATGATGTAAGTCATCTGCCTCAGTTTGATGACAAGAAAGAAGTAACTCGATGCAAATATCCGTCTTGCCAAGATAGAGCCTATGTATACTGCCAACATGTAAAGTGCACGTATGCTGTATAAAGCAAAGAAATTGCTTTTTACTATTTCATAGGAAATAACAGTTTAATTTATAAAATTTACGATATTTTTTCAAAATAAATAACAAAAAAAATTGGCAAAAATACTCACTTCAGACGTTATATGCATCTCTATGTACATAACTAAAAAAATTTAAAAAAACGAAAATCAATATAATTTGTTATTAATTACTATATTTGTTAACATATTAACCTAAATTTACAATAAAAAAAATGTTCACGCCCCTAATATTAATTTGGGTTGAAGGTGTTAAGAAATAACAGCAGATGAACGAAATAAATATAATTGTAAAAGTGTTTTATAGTTTTATGATTATGACGACTTTGAACATGAACTTGACATTTGAAGGAAATTGATGTGAATAGCTGAATAAGAGCTCCAAAACATTTATGAAATTATAGCACAAATGCTTACAAATTACCTGAAGTAAATTATTCAGTACAAATTATATAAAATAAGTATAACAACGACTTTGAACACCTGCTTTGGCAGTTAAACAAATAAAACACTGCAACACGAAAACAATTCAAATTTCCTTGCACTTGCACTTTGACAGGTAAACATATAAAGCACTACAACACGAAAACAATTCAAATGTCCTTGTTAAGGATTCATAGAGTTTTTCTTTAATTTATATTTAATTGTCTTCTAAATAAAGTTGCAAAGTGTCCGCATTTTACTATTTCAATGAAGTTCGGAATCCTAAAAAATTCGTCATATTTTTAGGACCTGCTGGAATTGTTCGGTATTCATTTACAACCATAACCCTTCCTTCTGTTTAATCCTGCCTGAATGTGCGTACGTTTTGTGTGTCATTTAATAAAAAAAAATTGTTAAAAAAGATAAATTATTAACACAAATCTATTTAAAATTGAAATTAAATAATTTATGCGACTTTGTATGAAATAAGTGATTTTAATTAGTTTCATAGTTTATTCGTACGAAAATAGCATTCCTTTTTCATCAGCTTGTTAACAACGTTACGGCATTCCATCTAATTATGTGTTACGGTCGAGTTTCATGCTACATATTGCCTCGGTGGAATCAAGCCTTTAAAACAACGCATTAAAGACAGTTTAAATATCCATACTACATAAAATTATTAACACAATTTTGAAACGTGTAAATCGGCTCTATACCATAATTTAAAAGACGCAATCGACGATAATAAAACTATTATGAATTTATTTCTCAAGAAGCAAACACGTGCTATGCTAACCTTCGTCTGTTAAACGCACAATGTATCGCAAGCGGAACCTCTGAATAATTCATGTAGCGCAATCACCATTTATTTAGTATTCGCACGGTCAGGAAACAATTACTCCGTAGAAGCAAACATCATAATGAGAAAAATAAACGGTCAGCGGTTTCTTTTAACATAAATATACCGATAGAGCGTGATATTCATGAACCTGTTTCAGCCGCGAATTTATCCTTGCTGACGCCTTTCCTGGTCTCTCGGAATATTACGAAAATCAAACTACGTATTTGTTTGAACCATGTTAGAATAATTACTCTCATTTACAAAAACAAAAAATTACAATTAACGAATAGAAAACTAAAAGCTTTTTTTCTATTGTTGCAGATGGCTTGTGGACTGGTGGAAGTATCATTTTTATCTATTTTTAATCTCTCAGTTCCACGTTTCTTTGTGCTCGGAAAGTGCATGTAAATTTACTTTATTTTTTTTATAATTCTGTGCCTGCTCTGCTCATTAACATTTTCCTGTTACTAATTTTGTAAACGAGTCGTAAAAAGGCGGCTCATTGAACGAACGTTGTTTATTTAAGTAAAAATTAGTGATAGGATAAGAAGAATCCGTTAACAAATATAGTAAATGTATATAAATTAGGTGTGATAGATATTTTTGATGCTTACTATAATGCGCGCATTGGTTTTGAGTTTTAAATTTATATCATACCCACTGCCATAATAAAGCAACAAACAAAAATGTTTTTGAAATCTTTTCTGATTAAGTAGAAAACCGTGCTCTGTAACTTCAGTTTTTCTTTATATTTTAAAACCATAAATTATAATAAATTTTTACTGATATGAAAGTAAAAGTAAACCTTGTCAATTAAAAAAATAATTAATAATTAATTTAATGGTGATGACATTAACAATTTTGTCCACGACTACTCAATAATCTGTCAAATATTCACGTGTTTGGTCAAGGATAATGCTATCCACAATTCACTACGAGCAGTGAATAATCATTATTCACGCAGTCGTGGTAACCATCATTATTTATGGTGTATAGTGAAGTAAATTCTAGTAAAATTTTAGCAGAACTTAAAATCGCCTTAAAATAATGTAGAAAATATGCAAAGACTGACATTTTAAAATTTGTTTTACCCACTCACAAATGTTTATGGTCTTACCACTTTCTGTAATATAGTTTGAACACGTGGTTTTAGTAGCATTGTTATTTAAATTGTAGTTAATTTTTTTTAGTATTTGTAGTCGAAGACAAAGTAGAGTATACGACTCGCTTTAATGGCTGTTATAATAGCGGATAATTGCTCGGTCGTGTTACCAATATCCTCGGCAATAATAGTACTCATTATAGCGTCTTGTATAATATACTGTTATGTATATGGTTTTCTGTATTATAATGTGCATTTTTTTGTGTATTTAAATATTGTATATTACACAATACATAACGTACTTTTATCAATTTGTATTACGAAGAATAAAAATGAAATTCAATAAATAATATGAATTTCCATTAAAAGAAAACTTAGATTGATCATCAGATGCCATGACAACTTCCTCGAAATGAAACATAAAAATGCGCTGTACTTTCCCCTCTACATTCAATTAACTTTTACTTAAAACGTTTCTTCCGGATACGCTTCCTTAATGAAATATTTCACTGCCTCAACTTAAGTGGTTCATCCTGTATATTAAGGGGGCACTGATGTCTTCCTGTCTTTCATTTAAACCTTTTAAAGTTTCTCTTTAAATTTTAAAAATGAAATACACAAATTCTTACGAAAACAATTATTCTAAAGTAAAAGTAAGAGAAATCCTTGTCGTTCCTCTTATAACGGTGTCAGTTACTTTCTTCAATTTTGTTATACCGTTAATGTATTGCATAATTTTTAAATTAATTTTTATATCCAACTCAAATAAAAATGGTAATCAATTCGAAAACGACTTGCGATATAGTGATTATTGTACTTTTAATACTGCAGTTTAACAATAATTAATGCGACTCATTCTCGATTATCCGAGCTAAATTGAAAATAATAATGTTTAATGTGTAATTATCACTTTATTTGGTAACATTATCTTTCGGGTTAATAACCTGCCAAGATGCGCATGTTTCTTTTTTAATGGTACATTTATTTTTAATTTAGTATGTACTTAAGTTAAAAAAAATTCAAGGGGCATTAAATTATTTAGAACTGTAAATTTCATGTGCAGTTTGCTTTAATTTTTTTCCGTTTGGACTATCTATAATCTGTAAGTAATGTAAACAACATACTTCACACTTTAAATGAACTTACACTTTATACTAACAATTTCGTAATTTATTTACGCTTATAATATATCACTTTAGATTTTAAGGTTTATTTTGGTATTGCATTTGCTTGTATTTCTTTAATTGTACTGTAATTGAGTTTACGATTACAATTGCATTTTTCACATCATACTGTACATGAGAGCATAATAGTTCTTTCATAAAGTAGTACGATTGAAATATAGTCGAACCTCCATAACTCGAATCACAAGGAACCGGAAGATTACTTTGAGTTATAGAAATTTCGAGTTAAAGAAATAAATTCAGTTATACCAAAGTGCAGAGACATCAGTAAATTTCAACTTAAGAGAAAATTTCGAGTTGTGGAGATTCGAGTTATAGAGGTGCGACTGTACTACAAAGGTAAAGAAATCAATTAAAGCTCGTACAATTTTATTGTTTCATTCATGTAAGCTAACGATTTTTCGATTTTAAGAGATTTTAATTCTGAATTTGAGGTCGTAATACGAAAGAATATTATAGTTCACAGCAAAGAGTCAAGAAAGTAAACTAACGGCAGCAAAAGAATGGAAGGGATCTTTAAAACTGTCAGAAGCGTTAAAAATAAATTTGAATATAAAACTAATGAAGAAAAAACGGTAAAAAATACAGTAGATGAAATATCTATTGAGTTGAGCATATCAGAGGAGACCTATGAGAATCATACGGGAAAATAGAACGGAAGGTAAGAGACCGAGAGGAGGATCACAAATAACTTGGAAGCAATGTTATGTTTGATATCTTAACTGCAAACAAAAAATGAAAAAAAGTGAAGACAACAGTATACAGTGGAAGACAATAATATAAATAAAGAATGGATAAAGTTAACAAAAGAGAAACCTCAATACCCAAAGGATGTAAGAGAAAAAAATCGTGTATCGTCAGAATTTGCTTCTAATTAGTTTAACACGGGCCTCTATAAAGCGTGTATGATTTGTATATTTGTATATATTTTGCTTCTCGTAACAACTTGGAAATATTTCTAGAATAAGATCTCTCTTAATGGCATTCATTAGGGCACTTTTTTTTTCCATAATTCTTTTTTAAGTAACTTGCAATTTCCTTGGATGAAATTTAAATTACCATATAAAATTTGGCTGCAAGTCGGCTGGATTGCAATGGGGCCCCTGAGCATCCTCTGTATAGTTATTTTGGCGCTAATTGGCGCCTCATCAGTAGAAAAGTAGCTCGAGAAGTCCATCGCAATCCCGACGACCAACGAAATTTACGCAGAGGTGCAAACCTGCCGCGATACCGCGCCTCTAGTTTCTGACCTACAATTGTGTGTGAATAGCAAAATTGCAGCAATATCGCTGCCTCTTAAGCTACCACACACTAGATGGCTAGTGCGGACAATATCGTGTCATCGCAAACTTACAAAATTTGGCTGTAAGTCGGCTCGATTACAATGAGGCCCCCAAGCACCCTCTACATAGCTGTTTCGGCCCTAATTGGGGCCTCATCAGCAGAAGACTAGCTCGAGAACTCCATTCCAATTCCGACGACCAACGAGACTTATGCAAAGGTAGCGCGTAAGTCTCTGACCTGCAATAGCTACACAGGGGATGCTCGGGGCCCCATTGCAATTCAATCGACTTGCAGCCAAATTTTACAAGTTTGCGATGACACGCTATTGTCCGCACTGACCATCTAGTATGTGGCAGCTTATGAGGCAGCGATATTGCTGCGATTTCACTATTCACACACAATTGCAGGTCAGAAACTAGTCGCGCGGTGTCGCGACGGTGTGGCATACCATATTATATTTTCCCTTTTCGGTTCAAACTTTTTGAACGGGTCTAAGAAGAGTTATTTTTAGCAATCTGTCAAACAACAAAGAGTTAAATATTATATATATACTGGGTTTCAAAAAAAAATGAACCACCCTGTAGTAGATGCAGAACTTTGAAATTGCGTGAAAATGACAAGCACATGCAGACAAACAAATGATTAAATTGTCAATTAAGTCTAACACTATTTATTCAAATAAAAATGAATAATGTGTTGCAACTCCTCGTACTCTTATACATTCAGCAACCCTTCTGGGCATACTGGAAATCAGGTGGTCGATTGTCTCTTGAGGGAACTCATTCCAGGCTGCCTGCAACTGTTAACGCAATTCGTCTAGCGTGTTGGGAGAATGAGGTAACTGAGGCAGTCTTCTGTCCATCATGTCCCAGACATGTTCGATTGGGTTTAAGTCCGGTGATCTTGGCGGTCAAGGCAAACTGTTTACATTGTTTGCTGCTAGGAAGTGTAAAGTTACGAGAGCAATATGAGGACGCGCGTTATCATGCTGGAAGACAGGCTCTGGAAGGTTGTGAAGAAATGGAAGAACAACAAGTGCCAGAACTGTATCAATGTAACGCCTCATGTTTAGTGTGCCCGGAAAGAATACTAAGAGAGACTTGCCTCCGTAGCATATTGCTCCCCACACCATTACCCCAGGAGTTAAAGCTGTATGGCGACACTGAGCATACTGTAAATTTTGCTTGTGGCCTCTCGGTCATCTAATCCGATATGTCCATCAGAATGCCACAAGAAAAATCTGGATTCATTACTACAGATGATTTCTTCACATTCATGATCCCATTGCTGCCTGTCTTGACTCCACTGCAGTCTGGTTGTTTTATGTTGTATTGTCATAGGTAGACGAAAATAAGGACGGTATGAGCGCAGGTCCCCATGAACGTATTCGGCGATAAATCGTGCATGAGCATTGGTCTCTATGAAGAGACCAATTGCTCTTACCAAATTGATTCCAACAGCTCGTGATGGTTCTGAACGGTCCTGAATTGCACTTCGTCTTAAGAAGTGCAAGAGGCGATCTTCCCGTTCTTGTGTTGCTCTGGGATGTCCACTACCTTCACGACGAGCTTCTAGGTGTTCTTTCTGCCAATCTCTCCTAGTTCGTCTGACAGTAGCGTGCGGGTGACCTAAACGTCTATCAATATCCCGAAAGCTTAAGCCAGCTTTGTGCATCCCAATAATTCGCCCTCTTTCAAAGGGTGCAAGTTGATGAAAATTTGCACGTCTTCACACTCGTGGCGCTGTTCGAGGCACCGACAAGTACACCAGTAAGAAGGCAAACTAATACGACGAAATAATATGATAAAGAAGGTAACTGAAACAAAAATTTGTCCGGTGATAACTTCTTTGAGAAGTGACAAACGGCTGTCATTATTTAATCATGGTTTTGTAGGCATGCACTTCCTATTTCCATGCAATTTTAAAGTTCTACGCTTACTTCTTCAGGGTGGTTAATTTTTTTTGAAACACAGAATATATATATGTTACGTGCAATGTCCGCAGGGTATGCAGAGTCCAACATTGTCCGGGCAATGTCAACATGGCACATTGCTGCTTGGTAAAGTCCGCAGAAATAGTTTATTTGTGGATTTGGCCCGGTTTAATTAGGGCAAAGTCGACGCTGCCCGATCAGCAAAGGGCGATGTCAGTAACGATCATTCTTTGTGAACTTTGCCCGGTTTTAAGTGGACACTGTTGACACTGTTATTATTACTATAGCATTTATAATATTCACTTAAAACCGGGCGAAGTTTGCAAAGAAATAATCGTTACTGATATTATGGGGCCTAAGTAAACCGGACCAAATCCGCAAATTAACTATTTCTGCGGACTTCGCCAAGCAGCAATGTGCAATGTCGACATTGCCCGGACAATGCTGACTCTGTACACTTAGCGAGCTTTGCCCGTGACATAAGTATGTATATGGGGGACAAAAAAAATTGTAAAAATTATTTCACATGACTATCATAAAAACAATTTTATAATCGATTGCAGAAATCGACAGACTTAACTTTGACCTTCAAAAAATATATTGCATGAAACTTAGATATTACTCCAACATTCACAAAAGATACTCTTTTACTATCCTCTCTTTCCTCCAAATTAGTTATTGGCAAAAAATTAGAGAAAATAAAATAATTCTTTGTTTCAGGTGTTTACGACGGCAACGAACACACCCCAAAACTCCTGCAGTGTTCACACACAGTATGCCTGCACTGTTTAACTCGAATAGCAGCTTCACAAACCAGGGATACAGGTTCATTCCGATGTCCAATCTGTCGCGAATTGATTACGATACCTAGGGGAGGAGTTTCCGCTCTTCCGCCCTCATTTCTGGTGAATCAGCTGCTCGACTTGATGTCCAGACAGCGCAGAGAAGTCATACCAAAGTGTTCCGTTCACATCAACCAAGAGTTACTCTTCTGCGAAACCTGCGACACAGTATTTTGCACTCTGTGCACGGGGGGTTCCCACAACGACGGTACCAACAGCTGCGAGCACACGATCATACCGTTTTCCATCGCGATTAAGAGGATGTCGGAAATACTTCTGTACAAAGCGAACGAATGTATTTCAAAGGTGAGACATTCACTGGAATCCTTAAAAAAGTTTGAATTCTGCATTTTTGTGTAGCTTACACAGGCACAGGAAGGTGTAAGCAGAGAATTACAGAGGCTAGATGCCGCCAAAGATGCTTGTTTAGACCAAGTAAACATGACATTCCAGCAAGTACAAGCTCTTCTAGACAAACGAAAACAAGAAATGATCGAGGAAGTACAAGCCGCTTCTGCTGAGAAACGAAAGGTACTGGAAGAACAACATTCGTTAATTGAAAGTGAAAAAAATAAGGTAAGCAATAATAAGATATGTTGAAAGTTTCTGCGCATTACATAATTCGAAATTATTTGTAAGTAATTTCTTAATCATTTTTATCTAAAATGGTAATGTAATTACTATAATTTTTGAAAGATTTAATGCAGGAGACTATACTTTGACAAATTAAATTAAAATTTTCTTTCCCACACTAGCCTCGTTTTTTATACATTATAGTCCGTCCGGAAATATCCGGAAAAAAGAAAATATCAAAATAAATCTACGTTAAAAATATTGTGAATTTGGTTGAGTTGAAACATTTTAATTTAAATTTAGCCATCATTTTTATCTAATATGTCAGCTAGTATAGAAAATAAATTTATACAAACCATTCAATAAAATGACAATTGAAAATTGCTTTTGAAATCCTTAGGTCGAACAGGAATGCCAAGGACTACAATACCAAGTAGAAGTCCGAAACATAACCCAGCGAATTGAAAGTTTAAGCGAAAAACTGGACGCAGCGTCTAGCCTAGGCGAGCCTAGAGAAAACGCGTTCCTCACCTGCGATTTCACCCATAACGACAGCCTACAGAACATAGAAAAGTCCCTAAACGAATTGGGCAAAGTGAGAACGAGCACGACATTCCCTAGCTTATGTAGTGCAAAAATCGAAGGCAACACAATAGCGGGCATCGAAAGCAACGTCGTCCTATCAACTGTGGATTACCATGGTGAAATCAGACGAACAGGAGGTGACCCGGTGCAGGTCGAAGTCCTACCTGTTACAACTGAGAATGTCACAACTTCCCTTCCCATAGATATAACAGATTGTGAAGATGGAACGTACGTGGTTCATTTCAGAGCACCCAGAGCAGGACGATATGGGATCAAGATATCCGTTTTTGATAGGCTCATTAAAGATATGCCCTTGTATTTTGATGTCACCGAACATAACAACCCAGTTCAAGTTTATGGAATGAGGGGAAGTGGTAAAGATGAGTTCATGCAACCTGTGGGTGTGGCAGTTGATGATGTTGATCAAAAAGTGTACGTTCTTGATACTGGCAATTCACGAATTAAAATTTTGAGTTCGGATTTAGAGTTCATTAAGCACATCACCAATGAAGGACTGAGTGGTCGGAGTTGCACAGGTAAATTCATCATAGAAAAATTATATTGTGTATATTTTAAATACATAGTTATGTCTAAAAAAATTAAAGAAAAAAATAATTTTCTGCAAAAAAAATATTACGTCAATAATGAAGTGCAACTATTTGAAACAATTAAGTCTAATTCTCTTTTTTAGGCATTGCTGTTACCAACAATGGGTTAGTGGTGGTTAATTGGAGAACTCGATTCGTGACGGAGATGAATACATCAGGACAAACACTGAAGTCGTTTACTTATAATGCATTTCTAGAACCCATCGATGTTGCAGTAGACAGAAACTATGGTCACATTTTGGTTGCAGATAATGGAATGAGTTGTGTGTTTGTATTCGATGCTGAGGGCAAAATACTCTTTCAAGTAAGACAATTTAAAAAAGAAAATTAATTTATTTTTGCTACAACTTTCCTTTCTAGAAAGAAAAATAACATTTTTATAAAAGCTTAATAAAATTATGTTGTGTTTTATTATTAAGTCAGGTGTATGCTTGCTTATCCAATTTTTTAAATTCTTTAATTTGATTAAGATTTTTTTAAGAACTTTTGAGTTTTTTGTAATAATTTGTTTCCTATTTACTTGTTTGGACATGTTTCACAGTTGAATGTAGATGATTTTTTAAACAAGAAATTTTAAATGTATAGTATAGATAAGTTTTTATTTAATATATCATTTGTTTGATGTTTCACAATCATTTCTGCTTATTTGCATGAATGAACATAAATTTTTAGATAATATAATCCTCTATCGTGTTAAATATTTTTTTTACTTGATTTTATATGATTCTGTCTTTCCCAGAAAATTCTTGAAGTGATATTTCGTGTTCCTTCTTCACATACAATGATCTTGAGGTAAAGAGTTGAAGACTTTATTTGATCATTATAACAATAACTGGCTCTGTTATTGGTAGTTGGTTATTAGAAGAATTATAAACAATGCAATAAATAAGAATAAAAAGAGACATGGTTGAATAAACATCTTAGAGAGACTATAGGTTACTTAAATTAATCTATACCAAAAGTGTCAGTATACCTGTCAAACCATGTACCGCACTCGAGGTCATTCTGAAAAGAGAGAAGCAATAAAACTGTTTGAAATGTAGCCACAGTTTTTCTATTGTCATCTGAATTCATAAACACACAGTATAGTATAAACGTACAATAAACATTGTAGATGAAATCCTCTTTCTTCTACTGTTTTATTATTCTTTTCATAATTTAGTTCACTTTAAAGGTTTCAGTTTGGGAAACAAGTTGAAAATAGAAAATAGTTTGTAGTAAAATAACTGTTGTATTTAAGACTTTTTTTTATTATAACAAATTTTTAGGTGGGCAAAAAAGGAACTTTCAGTTTAATCTCTGCCGTCACTGTTGGTCCCAGTGGCGAGATAATTGCGGCAGACACAAAAATACAAGTATTCTCTGCAAAGGGCGACTTCATGGAGGTATTATATGACGAAGGAAAAGGTTAAATAATGAAATTTTTTATTCAACGTCACTTACATCTGCTTATTTATTAAAGGTAAAGGAAGATATGGAGGTATTGTGATTGATTCCGAAAACAGAATTTTGGCGAGTAGATCAGAACAAAAAGGACGAAATTACTTGCAGATTTTGTCTCTGACAGACCACAATGTCAACAACATCATTGACTCAAACGAAAGCAAATTGAAACGACCGAGTGGTATAGCAGTTACATCAGACAATCACGTGATTGTTGTAGATCTAGGAAATAACTGCATTAAGAAGTACCGTTACTGGTAATCTGTTGAAGACCTATAAAGCTAGAGAATTAAATTATTAAAAATTTAGATTTTAACATTTTATGCATTTAAATAAGAGTCACGTAGTTATTACTCATATATTTTCATTAATAACCGAATACCGTGTACATATGTGAAGAACAAGCTGGTTTACGTCCATCAAATTGCTCGCTTCCTAATCAAGGCCCTCACTGTACAAATCGAGGAATCTCTTTTCTTTAAGCATCTGAATTTAGAATGACACGCGCAGATCTCTTAAACGTTTGTGATTTCTTCTTGCACTTAATGTTGAAACTGCCTTATTTAAAGTGGTTTACTATTGATATTATGCTAAGTCGTCGCTATATTTTGTATCTAGAAATGTGTACATATTTCACTGGTGGAGTAATGCTTTAGTACTCTGTTGATGTATAGACAATACCCATCGTGGTTTTCTTTTTATCCCCACAATTCTTTGTTATGTACTTAAATATCACAATGTTAAATGTATTTTACCATGTGTTTAAAGATTCAAGAACGAAATTGGTTGTGTAGTTTAGAAAGTTTCTAAAAATTAATGTTTGAAAGTATGAATTAAATTTGTTTAGGTTTAGAATTTATTGCTATTTGTCTTAAATGAAAAAAAAAAAAATTACCTACATGACCAGTTATAGGCTTTGTTAAAAAAAATGGCATAATATATTAAATAAGTATAAAAGTAGTGTATGGATTATATGATAACTTTCAATGCAAGTTAAGAAAAAGAGTAAACTAATTTTTCTTTGTTGAGTATTTCGGAAAACTGCTTTTCCATTTTTCTTATAATTTTGATGAATGTTCTCGAGTAAACCATGTGCTACTCTTGATTGTTGTATATTTATACCTTTCTCGATTAAAATATAAGATTTTTTTTGTTTTTTTCTAGTCACTAGAATGTATTTTTTATATGATGTACAATTTATTTCATACTTATGATGAAAAATAATAAACGTTTACTTACTTAACTGGATTTTATTTCAAATTATTTATACAAGACAGACCAAAACCAATGAATTTTCAACCGTCAACACTAGGTAATAAAATATTTATTGTACTTAGCAATTCATAAATATTGTTCATTAATTTGAATTATTACAAACAACGATTTCTTAAATAAACTATAAAATTGTCATTCGCATACTCAGCTGGAAAAGATTAATTTATGAATGAAGGTTAACATTTGTTTTATTGGTACAATTAATATTTTAGTATTGTTGAAAATTGAAAATTTATAGCCACCACAATAGCGTGATTGTATATTGTTCAACGAGTGACGAAAATTACATTTTCTTAAGGGAGAGAACAGTTTGCCAAATGACGCGAAGCCGAGTTTGGTAATGGTCGTAAGCTTAAAAAAATGAGTTAAATACTATACTTTTTCTACGACCTCGCCTAGACCATTATAAAAAATAATGTAAAAAATATTGAATTTTGCATAGATTTCTTCATACCTCTCCTTGGATTTTTCTAGCAATAAGTCCGCAGAAGTTTTCTCAGCTTGATTAACTATTTCATCTGGAGTGAGTATTGGGAATATCTAAATCACTTTCTGAATCAGAAATCATGGTTTAGCTATGAACAGCATATGCTGACGTGATTTAATAGTGACGCGATAGAGCGATAGCAGGCAACTAGACGAAGGTGAAAATTAGCTAATTTTCGCCTCTAGTGACGAAAGTTAACTTTATGAGATTTTTCACACTAATGACGAAAATCAAATTTTCGTTGGAGTATTCGGTGACGAAAAAATGTGTTTTTATAAAGTAGAAAAAAACTTTCGCATTTCATACAGTAACGCATCATATTAATATCCTCAAAATCGTACAGTAATGATTACTTTACAACATAGCAACCATTACATCATTAGATAGTTATTAATGTGACGGTGACTAATGTCACTTCTATTAATACAATCAAATTTCGCTTGAAATGCGAAAAAATAGTATACGCAATCACGTTACAAAAGTGCTCTCTAAACTTCACTTTTCCATACTTGTGTAATTGTAACATATTAATGTTTGATGAAACTTTCAATAGTATCGAAATTAAATGAGAGTAAAACACTAATTTCATTCATTTTGCGAACTTATGTCTGAGTTAAAAGCATAATATTGAGAAATCAAAATTTATAAGAAGGTTTCATATGAAAAGAGGGTTAAACCATATTCATTGCTAGGTGTTTTGCGTTGACTTTAAAATTCTACACGATTCTAGTGGCACAATTTAAAAGCATATAATTCGTTTAATTGAAGGAACCTATCAGATCCCTATTGAGTAATGTGGCGATGAAAAATCGCCTAGTAACGAATCCAGCTTAACACCAAGAACCTAATAAAAACGCCATCAATTTTCATTTAAGTATGATATTCTTTCAATTTAGAAACCTAACTGCAAATTAGACTCTAATAAATGTTATGAATACAAATAAGCTAATTATTATTCAAAAAGTTAAATGTTCAAAACGAAATCTACAAATTCAGATTTTGAAAAAAGTCTTATTCTTATTTGATATTTTAAAAAGAATCAAGGTAGAGTGTAATCACTCTTCCGGAGCCGGAGTTCCAGCGACTCTGTCACACCAGAAAGGAGAATTAAAGTACCTTCACCTGACTAAGCAGAAGAGGGAATCAGAGTTTAATGTTAGATTTATGAATAAAATTATACAAGAGGTTATAAACATTAGGACTTTCAGTGATTAAAAGAAAACAAATATGGCAAGGGCTTGAAAATTGAATTTTTGCAAGATCTCGTTAGAGATCTGGAATGTGGATGTTAAGTCTATAGTTAAAGAAAAAGTGATTAATATCCTCAATTTCACCGCATACGCATTCCGGGTTGGGAAATACCCCAATCCTAGACAAGTGACTTGAGAGAACAATCTCAATCTTGAAAAGGTAGAACATCTTGACCTACCCGGTAAAGAAGAAAACCATGTAATTACTGAAACCATGGGTCTTACATTCCAATACCATTTTTCTAAGGAACTTGATCTACCCGGGAAGGAAGAAAACTACGTAGTTACTGAAACCATGGGTCTTATATTTCCATACCATTTTCCTTTATTTTTAGATGATTCGTCCCAATATTCTTTCCAATTTCTGACCACTCGTCTAATGCCCATAAAAAATACTTTAGTTTTGTTTACCGGACAGTTGGATCTTTGTTTTGCTAATGATTCACCAATTTCATTACCCAATATCCTCTTATGGAAGGTACCCAAAAACACAGTTTTTCTTCCTTTTTGGGAACTGTTCAAAATGGATTGTTTTATTTCGAAAATAAGGTATTTTGCTTTCATGTCAAGACTAGGATTATTAAGGGCTTTCAATACACTCATTAAGTCTGAGAAAATCACCACCTGAGGTACCTTATCCAAGACTCTAAAACGCGAGTAGAATGCCATATAACTCCGTGCTATAAATAGAACACAGATTGTTAATCCGATCTGCAAAATGCAAGCTTAGTTCTTTGGAAAAAATTCCAAGGGCTGAATATGAAGGGCCGGAATGCACTGACGCGTCGGTAAATATGAGGATAAATGTCTCTGAAAACCGTCCATGAAAACACGGTTGAGATCTTCGACTGTAAATTTAACTTAGATAACGTTTCTCCGAAGTAAAAGTATTTCAGGTCTGAATCTACAAGTTTTAATATCATATAGAAACATACTAAAAGTAGAAGATGAGTGGATGTTTGCCTCTATATTGTCAAGGTATGTAAGGGCTTTAGTATTGAAAGGCATAATTCTCCCACGAGGAATTTGTCTTCTACCTATTTCCTTGGAGTACTCGATATGACAGGATTTTTTTCTATGCAAAAGTTTTTTAACGTGTATAACTTGGCGATCTGAAACCAACTTATTCTCAGAGACAACTCCAGCTTCCACTCAAGGGAGTTAGTTGGCGATGATATCATAGCACTCAGGTAAATTCTTAATGATTCATATTGAATTCTCTTTAATTTTGAGAAAGGGGTACGCGGTACATGTGCAAAAAGAGGGCAACCATATTCCAATATTGATCTATGAAGGATTTAAAGGAAGCGAGAAGGATAGAGGGAGCTATTCCCCAATGCACACCAGGAATCGTTTTTAAAATATTGATGCCTTTCTTACATTTCAGGATGCTCGAGTTCACATGGTTCTTCCAGTTTAGTTTGTCGTCGAGCATCGCTTCTAGATATCTGTCCTCACGTTTGTTTGAGATTCTTTTTCCGTTAAGGATGACAGAACACTCCGGGGGGGGGGGGTTCTCTTTCTAATGAAGCAAACAGTTGAGCACTTGGGCACTGACAACGAGAGACCATGAACTTGAAGCCATATCGAAATCTTTGACAATGCACTATTGATTTTGTTTACCACTATTTCGATCTCCCTCTCAGAAACAAATATCACCTGGGCAATACCTTTGACTACTGTATCTAAATTTGCTACGTATAGATTAAACAAGGTGGGACTTAATGCGCTTCCTTGAGGGATACCGTTGTAGGAAGTCCCGGAGCCTATCTCAGAGGAGTCTTATCAGAAGAACTTTCTCGCTAGTTAGGGATACTATGAGATTTATCAAGTTGAGAGGAATACCGTACGAAATAAGTTTGGATATAAGGATAGATATGCATATATTGCCACAAATGATGCATGATCTATCTATTTTCTTGTTAATTATTATTAGTTAGCATTTCTGTAGATTGTAGTAGGGGGGTGGTGCTAAATCTTATAACGGTGAGCGAAGCACGGCGGGGGAATTCGAGAGTCGGCATTAGACTTGAAATTACCTGGGGCGGTAAAGGAATGGTGATTGAAGACCTGAGTGTGTGACTTATGGGAGTGTAAGAAAAGCGAAGAACGAAGAAAAACCAAGTGAAGATCTCTCGACGATAGTGCGCCCCCGTAGCAACCCCCCTACGTATTAGATAAGCCAATAAATAACTGGTTTAGAAGCTCGTGTTTTCTTCTTTCTTGAGGTAAGATGCTTTTCTTTTAGGGTATAAACCACCCTTAAGGGTACCATGAGCGGGTGTTCTACCTGAGTTACCCCCTAGCGGAGCCCTCATTTACATGGGCCCGTGACAATATTGTTTGTAGATTTTATGTCTAGAAAAACTGCGACTGATTTTTTGTGTAAATAGCTGTGGAAATGAAATTTGTCAATATTGTTATGCAGTCTAAAGTACTTCTCCCATTTCGAAAGCCAAATTGGAAGGAAGAAAAAATAATGTTGTTCTCCCCACCAGTTTAATCTACTTGATCATTCTCTCTAGGATTTTCCTTATGCACGAAATGAAGGCCACGTGTCAATAGGAAAAAAGCCAAACCATATCTTTTTCTAAACATTATACAACAATTAAAGGTTTATTAAGAATTACCTTAGTATAAAAAGGCATTAACGTATTTTGTAGATAAATTGCGTTGATATTGGTTCTGTACATACAACGGAAGGACATATCAATAAGGTTCAATTTTTAACAGGTTTATTGCTATTCGGACGAATTCATTGAGCTTCCTTAGTACACAGGTCTCTATTTTAAATCGTGATCCCCTTAAAATTAGAAAATGGTCAAATCTAATTCCGTGCTTTTAGTCATTATTGAAAACGTGAAGTTATTTCTGACTTGACTGATTAATATATTGGTGCTTAAAAGTATCCGAATGAAAAGCAAAAAATTACCTTTATGGTAAACTCAACTAATCAGTGTCAGTATACCTAGTATCACAGATAATAGAACTAGACGAGTGGCTCATCAAATGCGTTTTTTTGTGGCACATTAGTTTGAAACGTTGCAAACTAATACATTTTAGCTATTGTAAAATTTAAACATAAATAAATAAATTCGCATTATATACATGAATCAATTATTCAGAGATATATATTTCTCTGAAAAAAACACAAAGTATAACATAACCGAATTTGTTTCTTGCCCTCAGAGTGGAACTATTAAAAAAGTGACTTCTTTTATTTTTCTGCAAAAAATAAAGATACTTGAAAGAAGTTCTTGAATTTCGGAAAATAAAAGATATTCCCAAACGTAAAGAAACCGAAAAATATCGAAGTTTATGTTTCCAAAAATTATATTTCTGTGCTATAAGAAATAATGACGTCGCAGTTCAAAACGGTTCAAACTAATGAACCAACCATCTTTAGAATGATGAGTCACAAAAAGAACGTCTCTAGTGTTTTAAATTTGAGTCCCAATTTGGAGACAAACTAAGGCACTACATATAAATCGGATCGTCGAGTGGCTTAGCGGTTAGCTTAACCGATTTTGGAAGTCGTGTCGCTCGGTGGTGTAGTTTAGAATCCTACCATTGCCATGGTTGTTTGTGCTATACAAATTCGAAAGCTACAAAACTTAAAAATTAATTGTCTGGAATTGTTAATGCAAAAAGACAAGGCACTAAAAGTCTGAGTATTCTCATCTGCCATCTTTGACTCGACAAACGCACATAAGAAAATACAAGTGTTCAGAAATTATCACATATTCCTTCGAGGTTATACCTATCCACTCTGAAATTAATAAAAGACGGTAACTATTGTGAGTTTTTAAAAGGAAAATTACAATTCCAGAAAAACGTGATGTATTAAATTAATTAATATTTATTTCAGAATATTGAAGAATAAATAATGTCGGAAGAATGCAGCATAGGTTCAATGGAAAGGAAAAAAAATGTACTTTTTATTAGCCAATTTCTATTATTTGTGTATATTTGCTCTCTAAAAACACCGTGTTTATAATACGGCGAATGAAGCATATGTCCAGCTCGGGTCAAAGATGGCAGAATATAATACCTGTGTTTATAGAGGTCTAATTATTCTTTCTCGTCTCAAAAAATTACCATAAAAATTAAAATTTTTACTTAAACGCCCTCTTTCTCTTCTCCTATCAACTTTTGGATCGAGTGAATTTAGTTAAATTGTAATATTTTGATGTCAGGAATTTATTATTGTTCTGTGTCCCATTACTTTTGAACAATCTTCTATCTAGATAAAACAAAATTATGAAATACTTTATATTTACTTATTTTATATTTAAAAATTTTAATTTCATTTTCCAAAGGTAGCATTCTAATTTGTACATGGAGAGTAAAAATGTTATTTTTTAATTCCAGAATTCTAACGCACAGGCTCACCGTACAGATTATACAACGCACAAGGGTACCCTTGTGCGCTCCGAGGAGCGCCAAATTGTTTGTAATTATTTAAATAGATATCACTGGGATATTACACTGGGATTAAAACATAGCAAAAATAGTTATTCAAAAGCACTTTGTTTGTAAAGTTTGTTTCAGCAGAATTCATTTTTACCAAAGCACTGTAGATAGATAAGTACATACAGGGTGAGTGACAATTGTTTCACCTAAAAAAACCACGAATAGAAGCGACATTCCAGAGTATTGAAAAACTGTTGAAGAAAGTCTATGTACTTATACCCAAAACGATGATACGTCAATGATTAAGAAAGATAAACAGATAACCGAAATAAATGTAGTCATATAATTGTTTTATAGTTTTATGATTGTTACAGACGTTAGCTTGATCGTTAAGCGGAATTGATATAATCTGCTGAAATACGAGCGCTAAAATATTTGCGAAATTATTAACAAACGCATCGAATCACCTGAAGTAAATTATTCCGTGCAAATTGTATAAACTAAGGATAAGACGGCCCCACCTTGAGTACACGCTTTGATATGTAAACAAATCAAATACTACAACACGAAAACAAATCAAACCTACTTGTTAGTTTTGCTTTAATTTATTTTAAATTGTATTATGAATCTCTGGCGAAACTACTTTTCGGGTACATTTTTAATTAATTATGGAATAGTTTCCATAGAATTTTTAAAATATTTTTCGAATAATTTGAGACATTCATTTTTACACATACTTTTTTTTGCTGAACAATTGTCAATCACCCTGTATGTACACTGCGTAGATTCGTTTTCTAAGCAGGGAAAACCCTTGTACAATTAAGTGTTTGCAATATTGTCTCTCCTGTACATTTTGAGTAAAATGGTAAAGGAATAATTTATACAGAATTTGAAAAGAAATTATTCAAGGCGCCAAAATATGGTTGTCGACATCCTAGCAACCGGCCTGCTTACGCATCTATTGAAAACCGAGTGAAAGGGAAATTTTCTTCATTTACACAAGATGAAAAATTAAAAATAATTTTGAAAATTTGTACAAATTCAGCATGTTTGCACTGAGCAATCTACTTTTGAAAGAAACAATTGACAGTTGCCGAGACTGTACTCTGTTCGCGTGCTTAGGCGATATTCAGAGTAATTTTCAACCAATGGCATGCGCCATAGGATCGCGGATTGTACTTCATAGTGATGTGAGTATTCCTGATTCATATGTAAAACGTGAACGTGTTGGTTCACACGGTAGAAAGTCTTACGTCATCGTTACGTTACAGAACGGGAAGGAAGATTGCGCCGTGCACGTTTTTTCTACGGATAGCGACCGCTCGAGTTGCGCAAACGAGCAGCACAAAACAAAAAAGAGCTACGAGTGATCACAGACTGCAACAATGAACGCGGTCAAAAATACCTGAAAATTGCGAACAAGCGACGAACGTTCCGCGCAATAAAAACGACTTAACGGTTCAGTAACGAACGGTGTGATGCGGGAACCCACCGAGAGAAAGTGTACAGTGAGGGAATTAATATTAGTAACTGCTATTCATCAAGATGTCGGGACATCACGGTCAAGGTACCCCGGCACGGGTTTTAAAATCATCTCCTAGTTCAATGAAGCAAGGACCAATGAAGGCGACCATACCAATGTCTTCACTTTTAAAACAAACCAGCAACATTAAAAAAACTCACAGCCCAACGTTATCGCCTACTTGTTGGAAAACAAGAACATCACCTGATTCTGGTTTGAGGAGCCCCGGTTCAACATCTTACAAAGGTATTATCTATCTTTAAACTTATGTATTATTTATACTAAAATGCAAGTTGCAGTCGGTTTTTTCTTCGCCGCGAATTAATCAATAACAGTTAAATGTGTCATTTTAAAGTTGCAATTTTATTTGTTAGCAAAGTCCAAGACACTGGGAAGTATGGGCAATGGGACTGGAAGTGCAATTAGGAGGACCGCATCGTTAGACACCATTTATTTAAGAGGACATTGGCCCAGAGATAATTTTTATTTGCACGCTGGAATACTACAGATTGATAAGGCTACACAGGTAATTGTTTTATTTCCTTAATCACAGGCTCTTATCTAAATCCATATATTTTGACAAATTATTATCCCATTCCCTTAAAGAAATCAAAGTTTCACATTCATAATTCTTTCAGCTAGAAATAATAAGAGAAAAGTAGATTATAAATTAATGTGTGGCAGCACTGCATACATTACTAATCATCAGTTCCTTTGTTACAGTCATATTTTAATTTTACCATCGTAAATGGTACCTTCCATTTTGCACGGCCCATCATTAGGTCACGGGCCACACTGGAACACTACCTGTATTTTCTCTTATAGTGCTTTCAATTGACTGTTTAGAGTATCTTCATCTTATATTATTACATGTAGTTAAAAGAGCAAATGACGAAAATACTGATTGCACTCATTATAATCAGTAGGAAACACTTTAAAAACGTGACGCTGAACCCACAGATACAAGAACAGTGTTCACTAACACGTTCTCGAATAATATTAGCAGCCATTCTAGGGATGGAACACTATTATTAGAGTGCAAATATTAGTAGAAATGTTATTGAAATTCAATATGCTGCTAACAATGTCAGCGAGCACTGCTGTGAACGATGTTAGCTAACAATAATTGTGTGTATTTGTGGATCCAGCCTTAGAGTAAATTATAAATGGTAACTGTGTCATTTAACTTAATTTATAAAACAAACTACACTGCTTAAAAAATAAAAGCTATTTTTTATTTAAAATATCCTTTTACTTGTACAGAAATTAATTTACATTTAATCGAATTAATATTGAAAAAAATTCAACCATGCCACCAGACATTTGGACTGCTTTTATTTTTTGAGCAGTTTGTATCAGGTGTTCAATTTAAGCCATTCACCTACTAACTTCACTCTCTTATTTTTAAAGATAGAAATTCTATTAACCCTTTCAGGCCAAGGTGTAACCACAAATAAAAAAAATTTTTTTTCTACACTCTACATCTTTGCATAAGTCATGTTGGTCGTTGAGATTACGATAGAGCTCTTGAACTACTACTCTTCTGCTAATGAGGCCCTAATTAGGGCCAAAATAGCTGTACAAAGGATGCTGTACTGAGCAGCCTCAGGAGCCCCATTGCAATCCAACCGACTTGCAACCAAAATTTTTCAAGTTTGCAATGACACGCTCATTGTCCGCATTAGCCATCTTCAGAGTTCCCAGATTGGGCGAAGTTCCACCAATTGAACTACTTTTATATGACATTTGTTGTAAAAAAAATAGATTTGGTGATTGGAGTAAAGTTTGGGCTACTTTTTGTTATTTAAATTTCTTTTTCAAATTTTTAGATGGAGCACATAAGCACTTGCTTGACAAAGATTTTTAGTCGTCAATGCACAGGTTTTTTTTTCTTAACTAGAATGAAAGTCGTAATGAACTACAAAAGAACACCGTTGACTAAATACACTGAAAACATCTTTCAATTGTATTAGGTACTGTTGAATATTTTTATTATTTTTAAAAAGATAATGTAGAAATTTAAAAATGATTTTAAGAACATTTTTTTTAACCGGCGTTGAAGTGCTCCATCCAAAGCGCTCAGCGAATTAACGAAGTCAACTTTACTTTAGCAAAAAACAAAAGAGACATTAATAGTTCACCTTGACAGCTGTCAAATTAATCACATTATGCTTTTTTTTTAGAATTATTTTCTTTCCCTGTGTTTCACAAGTTTAAATGTCTGTTAGAAATAAGTGATGTTATAATTTGAAGAAACTATCCAGGCAGTTAATTGTTAGTTAAATTATATTAAACTAAAATGAAATTCGGACTAATTAATACACATTTCAAATAATTTAAAAAAAAATAATTAGAATTAAAAAATAGAATACATTAGCAATTCACAGTATCATGTTTTCCATATCGGACTACTTTTTGTGAAATGTTTGGCTATATTTTTCTAGAAAAATCTGGCAACCTTTGCTATCTTACGTGTAATAGCTTATGTGCTTATAATATGAGGCAGCAGCATCGCTGCGAGTTTGCCGTTCTCTGTCGTGACTAAGTGATATTTAGTTTACTTATTAAGATAGAGTTACAAAACTCGATAATTTTATATTAAATAGGCGCTATATTAGATATTCGTACAGTCATGCGCACCTAAAATGCACCCCCTGCAGGCAAACCTCCCCCTTAAAACAAGGTCCACAGAACTGTCAAGTTGTAGCACTTAAGCTGCGCACGACTGTACAACGGGAACCAAATGTAGGAGTAGTCGTACATTTCAATAAAGTTCAATTTCGAACAGGTTTATTGGTAATAATTGGACGAATACATGTGATACAAAAATAAAATCTGAATGCAGCGACTTGACACACTTATGCTTTTGTTTTAAAACAAAATATTACCATCACTAAGAAATATTTTCATAAAACTTTTAATCTTATAGGCAAATACTTACAAATATTAAGATCTAAAATTATTAATAAATCTTATTCAATTATAATACGTATTTACATAAAAAAATATTACTTATAAAAAATGTTATTTTCTGAATTGCATTGCATTCCGCAACAGATAACTATTTATTTATCTACAAGGATATCAATAACGATTAATATCGATACACGCCATGCGAACAATAAAAGATTATTGTAGAGCGGCAAATTCAATTATTGTTGATTATTATTTTTTTTAAATCAACTGTACAGGGTGGGTCAAATTCGACATTTTTAATAGGAAACACCTATTTTTCGAAGACAAAAATTGATCTCGGCTCCTGGAGCGCAATTTTTAAGACAAAATTAACGGTGGAGATCGCATTTCGACCGCTTAGGAGCTAGTAGGTGTTTTTCAAAATTTTACGATTTCTAAAAGCCTTTTAACTTTTTTGTTTATGAAAATTTTTGATTTCGGTGAAAACTTCTTTGAGGCACTTTTTCATACAGAATTCATTGCTCCAAATTATTTTTTTCGAAAGTGCTCGGTATTTAAGATATAAGCAAGAACTTTGATTTTTTTATATGGAACACCCTATATAGTTTTAGAGATATAGAGCTTGAAAGTTTTAAGCAAAAATTTAATTGTTTTTACATCATTGAAGTAGGGCTATGGATGACGATAACTAAACAATTTAAGTTTATGTAACTTCCTGGGAGATCGCTGTTAAAGTTTGACACAATCTTTATATTATTTGCATTCCTCTTGAATTTTAGTATCTCTATGAAGTAGGCTCAGGGAGTTAATTAAACATATGAAAACTACGAGATATACGATATGTTATAATATTTATACCAACCCAAGACTTCATGAAGTGCCTTTAACTTGTAAGTATGTATTTGCACTGAAGATGGCAGCGTAGCTGCCGAAATACCCATTTACGCATATAATCTATTTTGATTTATATTTATGATTATAATTGTTTTTAATTTATAATTTCTTAACCACTGTCTCCTTTAGTAATATTAAATGTTAAAGCGTTTTACAGAAATTGGTGAAACAGCGATTAATCTTTACTATGAATGGTATCCTGAAAGGAGACAATTCTTCAGAGATATATTTTTGAGATTTAAAAACAATTTAATAAATTTTTAGGCATTTAAACTGCCAAAATCTAAAAATTATGATTCTCAAAACAAAAATAAAGTATTAGAGGAGGTCATACTTTTGGAAGAAATCGAAAATAACCGACCCCAGTTGGAGCAAACATCTGCCTTAGCAAGAACTTCTGCAAGATGAATTAAAAAAAAAAAACAAATATTCTGACCTTATTGAATAAGAAAAATGCATCACTACCAGTTCTTGAATTGAGATATTCAGTTCAAAGTCAAATAAATTAATATTCCAAATAGTTCACCTATTAGTTACTTTACAATTAAAATTCAATAAATTTCGGGCACTTTTTGACTCTTCGGTCGGGAAATGTTTCAGAGCCGACCCAGAAGAATTTTTGAAAATAATTCGCGTCGTTGAAAATGTGCGCAACAGGCCGTCCTTTTCTGTTGACCAACATTATTCACGATGTGGGAATTACTTTTGTAAAGGAAAACTCCAACTTCGTTGATTTATATTCTTTAATTAATAATTTTCTTAATTATTGAGAAGCTAACTTTACAACAATTATGTAACACGAGAACATAAAATTTTCAAGTCAGCTAAAATATATGACCTATGAATATTGTGTAAATACGAGGGTCAAGCTGAATTTATTGAGAATAAAAAACACGGTTAATATTTTCTAGGATTTTATTTTAAATATTCTCGAAGTAATTCCCTTCAGCAATTATACACTTGATCAACCGAATCATCTTTCAGAATACCTTCAAAATAAGCGTGAACTGCGACATCAATCTCTTCTTCTAACGAAAACCTTCTACCCCAGAAATTCCTTTTAAGCCCAAAAAATAGCCAAAAGTCGCAGATTGCTAAATCAGGTGAATACGGCGGATGTTCTGTTATTTTTATATTTTTTCAGCCAAAAACTGGAGAGTTAAAGCTGCCGTATGGGACGATGCATTATCAAGGTGCAGCATAATTCCCTTGTCGAACTAAAACTTCGGGCAAACATTTTTCAGTGTACCATTTAGCTGTAACTGTCTTTTGTCCATCTAGCTTAATTGCCTTTACTAGGCCCGTACTTCTGAAGAATACCGCATACATAACTTTTTTCATAGCTCGCTGCTTCTTGGTCATTGTTGGAGTTTCCTCATCTACGTGAATCCATATACGACTCTCTAGGCGGGTAGGTACATCGAAAAAAGGAATATAAGTTTCGTCACCTGTCACTATTTTGGAAAAAATTTGATGTCCAAGAAATTTAAAGTTTCATGGTAAATTCTTACACGTTCTGTTTTTTGGAAATCTGAAAGGTGATGCGGCACAAAATGACTAACCACTTTTTTTTAAATGCAAGTGTTCGTGTATGATTCTTCTAATAGCTGAGGATCCAATCTTGAGTTGATGCTTTGTTACTGCATAAGTGGCTTTATTGTTCTCTTCAGTTAATTTTTCAACAGCAGCAATGTTTTTGTTGGTAACAGCCGTAGGATGACGCCCTGTTCCTTTTTGATGCCGAATTGAATTCTTTTCGCGTTCAAATTCCTTATACCATAGGTAAATTGTAGTCAAGGAAGGTGCTTGTTCACTAAAAGCCGAATTTAAACTCTTTTTGCACTCAGAAGCGCTTAAACCTTTTTTAAAATCATGATTCGAAAATGCTCTCTGGTTAATTACATTTTTTTTACTTGTAATATCATTTTAAAAAATTAGTAACTTGGGTTCTATCGAACGTAACTTCAACAAGTAAACTTCAAATGACAGATAAAGAGTTGCTCTAAATAGCACTGTATGTTTTGTTTTTCACGGCCTACTAGATTTTATTATTCTTAATAAATTCAGTTTTACCCTCGTACGAACTGTTTTCTAAAAAAAAAAAATTCTAAACCTTTAATTTGAAATGGGAAAAATTTCATCTTACTAAAATTTTCTCCTAAATTCAAGGACACCACTTTGCCTACGTAGATTTATTTCTTCTAGCATCAATTGTGCCACCTTGAAGACCTTCGACGTCAAATTTGGCACAAATTCATTTCACACCAAGCAAACTAATTCAAGCATTCTTGCTGCATTGTAACGCAAACTCAATACTCAATCTGAGAACACAGTATATATCACGAAATATTTCTTAAAATAAAGCTCATATCGGTTATTTTTTTTGCAATTTATTACTTACCAAACTTAAGACCCCCACCTCGAACAGAGAAGGCTATGTAAGCAAGACTATGATACGGATTAGAAGTTTAGAAATTTTGGTTGCTGTATCAAATGTACATCAATTATTGTCAAATAAAAAATTACTGATACAAGCCTCCGACTGCCTTGGAATAACTACGGTTACTTATAAAAATTTTGTTACAAGTCAATTTTGATTGAAGTGGATTCCTTGAGCATCTTCTGTACATCTAACTTTCATTATGCTTTGGCAGCACGCATGGTCGCCTTGTATGGGATGTCTTAGCAAACTGGCTGCAATTTGTCAATCCTAATGCAATATTAGGTCAAAAAACGATCTTAGTTGAAGAAAAATAATAATAACTAATTTATATTTCCCGAAAATACAATAAGATTTTAGAGTCTCTAAAATTCACATATTAAAATTTAGAACTAGAACAGACCCAAACCTAAATTTAAATGTCAAATCATTGCTGCGACCTTAACAGTTGTAAAACAAACTTTAAATTTGTTAAAAGAAATAGAAAAAAACTTAAGCAAAGAAAGTTTAAATATTTGGCTACGATATAACACATATGTAAAAGAACGCTAAAAAATTGCGATTTTGTAAATAGGAGGTGTCAGCAAACCTCTAGTTAGGCACATTTACGTTATGTACAGTCGCGCTCAACTCAATCGAGACCGATCGAAAATTTTGTGACCCTTGCTGTAGGCGTAATAAGGGCACCTTGTGGGGTGTCAATTATGATAATCGCGACTGACCGAAAAGATATTTTGTTGTGTTTTATCTGTATTTAAAACCGATCTTGTATATATATTAATTTAAGACGCGCTATTTCGTGTTACAATTACTGTAAATTAATTAGCGAATACTTTTCTTGAAATTACCTATGTTTTTACTATTATAATCTTAAGAAAGAACATGTAATATAATAGCTATAACAATCATTTTCGCGAAACGTTAGTAACTAATTTAAATATACTATTAAAGTAATTTAAATATACTATTACTCAATAAAATATGTTTGCTTTTTCATATAATAATAGGAAAATAATAATACTGTGATAAATTTATTTTGTTTGTAAAGTAAGTAGATGCGCATTTCAATCGTAAAACAATCTTTGTCAATACTACTCTGAAGAGTAATTAATGTTGATGTAGATTATGTAATCGAAATCCACTTAATTCCAAATCACAAAAGATGTGGCTTGAATAAAAAAAGATTTGCAATTTTTCAGACTGATGAATACGATTGGTTGGATTCTCGAAAGATACATTGCATAGCGGTGATTGATGACAAGTTAGAAAAACTTTTAATTAGGCAAAGACTTCAGAGGAGCAATAATCAACAGTCGACGAGTGGACGGACGGGTTCCTCCCCTGGAAACTCACCAGTCACAGCCGATCACACACTCACAACTAGCTCACAAACAAACACATGTAAGTGTCCGAGTTAAACTTGCAAGCCCAAAATCATCTAGAGCAGAACCTGTTTGCAGCTTGTATAGTATCACCGTTACCTAGAGCCAATCCTGTTAACATACCAATTAAGTCCTTGCCCAAGCCGACCATGAGGAACTCAGTGGAGGGGTTGAATCAAGAAATAGAGAGATTGGTGTTGAAATCTGGTATATCTGGAATACACTGTAGTGATAGAAGTGAAGACGATAAGGTTATTTTTTCAATTCTTTAATCTTTTTAGTCTATTAAGTCTTTAAGTTGCAGAATATTATGATTTTGATTTTTTGAATTATGAATGCACTCTATAGTGTCCATGTAAAAATCACGAAATTCAAAACAAAGTAAATTACATTTTCGTACTTTGAATACCAATCTTAGAGCAACTGTTACGTTTATTTTGATCAAAAGTAAATTTAGCACTTTTGTTCATTGGGTGACATTATTTTTTAGCTTATTTTAAAGTCTTAAAAGTTTTATTATTTATTAGAGCTAACAAATTTGAAGCTAGCTTTACACTTTATTAATTGCAGTTCTGTCAAGCAACACCCGAAGGTCACCGAGCTCCTCTTCCAGATCTGTTTAGGGCAACACGTTCAGTCAATACACAAACTCCGTTTGCCCGAGATGTCACGGGTAGTTGTCAATCTTTAAGTAAGTGAGTTCACTTGTAGTGTGCTCGATAGCTCATACTATTAGAAATACTCTTCCACTCTCTCTGGTGGCTCGTCTTCAACAAAACTTAATAAGAATCGGGAGGCTTTCGCATTTTGGTTTATGGGATATTTTATGTTTAAGGTCCTCCTTCTAGAGATTCAATATCTCCATTAATACCAGGTCACTTGGAATCATCTCCCAGTGAAGCAGGTTATTGGCCTTTTTAAAGTCATTCCACATTGGTATATTGTAAAAAGCTCAGATTTACTTATTTTTTTTATGAAATAATTTTATTTTATACCACTGTGTAAGAGTATATTTTTTTTTTTGTAGAATGTTCGAACGCACTGTTGCTAAATAACACGAATCATTTTCACTAACCCACTACTGCCCCTTAAAAAAATTACCAGTAAATTGTGTAACTTTAGGATATTGAATTTATTATAAGTGCATGCTTTCACAAATTAATGAAAAGAATAGTAACAGTATACTAAACTGGGAGTTTGTTCTGAACCTTCTCGGTATAATGGATATACACAATTTTATGAACGATTAAACTGCATGCTGCTGGTATGCACCTTAATTGCATGATGCTTTATTTATAATTCTTCTGATGTCCCTTGCAACCTTTTGCATTTTTGTAGGTGGTAGTGTAGGCTCAAGTCCGGAACATGAGGGTAATAAATTAGGAACATCTCCACACATATTCCTAGCAAGAGGACCACCGGATGGATGCGAGAAAGTGCATCTGAAGTCCGTCGAAGAGCGGAGAAGCGTCACGCTGGATCACGCCCCGCAACCTTGCACCTTTCAGCTCAAACCTAGTCTAGGCTCCGCTTTTCAGATTTTGCAACCGAACTTGCATTCCTCTTCTAACCAAGACTTACCACTAGTGCCCTCCCAACAGGACCTCATATAGTTTTGTAACGTTTCGAGTGTCGTGTTTCAGGTTATCGTTCGGCTTTATCATAACAAAAAGAAATGATACATACAATGTTTCTGTAGGTGAACCGAAAGTAGTAACAGAATTTTCAGTTCAATTTTCATGAAAGAAAAATTGCTCTTGATGTGCTCATTTGCTAAAATGTAGATGCATCAAAAACACCCAAATAATTGGGATTCTTTATTTTGAAATTAATGTGAATGTGACAACACAAAATTAAAAAGAAATAATTAAGTGAACGTCTGTTTTGATTTGTAATTTTCTTTCATTAAGTATTTTGTTGTGAATGTTGCAAAATGGAAAGGAAACACCGTCCCATACGCTTCTAATAAATAGCCAAAACATCAGAATGATTATTGCTTTTGGTTCATTGAAGCAAAAAAAAAAATTTCGCCTGAACAAAATCAACTTAAAAAATTGCACTATATTTTTTTATGAGGAATAATAGACATGATATTCAACGTATAATCTGAAACACTTGGTTCAATTTCATACTAAAATAATAAATTTGAGACCACCAAAAGAAATATTAAATGGTAAACAGTCTTATTGAAATTACACAGCAGGTTCTGTATGTATAGAAAAAGTACATTCCATGTCTAAGAAGTTTCTCACAACTTAAAACAAGTAGAATTAATAAATCGGTTTCGTGGTGGAGTGGACTGTAAGAATGCTGTGATTTTTTAATGTAACCAAGTAATGTAATAATGATTTCCCTGAGTATATAAGTATTTTGTTACTATTTAATACAGTAATGTACATGTTAGTTTATAATGAAATTATTTTCAGTATATTAAAATTGTACTGTACTTGTTACCTTATTGTTATTTGAGGTATTGAATATTCATTTCTGTATGTACAAACATATCTTAATAAACGGACTGACAACTTTACTACTGCTTTGGATTTCTTTCGTTGCATTTAACAAAATAAAAGCTAATGTGCTGTTCACAATTTATTAAAAAATGGAACAAATTTTAAATTACATACAGTTAGAACCTCAGTTTCTGGAAGAACCACTTATTCTTCCCTTGCTTGTATCTCTCTTCAAATTTCACTCTTGTTTGGAAACGAATTTTTTTACGTTTCATTGGATCTTTTAGGTCCTTGGGGCCTACTTTCTGTTCCAATGCCAAATCGACTGTATATCTTGTAGGCATCATATGATTGTAATTTAATACCTGCAATGAACACAAATTGATACAATCTCGTCTACTTTTAAAAATAAAATTTTACAGCTAGAGATGGTTTAAAACATCAGTTATAACGACTGAAATTAGCTAGAGCAACCTTCTAATTCTAAAGAAATACATACGTATAACCTTACATTAGTCATGATTTTTTTAGTAATAGACTCTTGAAAGTCATTATAAACAATTTTTACTGTATATCTAAGCATAAGAGGCTGAGAATTTGTGTGATGCAAGACAACACTAATTTTAAGTGGGGTTTATTACTTTAAAATTGGTAATTTAAATGCTTTTATGAAAACAGTTAGAGAATATATGTAATAAATGAAAGCAATTGTACAATATAGCATCTGATAACTTAGATAGACAGTAAATATGTGTAATACAGCTATGTGCATATGTATTTAGCACCTTTGAAAAATCCCATTTTGTTGATACTATTCAGATTCCAGGTAAATCGATCTGAGGGATGTTTACATTTTTGATTAAAATGAGCTTCAAATGAGGCCAATAAAAATAATTTTATTGCTTGGAAGTTTTAGTACGAAAATGTGTTATAGCTCATCAGTCTTAGGTAAGCGGTGTGCGAGTAAATTGTTTAGAAATAACAGATCGTTTCTTATATCTTGTAAGCGATTGTTTTGGTTGTTTATTGGGTGTAACAATGCCAAAGACGTATGAATTAAGCATTGCTGAAAGAAGCCAAATCGTACTTTTAAGTAGAGTTGCAATCGCTAAAAAAATCAAATGTTCAAGAGGTGCTGTGCAATATATGCTGAAACGTTACAAGGCGACAGGCAATTATGAAAACAAGCCGAAAATGGGATGAAAAGGCCCACCAGCGTAGGCATTTAATAATAGCTTCCTTTCATAGTCGTATTGCTTACTGAAAGCCATATCTTACGGAGACACACAAGAAGAACCGACTCGCATGGGCTAAAAAATATGCAAACTGGACTGACGAAGACTGGTTGTGTGTGATTTCCTCGGATGAGTCAAACATAGAGGTATATTTTTTTTAATGTTATTATGTTATATATTGTTAAGTAAGAGAATAATTTACACAATGGATTGCCCTTAAAAGAAAAAGTAAATGTTATCATTTCACTGTACCTCATATAGCTATTCAGGCAACCTGGACCGCAATTTGTGTTTTGCAGATGAGGTGAAGCATTTAACCCAGATTGCCTAGTGCCCACTGTAAAATTTGGGGGCAGAAGCATTATGATGTGGGGCTATACAACTGCGGCAGGTGTTGGCGAAGTCTTTTTATGCGAGGGATGTATGAACAGTGATCTCGATCTCGATGCTGCAAGAGACTTTGGAACTGTCAATTGTCAAACTTTTTGGAGAAAATGACAGTGACTATTATTGCCAACAAGATAACGCCCCTTGTCATCATGCACAAGCAACAATGCGTTGGTTTCCCATGAGCAGGATGCGTTTGCTAGATTGGCCAGTACAGTCTCCCGACTTGTCGCCCGTTGAGAATCTCTGGTACATACTCAAAAGAAATATTGCCCATTACCACTGTACCTCAAAAAATCAGCTGCGAGAGAAATTTATTGAAGAATGGGATTCCATTGTGCCTGAAGCATGCCATAAATTGGTGACAACAATGCCTAAACACATAAAAACCGTAATAATAGCACGCAGAAGCTCAACAAAATACTAAATTTATTAATAAAAAGCTGTATTTAGTAAATATGTATGTGTTGTTTTATTTAATTCCCAACTTTTTGTCCTTTCATATAGAATTATAGGGTGCTAAATACATAAGCACGTTGCTGTATAATACATTAATTAGAATAAAAACTTACCTTAACGAAGGGCTTGATCTTTGATCTTTTATGTATCTTAATTTTGCCCATACGCTTATGTACTTTCCGGGGGTATCTGTCAATTCCTGCAACCAATGCATGACCGTATTGTTTATCGGAATTTCCATCATCGTACGTCTTCATAATGATGGCCTTTCTTCCTGAATACCGACCGCTGAGAACCAGCACAACTTTACCTTGCTTCATAATCTTCCCCATCTTGAACTGGAATACAAATACTTTATAGTATAATTGTCAAATTAAACAAAAATTGAAGCTGAAATTGTTATTAAAGAACATTTTACTGAAAATCAAGGTAAAAGAAGCACGTTTAAAATAACATAACCTAACTTATTGAAATCAAAATGTATGGGATGATTGTAACTAAATTGAATAAAAAAAATATAAGAAATATATTAATTGACATGTAAACATAGCTTTTCCCTATTTTATTTATGATTTTGAAAATGAAGCTATTCGATGATTTTAGATTTAATTTGTAAATACTTACGCTGTTTCCTCCTGTCAAAATAAAAAGAACTTCACATTTCTAACGCCAGACGGCGCCAATACATTTGGCGCATTATTTGAAATTTCAATTCCTGATTCGTGTTGCCGCACTTAGGCAAGGGACACAAATTTGCAGACCTTTCAACATCGCTTTATACCGGAGAAGTCATGGTAGGACCCAGAACTGATTCTAAACCTGAAGCTGTATCATTCAAGTGCATATCTTTATGGCCAGGAGAATCAGTTGTTGTTCTTTTACATTAGGTTGTAATATAAATTGAAAAATTGAAAGAGAAGTATTAATGAAGGTCTGTGACAAAATTAAAGAGGAAAAATATTTCAATTAGTTGAATAGGTTTCTGATGGAAATTAAAATCTATTGCCACAAAAGTTTTGGCTGTGTTGAAGTAAGTTTAAAGTATACCTCTAGTTAGAAAATTATTTATTATAATTTTAATAACGTTTAAATGTTTATCTTAAGCTATTATTAAATTATACAATTATTAAATATACAAGACTTGGTATTACTTGTTTCATTTGCCTGGTACCTACAAAAAATAGTTTACAGTAAGTAAAAGCTGCTTTTAAAAAAGTAATAATAAATATTAAAAACGGCGGCTTTGTTTATTTTGATGTTACATATTTGTGTTCGTAATTCGTAATAAAACAAGTCTGCCAAATAGATGCGAGCCGTGTTTTAGCGTTACAGCGTTTTGATGCTAGGTTTGAAGGGCTTTTAACTGTTTACATCATCATTTAAATATTCTCCAAAATATTAAGTTTTCAAAACGATAGTATCAAATTCTTATTTTCTCAGCAACTGATTTTCTTTTTGAATGGCCACAGGTTCTTTAAGGCAGTGTTTCCTATTGATTGGGATTTCACTTTTTTATTTACACTTTCAAAATTTGCTAAGATCTGACGGATCGCTAATGAGATATTTCCAGGAATTGTGAAGGTAAAAGCCAGTATTACGGTTTAGGTTATTGGGGTGTGTGAAGATTTCTATAGATACACAGATTTTACGTTTGAAAAAATGAGATGAGCGAGCTAAAAGTTTTGTGTCGGAAAATAGGGTTTGGTGACCGATTTCTAGTTTGTGTTCAGCTAAGGCGGAGCCAGTTATTTGAAATAATCTAATACAGCGTTCATGTCCAGAAACACTAGTGCTAATAGAACATTTTGTTTCACCGATGTATACACGCCCACAGGAACTTGGAATTTGATACACACCTTCGGATTGTAAGGGGATGTGATCTGTGTGATTGGTAGTACATCAGGTTTAGGGCGTGGTGGAATTGGGGTGAGATGACGGCAAATGGATCTTTGGACGTCGTGTTTGTTGTAGTTGTTGTTGAGTAGCACTTTTGTTATGTAGTTCAGTTCAATTTGAAGAGAAGAGGGTTCTGATAGGGCAAAGGCGCGGATAATAGTGAGTCAATGACTGATTGTTTTTGAGAAGGATGATGGTGCGAGTGCGCATTAAGATACCGATCAGTATGGGTTGGTTTGCGATACACGGGTTATCCTAATCAAGATTAATGCCAAACGTAGGCGGACCCTGACCGAAGAAGAGAAAGATGTTGGCTGCGGTAGTCTCTTTAATCATACTGTATGCCGCCCCAACGTGGAAGGCGGCGATGAAATACAGACACATGAACTGATACTAGAAAGTGTTTTCAGGCTAGCAGCCATAAGAGTGGCATCTGCGTATAGGACGGTGTCGACCGAAGCAGTCCTTGTAATAGCAGAAATCCCCCCCCCCCCATAAAGCTACAAGTAGCGGAACGCGCGAGATTGTACCGTGAAGGGCACCAGGCAAGGACTTTGGCAAGACAGCAACTCTACTGGGAGTGGCAGGCTCGGTGGGAAGGGTATCGAGGCTGGGCCAAGGTATTCATAAGAAATGTTGAGACCTGGTGTCAGCGATCCGAGGGGGAGGTAGACTACTTCATCACGCAGGCGCTGACAGGACATGGCTCCTTCGGGAAATACCTGAAGGAAATCAGGAGATGGGATACCGCGAGGAGGACGATCCAGAGCACACGATTTTTGTGTGCCTCAGGTGGAGACAAGAACGCATGACAGCGGAGATCGAGGCGGGATGCGCCATTACAAAAGAAAATGTTGGGGACTTGATTGTGAAGGATGACAGAACATGGACCATAGTAACAAACATGGTGCGGTCTATAATGCGAACTAAATGCAAAGACAATGGAAAGAGGATAAGAAAGGGAGGGAACTAAAAAAGGGATCGATGAAACAGAAGAGGAAGAAGAGGAAGAAGAGGAGAAGAAGAGGAGAAGAAGAGGAAGAAGAGGAGGAAAGAAGAGGAAGAAGAAGAGGAATAAGGCAGGGAGAGGAGAGAGGATTAAGAGACGACATGTGCAGGGGACGAAATGCCGAGAGGCGGTACCCCCTGCACAGAGTGTTGAAAGAGGAAAGAAATTTAGTTGGTAGGCGCCCCTTGTAGAAATGCAGGGGTGAATCCAACACGCCTCCGGGATTGATGTATTCGGAGGTGTCTTTTGAAGATTCTCTAAACCTCTATAAAAAAAAAGGTTATCCTAATCTATTGTTCGAAAGGCGGCTTACCAGTGAGTAAGTAAGTGAGTAAGTGACCGTCAGTTTCGTATTCCAAAGTGCAACGAATGTCGGGATGTTGGGATTCCTTACCAAATGGCCAAATTGTAAAAATATCATCAACATATCTGAACCAACAATTGGGTTTAAGAAAGAAAGAAGTAAGAGCTTGTTGTTCGAATGCCTCCATAAAAATATTCGCTACTATTGGGAGAGAGGAGAACCCATGGCTGCGCCTGATACCTGTTAGTAATATTCATCACGGAACTTGAAATAAGTTGAAGTTAAACAACATTTTATTAAGGGAATTAAGTCCTCGAGTTGGTTATGGGCTCTGAACAATTGCTGGATGATTGTGGCGGTGTCAGGAAAAAGGACAATTTTTATTTTGACGTTCTGTGTTCAAAGTGGGGTACCAACTAATGAAGTGCTCTCAAAAGCAGGCATAGAATGAGCGCCAATTTAAAAAATATGTGTTCTTCTTTTGCGCAATTCAAGGCTTCAAATTGACAACATCGGACAAATACAGACACAGAGACAAATACGGTGAAGCATCACGTAGCATTTGTGTAACAAAGCAACGATGGCAATCGTCACAAATAAACAAAATTTAGGCCGCCTCTTGACGAATAAAAATGAAACTGTATTCTATCATGTCACTAAGACAACCCCCGAAGTAAACACAAAGGGACCGCCTCCTGACGAATGAGATACAGCTCTGATCATCGGTGATTCGATTATGCATTTTAACCAATAAAGCAAATATAAGTTATATATAGCGAGAGCACTGACCGCTTTAGCTTCAATAGGTCCTGTGCAGCCTCTGTCAGGAACATTCACCAAAGACTTCCGTGCAACCAATTGTCAGGAGTAACTCATTCAAAGCCTTCCGTGCAACTTATTGTCGAAAGCACATCCAAAGTCTCTCAGAAGCAACACATACACACTCTTCCGTGCAACTTTTTATCAGAAGCACATCAAACCAGTGGCAATGCAACCAATTAACAGGAGCCGTTGAGCAAGAGAAGAATTGAAATTCAAGCAGAACCAAGATATCCTGAAATAGTCTCTACGTGTCTACATTAATCCGGTGTTCAACATCCGTTATTGCGTTACCAGAGATTTCGCCCTCCAGTAGCCCAGACGATAACCAGCCAGGGGAGCAGTTGTTATTTGTTCATCCGTTATTTTCTATTTTGTTATTAAAGTGATTCAATAAAACTTTCAGCAGAGAAAAAAATTACGTATGTCTGAATATAAAGTTTCAATGTTGTAACTATATGAAATCTTCACATGCTTTACGTGTTAAATAAATTCACAAAATATGAATTACGTCACTGTTCCTAAAATATCTTTTTAACATGCAACATTTTTGGTGATCAGTGAAAGCTATAACGTTGTAATGTGAGACAATAATGAAAACTTAAATCTAACAGAACCGACAAAAGTAATTTTGAAATGTTATCACTTGTGGTATCTCATGCACGTTATATCTATATTCATTGTGGCGCCCTTCGATGAAAGCTTTTTTGAAGCAGAGATTACAAAATTGTGTTGAATAAAAATATATAATAGAACACATTCACAATACTAACACGTGTACAAAAAGTTTTTCCATCTAGTGTTGCTCTCATTTTTTCGCATATTTACGTATTTTTCTTACTTGATCAGTAAACGCCAAATTGACATTTAACGTTGACATAACGTCAACATAAAATCATAACCAATAATTAAGATTTATTACGTATTTGAAACCAAACAAAATAAAAGACTGATAATAACGTTCAACGTGAATTCACAAGAGATGTTGAAAATGGCCTCCGTCTTCTTCGAGGCATTTTCTAACTCTTCTGCGACATCCATTAATAACATTTTGCCAAAATGTGGGGAGAATTATTTATTTCATCACACTTTTCAATTCTTCGGGTAAGTTCCTGTAAATCATTACCGGGCGTTTTAAAAATGGAATTTTTCAAGTAGGGCCAAACAAAGAAAGATCGCGGAGACCATATGTTTGCCATATTTCTGCTAATTATCCGATCTCCAAAAAACTCTTGAAAGAAATTTAAAGTATCTCCAGCAGCATAGGCCGTTGCACCATCCTGCTGGAAATATCCAAATTGCAACTCGTCATCATGCAGTTGATTAATAAATGGATGCAAAATCTCTTCCCGATAGTGTGCCATTAAGAAATATTGGACCTATCAATCTTCTCCAACTTAAACCTATCCAAACACCAATTTTTTGTGGATGGAGTAGGGCTGTAGGGAGTAGGATGAAAATATGAGGGTTTTCTGTACTTCAGATCCCCATATTTTGGGAATTAATGTATCCTGTTACATAGAACCAGGCCTCATCGGAAAAGAGAGTTTTGTTCAACAAATAGTCATTTTCAATATTGTTTAAAAATCAATGACAGTATCTTTGCCTTGGTTCAAAATCTACTGGAAGTAATTCATGCACGGCAGTCAAACGATAAGGAAACATTTGCAAGTCCTTTCTTAGAATAGTTCTGCAGGTCTCTGCTGAAAAATCAACTTGTTGTGACAGGTGACGGATGGAAGTGCGAGGAGTATCAGTCATAATTTGTCTCACATTTTCAAGTACTTCATCAGTTCTTACTTTAGGCCTACCTGAAACCTGTTTTCTAGCCACACTGCCAGTTTCTCTGAATAGTCCTACAGTGTACTGAAGTTGATTAACAAATTTGTGGTTCAGAAATACAGTTTCTGGAACTTTTTCCTGAAATTCTGCAATATAAACAGGAATAGAATTGGTCCATTCGCCATTAATTTTTTGGGCGTTTTGAAAGTAGGATTCAACCATAAAAGATTTTTTTAAAGTTATGTTTGTTTACTTGTTTGTTTAGGGTACGGATCAAGTAGGGAACATTCGTGAACATGCGAAAATATGATAGCAATGGACTAGATGGGAAAACTTTTTGTGCACATGTTATAAGAAATGACGCTACAGCAGCTCCACATATTTCTAAATAGTCAAATTATTTAAATTTTTACGCAACGTTGCCAAATTCTAAAAAAAAAACTTTAATTGGTTGTATTTTGGAAAAAATGTTAAGTATACAATGTTTAACAGATAATCGTGTGTTGTGAATGTTTGACGGCAGTGAACGTACATGGGAGAACGATGACCGATCGACCACGAATGTACTTGACTTAAAACCGTCAACATATTAGGAAGCTACGCCACAAGCGTTTCTAATTTAACTTCTGTAAATCGGACGCAAGTGGATGGTGATCTTTAAATAAAAGTAAACTCAATTAAACAACGTAAAACAGGAATTATTTTAAACGAACACTAAAATTGGCACTATCTCTCTACGTTTCACTATCGTTTGATAGCTTCGTCAATTTTAGTGTCCGTTTAAAATAATTTATTACAAAATTTCACCGAATAAGAATTTACTTTAATTAGTGTTAAGCAAGGAACTTAAGACTAATATTATGAAGAAAAATTCACGAGCACATACATGCAGCTTCCCCACCTATGCAACACTGTCTCAAGAATGAAATCATGTGTAAACAGGTCGACAGCAACCTGCAAAATACACGCGCCAACTGAATGTTGGTAGGCTATAACTGCCTGACTATTTATATTGAAGCCCGACTCTTTGTTCCTCTGTGGATGAAGTCTGGTTTGGGAATATCAATCAGGACATTCATTTCGGTTTTTTAATTTATTAATTATTTCTGCCTTCCTTTTCTTGGCTTTTTGTTTTTTATTTATATCACGAACCTGCTGCTTTTTTAGTTCGACAAGAAATATGCAAGTAGCATTCTAGGCACTTATACCATGCATGCAGATTTGAAATTCCATATAAACAAACGAGATTCAGGTTGACGATTCTAAATTTTGTGGAGCTGATTCATTCACTAGCTTGGGTAGACGCATTGCTTAGAACTCCAAGTGACTTTCCATCAATAATACCTAGTCATCTTTAATTCATTTTTGGCAATTACATCGTTGTTTAGTAAAACACAATTTGTCGACTGGAAATTCTTTATTTGGTTTAGTTTTTTTTTACTGATACTAATACCACCGCGTAAGAAATATCAATTTATTTTATTCTTCCATACCAGTTGATAACTGCGCCCTGTAATAAGTGGGTCAGGGTCGCTATGCTAAACTATAACAATAAATGTAAAAAAATATTGATGTTTTACTGCTTTATTTATAAAACGTCGCGTTTATTTTTCAGACAATGTCGTAAACAAGTAATATAATTTAAGATAAATTTTTATTTATTCTAATTTATTAAATAGAATATTTCAATATTTTTCATGAAATTTGTGACATCCGTTCTCTTAGTGGTTTTATTTTGTGCCGAATTCTTAATTTCACCCTGTATAAAAATATACAGGGTATATCATTGGTACGAATTTATTCATTAGCTCAATAACTATTAATTATAAAGGATCATGTCTCTTAGAAAAGTTATAGCTTAAAATAAATTCTATGTCAGTAAATTATTTTCACATTTGCAACATGTTCCATAACTTATACTTTTTCAAATAAAACGTACAAATTTGGTCGATAACTCACTTATGAGTCATCCTATCTAAGTGAAAATAATTTGCTAATATAGAACCCATTATAAGCGATAAATTTTATACAAAGATATTTTGAAAATTAATTAAAATTGTGTAACTGGCAATATTCTCTGTACCTTAAAAAAATTTTGGTTTATTGAAAAATTTAGAAAAACTTACCCCTTTTTTGAATTTCTAAAATCCCAAAAAAAAAGAACAGGAATAATTAATGATAAAAATATGAAATTCTTTTGCAAATTATACAAGGAAGCGATTGCATTCTCTAGTAAAACCAAATTTTTTTTAAGGTACAGAGTTCTGATGAGGCCCAATAAGGCCGAAATACATGTATAAACTCTTTCCTAACACTTTCTATATTGCCAGTTACACAATTTTAATTAATTTTCATAATTTTCATCTGGCAAGAAAACTTGATTTTATAAAGATATTTAGCTTTATAATTAATAGCTAAAGGACTGTTGAAGAAATCCATACCACCCTGTACATATTACAAAGTCAAAATGTACATACGATTTGTATACCTTCGTAAGAAGTTTCTCCTTTTAGTATCTTTTCAAATTCTGAAATTAAAAAATCTTATACATTCTCGATTCGTCAGACTGAAATAAATATCACAGTGAAAATAGGCGATAAGAAGTTACTGCATAAGCTGTTCCAGATTTGTTTGTTTTTAGAGATTGAGTCGAGTTGAAAAATTTTTAGGCGACTAGAAAATATTTTTTTATAGCGAACGGTAAAGTGTGCTCTGTCCAACTCAAATCAGTCGATAAAACGGAATTTTAACAGCAAGGGTAAATAAAGTAACACTTTAACAGTAAGGGTAGATAAAGTACTTTAATTTTGTTATTTGAATTAATAAATATTACAACTTAACCATAGCAGCAACTCACACTAGTTACTGGGATCATGATCATACAACGCGATTTTGACACATGATTTTTTATTATCGACTCGTGAATTAAACGTTTTCACTCATCGATAAAAATCAATTTTACCGTCTTGTATAACAAATAACTGTTATATTTACAGGTATTTGTATTATAAAGTTTAATTAAATACTCTTTTCTCCCATTTCCATATACATACCAAAAATCAGGATTTATTTTGTTTTGATTTTTAAATTTTCAATTATCGAATTAAAGCGAACTTTTTGAAAAATTAATTTTCAGTGCCCCAGATAATTTCACCAGCAACCTGTTGCAAAGGTGTACGTACACGGCGAGTTATGACTTAAACTTGCGAACTATCTGTTCGATAGTGTGCCGAGAGATCTGCAGGTGGATCGGTCGAAAATTCACGTTTTTCCGCGCTCGTCAAAGAAAAGTTCACCGGTTAAATGTCCATAAAAATCTAATTATTCAGTGAGTTTTATTGTGGCCACAATTTTAAATGGTAAGCAGAATTTATTGTATGTAAGTACCTATTTGTAATTGCATTGTTTGTGCTAATATTTATAGGTCGTTATTCAAATTCAACAATAACAAGAGCGCGCAAATACCGATAAATAAATATTAATAACGAACAAGATTAAAGCAATAATTTCCGTACGTAATCAAAGTGTTATGATCTTGTGATTTCAGTTTCTATATTTTGCAGTTCTCTGGCATATTACATTAAATATTAGAGAAATTATTGCTAATAAGCGTTCATATTTGTATGTAATTTACATGTTTAAATCTAATTAGGAGTGTTAAGTGAAATGTCAAACAAAAATATGAAATTAAAAATAACAGAAATACTCAGTATGTTATACATAAATAGATAAGTATGTGATTTGAAGAAGGTAAAGAAAAACATGTCATATTTTTGATTTACCATTTAGAATTTAGTAACTGAATAGATTGCGAATAAATTTCGTATTATTTTTCTACTCATAAATTCAATTTCGAATAACATAATTGCTTTCTTTCTATTTATAAAAATTCAAGGTGGTCCTCATTTGCGAAGGAAATGAATTATTATTAATAGCAAGGTGATTGTGTTATGATTTGCGTTGCTGGAATTACAATTAACCTGGGTTTAGGGGAATTACAGTGACAATGTTGTAAGACGTTTATTTTTCGGAAATAATAGAAATTTGAAAATAAAATTCATGTGGAGAATCTAACATATAAATATTTCAACGAATAACCAATAAAATGAATAAAATTTAATCTAAATGATGCTGCATCAATGTAACTATGATTAACGTTATAATCGCAATGTTTATTCATTCATAGCTTGTACAAAGTGCACTTCTTTTTTGTTTATTTGTATACAGGGTGATTCATGGAAATCGTTGCGTAAAAGTGTAATAAATATTGTTCTCTGAAGACTATAGAGCAGTGATTCAAAATTCAAAAGTGTGGGTCGCGACCCCCTCAAGGGGTTACAGTTAAAGAATTGAGAGGGGAGGTCGCGAGAATATTTCTGAAATAAAATAAAAACTCCTTAATAAAGTAAATGTAAATGTTTTTGTAAATATATTGGACCAAAATCAACTTACTGCACGTCAAAGAATTCAGAAAAAATCTCTATCAAACGTTATAAAAAAGATATACATACGTATTTGAAAAATTAAGTTGCCATCGCTTGATGTAATAATTAGCACTAATACGAAGTGAAACTCTTATCAGTTTGTAGTACTTATGAAACCATTTAATATGATTTTTCACTTATTCAAATCGAGCTGTAAATAACAGAATTATGACTTGAGGCTTTTTTTAACCCAACCCAACCCACAATCGGTATAGAGCTAAATTAAAATTTCTAGAAGGTTCCAGTGTCAACTAGTACTCTCTCGAATATGGTGGAATGTTTCGGAAACAGGAAGAACAAAGAAAGAAATTACGCTGCGTTCATAAGTCCACAGAGTTAACTCGAAGTTAACTCTACTCGAAGTTAACTCTATTAACTTCAAATCGTTTATAAATTGCTCGAGTTAATAAAGCAAACCCTACTTAGAGCGTTCATATCTCTTCATAAAAATTCACTTTTATGACACAAAGAATTAGTAATGATTTACGGTTACGAAAGGTACGAAAGAAATATTCCTGCTTAGTAGCAAGTGGAAGTGCTTGTTATAAATAAAATTTGATATTGGGACCTAAAATGAAACTATAATTTTATACGTGTATATAAATTATAAGTTTAATTTATTACATTCTTTAGCAAGACGATAACAAAGTGTAAAAAAAGGCAGAAGAAAAATTAAAAAATAGAATATAATTATAAGGCGTTTAAAGATGAAACAAACAAAGAAGAATATGGCAAAAACTTTTAGGAGCAAAATAAAGAAGAATATGACGTAAGATGTCACAGAACAGAAAAAGAAATTTTTAACTCAAATTTTAGTTAAAAATTTAAATAAAACTATAATAATAAATTATACACTTCGAAATTTAAATGTTTCTTCGTTAAAGGAACAATATACCTAATAGGTATTTCTTAACTACTTTCAACATAATTTGCTTTAATATTTCCTAACTACAATAGTTCAGAGAAATTTGCCTTCCATTAATAACCTGGTAAAACCATAAAAGGAAAACAACCAACAGTAAGTAAACTTCGGAAAGTAAATGCTGATTACTTAGAATTTTAAGACAAAAATGATAATTGCAAAGTAATTTATGTTCATACGTAAATAAGTAGAAGTATGTTGACCTCCAGTTAATAATTGTTAAATGAGACTCCTATCAGCTGTAATTTTGGCATTACAATAATTAATAAATATCAACAAATACAAAAATAAATATATAAGTTAATTTAAAAAAAAATTATGTGATTTTCCCTGGCTGCTTCATCAAAAGTTATAAACTTAAAAAATTGCCTTCTGTTCGTTTTAATGTATCTATTCAATATTAGGACGGACACCGAATAAGTAAATAAATATATTTTTATTATTACTAAATGAAATACAGAATTTGATATCCAACTGCGTAATCGAGTGGTCTTGGATTAAATAAAGTGAAAGTTTGCAAATCACTGCACAGCGAAATACACGGTTCATTTGCGAAATTTTTCTGCCTTATTTGATGTGTGCATCTGGAATAGTTATTCCAAATAAACTTACGAAATTCTTGATACGAATTGATAATTAAGGGAATCCAGACAAGTCCATAATTCATAATTGATTATACCTGCATTAACAAGCCTAATATAATTTGAAGTCATTAAGTTACGAGGGTCGATCAGAAAAATAGTTGCGGATTTGTTCTGTAGTAAGCATTAATTAGAAAAAATGTAGTGGGATATTTTAATATTTTTCGCTGAAGTTGTAACATATGAATCAATTTTCTGTGAATTTGTCTCTCTCAATCATATGAGAGTCCGGATCTGCCCTAGCCCTCATTCTTAATAATTAAACTGGTGATTTCCTTATGCGTGAACTGTGGACGAATATCATTACGAAGAAGGGGGATAGGGCATTTAATGTAACCTTTTAATAAGTTTCCCGTATTAAAAAATTCCATGCCGACTGGCGCTTTATTTCATTGAAGAGGTCTAATATATTGTAAAAGGAAGCTATAACAATAAGCAAACAAATTGGGATTATAAAAAATACCTACTTCAATCATTAAAAAAAATGCTAATCTAATCCATTAAATGTCTTATTTGCAATTAATTTCTTTCAGATTGGCCTCTGTAGACGAAGTTTATAATAAACAAATATTGTGTACAAGAATATCCTAAAAATAATAATTATAACAATTCTTGATATTAGAATATGCACTGTTCTTTACATATTCTGGATTGTTGATTATTCACGATGCACCAACAGTGCGTGGGCCGCAAATAACGACTTTGTTATTGAACATTTAACGTAATAAAGAAAACTGGATTTTCCCATTCACACTGATTCCTGTACAAGATGAAAAAAATCAAGACTTTTAATGTATTCCAACTTAATTTACCAACTGTTATTTTAACAGATCCGGAATGATGTTTATATATAATTTTTTGATTTCACTTTTCAAAAATCTAAAAAAAAAACAACAATTTATATTATTTTCGTCTCCTCTTCATATAAAACTATTAAGTTAGAAAATTTATCAGTTAAGAGATCTCGGTGGTTCATTGGCTTTAACTCTTTTTTTATTTTTAATTTAGATTTCGCGATGAAACTGAGCCGACATTTTTATTCAGAAAATGTACATAACGTTCTTTGTTTCTGTGTTCCTCTTTCAGGTTTTACAAAATTCAATTCAGAATACCATTTGTAAAATTACCATCGATGTTCGAGTACAAGTTTGAATTTTAAAATCTCAGTTTAAGCATATTTTCCGCTGATAAAGTAAGAATGCTAAAAAGCACTGAAATGCAGAAACAATATTATCTTTTTGGTATTTTCAGTGTAACCTTAACACGTGCTGTAGTTTCATGCATTACGTGAGTTTTTGTGGTTTTAACTTGTGGTTAAAGAATGTAAGTACGTTACATAGTGGTATGTATAATAATAGGCAAGAATCATGCAACATCAAGCGACATATGGACTCAAACTGAAGTAACATGTAGCTGTTTGGTTTCACATTTCTTTATGCAGTCACTCTCAAACGCTCAAACTTTGGGAATCCCAAACAAAAATTATTCAAGACTTACATATTGCCTCCAATTTGATTCTAGGTTAGGCCTCCAAAATAGCCCTAATCTTATCAATTTCTGTAATTATTTTATTACAGCAAAGCAATTAAAGAACTTAATTAAATCTCACTTAATTATCAGTAAATAAGACCTTTTTATGTACGTGAGTATACGTGAGTGTACGTGAGTGAAATTTTATCACAAAATGAAAACATGTTAGAACAAACAAGAAGCCGTATAATTCCGAAATATGGACGCCGCAATAACAATAATTAACAAAAATAATAAAACAATTAAAGACTGGCGTACTTTTGTCTTTGATAGCCATAAAGGTGACTTCTTCGTCACTCTGCGGCAATATTATACTATTACAGACAATTTTTTATCTATTATTTAAATACATTTTACACGGTCGAGCTTATTCGCATTCATTGTGTGGTAATACCAGACAATTGTCAAACATTTTCTGCGAAATAAACATCATTAGGCAGTTACATATACTATTTAAAAGTCGATAGTTCAAGTTCAAGGTAAGTTACGTAAGTTTATCTGTAGTTTTACTTTTTAATATTGAATTTTGTATTATAGACTTATTTTGTGTACACATGAAAATCTTAAAAAAGGGGTATTTATTTTTTTGTATTACTGTTGCATTACTTATGTTGGTAAGTAGGTTCCCATATCTTGCTTTCGTTAAAACGCATGCAAATTGATCGTTACATTGAAAGCGTGTTTCTACCAAAAGAACATAAATTTTATCAAGTGATAATTACGAAACCGTAACGCAGGGATTACATAATCTGCAATTAGTTTTATAATATTTTTCTTCCTTGAATTCTGACCTATACTTTTAATGTTAATTGGTAATAAATAAAGAAGTAAATTTAACTGCATCAAGAATATATGCATAACATTTATGTTTACTTGAAGCTAAATCTTAAAACTCGGCTCCCACGTAAGCTCGTATGATGAATCATCTGGAATTTTCCTTTTCTTAATGAAATTTCATGCGAATAAATTAGGACTTAGGACTAAGGGGGCGGATAAAAGCAAAACTCCACATGTTTGCCATGTGATTCTGTATTTGCTCTGTAGTAGAATAAGTGTTAGTATTATTAAAATTTATGTTGCACACGTCTTGGCATCCACTTTATCTTTATGATGTTTGCTGTGATTCCTCATTTTCTGTTTAATTAGGATTAAAAAATCGCAAAAAAATGTTTCCCATATTTTTACAGAAAAATTATGCATAATTATTATCTGCAATATCTACTTCGTTTTAAAACATTGATAATTATAATCCATCAAATCCGTTTTTCAATTCTTCTGGATTGTCATAAAATAGTACTGTCATATATAGTGCATGTTGTAAGGCGCAGTAAACCGCTCCAAGATTTAAAAAATATGCATGTCAACGTCATTTGATTAATTATACCTCCATAAATCAAATACCTTGGCAATTTCCAAGTTTATAGTTTTATAGTTTCACTTTAAACTATACTTCGTTCCATTTCGATTTGCGTCTATGTCATAAAATGTAAATCCCTACTGCGACGTGACCGGCCGAAGCACAAAATAGGCTGCCCGGCATAGAAATTGTGTGATACAGATTTTATGATTTAGACGGACATCTAAATGGAACGAACTATAGATCGATTTAAAATTAACGTGTACGGGTATGAGTGAGACAGGGTTAATGCAGTAGGTATACGTAAGAGAAGGGTGGAGATAAGCATCCTACCGTCATAGATCGTCATTAACACAGACTCGTGCTGCTTTCTTTGGTTGGGGTAGTATTTGCACTAGGCTCACGTAAAAAATGTGATCATTCTCGTTTTAAAAGGAGTTTCTACTTGGGAAACAGAAAATAAAATCTTTTGGATCTTGCAAAATATTCCCATCACAAATATTAAATGTACAGGAACCTGTAAACTCTAAATAGTTTTAATGCTTAACAACACTGAATTCAGAATCAATGGGAAATGAAGTGGTCAGAAAGTTTGAAAAGACGAAGGGAAACTATAACAGAGAGCACACACTTTCTTTAAACACAAGGCAGCGACATTCAGTGAAACAGATCCATTATTGTAAAGCAACGATCGGTATTTAAAGTTATTACATCCTTTTTCAACAAATCGAAGGAGAGAACCTCTGTGCCAGATAATATTCCTACTGAATTGATTTAGATTGATTGAGTAACACTTTTAGAGACCAAGTACTCACCAGAAATATCTTCAGTTCATTGCTGTTTTTGCTGGGGCTGTGATCAAACGCGATACCCATACCACAGACGCCTTGTTCATGTCCAAATGATTGTGTTTAATATAGTTTACGTAATCATTTGAGGTGCTTACAGCCTCAACAATTGAGGACCGGTCATTAAGTTCTTGTGGATCTTTTCGATGGTCCCTCTAGTGATGGCTTCTACTGGATATCCAGTACTTGGCTGCTGCATAAAATCTGCCACCCGTACTTTAACCATTAAATATTAAGACTAAGACTCGGTTCTCTAATTTCTCCCTTTTCTAAGTTCCATTTCTCTCTTAAAAATAAAACTCTATGATGTCACGAATCTCTATTGCTGCCAAATAAGTTATTTTTCGAAGACTCTACTAAACGTCATAACATCTTAAAATTCAAAATGGTCTTCTAAAAGAGAGACAAAAATGATGTTTTTATCGCAGGCTTGATGATTGTCAAACAGCTCTTTTAATATCTACGAATCATTTCTTACTTTAAAGTTCGAGAAAGAGACAATTATATTTTACAGCTTTTCGAACATTACCATAAGCATATCTGTGCGTCTTACACAGTTAACAAATCCTAAATTCGGTCTACCACACACGTAACCGCTTCTCTTTTGGAGCATCTGATTTTCCTATCTCCTATTTGTAAGAGACATTACATAAATATTCATGTATCTATATTTACAATTATTTTGATATAAAAATATACCGGGTATCTAAAAAGAAAAGACCATGCTTTTTAGATTGAATTCAGAAGCTGAAACAAATCCCAAAAGAAGGGCGTTACTGTTGAAACAGAGATTCAGGAACCTAAAACAAACCGAAATGAAGGAATGTGCCTTCGTTAACGAGTTATTCAAAAAGAAAGAAAATAATAGAATTAATTTTTTATTTAATTTTTTAAATAAAAAATTCATAATAAAAGGTTTTCCAATAGGGTCGGGTCAATGTTGAAATGGAATAAAACAAGCTGTGTGTGAGGTATTAACGAGATTTTTTTTTTATTTGAAAGGCACATGGATGCCATTATGTATGGAATATGACATCGTTCAAATGTCCGCCGCGGCTTCGCACGGTGGCACGGATCCTAGAAATCCAATTGTCAATGGCTTTGCCGTATAGATTCGGCTGAATTCGAGCGATGGCCTGGGTTAGTTGACTTTGAGGTCATCGGTTGATTGCGGCCTATTGGCATAGACTTGCGACTTCAGAAAACGCCACAAGAAAAAGTCTAGCGGGATCAAATTGCACGATCTTGGTGGCCAATGCACATCACATCCGCGAGAGATAACCATACCCTCAAATCGTTCATCCAGAATGTCCATCGTGACGTTCACTGTGTGGCACGTAGCGCCGTCCTGCTGGAACAACATGTCGTCCACGACCATATCGTTCAATTCGGGCCAAAAGAAATTGGTTATCGTCGATCTGTAGCACTCGCCGTTGACAGTGATTTCCTCACCAATGTCGTTTTCAAAGAAGTACGGACCAATGACGCCGCCAAAATCCGCACCAAACGGTAACCTTTTGTGGATGCATTGTCACCTGGTGAACCTCGTGTGGGTTGGTGTTGTCCCATATACGGCAATTTTGATTTTAACATAGCCATTCATCCAAAAATGCGCCTCGTCGCTAAAGATGATTTTTCGGCCAAAATTGGGGATCCTCTTCCAAACCCTCTTAAGCCCATTCAGCGATCAAACGTCGTTGTCTATGGTCATTAACTTTGAGCTCCTGGGTCAATTGGATCTTGTATAGGTGCAGGCCCAAGTCCCAACGCAAAATTCGCCAAGTTGAAGTCTGCGAAAGGCCGAGTTCTTGTGCACGGCGAGGAATTGAGTGCCTCGAGTTCTCCTGCACACTTTCACGGACTGCGGCGATGTTCTCGGCCGATCTGGCGTTAATATAGGTGGTTTAAAATGAATTAAATCTAGTTTGTTGTTAACTTGATGGAACATCGTGACAATATGGTTAACGCCCAAGAAATTCTTTTTTTAATGACAATTTTCCCTGAGGATGCACGGGAAGATCCCATACCCATAATGAAGACATGCTAAAGATCGAAACCTATTTCAACATTTGTTGTAAAAATTAGATATGCAATTATAATTCATCTTATTGTTATTATTATCAATAAGAATTAATTTTGTTGATTTTTTCTTGAAAATCTCATTAACAACGAAATAGAGCTTTTGTTGTTGTTTCATTTCGATTTATTTCAGTTTCCTGAATAAAATCCCAAAAAGCGCTGGCGTTACTTTTAAAATACCCGGTATATGTGAAAACATTTATTAATTTCTTTAAGTTGAATTAAGTATGAATTTTGCCCATCATTGTACATGCACGCTAATTTAAATTCTATTTTTTACCATCCAAGTTACCTTGATCTACATTCATGAAATAATAAAATGCGTATTTCATTCGAACATAAACACTCGTGAATACATATTAAAACAAGCTGCAAATAAAACCTTGAATCGAATTATCGTAAAGGCGTTCTCGTAATGGCTTGGCTATATTGAGAAATTTAGTACTATACTTTTCCAAATCCTCTCTTTAGGCTCTGACGTAAACTATTAAAATTCGCAATACTGCGTCCACTCAAATTAAATTGTGAAATTTTTGCGCATGAATGGTTCTTAAGTTATACTTCTACGAAAGTTTCAACTTTATACGAAAGATGAACCTGTTTTTCTTCAAAATAAAGAACGTAGTAACTTTGAACCAAGGTGAATCTCTCAAATATAGGATCCAAAACAAAAAAATTGGTTAAGGTCAATTTAGAGGTCGATTTACTATTGATTTGCAAAAAGAAACCGTGACAAATTTTAAAGTTTATTTAAACAGTTATGTTACTTTTAGTTAACCCAAAAATATCAACAACCAAATGCAAAATACTGTTGCCGTTGAAATTTAAATTAATGTAATGATAGTCATCAAACAACTTTTCAAAATATGGGAATGACAGCGTTTGGCTTGTTCTTAATCGTTTGTACAGCGAAACGTCAAAATCTCTAAGTTTTCAAAAATTGTTTGATTATTAGAAACTGAATTGATTTAGTTATTTATTTATTTTTTCTAATTTAGATTCAGTACTTCAAGGCACCTTATTTATAAATGTTTTATTTTTCATTAGCATAACTTTAGATTAAAATTGTTTTCTTTTCCATATGATGTCACGAACAAGAGACTCAGTAATGTCATTTAATTATTATGTTAGGACATTAGGTACAGCCGTGCGCAGCTTAGACGCTACAACTTAACAGTTCTTAGGGTTCTAAGGGTGAGGTTTGCGTGCAGGAGGTACATTTTAAGTGTGGTGGAAGAATAGCATAAGAAGTGCTTGCAAATATAAAAATTACAACTTTTAATGAGGTTTTATTTAAATGAACCTACCTTATAAATAAAGATACGAGTCTACAAAAATCTAGTCGAATCTAGTAGAATACCTAGCAACTCTGCCTTCGAACATTTTTAAATGGACTTTTACAAACTTCTCAGCTTTTACTTTTAACTTTATAACTGTGTGAGTGGAGTAATATTTTGCAATATTTTATGCAAATTGTTAAAAAGTATGTCAAAACTTTTAACAAACTGTGTAACTAAATGCCAATGAATTGTTTTTATGGATAAATAGATACTTGAAAAACAGTTTGAAATATTAATCCAGGAAAAGAATTAACAGAAAATTAGCAATAAAAAAATTAATATTAAATCAACGGTAAATCTAAATATGTATGTCTTAAATCCATTCTGTGGTAAATACTACACAGTATTAATTAATTAAATATTATTCTCCGCCACAATCATATTTATATCCGTACGACACGTATTTCGGCAACTAAGTTGCCATCTTCAGTAAGCACATTACCAAGTTAACTTGGTAATGTATTTACTGTAACTTGATATAAAAGTTATTATGGGCGGAAATCAATATTTAATTATTTCTTAAATCACATTCTCCTTTACTATTTTTCAGTATTAATTAGTTGTTATGAACAGTTTTGGTTTGTTAGTATATTTCAAAATAATAGAAAATATGTGAAAAACTTATTTTAAGAAAACGGGGGATTATTCCTTAATCCCTCAAACTTATGAAGACTTTAAACAACTATTTTCTCACAAATTTCAGCAATGTAATACATTTTATTCCAACAATGCACGATTTTGCAATTGTAGGATTAAAAACTAAGTCTTATCACACTATAGAAATTTACTTCGTATACAGTGACAAAGACGTGTTTTATAGTGAACGTAATATCCACAAAATGACGATTTTCATCTGATGCTTGCTGGTTGCATGATAGTCTTGGATGTTGGCTAGTTTACTCATTTAACGTTTGCATTAAACTTTTTGCTAAATTTAGAAATATAGATATTAAATAGGGTAGTAATTCCAGTGTGCTCATCCTCTACAATCTCTAATCTCTTAATCTTTTTAAATATGCTGCCGATGACACTATCCACATTATGGCGAAATGATGACGAAGGTCAACCAAAACGACACATTCAATATCAAAGGTACCAACAGCCAATGTCATTATTGTATACGAAGTAAATTTCTGTACTGTTCTGTTCTTGGAATAACGTGACGTAGATGTGGAAGAATGTTAAAGAATATTCGACGAATAGTTATTGTGTCGTTATTCTACGATTGTAAAACTGAACTTAAAAGGCAGACAAAATTCAATTCGACCAAAAAATAAACTATATAACGTATTTTACATATATATTCCATTCACGATCTGTTTAGACTCTAGAGGGCTATGCTTTTTTTTCGTTAAGTTACGTACATATATTTTGATGGAAGTCAAAAAGCGACTAATTTAAATTTTGACACTTTAACGTCAGTCCCATCGACTATATTGCTTCTTATGCTCTATGATGGCATGAAGAAAGTAATATAATAACACTAAAACGAATACTTACTTGTGACTTTTTAATACTAAGTCAAAATGCTAAAAATCTTCAATGTTTTTCGGCGTCAGTTTTCAAAAATATAACTATCAAATTAAAATGGAATATATCCACTTCAGGGTACCAACAAAAATGTCACCCTAACATGGCCTACTCTGAAACTAAAATGATCATGAACGGATATTAACATGTGTACAAAAAGTTTTCCCATCTAGTGTGTTGCTCTCATTTTTTTGCATATTCGCGTATGTTCCTTACTTGAGCAGTAAATACCAAATTGATATTTAACCTTGAATAACGTTAACAGAAAGTCATAACCAATAATTACGATTTATTACGTATTTGAAACCGAACAAAATAAAACATTGAAAACAATGTTGAACGTGAATTCACAACAGATGTTGAAAATGGCCTCCGTCTTCTTCGAGGCATTTTCTGCGACATCCATTAATAACATTTTGCAAAATGTAGGGAGAATTGTTTACTTCATTACACTTTTCGATGATTCTTTGGGTAAGTTCCTGTAAATCATTAACGGGCGTTTTAAAAATGGAATTTTTCAAGTAGGGTCAAACAAAGAAATCCAAAGGAAAACTCCATGGTTACCGTTCTTTGTCCAACTTGTTCACAGCTAGAGGTGTCAACTGTTAGGCGATACACATTTTTTTGTCATCATGCAGTTGATTAATAAATGAATGCAAAATCTCTTCCCGATATCTAAGTGCTGGTAAAGTGCCATTAAAAAATAAAGGACCTATCAATCTCCTCCCATTTAAACCAATCCAAACACTATTTTTTTTGTGAATGGAGTGGGGCTTCAAAATATGAGGGCTTTCTGTACTTCAGAGCCTCATATTTTGAGAATTAATGTATCTTGTTAAATGCAACCAGGTCTCATATCTTCGCCTTGGTTCAAAATCTACTGGAAACAATTCATGCACGGCAGTCAAACGATAAGGGAATATTTGCAAGTCCTTTCTTAGAATAGTTCTGTAGGTCCAGACAAAAAAATCAATTTGTGACAAGTGACGGATGGAAGTGCGAGGAGCATCAGTCATAATTTGTCTCACATTTTCAACTACCTCATCACTTCTTACTTTAGACATACCTGATACCTGTTTTCTAGCTAGTTTTATAGTTTCTCTGAATAGTTCTACAGTGTACTGAAGTTGATTAACTAATTTGTGGTAAGAAATATAGTTTCTGGAAATTTTTCCTGAAATTCTGCAATACAATCAGGAATAGAATAGGTCCATTCGCCATTGATTTTTTGTGCGTTTCGAAAGTAGGATTCAAACATAAAACGTTTGTCTTCCAATGTGAAAACCATTGTAAAATCAAATCAATACAACAATTTTTTAAAGTTATGTTTGTTGTCTGTTTAGGGTACGGATCAAGTCAGGAACATACGTGAACATGCGAGAAAATGAGAGCCACACTAGATGGGAAAACTTTTTGTACGCATGTTATAAATATTTCTTTTGCGATATACGAAATTTAATCAAGCAAGGCTCCTTCCTGTCAGGTATTACGGGTTACAAAATCATGTCAAAATCATTGTCTAAATTCCTGGTAATTTTATATTGCAAAACAAGAAGAATAGAACCAAAAATAAATGCAAACTATTTTAAGTAATATGTTCGTAATTAGCTTTTTCATTTGATTTTTTTTAATGTAATCTTCTTTATAATTTGCAGATGTTCAAAAAGGTTTTACTCGCCTTGAAAAGAAAAAAGACGACAATCGACGATGACGGAAGCCCTTTAGCCAGAGTACTGAATCTTTTTGATCTAACAGCTCTCGGTGTTGGTTCAACTCTGGGCCTGGGAGTTTACATTTTGGCGGGTTCAGTCGCTCGAAATCAAGCCGGTCCTGCAGTGTGTATTTCATTTCTTATAGCAGCAGTGGCTTCAGCATTTGCAGGTACTTTTATCATTACTAAATGATCTAAAAAATGGCTTTATAAGAAAACAAATTTTTGACATTGAAATACTCCGGGTAAAGGCAAAGTATTAAATTAACAAAGTCGGAACAAAATGTTAAGAATAAAAATTGATACACATTAAAGAAATTTAAAAAATTAGAACCGATTAAAAACTGCAAAGCTATGAAAATATTACTACGACAAGAAATATAGCGGCAGATAAACTCTTTACAATACAGAACCTAATTGAAACAAGGTGGCATTCTAAGTTTTATTGCACACTTTGATATTTATTATGGATGAAATTATCAGAGAAGTTAGGTCACATGTAAAGAAACTACTGATAAGTACAGGAGATTAAATAAGACAGAGATTACAGAGTGTGCGTTTGCAAATAAAAATTCTTTGCAAAATATGCGGAAAACCTCCAATAAATCTGAAATTGCGTTTTAAATATGTGATTGTGAAATGTACAAAAAATTTATATGAAAATATACATATATGCAATATAAAACTATAAATGTATTTGATGCAAAAATAAAATAAGGAAAGTGTTAAAAGTAATTGCAAAAGAAAGTGAAGCGTTAAACAAAAAAATTTTTAGCAGAAAGTAACAATTCAATAACTTTTTCATAAATTCATGTAGATGTGGACCTGTACTATACTTTGCTCTAAAATATGTATGTTGACACAGATACAAGGAAGCACATACTATTTAACACATTAGTGTGGCGAAATTCGATAACTCTTTCTTATACAGGATCTCTCAAATTCAGTATCTTACCAAAAATTTCTTGGACACGGAAACACAGGTGATTCTAAATGTTGGTACAATGTTTTTAAAAGGAATTTATCTTCAGTGTAGAATTTTTTTATTTCAAGTGAAATGCACATATATTTTTTAAATTATATTTATACAAAATATTCAAGATTGGACGTGTGTCATTAACATTACTTGTTGAAATACAGGTAATTCCAGAATGCAATGACGGTTTTTGGATTGCAATAACTTTTTAATAACTTAACAAAATTAGAAACACAACATCTTAATCTACAACTCTAGGAGTTTCTTTGCTTAAAAATGGAATGATACACACTCTTCTAGCGACGCACGAAATCAGAATCACATTCCCTAGCATTTGCAGTGTAATTGCTTCAATTTCGTTTGAGCTCTTGAAGACTACGGGGTGTATTTCTGTATACACGACTTTTTAAAAATCCCCATAAAACAAACTAGGGGACTGAGCTGGCCAGTTTATATCCCCTTGCAAGAAACTAAATGACCGGGAAACATCAAGCAGTATATTATATACTGATTAGCCGTCTGACTCGTTGCCCCATCCTTCTAAACTTCTAATTACGGTATCCCGGGCTATTCAGAAAAATATGGGTCAATAATTCTTGTAGCTGATATCATACAGAAAGAAGTCACCTATGGCGTTCAATTTTTTAGTAAACAAACTCCCAGAGTTGTAGAAGAAGATGTTGTATTTCTAATTTTTTTTAAGTTCAACTATTAAAAAGTTATTCCATCCCAAAAACCATCAGTGCATTTTGGAATTCACTGTGTTTTACCGAGGGCGTTCTAAATCTATTATAAAACTGACGATTTTTCTAAGTATTTGAAATTTCAAATGAAACATCCTGTATTTTATTAATTTATAAAATTTGAATGAAATGATTCAATTTTATAAGCAGGTTCTATAGTGAAATCAAAACTTTTTCTTCAATAATTTTTACTGCTTGGATTAACTTCAGGGGCACTATTCACTGATTTTCTGTTGTCGACGTTTCATCCCTTGTTACAGAAGCATTTCATTAAAACCAGTTCTGCTGTTATTGCTGTTTATTATGAAACAACAACGAAATCAATGACGACAGTAGCAAGGAAGAAACTGACGTTTCTAGGAAGCAGCAGCGAGAAGTTCAAGAACGATAGCAGCAAGAGAAGAGCAAAAAAGGCCTTCTGCAACGAGAGACGAAACGTCGGTAATAGAAAAATTTTTACTGCTTACTTTAGAAAGACTTTAAAAAGTTAATGTTAATTCATACCGCCTATTAAACTGTGGGGGCTCACATGTTGCTTAGCGATCAACAAAATTATGTCACGATGACAGACGACGAGAAACGTCACAATGACAGACGTCAGGAAACGTCAAAATGACAGACGTCAAGAAACGTAAAGCAATGTCACGTTGTCAGATACGGGCGAAACTTCACGTTGATATCTACATAAAAGTGACGACAATGACAATCGTCAAAAGACATTTTGCAATACGTTACATGAAAGGCTATTTTATTTAGCAACCTTATGGATTTAGCGAATCAGAAATCGAGTTTTAACGTTTAACATATGTAAATTTTAACGAAACATATTGCAAAAAATACCTATTAAACAAAACTAAGGCTGCCCCTTAATGAATTAAAGTGCAACCGCATTAATTTCTGATTGACCAATAAATGGGATCGCAATCTTATTTTGGTCGTTTTCTAGCTTAGCGGTTAGTATAGCCGACTTTGGAAGCCGTGTCGCTCGGTGGCGTAGGTTAGAATCCTACCATTAGCCATGGATGTTGTGCTGTCTAATGACTTAGACCCAACCTATAACATGCATTGAAAATTGTCAGGCATGGTAATTGCCGTAAGACAATAAAGCAGCATTGTTGCGCAAAGCGAAGAACCGGAACAAATACAAAAACCTCCGACAAATAGGACGCAACACTGTGCACTGATTCGACCAAACCAACAGACCAATGATGCAGAGTTACCGAATTCCCGTCACGAACTAATTGTATAAAAGGCAGAACACTTGTCAGTTCAAGCCGAACAGTCAAGCAATACTCAATCACTGGTGCTACAATAATCCGGCAACACACCATACATCGTACATGCTGGTGCTGAATAATCCGACAAAACACACACATTCCGCCGTTAGTGCTGTATAGTCCGGCAAACCATACTTCATGTATGCATACAGTTCGACGAAGCCAGGTCATTTAATTGTTGGATAAAAGAAGCAAGGAGCGACGTCATCGATGTGACACCCTTAAAACTTCTTCCACCGAGTTCAGCTGCCTGCCCCAATCTCTTCTCTACCTGCGACATCGTCCCCAAGTAAATGAGCCGAACAGCGTCGATGGAGTGTTCTATAAACCTGTGATGCGCGTTGATCCTCATCGAGATGGACCAGTCAGAATTGTACCAGCGAGTGGACCCGTTTTCACTACGGTTACAGAATGCTAGACCCTTTTCAGAGAGAAAAGTGTATCCTAGATACTATAGCCCCCAGAAAGAGAAAAAAAAACACGAAAAGGAGATTATGGAAAAAATATTAAAAAAATTACTTTAGTTTTCGAGAAATAATTAATCAAAAATTATACCCAAAATGATGATAACCTGGTTAAGAAAAAGTAGCGAATGAACGAAATATGTCGTAATAATTTCTAATAATAATTTCTAAAAATTAATTTCTAGTAATCCTATCTGAGCTTCTGAGATTTTCAAATTTTTAAACGCAATTTGATTATGTTGTATAAAATAAAAATAATTTAGATTTTCGTTCGCAGCTGTTAAGCATGTAATAAAATTGTATTCTGATGTGCGTCAAGGTCACGAGTCAATAAAATAATAATCATAAAACTTTATACTTCAATACGTGGCCTTATATTTCGTATGCAATACCTTAGCATGCTTTTAGGATAAATTTTTAATTAACTATAAAATAGCTGTAAACATTTTTGCTGTAATCTGTAACATTCATTCTCTTACACTTCTTTTTGCGGAACAATTAACATTCATCCGTACATATAATTTAAAGGTTTGTCGGTTCAGAGACTTTTAAAAAAATCATCAAACTGACCTTTACTGCTTTCGAAACATTTTATAATCGGTTGTAGGAAAAAATCACGAGCGTAAAAGGATTTTTGAGGTTTTATGCTTTTTTCACAGATTTTCTTACCTTTCAAATCTCCTTATATTCACAAATATTTATTTCTACTTCAAGCTAGTGGTACTGTACAATCGCCATCATTATACCATACAATTAGCAAAACTAAATTATTTAGACATTCCTATAGAAAATAATCTAATAGAAAATTTATCAGTCAACCTCTGTAGGGCAACCCCTCTACTTGGAATATGCTAATGCCATCAATAATTTGAGGATAATAACTTATAAATTATCTTAAAAATTTTGTTGCAAATCGGTTTTGATTGCAGTGGATTCCACGAGCATCTTCCGTACACCTGTTTCGGCTCTATTTGAGGCCTCATCAGCAGAAGCTTAGCTCGAGACTTCCACTGCAAACCAAACCAAACCAAACCAAACCTAGGTTATTCACAATTGTAATGTAATAGTAATGAAAAGTTTAGATCGCGACATCCACGGTTGTATGGGATTACTTATTAAGTAGCAAACTGGCTACAATTTATCAATCCTAATACAATATTATGTCAAAAAGTGATCGCAAGATGTCGCGATCTAAACTTTTCAGAAATTATCATTGAAACTCTTTGACCTATGTCTCTACAATATGTATACATATTGTAGAATGAACGTGGGGAGTTAAGTTTAAGAAATTAAAAAAGATTTTTAGATAATCTTCAAAGTAATAACACCCTCTTATGCGCCTCTTGATGTGAAAAATTTCGTAGGAAATATTTTCAATAAAAGCTTCGGTTTTTCAGAAAGCTCAAAATTATTAGGTTTCAACAAAATATGCCATCCTCCGTTTCAGCTTTCATTTCAATAGCTTCCACAATTTTACTCAATTAATTTGTCAGGGCCTACGTAGCAACGGCATTTAATGACACTAACCTTGCTTATTGTGTAACAATTATGTTTAATATTTTTTTTGCACCATGACCTTCATGGTGGAAGAATATTACATGCAGAAGTTATTTATTAATAATTACGGTTTTAAGTGAGATCATTATTTTTCCATTAATAACACACGAGAGAATACTATTGTCATGCATCATTTTAAAAAACGAAATTTAGTTTATTTATTTCATTGTTAAAAATTACAGGAGCATTAAAAATATTTTTGTTTTGGTTTCAAATTGTTAGTATTTTTCTTTTTGTTCTAGGATTGTGTTACGCAGAATTTGCCGCGAGGGTACCAAAAGCGGGTTCCGCTTACGTTTACAGTTATGTTAGCGTAGGGGAATTCGCAGCGTTTATCATAGGATGGAATCTGATATTGGAATATGTTATCGGTAAGTCTGGACGAAGGTTTTTGTAGAAACTTGCGCAATCAATTATGTATATATTAACTAGCGTTTAATCACACAAGGCCAACTGCTTGAGTGAACTATGTTGTTTGCAGAAAGGAAGTAGGTAACTTGTTCTTGAGGAAAATTGATTATTAAGATAATAGCTGCAAACAAAAATAATTACTTCTACATTTTTTTGATATTCGATTATTACTAAGAAAAGATTTCAAATAAAATCAAAATTACTTCTAGAACAATAACCAATATTAAATGTGATTCTTAATTTAATCATTATATGCCCGTCAAAACAAAAATACTGTAAAAACAATTAAAAAAAGTGATTTGTCGAGTATTGTTTCATACAATGTTAGGAAATTAGAAATGGTGTACTCTTTCTATTTTTTCAAAATTTTTATAGTAATCTTTTAAACGCCCTATGATCCCTTTTGGACTATAATTTTGGTTACCAATATCAATGGAACAATTTTACTAAACTATAAAAGCAGTTCTCAAAAATAGTTGTTTTAGGTAATAAAATTCTGATATTAGGTAGCTTAGGCAACTTATTTTGAACGATTGCAAGTATCCGTATGTAAGGTAGACTAGATAAATACAAAAGTGTCTTTGTGTCCTTTGAAAATCCGCCCCTTACTGATGACACAATGTCATTAATCTTCAACTTTTTTTCTATCTGGATATGCGAATAATTGACTTCCTGAACGACCTATTGCCCAGGGACAGGATATTTCAATGTTATAGATTTTATTTTCCTGATGATTTTTGATAAAGTTTTAATATTGCATAAAATATTACGCTGTTTCTATTCTGAGTATTGCAAAAGTGATTCCTTCAATTCAATTCCTTCGTGCCACTGCACTGTACAATTCTTTCAAGTGAAGCTTTATCACTTCCATTTCGATTACCCATATAATTCACTATGCATAATACTATCCTTGATTTGGAAAAATGGTCGCTAAAAAAAGCATTTTAATTTGGCTAAATAAAAAAAATAAGTACGTGGCATTTATCGTTTACAGAGTTTGCAAATAAGTCTTTGATTCGCAAAAACTTGTGCAAAATTTGCCGAGTAGAACTTTGCCAATCTGCTGTCTTAGAATAAGATAGAGATGCTTTAAAACTGATTTTAGAAAAAAACTATAATACAACAGATATAAAAGGCGTAAGTCAAGAAAAAAAAAGAAATTGAGCTCTCTTTGTTGTTCCAGACTTAAGTGAACTTTTATGTCGATTTAGGTTGCAAAAAATGGCAATTTTTTTTTAAAGAAATTGCAGCTTCGAAAATTGATGTTCGAGAATGCCATCGGTCAAGATCAACCCAAAAATAAATCGGAATTTCGAGAATCGAGGTTTGAAAAGATGTAGGTCAACAATATGTAAAAAAATTGGGGAAAATTTTTAAGAAAATTGGAATTTCGTCGAGAATTGATGTCCGAAAATTCCAGAGGCCAAGACCGATCAACAAAAATTGCAAAAAATTAGTCGGAATTTCCAGAGCAAATTTTTGAAATGATCAAAGGTCAAAGTCCAACTCAAAAATCTTTAAAATATTCGATTTAGAAAGCGAAGATTTGGAAAGCTCAAGGTCTACCCAAGAAAAAAAATTTTAAAAAGTTTTTTTCTTCAATTCACTAGCTGTCGCGAACCCCCACGGCGAGCAGCCCCTATTGCGCGAAGTGCTATCTTCACATGTCTTTCTCTGTGGGGGAAGTTCTCTGTGAGAGCAATCACTGATTCACGCAAGTGAAAAAATGTCGATAATAAATTTTAAAAAATCACAAGCGCAAGGTTAATTACTGAAGAAAAGCAGCTATTAATTATACAGGCAATTGAAGAAGAGCCAAAAACATGATTAAAAATTATTTATCAATTTTTATAAATAATATTAGCACGTCGACAATTTCTAAAGTTTTTAAGCAAACAAGTTCCGTTCAGATTTTATACCTCATTTCAGTTTTTGTATTTGTTTAAAAGGAATGTTAAAAGATTATCCTTTTTTATCAGAAAATCTAATAAGGCAATCTTTACTTTCAACAGAATTATGTGTGTATAAAACCGTTCACACATTGAAGCAATAACGACGAACTTTTTGTTGATGTTCAGAATGTTTCTTAGAGAAGTTGCCAATTGTTATCAAATGTTCCTTTATGTTTTTTCATGTTTCTATTTCCGCTTGTTCTTTATTTCCGTTTAAGCGGCAAACATCAAAGAAAAAAGACGTGGCAACAAGTCATAACAGGAATAAATATTTATATAGTGTGTTCAGTTTGTTGTTGATTTCTCAGATATTACAAGGTCTGCAAAAGTTAGATCAAAAATATAAATGCAGAAATATAAAAGAAGACATTTGGAGAAAAATCAGTAAAGTTTTAAAGACTAATTTGACGGTAATAAAACGAAAAATGAAAAATTTGATTGTACAGTTTTATAGAGAATGAAAAAAGCTATCTTCGCCTACAATTTCATGCAGTTTCTTCGAGATAAAAACAAAACTCGTAAATCTAGTAAAGGAGTTATTAACAAGTCGTCGAGTTTCAAAACATTCATAAGTTGTATGCTTTCGATCTTTGACGGTCTAAAAGCCTGCACTTTTCGTTTTGTTTTTCACTGATAATAATAAATTCTTCAGCTTCTGCGGTAATTTTTCTCGACTGTCGCCAATATACTGTTTTCCTTTCGATATGGACAACTTATTCGTAGGATTATATGTGGGCCTGAATCAGAAACAAAATTTAAATGTACCTTTGATTATATTGCCTAAAAATCCTAACTTGCATCCAGTATTCGAGACCAACATGTGAGTTGCTATTATTAGAAATCAAATAAAAGGACCTTACTTTTTCAAAATAGTTTCATTCTGAAACACATCTTAACTTCGGTGATTAATGACGCAAAGCTCATCTCTCGTGATTTTCATAATTTCTCACACAATTTTAAATTAATAAATTGACCGCAGGATGTTACGACCTAAACTATTGAAAAAGTTTGTGCCGAGAGATCTTTTCAAAACGTGGACCATTTAGAAAGAATCATTAGAAAAGAAGTAGTGAATAGTCTAAAACGTATTCTCAGGTCTGCGAAGGAGAACTTCTCTTTTGCATGGTCATACAGAAATTTAAGAGATTTATTCTGAAAGTTCTGTTACCTACTTTTATCTAAACTTTTTCAATTATTTCTTTCTTGTTTGTTTTGTTACTATATAATTAATTTTCAAAGATCTTCTTCCTATAAAGGTCTCAGATAAAGTTGTACTTAATCTTAATGCATTTTTAAAGCTGAGAAATGTAAATACAAGCTTGATTGTCTTCAAAAATTTTTACTAACTGATAAAGTCTCCAAGCTCACTAATGAGTTGTATGTGCGTTGGTCGCTTAAGCATTCGTTTTTTTTTTAAAGTTGCTGAAATTCTAAATTTCTAATAATGAGGACATTTTTTTGCAAGTACGCTCTTAAAACGCAATTTAAAAGCGAACGTATTATAATTGAGTTGCCCCAGGTAAATATCTAATCAACATGGACCAAGTTCCTATGTATAATTTAAAAGTGCGCAGTTTTTTAATTGCTTTTTTCTATTAAATTGAAACGTGATTTTTACAGGCACGGCCAGTTTAGCTCGAGGCCTTAGTGATTACATCGATGCGTTGACGAACAGCACAATGAGCCATGCATTGTACGAGAACTTACCCATTCACGTCGATTATCTTTCAAAGTATCCCGATTTTTTGTCCCTGTTATTCGTATTTTTACTCACAGGTGGGTATCTCCGAAGCAACCCCCATTAATCAGCAACAAAATGAAATCACATTAAGATTATTTTCAGCGTTGTTGTCCGCTGGTGTGAAAGAATCATCCGTTTTAAATAACATATTCACCGCGTTAAATATGATTACGGTCGTCACGGTGATCGTATCTGGTTCCATCAAAGGTAAAATTATGATTGAAGATGGTGTTTCAAAGTAGCCGAAAATTTGTTTTGGTTTCAGCGAATCCTGATAATTGGAAAATCCCCAAAGAAAACATTCCATCTGAATTCGATGGTGGTCAAGGAGGTTTCATGCCTTTCGGTATTGCGGGGGTAATAGCCGGTGCTGCAAAATGCTTCTATGGGTTCATCGGTTTTGATACGGTAGCTACTACTGCTGATGAGGCAAAAAATCCCAAAAAGAATATACCTCTGGCCATAGTCGGATCGCTCTCCATTAGTTTTCTGGCCTACTTTGGAATATCGACGGTTCTGACAATGATGTGGCCTTACTATGATCAAGTAAATATCAAGATTTCAGACATGTGTGAAACAGAGGGTATTTTATTTATAACAAAAATTAAATAGGAGTATTTTATTTTTCTAGTATTCGAAAGCTCCGTTTCCTTATGTCTTTGAGAGAGTGGGTTGGATTACTATTAAGTGGATAGTTACGATAGGTGCAGTTTTCGCTCTATGTACTAGTCTTCTGGGTTGTATGTTTCCTTTACCCAGAGTGATATACGCCATGGCAAGCGATGGGCTGTTGTTTAGGGATCTATCAAAGGTTAACAAAAGGACGAAAACGCCGGTCATTGCCACTGTGTTGTCAGGGTGTTTAGCAGGTAAGATATCTTTGATCATCTAACATCGGCGGATATTAATTAAAAGCGTTAATTATAATTACCGCATTATTTCATTCAAAACAAGATAAATGTGCAAGACAAATCTGAATAAGAACAAACTAAAATCATCAACAAATTTATAATAATTCATCTCCAAATAACTTTTATAACTCTCGGAACATCGACGTTTCGTTAAAGAATGTGTTAGTATAACGAGTGGCCCAAAACTTCGTCGTTTAGTAGACTTTACTGCTAAAAACAGCAGTATCTAATTAATTAATGTTTTATGTAATTAAATTCAGGTTGTAATTTCGAATTGATAATTATGTTTAGGGCTCAACAAAAAGCGTTGAGTATAACATAACCAGCTTTCGATTTTCTTCACATTACTTACCCTGTATATTAAATTATAATATGTATTTAACAGGAATAATGGCTGTGTTATTCGACGTCGATCAACTAGTTGAAATGATGTCGATCGGTACTCTTTTGGCCTACACCATAGTCGCTTTATGCGTGCTAATTCTAAGGTAAAAGAAAAATTGAAAGCTTTCGTTGCATTTTCAACTTGTTTTTATCAGGTATCAAGAAGACGAGAACACCAAAATCGCCAGCATAGAATACAAACATTCCGAAAGAAAATCCCGCGAAGGAATGTTTAGTTTATTCAAACAAATCTTTAATTTAAACGGAATCAAACATCCGAATTCAAACTCTTCGACTATAGCTAACTGGAGCATCACGATTTTCAGTGAGCTTTAATTTTGTTTAATGAATAAGACGATTATTTCTACAACTTCTTTTTCAGGCGGTCTTTCTATATTGGTGTGCTCGTATGGGCTGTACGCCAGTGACTTCATTACTGAGCCAGAACCTTATGGTCTGGCAGGATTTGTGATCATAGTTGCTGCTGTGATACTTTGTATTATAGTAATTGCTCGACAACCAAAGGCAGACGTAGAATTGTCTTTCAAAGTGAGTTGACTTTGATTAATATAATCAACAGTTTAATTAAGATTCTCTGTGATTGCAGGTTCCTTGGGTACCTTTGGTGCCTTGTTTAAGCATCATCATCAATGTAATACTGATGCTGAAGTTAGAGGTGCAAACGTGGGTTCGTTTCGTGGTGTGGTTGGCAATAGGTACGGTTCAATTTCAACCACTATTAACACAAAATATATACATATAATAAACAATTGTCAAAAGAGGAGTTAATTTTTAAATACAAAATTAAAAAGACTAATTATAAAATTTCTACTCTCATTTGATTTGAAAATTTCAGGATTCCTCATCTACTTCTTGTATGGAATGTGGCACAGTGAAGAGAAACTCAAACGCAAGATTCGAAGCTCAGAAAAACGTTGCAGCACGACTATCAGCAATGCCGCAACTGCTTCCCTGCGCTCAGAAAAGATGTCCTTCCATGAAAAGGACGAAACACATAAGGAAGTCACACGATTCTAATTCGTCACGTGTCTGAACTATTTATTTTAATTTTAATGAAATCTACAGCGAGGATTTTGCTGCGCTGCGAACTGTGATTTTAAACTCGAAATGAAGCGATAAGTGTATTATTTTATCTGGTAAAATTTTGTTTTTTTTTGTGATACTTTGTGGTGTAATAAATCGTTTTCAAAATATTCCATTCATTCTAAACACATTTCACCCGCCTCACACAAAAACACAAATAAAAAGAATCATGTAAAGATTTTAAGCCTTTAGGATTAGATTGATAGGAGTAAAGCTGTAGTATTCCAATTATATTCGTTTGTACACTGCACTTCAATTGATAACAGGTACTTACATTGTCCGATTAATCAGTTCAGATTAGAATTGGAGAAAGGTGGATGTGCGATTAGATATTAGATTGAGCGAAAATTTAGAGCGGAAAGAGAATTACACTGTTTTTCACCTATCCTGGACTAGATTAACTAGGATTAACCAGGTTTTTCATTTCTAATTTTATAAGAAAGCGATTGTAAAAGGAAATTATCTGTGTCTAGTAGATAAGTTTTTTTTAAATTGAACAAGATTATTTCAATTACTTATAAATTTGATTAAAACAATGTTTCTCAATCTTTTTAAGTTAATAAAATTAAAAAGAAATCCATTCATGCGTGGAACTATTCAAGATGGTTCTTCATTGTTCCGCCAAACTAACCAATAAGAGAATCGACATTATAGATTACAGAAAAAATACCTATAATAATACGTAATAAATTAGAAAGAACTAAAATGTTAATCTAAATGTAGTACAGGCTGTTACGAATTCGACACTCACCATTGGAATCTCGAAAACAGTAAGAGATATGAAGTCGATTAAATTAGGACAAAATTGGGTATTTTGATGCTGAACGATAATCCATTCCAATCTACAATTTTTAGTTTTTGAAGTATTTCCAAAAAAACTGAAAAACGTAACTTTCTTTTTTATTTTTTCCTGAAATTATTACTGTAGGGATCACAACAAAATTAATACATTCTAGAGGCACTTTTTTTTTAAAGTGGAATAGATATAAATGCAAAAATTGTTGAAATTAACAGTGCAAAGAAAAATATGGTATGCTGTGAAGACCAAAATAAAAAAGTTTTGATTACCTTCGGAGTTTTATCTCGTATATCACAAAGGCTGGTTATTATAAAATTTTTAGATGTAAAAATATATGATGTGAATTCTAGAAAGGCGTAAATTTTTGAAATTTATTGTACTAACAACAATTTAGTAATAGTGTAGTGAATTTAGGGTTCGTTTTGATTTATTTTTAAATAAAATAGTCGATGAGACTAATAACTAATTCATTAACAAAACTTAACACTGATTTTATTTAGAACAGACTATGAATAATTTATTTCCACAAGTCGAGCGATTAAACAGTAACTAAACTCTACGTCGAACTAAAGAAGTCTGATCTCCAGTTCCCCAAGCGCGTGTATTTAAACCGGAGAGGCTTTCCAGCAGTTTCTTCTCTAGAGTATTTAGATGGTGGAATTATCTCGAACTGGTCCAGACACTACGGTGAGCCGCCGCCGCCTAGGCGAATGTTTGACTCATTTGTCGCCTTAGTTCGTCACAATAGCAAAAAAAATTACAATATCCAGAAAGATGACGATAAAGCAGTAGTTGATTAGATTTGTAATTAAATTATACATTTTTATTATTAAAGTATCACATGAAATTATGTATTTAAAAAAACTTTCATTCTTGTAAATTTAAAAGTTTATTTTGGTAACAATAACAATTCAGTAATAGCGAACGAAATTTACTTCCAACTATACTCAGAACAATCTTTTCATAGAACTCGAAAGATATGGACATCGCCTTAATGATGATGAGAATGAAGAATTATTAGAAGAGGTTATTAAGACATAATAGTTATTTATAAAACGTGTAAAATTATGAAAGAATGTTTCCTCCAGCTGTAATATGTGTATTTATTTCATCTCTTTCATTTTTACGCTGTTTTTATCTTTGCAATTTTCTTTGTATATTGCCACGACCTTCTAGTCCTAGGGCAACTTATAGATTGAGAAGTTAAAAAAATTAAATTTCTGCACCAGTAGCATATTATTTTAAAGTATTGAATATATTCAACTAGCTTTCTTTGCTTGTGAACTCTTTTCTGTCGCTGTTCATCTTTACATAGTATTGTAAACATCCAGAAAATTTCCAGTTTTTTTCTGTTTTTTAAATTAATCTAAATTAAATTAAACTGCAAAGAAACGCAACGAAAGGAATTCAAACTCGGCCGTAACGTAAACAGTTCCCAGGCGCGTAGCCAAAACATCCCTATAAGTAACATAAGATAAGAGTTAAAAGAATCATATCTGCCAGCGGTTCAAATTACCAGTGTGAGAACTGTTGATTTTGGTCTTGGGATAGATAAGGCCGAGTGAAAATGCAAACCTTAAATTAATTAATGTACGCTTAGCCCCGAGCGAAGGCGGACGTTCGTGCTTCTTTCTGTTTTTGATTCACTTAGAAAAATTAGTGTTTTTTTCTTTTTCTTAAATAATGAAATAAATAAATAAATAAAGCGCCCGTGAGTGAGTGCCCTAGATCCCCGGATGGAATATATCGCGGCCCCCTTGAAAGCTCGAAGAGGCTCTCTGCTGCTGCAATCCTTCTCCTCTCTCTCCAGACAAGGTAGGGAATTTTGTAAATTCTATTATTATATGCCAAAACTCAATATATCCTACATTGAGTACACAATAGTTCTTTTTTATTTATTGCGATATGTGGCGTCTTGCACAGTTCCAGCCTGGAAGAACCTAAGAAACCCCGAAGAATAGTAACGGCCTGATACGAGTTAAGTAAGCAAATAAGGGCCCGAATTTCCCTTAAAAATTCGGTGGTGGCAGCGAAATTGACTACCCTAAAGGTTTTCTGTAAATTCAGTTATCAAGTACAAAATTTATAATATGCTCACTTAACTCCTACTATTCACGCTACCCCAGTAAGAAGGGTGGGAAAATGAAAGTTGATGTCATCCTGAAATTTGGCAGTAACATTGAAATTTTTATCACTTTTTATTTTTATTTTAACTTCTTTTCCCTAAACCCTAGTAAGACCCTTCTTACAGTATTTTGAACGTACTTCATTTCTTTTTCTCTACTCCTTCGCTAATCTTTGAAAAATAATCTCATACGTCCAATTACAATTGTGATCTTCAACAATCTCATTTCTTCTTCTCAGTGTCTCTTGTTTTCATAATATTTTTGTTAATATGTGAAGCAAGTCACATAGCAAAAGTCCTAACCTCTAGATGTGCCCTTACAATATTGCTTCTTTCCTATCTCTCTTTCCTATCTCTCTTAGCCATGCTTTTTGTTTATTTTTAAAGACAGCAAAAGTCTGAACCTCTCGATACGCTCTAATTATTTCATCTCTCTGATATTTGTTGTTTTTTTTGGACGAGCATTATTATCCATAAGAACAAATCACTCTTCTACTACTGCTGCTATGTTCTTCAAAACAGTGAGTTGTAAGATCTTAACTATACATATTTGAATTATAAGCAAGTCGTTCCGAATAAAATAAAGATCTGAATAATCTCCGGTGTTTATCCCCCCTCCCCCATAATATCTTTATATTGGACCTATTTACGGGTACATTAAACCACAATTTTGATTGCAAGGAAAATCTTGTCTCGTCACTTAAATATACTAGTTCCCAATCATTACAACTGCAATGCTATTCTAGTCAAAATCAACAAGGTCTTTACGATTTACAGTAAATAGAAAGCAAACCATTAGTCTTAGCCTGCCATGGACGATTTCTTATTAGGTTTGTTGGTGTGTTCTCATTAGAACTGAAAACTATTGGGCTTTTATAAAAATATTTGGACCAGAATAGAGTTCCCCAGAAATTTTTTTTGTTTAAAGTTACTCTAAGTGTACCTAATCATCTATATCCTAGCTTTAATGGTCGAGTAAGTTCAAGCAGATTTAAATTTATTACTGTTTGTAACTTTACAGGTGAGACACATAAAGTGCTTACTCCACAATTAAAGTTTTGGGCATGCACTGCCATTTGTTGTTTATTTATTAACTGTTTTGAACTATACTAAATAATTATATTCATATCAACTTTCCAATATCAGCAGCACACTTACACATACAAGTTGTACATGCAAATATTATAATATGTAATAACAATCTCTTGATGTTATTGATGCTGGTCGATCTTATTCTTGTTTTCACACTCTTAGGCAACAGCTTACAATGTTCATCCACCTTCCAATTAACCTAAAGATACCTTCACACGTTCGTGGTTTGCTTCAATTTTACACGTACGATTTCGAAGGGAACGGGTAATGCGATTTATTTTTATCCGTGTTGTTGACGATCGTTTTTACAAACTCCAGTTTTGAGTAGGATATTTTCGTACTTCAATCTGGAGTAATATTATTTGGAAGATAAAAATACAACAATACGAAACTATTTTAATACACAGATCAACGAGATATAATAATTACAATAATTCCTCTGGTACTTGAATTTATAATGAAACAATTATTCAGATAAGACTGCGTATTGTAGGCTCTATTTATTATCATATCACACAGTGTGCAAGAGTAGATTTTTTTATTTTTCGATCAATTAAGATCGTTCATATCAATTCTGGTCAATTACATCGATAGAGTCAATAGACGAATATTTCGGCGTTAGCCAATTTAAAAGCAACCGATCGAAGAAGTGCTATTTGCGTTACTTGATTCCAGTTAATTCCCAGCTGTGTGTGTACTACATGTTATACAAACATTATCAATCAAGATAGATAAGTATTGGGTGTTTAAAAAATCCGATTGGTAGTGAGTGTGTGTTAAGGATCAGTCGGGCTAAATAATTTGCTGAAGTTGTCCACAGAAGCTTGATTTGATACCTACTTCTGTAAGTATGGTCTCTGGTTTTTTATCTATACATAAAAAGTTCTTAGTTAAAAAAAATGTTTCTAAAGAATATGTGTCGTGTGCTAGTGCAAACAAGTACATTATTATCTGCTATGCAAACAATTCCATAACAGCGCGCATCGTTTACCGTTTAAGTTCTTGCAGTATTAACCTAAAAATTTTGCTTAGTTTCTGTTTGGTATAAAAATTAAAAAAAAATAAATAAATAAAATTTGTAAATCTACTGAGGTTTAAAGCTTCGATATGAAGGATCAATGTAAGTATTTGTAAACAACTTCAAAATGAATTTCTTTTTTAGGTGCTTCGGAAATAGTGTTTCGTTTTCCGGTGCAGAAATTATAAATGTCTGTAAATTTCTTTGAGTTTCTGAAAACTATAAAATTACAAAAATAAAACGCGTGTTTCACATACATTGATTGCAAACATTTTTTAAAGATAGGTACATCATTTAGTTATTATGGTCAACATTTAACGTTTTTAAGATTCTTTTTGCACAAAATTATTACACTCCCTATGCTCCCTAATGCATCATACAAATAAATGTTTGCATCCCTTTAATGACAGGACGAGGATCAATTTCATTGGAGTTGCATGATCAAGGGAAATTTCCAATATTTAAGGACAATTGCCCGATAAAATGAAAAATTGTAACTATCGCCTTAATGTGGGAAAAGAATAAGTTTTCAATTAAAAAATAATCTATTTAAATTATTTAATTTATCGCGAAAAAAAAATAAACCAGCTACAGTCCAAAGTTCTTCTGAACACAACAACATCTATGTCAATTTGGTTTAGAATTGCAGTTTGAATTGTCAACGTTTCGTTTCCTAATAATTTTACACCTTAATTATTTTTCTGAAATGATTTTCAATAGGACGCCCGTATATCACTGTGCTTTTGTTCATAGAGTATTTTTGTGCATTCAAGATCGTTCAGAAATTGAACATTCTTTATGCATGATACCTTACTTGTTCAAATTTGCGAACTGAACGGCATATTTTTCATCTTAGATCCATTTTATATTAATAACTTCGTTCAAATTAACTTGAATAACACAAAGATTAAAAATAAAATTTTGAACATTTTTATATAAGAAAGAAATTGCTATACAGAGGATGCTCGGAGGCCCCACTTAAAAACGTCCACTTATTAGGACGCTCTGCCATAAGCGTAAAAAGTTTCAAATTTTATTTCTGTAAATCGGACGCAAGCGGATGATAATCTATAAATAAAAGTAAAAATAAAAATAATTTGATTGAAAAAATCTTTAGGCATGAGTTCAGCTTAAACAGCAACTGTTTAGCTGGTCTTCCACCCAAACCTAAAATTCTGTAACACCAAAGAATTAAGATATATACATAATGTTACTTGTGATGCACAAATTATAAATTACACCTAACAAGTTATGTTATGCTTAACGAGTTATTTTATACATAATTCTGTAAACCGAGGCAATCAAAATATCATTAGGTAACTGAAGCGGCAAAACATTTTACTTATACCTGAGAATTAAAAAGATATTTTCGCATTTTAATCTTAAAATCAAATCTGGAAGAAGATTTCATATTTGAAGGAATAGAGTTGTAGATTTTAGATACACAATAAGAGAAACTTCGTTGAAACAAAGTAGTTTTTTGAGCTGGTGGTGTAATTATCTCTTTGAATCTTACATTCAGATTATGTGTATGTACATCCGTCCTAAAAGTGATACGATTATATAAATATGCCGGTTGTTTATCTAAAATGATTGAGTGATACAAGGAAGCACATTATAATTTTCTTCAACTGAACATATTAAGTCAATTCACGTCACGTATTTTGTGTGATATTCTGTCGTATTTTCTAATACCGAAAATTAGTCGTAAACAAGCGTTTTGTACACGTTGAATGCGGTTAGATATTTCAACGGTAAGACGGTCCATATATAGGAGCACAATAAAAAAAATGAGACAGCACAAGAGTCTCACAAAATAATGTTTTTGTTTTAATACGAGGGCGGTCCGATAAGTACTTAGCCTCACCGCCCGATAGCATCACTATGGCAAGAGCAATTTTTAATCGCGTAGTACATTATCGTAGACAGCTACTGTCCAAATTTCAGCCGAATCGGACGCGTAGTTTGTTTTGACCGCGTATGGAAGCGAGCGTGTCCGCGGATTTGAGAAAAATGGAAAAAGAGCAATATGGTCGGTGATTCGATTCTTGTTTTTGGAAGGGAAATCGCGCAGCGAAATCAAAGAGCGCTTGGATGCTGTGTACGGTGATTCTTCTCCTTCGATGGCGACCGTCAAAAATTGGTTTAACGAGTTTCAACGTGGTCGCAAGTCGGTTTTTGATGAGCCACGCCCAGGTGCCCCGAAAACGACTACCACGGAGGATAACGTGACAAAAATCCACGATCTCGTATTGGCAGACCGCCGATTGAAGATGCGCGAGATAGCCGAGACAGTAGGCATCTCAAAAGACCGTGTGGGTCATATCCTGCATGAAGTATTGGGCATGAGAAAGCTGTCGGCGCGATGGGTGCCGCGTTTGCTCACTTCGGACAACAAGCGCAACCGTGAGACCACTTCAGAGCAGTGTTTGACGATGTTTAAGCGCAATCCGAAGGAATTTCTGCGTCGTTTCGTGACCGTCGACGAAACATGGATACACTGGTACACACCAGAGACCAAGGAACAGTCGAAGCAGTGGACTTCACCCGGTGAACGTGCTCCGAAGACGGCAAACACTGTTCTATCGGCCGGAAAGGTGATGGCCACCGTTTTCTGGGATTCAAAAGGTGTGATCTACATCGACTTCCTGGAGAAGGGCAAAACGGTCACAGGGCTCTACTATGCCGAATTATTGGGCCGATTCGACGCCGAATTGCAGAAAAAACGGCCCCATTTGGCGAAGAAAAAAGTGCTCTTCCATTATGACAACGCACCGGTTCACACTTCCGCCGTCGCCACGGCCAAATTGGTAGAATTAGGCTACCAACTGCTGCCCCATCCACCGTATTCCCCGGATTTGGCCCCATGCGACTTCTTTTTGTTTCCAAATTTGAAAAAGTCACTCGCCGGGCAGAAATTTGAGTCGAATGAGGAGGTTATCGCCGCCACGGAGGCCTACTTTGCAGACCTCCAGAAAACGTATTTTTCAGACGGGTTAAAGAAGTTGGAGCATCGCTGGGTCAAGTGTATCGAACTCAAAGGAGATTATGTTGAGAAATAAATCGCCACTTTTCCAAAATTTTTGTTATTCTTTTGTAGGCTAAGTACTTATCGGACCACCCTCGTAGATAAATGTTGGCTATGTGGGTATATTAATTTTAAAGTACAGAAAACTTGTTTTATGTAATTTATAATTTGTGTATTGTACCGAAATATATTATCCAGCACTAAACCAAGATTTCTTGGATCATCTTTAACCTGAATTAATTTATCTGAAATATATAATTTAACATTGTCCTTTATCATTGCAACTCTAGCAGCAGCTCCGAACAACAAAACAGCAGATTTATCAGGATTTATTATTAACAAATGGTCTGATGGTGATACGCGATAAATCACCATTAATATCATTTAGTGCCCTCTTGTAATTTTCTACTGCAAACGAGTGATAAATCTGCGTGTCATCCGCGTACATATGAACTTTACATATTGTAAGACATTTACAGAGTTGAATGGTGTATATTGAAAACAGAAGTGGGCCCAGAATATAGCCTTGAGAAACATCCCTGGTAAGAGTGTGCCAACTTGAATATGTGTCAAGCTTTACACATTGCATTCGATTAGTCGTATAACTTTCGATTAAGGTTACGGCATTATCAGATAATCCGATATAACGAAGTATCGCTAGCAACGTTATATGATGTATTGTAACGAAAGCTTTACTAAAATCTAAAAGAACTAAAGCAGTAACTTGGTTTTGATCGCTCGCATTTATTATATCGTCAATAATATTTAATAATGCTGTAGTACAACTATGTTTGGCACGAAATCCCGATTGCTCCCTTGGTAGTAGTTATTTAAAGGTATTCATAAACTTCCGTAATTGAAAGTCCATAATTTTTTCCAGTACTTTAGAAAGTACTGGTAAAATACTTATTGGTCTTAATTCGTTACAATATGATACATTACTTGATTTTGCAATAGGTGTAATCACTGCCACTCTTTCCAAAAGGTTTTTTTTATTTGTATTTTAATATACGTAATTGAAATAAGAGCGTTTTTCATTTTTAACTGCAGTGTTCGTTAAATTTCGTAAAGATTTGTAATAATCCCAGTGAGTCTGTAAACGCGTAATTTTGTATTTTCCGTAAGCGGTATCTCTCAAGCGCATCATTAACTTTAAATTATCTATTAACCATGGACATTTTCTTTAAGTAATTTTGATGGTTTTCTTTGGGGCATGATAGTCGAATAACAATAAAATATAAACTATTTATATCAAAACTCGATTCTTCGCTCCTCTGTGACCGAACTCTGCTTATGAGGCAGTAATATAGCTGCGATTTTGCTATTCAAAATACAATTATAGAACAGAAAATAGTCGCGTAGTATCGCGACCGTATGGATAACTCCTATATAGTGATTCGCATAGTGCTTGATACCGTCGACAACTAACCACACAAAAATCGCGATTTGTCACACTGCCCCCTCCTTAAACACGTTTCGTCCTGGAATGTATTCCGAGTTAATACTTATAAGTCGTAACGAAAGCGACAAGCTGAACCCATTTTGCAACCTGTGATCATGAAGAAGTAGCAGTCCATTGTCTTGTCTTTTTTGGCAAAGATTCTTGGGTTGTAGATGCAAACTAGAACTTCGATTCCAGTTCCATCAAAGATGATTTCTACCATGCTCTGGATCACTCTCCAACTTAGCCCATCCGACCCATCATTCAATTTTGGAAAGACTAACTTTTTCACCATGACTGCTAGCAGATGACTTCTCAGGTTCCATTAGGTTTTCCACATCATCGAGTGGTAATCAGTGGCAATCTTCGATCTGGCCAAATTTTACCCTGAATACTTGGGTTATTTTCCTGGAGTGCCTTGCATTCCGTGACGTAATGGGTCCTGAAGTTCTCAAAACTTGCTTCGGTCTTCTGAACTGAACGGACTCTCTCTTCATTTTCTTCGCTAGCGTACGGAGTTGGGTATGGGTTGGGTTTTCCATTTGAGATTTTCTTAATTCGATAAACGACATCATTGATTCGCTTGACGACTTTATAGGATCCCTCCTAGGAGGTTTGCAGTTTTGGAGGTAGACCTCGTCATCGCTAGGGATTACGTAACCAAACAAGCTGAACAAGAGTCGATATCCTCCATTCTTGGCGTTGATGTAACAATCTTTCAATCGGTCGTTGACGATTTGGATATTATGACGCACTCAAAGACATCACAACTAAAATTGACATTAGTTTTAATAATTTAAATAAAAATATTGGTCTTGTAAACCGAAAATAAGTTGTTCATTATGGATGTCGTCCATCTTTTTACGGAGGTCACTAATGTAGTCTTCATCTGTGAGACGTTCACCAGGTTTAACACCAAACTTCAGATCACACGCTAATCGCAGCTCGCAAATGTTTTTCCTGTAGTTTCATGGATGACCAATAAGTCAAAAGGAACGATGTAAATAATAGTCCCAATCTCTCTGATGGTCGGAGACAACCTTGGACAGGTAATGATTAATGGTCCTCTTCATCCTTTCCACCATTCCATCCTATTGTGGGTGCAGCGTAGTAATCCTCGTTTTCCTAATGCCGAGTAGGGTACACATATTTTGAAACAAGGCAGACTTAAAATTTCTTCCTTGGTCTGAATGCAATTCCATGGGTTGCTACCACCAAAACTTACCTGTCTCCGGTCATGTACCGTGGCTGTAACAAATAATGAAGGAGGTACGGTTGCATGCTCTTGCTTAAGTTGGCTAGTCGTGACGGGATGGATTCTAATGCAGCGATGGTCTGCTGCAATTTTGAGTAGGGCACAGTTTTATTTTGCGGACGAATAATACACTCTATTCATGAAAATTTACTGGACACACGCGTCTCTCATGATTATGTGCAGGGTGAACTAATACGAAATTATTAAATTTGCGTGAAATTTTTTAATGAAAAATAAAACTGTAACAGGGGTCCACCAAATCGACTTATCCATTCCCTAACCAGTCTTTCTGCAACAGTCGCGCGGCCTCTTGATTCGGTAGGACGTATGCTTCGACCCATTTGCTAAAGTAATCCATCACCACCACGAGATATTTATTCCCGTCATTGGTTTCTGGGAATGGTCCGTCAACGTATATGGCGATTCTTTTTTTACACCAGTCCTTTACATCTTCCCTACTCTGTAAAATCGCTCGCGTACCTTCTCAGTGATTTTCTTCACCCCCAATGTCCTTCTGAAGCTCCATCATGAAGTTCTCTTCTCTTCGGAAATTCTGTTCTTAGGAACTAACAACTGCTGTTTTGGTTCCGTGCCCTCGTGAATCTCTAATGTACATTTCAGGAGACCTTTGTCCACCACTAGAAAATCCCACTGCGCCCTATAGGATTTTACGTTCGATGATATTTCTTCTCAAGTAGGGAGTAATTCTCTCCTTTTCCATGCCAATATCACTTTCAAGTCCGGGTCATTTTCCTGATCTTGACGTAATTTTTCTGACTGCCATCGCTCGTAACTACGGCTGTCCTTGCAATTTGAGCTAGTTTTTCTTCCAAACGATTACAGTGCTTACAATCTTCTGAGCAAGGTCTTCTTAACAAGGTATCAGCATTTCGGTAGCTCATACTTGTTCGATGTTGAATTTCAAAGTCGTACTCCTGGAGTCGCTTATCCTTCGGGATTTTTGAATCGAAGAAGCCACTTCAGCACCGCAATGTCCGCCCTTAATATGAAATGTCTTCTACACAAGTACTTATAAGAGTACTCGAACGACTTCACCATGGCCAAGAGTTCTCTTCGGGTGACACAATAGTTTTGCTCTGGCTTTGACAGCACCTTACTACTTTGACAGCCCATCTTGGATTTGAGAAAGCACTCCGCCAATACCAACATCTGCGTCTAGGACTAACTTTTCTTGTGAAAGGGGGTAGGTCGTCCACATTGCCGACATGGCCCAGATAATTGACCTCCTTCCGAAATAGGTGGCATTTCTTGGGGCTGAGCTTTAAACCAGCTCCACGTATTCGCCGGAACACAATTCTTCCAGGTTCTTCAGGTGATGTTCAAAGGTCTTCCCAACCACGATAATGTTGTCAAGATATGCCATGTAAGTTTTCCAAAACAATCCCCTCAAAACAGTTTCCATTAGCCTCTCGAATGTTACCGGGGCATCGCATAATTCAAATGGCATCACTGTAAACTGACAAAGACCCATACCAATAAAGAATGTCCAGCGTTAAGAAAACCTCTGACACGGCCAAGGTATTCAAAGTGTCGTCAATACGGGTAAGGGTAGCTGTCCTTCTTAGTGACATTATTAAATTGCCGATAATCCACTTATTGCATTCGTTATGTAGTTTTATTTTTATTTTTTTACATTTCACAAATAATCCAAAAAAAATTATACTTGACTGCGCATCTAAAGAGAAATTAAATTTTAAGAATTTATTAAACCAAAAAAAAGGAGAATCAGTGAAGAAGTTCACATTAGGGTGCTTCGAGGTTACCACAGAGAGGTTCCCATTTTTCGAGAATTTCAAAATTCTTAAAACATTAGAGTCCTTCAAAACTATCACCGAAACGTTTGCATATTCTTCGGAATTTTCAATTCTTTAACAGCTGCAATTCTAAAGTACAATCATGTACGTTTATAACGAATCTCAAGGAACCGCCAAAACAGCTTCGTTATAAGCGAAGTTTTGTCAGTCTCTTGCCTAAAAGGGTACAAATATTTATTTTGGTATTCGTAAGGGTACATAGACGTTGCAATAATTTATTACAACAAACAAACATTTAAAAATATTACTCAAGACGAGAGAGAGCAAATTAAAGAATACTTATAGCTAAATTGTAATATTCTAAACATTCTGATTTTATTGAGACCAAATTTTTATTGAGGAAACATATACATTTAGTACCCAGTCTATTTTAAACATGGTTTTGCAGATCAGCTTCTTTATGACGAACTTGAAAGAACAAATAATTATAAAATAAATATTTCTATTGTTTTAAACAATATTTCTTTTTTTTTATTTATTAAATTTATATCGAATTAAAATTTTCTTTTTTATGACAAGGAAACATTTGAGGAAAGTTTTCTTAGTATCGTGTTAAATCACTGTTAATAAATAGGCATGTATGTTGAAAGTGCTAAAATCATGAAATAATTGAGGTCTCTAAAAATGGATCTACTGTTGATCGAAATAATATGTACTACAACGTACAAAGAATAACTTAAAGATATGGTTAAAACTTGCTTGTTGCATGCACCTTATCAAAGCAAGGTCATTTATATCATCCTGTTCAGTGTTTCCCAAACACAAATTCTAAACAATGACAAAGTTTCTGCCGATTGTAAACTTGCGGTTTTACATTTTGTGCACGGTAAAATGAAAATAATTTTTATTAATATTAATTATTAATGTTGATATTAGGTAATTATATTATTTGTTGCATCAGTCTTCCATATGAAAAAGTCTGAGGACCGCTGCTCCAATTAATTACCGCGACAATAACAACGACTTTTCGTAATCGCCGCTGTTAATACTTATTTCTCATTATGTATCTAAGTTCGTTAAAAGCAATGCCGTCTTAATTACTTGAGTAATTTTCAATTTTCTCAAACGCGATGTCTCGCACAACGTGTTCACGCACCTCCTACGTTTCAGCTCTTGCCAACGAGCTGTTAAGAAGGATGTATTTCAAGCGTATGTCTTGGACAACCTTCGCCCATTCCTTAAAAAGAAAAAAGACAATCGTTCAAAATGAAGACACAAAACTCGCACGAGTTTTGACTACGCTGGACCTTACAGCTCTTGGAATTGGAAGCACGCTTGGAGTGGGTGTGTACGTTTTGGCAGGGGAAGTCTCGAAGAATTTAGCAGGACCGGCTGTAATTATATCCTTCTTGATCGCTGCCATAGCTTCAGTATTTGCAGGTAAATAAAAATTGAGTTAATACTTTCGTAGGTTACTAAAAGACTCTTCTTAGAAAATTTAAGTAGGATCTTTAACGTAGGATAATTCCTTAATGTTAATAGCTTTCCTGATATTTTCCTAACCATTCTGTTATCATCTTCAAAGAAATAAAGAATGATGATGACAAATTGGTTTGTTTCTAAACTAAATTTGCCTTCAAACAAAAAGGATAAAAACACCTGGTAAAATTTTTTTGGAAGCTCTACTATTTGTTCCCCAAATGGAGATGCTTCCAGAGTAAAATATTCCTCATAAACAGTCCTATCGTCCTTAATCATATAAATCAGCCAGTTTTATGGCCTTAAGGAACTCATATCCAGAAATACCTTATAACTTACTTGTAACTTATTTGCAGGTTTGTGTTATGCGGAGTTTGGTGCAAGAGTCCCAAAAGCAGGATCTGCTTACGTCTACAGTTACGTATCCATAGGAGAATTCGTGGCGTTCATAATAGGATGGAACCTCATACTAGAGTATGTTATAGGTCAGCAAGCACTTAAAGGTATTTTTGTAAAAAAAATAATGATTCAATGAGTTACAGGTTCGGCGAGCGTAGTTAAAGGCCTGTTTACCTATTTGGACGCCCTGGTGGACAACGTCATGTCCAATTTTTTCCAAGAAAACATGCCAATCAATGTTTCGAACATAGCTCCCTATCCGGATTTTTTTTCTTTTGGCGTCACTCTTGTATTTTCGCGTAAGAATCACCACGTTCCCGACTTCCAAAATTAATCCTTTCATTGCTTTTCAGTTGCTTTGGCTTTTGGAGCAAAAGAATCTTCTTTCGTTAATAACATTTTTACTGTGGTGAATTTGTCTGTAGTCCTGTTCGTTATTATCACGGGAATGTGGCAAGGTAAGCACTATTAGATACGCCTTCAATAACTTCCAAGTGGTAAAACGATTTGTCGCGGTAAATTTTGACATTCTTTCATCCTCGTACATTTTTACAGAAAACTGTTAATTCCAGTTGATGCTTCAAACTGGTCGATTCCTCAAAGCAAAGTTCCCAATGCCACAAGCGATAAGGATTACGGAACCGGTGGCTTCGCACCCTATGGTATTAATGGAATCATCAAGGGCGCAGCGACTTGTTTCTATGGTTTCATCGGCTTTGACTGCATCGCAACCGCAGGTGAAATAATTTGGCTGAAAATCAAAGAGAATCCTCCCGATTTTTTTGCAGGCGAAGAAGCAAAGACGCCCCAAAAATCGATTCCGATCGCAGTGGTGGTCTCGCTCTTCATCATATTTCTTGCGTACTTTGGAATTTCAACAGTCGTTACGATGATTTTACCATATTATTGTCAGGTAAAGTATTTCTTTTGTTTATTTTCGAAGGTGAAAGTTTTCGTGTTTAAGGACGAGGAAGCTCCATTTCCTCATATATACGACACAGTTGGATGGCCGGTTGCAAAATACCTTGTCAGTGTGGGAGCGATGTGTGGTTTATTTTCCAGGTAGAGTTTTAAACCCAAATTAAAAACTATGTCATATGGTTATACAGTCTTTTAGGTGCAATGTTTCCTTTGCCTCGAGTTATTTATGCCATGTCTTCCGATGGATTGCTCTTTGAGTTCATGGGGAAGGTTCACCCCAAGTTTCAGACGCCTTTCATCGGGACACTGCTGGCAGGAACTTTCACGGGTGGGCCCCGAAATTTTTTATCTAACACAAACAAAATAACAAACTTGTTGTAGGCGTGCTGGCATGTATTTTTGAATTGAGCCAGCTATTCAAAATGATGTCTATCGGCACCCTCTTGGCGTATTCAATGGTAGCTGCATGCGTCCTTATCTTAAGGTACATTTAAGAATTTAAATGATTCTTTAATCTAAAATTTTAATTCTCTCAGGTTTGACGAAGGCTTCTCCGACAAGAAATATGACGATAACAAATCTATTACGGCAAGAGAAATTTTCTATCAGTTATATAATAGGAAGTTGAAGAATGCGACAAGGTTGTCTTCCTTAATAGCGACTTGGGAGGTTGCAATTTTCTGTAAATCTGCAATTTTTTTTGTAAATCATTGAAAGACATTTTGCTCTGTTTGTAGGTATCTTCTGTTTCTGTATGGCTGGTTTATTGAGTCAGTTGGAAACCGAGCTGAGCAATGGAGAGGGATGGGTGATCGCTTTGGTTACTATCTGTGCTGTTCTAATTATCGCGTTATTGATATCTTTGACTTGTCAACCGAGATCATCTGCGAAACTTAGTTTTTCTGTAAGTAGGTAATAACTTTCCACAAACTATTTGAAAACCAGTATGAAGAAGTTGTTGATTACTTGTAAGTTTAAAAGCTAAATCAACTTCAAATTCACTAGTTCAATATGGTTATTAAATAGGAGTATTTTTGGGAACGTTCTAAGTGGTTAACGATTAAAATTTTATTTATTTTAAAATAATTGGAGAAGCTTTCGAAATTATGATGTTTGGTATATCCTATCTTGATCATTGATTAAGATGTTCCATACTTTATCGTGCTTGTATAATTTTACCAACATATAACAAAGACAAGTAAATTTCAAGTTGTATTACACAATATTAGAAAATTATGAAATAGTGATGTCCTTAAAAGTACCGCAGTTTTCGAAATAACCTCAGTGATTAAAGAAAAGAAGAGAAGGTAATAAGCAGATAATTATTCTATTTTTAAAATATATAATAAATTAATTTGTAGAATTTATTTTCAGAGTATAAACTATAAATTAAAGACCAATTTTAAGGATAAGTCAATGCTTGATTAATCTATTAGCCATTATTATATAACTGTTTCAGAACATCCTGTATATTATTTCATATTTGACGATGTGTCCTTATCTTAGTCACTTTTGACATTATATTTATATAGAACGTGGCTTTACAAAAGATTTTTTCAGGTTCCGCTTGTACCGTGGTTACCAGCCTTAAGTATGCTCATAAACATCTACCTCATGACTATGCTTGATGGAATGACCTGGATTAGGTTCGGAGTATGGATTCTAGTTGGTAATTTTTTAAAATTATTTTGGTTATACGCTGCTACCTATATTTTTTCACTGTTATAAAAGAGATAGACAAACACCGTACGCCATGAATACAAGTTGTCACGTTAATTTTTTATAAAAAATATTACTATATAATATAATATAATAGGTACAGGTTGACCCTGGAGATAATTATAACTCCATCAAAATTTTATAGTCTTTTATTATTAATTTTTTTCCACAACTTCCTACTGCATATTTTTGAGAAAAAAGGACTGCTACTCTGAATCACCTGGTATATTAAGTGAATCGAAATTTTAAATTTATGTTTCAGGTTTAGCTATATACTTCCTATATGGAATATGGAATAGTAACGAGCAGGAATCCAAGAAAACACCAAGCCTTGAACCACTAAGAAATTCAGAAACTCAAAACGGTTCCATGTAATATAATTCATATGGAACTATGAGATGAATCGTATTTCAATCTATAAAGTATTATTATTTTATTAGTAACTGTCGATTTTTACATTCACAAATGGAATAAAATATATTTTTTTATTTGTATCACTCCCAACCCAACTCATAAAAAGTTAATTCCGAGCACACGCGATAAAAACCAGAAAAATTTATCAAAACTCGTGCTATTTTTTTCGAAAATAAAATTTACAATAAAAGAGCTAGTTTTAACAAGTCTGCCTGCCTCTTAAGATATGCCGTATTTGAGAGAGCCTCCTCACATCAAACAAAGTCCACGGTTTATAAACGAAAACTTCCTCCTCCTTTGCAGGCACGTAAGCGAAGTAGCAATCTCTAAAAGACTTTGTGGGAAACTCGTATGAACACGTAGTCGGGAAAAACTCTTGACCATCGGCGATAAGAGCTTGTTTGGCCCTTCTGTAAAATTCTTCATTAACTGCATTTGCCTGCAAAAGCATTCCTATTCTTAAACAAGCTTATGTTGTTAACGGTTTACTAACATAAGCCTTTACGAATTTAGCATCGAGCCATGTGTACCGTTTGCCTTGTGTCGGAGTTATACGATGTTGAGGGTTTTCTACTTTCCTTCTACAAATTCCAGTGTGATGCAAATAAAGTTTACTTAAGTTTAAATATTCTTCTGAAAAGTTAAATAATTTTAATTTTAGAAGTTCAACTTCTTGGTTTTCTTCCACCAAAAGCAAGAACCCACAGCAAGCTGCGAGGCATTTTAGAAAGTGATAAGCAAATCATCAATAGAAGGAAGAAAAACAAGGCTAAACCAAAAGATTTCTTTAGTTCCTATAAGTTTTACCTTTGTCTTCAATCGTCCAATATCTTCCACAACGCATATCCATCCATAGTTTAAATATTGGCAATTCGTGAACATTGGGTAGTTTAGCCAGAGGATATCCATCAATGGCGAGTACTTTGAGAGAATGCTAGAATTTACTTTTATTATTTAATTTATTCCTCTCGTGTTACCTGCCTTCAAAATTTTCATTTGGTCCTTGGAATCGCGCGGAAATTTTTTCAAAACGATGAGTCTCTTTATCCCCGTTTTATCAAACTCTAATGAAGGTTTTCTTTGGCCTTTGAATGTCTTATGTGCGTCCGTCATCTTTACGGTATCACCCACTTCTACAGTTATTACTATGTTGCTATCCTCCTCTTCTTCTTCTTTGCCCTGATATTCTCTATCAGGTTTGTCTTCGCATGGGCAATAATCGTCATCGTCATCTTCGTCATTTTCATCTTCATCGGAAGGCGTGAAGCAAACATCAGATTGACATTTACCAAGCTAAAGATGTCGGTATATGTACCTACATCGGAAATATTCTCTACTTATTATTTACCTTATTAATAAATTCCTCTCTCTCTAGACACTTTTGAGTTTCTTCAACTCCGACTTCCGCCATATACTCGGCTACTTCGGTCTTAACTTTCTGTAAGTATCGATTATAAAGATCCATGCATCTTCCATGTCTTCGCACATAAGCATCGTATAACCTCATGCATTGGCACTCCTCGGTTGGTACAGTACCAGAAATGATGTAAACATTTCCATCAGGTCGCTGTTGGACACCGGAAATGATATATTTTTGACGTCCCGCAGGTAATGCGGGCATCTGAGCGACCCGTTCTTCTTCTTGTTTCTGGTACTCTTTCATTGCAACGCATTTAGGACACGGTCGTTCTTTAGCTACTCCTGACAACATGAAGATGGGTTTGCCATCAATCCCCATGCAAACGCCATTTACGACGTAACATAGTTCCGTGCTTTTCAAAGCGTCCTGAGCTTCTTGTTTAAGTTTACGATCCTCAAATATTTTAATTTTTTTCTTAAATCTTTCTAAGCATGTACAAGTCTTTTCTGCCTTGACCCCTCCAATGATTGGTATAGGTTTTTCAACGCCTTCAGATTTAGTATCCGTTATTATGAAGGTTGGTTTTTTTTTCATGCATACATCCAAGCATTCTTTGCGTTTCTCCTCCACTTCCTCCACGTACCGCTCAACAATTTCCTTACAGGTGCAATTCCATGGTGGAGTTGGTTTTACTTCAACCAGATCCTCTTTTACGAGCTCGTTGTGGGACGAAATTGAAATAGAATCTGATGTGACATTAGAACCATAATTAGAACTGTCATCTTCACTTACGTCTAACTTGTCCAAGCAGTGACATAAATCAGTCAAAGCATTGTCTTCAGTGTTTGACAAATGTTCTTCCTCTTTGGTTAGTAAATTTTTTTCTTTGGCTAAATCGGTCGGTTCTTGTAATTTCTCCTCGATCACTTTCTGTGGCGATTCTTCGATGTCAACTTGATACTGATATTTGGTGCTGATGTGTTGACTGTTTTCGTCGTATTGGTCGGTGATTTTGACTTGGACGGTTAATGATACGTCGATTTTGTCGTCGTCTCTTGCAACCGCTGTTATTAGTTTCGAATCGGATCTTTCTGGACGACATTCAGAGCACAGTCTATAAATAGACGGACGAAGGAGTAGTCGTGTTTTCTTGTGTTTGGCCAATTTGTTGTATTTGTTTTGTGCCACTTGTAATTCTTCGTTCAATTCTCTTTCCAATGAAGAATCATAGAAATCTGCAGAAAATGAGATATACTATGTGTAAGTCTAAAAGAAAAAAGTACACACTATCGCGTTCTTCAACTTCGCAGCGCCTTAATGAAATACGTCTCTGCTTCATACGGAAACCGGATTGGTAATCTTCCTCACCTTGACCTGGTAAGTTTTCAGCAACTTTCTTTCTCTGACAAAACAAATTGATTTATGAAGAACTTATAACGAAACTTCCCTTAAATGATACTAACGAGATCGTCAACATAATCAAAGTAAGGACTTTCAGGATGTTGAACGTGGTTATCCTTGTATCCCTCTGCATGTATACCATAAGTCGGTTCAAACGTAAATGAACATAGATACGGAGATGTATGCTTTCCCTTAACTGTCGCAACTGATTTTTCTCGTGCTTCCTTATTCTTTGTTTTTTTCCATTTCTTTTTCTTAGGAGGCGAAGGAATTCTGATGTGCAATTCCCTCAGTGTTTCACGTAGCGTCAAATGGACTACCGCTGACAACAACAGTTTATCATTTAAACTATAAAATTCTCCTGCAAATGTTTAAGCTAATATAACTTCTGACGTGCTTTATTACATCAACTTACTTTTAGGATTAGATATCTGATATAAAATCAAGAGAAACTCGACGGGATTTCCACAACAGTAAGCAAGGGCAATCTCTACATGTCGGGGATTGGGCCTTAAAACTAATCCCAGTTTTCCGATATTTTCTTGAGTGTGAGTAGTAGTACCTTTTAATAGATCTAAGTGCATGCATGTTTTTAGTTCATCAACAGTTTTTAATTGATTGGGGGATAGTTCTTGAAACCATATGGGACCCAATTGTTTCAGTATCTTGCTATGACGATAAGCACCTAATTATTGAGAAAAAAAATAATCTTCCGTTTCATGATTTCATTCGTTACACGATTGTATTTGAAGAACTATTGTATTATCTTCAGTAATATAACCAAACAGTGAAATATTAAGTTTGAAAAGTACTTCTTTAACTTACATACAGCCTTATCATATTTAGTTCTCCTAGCAATCCTTGTCTTCATCTCCTTGAGTGCGATTTTCTGCTCGATTTCACATTGTGCAGCTCGTATTTCATCTTCGAAGACCCAGACCGGGCCGCAGTGACCTTTAAGTTGCTTTCTTTTTCTCTTTACTGGGTCAATGGGCAACGGTTCTTCAACCGATTCAGTTAGACGGGGTTGATAATTGACCTGCGTCTGCTGAAAATGAATTTTTGTTGGTCCAGCATCAAATTTTGCATCCGTTTGAGATATCTTATAATCCAAATATTCGTGTTTATCTTTGGGACGAAAACTGCTGAAAATGTCTTTCTTTTTTATCGCACTCGTTGGAATTATCTGGCATATTTTTTTATCAGGATGGAACTGTTCCATCAAATCTACCTCCGGTTTCTCTACAGGCTTGGGTACAGGCGCAGCCTTCTTCTTTGAACTTGACCTCTTGCTCATCTTTACTGCAATTTTGTTCGAAATCGAAAATTCGAACACATAAAGAGAATTTATGCAATTTTTGATTAGGGAAACGTCAATTTTATTTAATGAAAATAGTTAGCCTTGGGATGTTAGCCTTTAACTTTGGTAAAATTTTTGGCGTAGCGTTTTCTAACTCGTTCCTCAGGACGATACAAAAGTAAATATAAAAAATTATTGTCATAACATTTACTTCTGATCTTCTTCATTAATCTCTCTCGCAGTTCTGTTTTCGCTTTCTGTTGAAGCAGTTCGATTTGAGCAGCACGTTTTTCGTCTTCGAACACCCAAACCGCCTTCTCTCGTTCTTTAATCGGTGGTTTTCTCTTTCTCTTTTTTGCAGGCTTCTGCGAAGCCTGATTTTCGTTGGAAACGTAGCCCGGCGGGTAGAGTGAGTATTTAACCTGGATTTCTTGGTAGTGTATCTTTGTGGGTCCTGCGTCCATCTTCGTGTCCGTTTGGGAAATGTTGTAATCCAAACAGTCGTGCTTGCTCTTGGGTCGATACTCTTTAAATTCGTGCGGCTTCTTATACGTATTCAATCTGAAAATTTCGCAGACGTTTTCAGAATGGAAACAATCCATTAGATCACCTTTTGATTCTTGAATAATCGGCTGTTCGACATTCTTCGTCTTCTTTTTCGGTGACATTTTCGATTTGTTTATTCTAGGCATTCGAAACAATAATTTTGAGGTAAAAATTGTCAAGTTGAAAAATATCTTATGTCATTGTAACTTGCACATGAAAAACCTGAACATTTTATTCGAGACAATCAGGTGTCTTCAATTCAAAACGAGTCAAAATCATTTTACGCATTAAGAAAGAAAATATTTCTCAGTTTTTTAATTGCACTTCCCATTGTCTAAGAATGCCACATCGTCTTTTTGTGGTTTGGATTAAAAAGCTTGCCAGTCAAATCTAAATGATAAAAGTACTTTCGTTGACGTTCAAAAACTCAGGTTGACCGATGAACTGCATGAAATATTCAAAGATCAGTATGAAAACATGATCCACGAAAATGAAGTCACATCAATATCGATCACAGGAACAATATATTAAAATAATAAAATGTTATGACAAAGAATACTTCTTGGGATAACTGGGGCGCCTGCACTTATCCACAAAATCCAACAATTAACAAAGAAAAACTATTTTTGTACAACTATTGTTCGTAATTTACAACATAACATAGACAGAATATTAAATGTCACGCTGAATGATTTCCCTATGTATAAAAGATAAGACCAACTCAAACATCACTTGAAATTTCTATTTCAAAAGTAAAGTAACAACTACAACATAGATCAAACATTGTTTAGTTCTCTTAATTGATTGGACATTGTTCAGTACTATCATAGTTTAAAATTAAAAGTCAGTCATTATACAGGGTGTTTCGTAACTTCATTAAAATAAATTAAACAATGAAAGTTTGCATGAAAATGAATAGAATGAACCATTTTTTGTTGAACAAAGTGTTATTAAATTTTCGAGAAAATAAATAATTTTGTCGAACGGGTAAATCGTTTGAACGTTTCTGGTTTAAGTTTATGATGTTTACAAAGAAAATAAGTGATGTAATTTATTGTTAGTCATCGCTGGCTTGGCAGGGTAGATTGAAGGTGTACGTTGAGGTGGTTGCACAAAAATTTACTGAAAAAAACTGGCAGAATTTACAAATAGTGAGATTGTTGACATAATTCTAGTGTACGATGAAAGTGGGCAAAACGCATTAGCGGCAAGGCGTTTGTATGTACATCATTTTCCAAACCGACATTTGCCAACCAGTGCCACATTTCTCTCTGTTGTGCAAAGAGCGAGGGATACTGGAACTTTAAGGGCACGTCGCAGAAGAGGTGTAGGACGGCAGCGTCCACAACGCATCCTAAACAGAGAAGAAGAAATACTACAACTTATCGAGGAACAGTACGTGATATCTCAAGACAAACGTGTTTATCGTCCTCCATTGTTTGGCGGATTCTTCGCGAACAACAATTACAGCCGACTATGCTCTACGCATACGATTTTGTCGTTGGTTACTGCATAAACAACAGGCAAATGCGAATTTTGTTCATAATGTCGTGTTTACCGACGAAGCTATTTTTACCAAAGATGCGGTGTGCAATTTTCGCAACATGCGTTTGTGGGCTGAGAAAAACGCTCACGCAATTCGTTGCGGCCATTTCCAACAACGGTTTTCTGTTAACGTGTGGGCAGGTATTCTAAACGGCAATTTAATCGGCCCGTTCGTCTTTCCGAACAGTTTAGATGGTCTCCAACACTTAAATTTTCTACGAACTAATCTACCGGAACTTCTCGAGAATGTGAACTTAAATCTTAGGGCAACGGTGTAGTTTATGCACGATGGGGCTCCACATCATTTTAGACGAGAAGTACGTGCTCACCTCGACGAAATTTTTCCTAGTAGATGGATTGGAAGAAACGGGCCGATCAGGTGGCCTGCACGTTCACCTGATCTAAATCCGCTAGATTATTTTATGTGGGGACACGTAAAAGCGTTAGTGTACGAAGAAGAAATCAACACGTTCCAAGAATCGAACGATCGTATTAACGCCGCGTTTCTCCCTGTTCGACAACAAAACATGTTTCATAACGCTTGTGAATCATTACTTCGCCGAGCAGATTTGTGTTTACGAGCGGCCGAGAGAAGGAATTTTGAACACTTATTGTGACTCAGCCGGCACTGAACCCGAGATTCTAAACATTTGTCAATGCGTTATTAGTTGAGGGTAAGTTTATTTTGTTTTTATTTCCCCCATTATTTTTTTTTCACGAAGTTGCGAAACACCCTGTATTTATAGCAAGCAGAAGTGCCAGTTAGTCGGAGGGAAGTACTTTTGTTTTTGATTCGGTGGCTGTCTTAAGGCGCGTTTAGATCAACCGAGCGAATTTGTCGAATTTTACTTGAATCGAGCATTCTATTAGCTCTATTTGACGAATGAGGGTAGAATGTGCATTCACTCACTTGGTCTAAATACGCCCTTAGCGATCAAACTGAGACTCCAATCCTATTTGTTGGCCAATCAGAAACGAATGCGATTGCATTTTAATTCGTTAAGGAGCGGCTTTAAGTTTGTTTACTTTAACGATTGTCAACGTGACCCTGTTAGGTAGATATCAACGTGACATTTCGTCCGTATCTATCAATGAGACATTACTTGACATTCGTCATTCTAACGTTTCTTAATGTCTGTTATTTTGATGTTTGTCATTGTGATTTTTCTTATCGTTTGTCATTGTGACATGATTTTGTTGGTCGCTAAGCAACGTGTGAGCCCCCACCTCCAAAATAATTACGACTTTGTATAGCGGTAAATTCAGATCATCCTCAGTCAAAAAAAATCACACTATACGCGTTTTACCATGGCCGGTATTAACGTCTACTGCATGGACGCATGGTGTAAATAACGTAAAACGTTAAAGCGGATGCGCAGTAGTTAAGCAATGAGGAATCATCCAATGTGAGAAAAAGGAAACGTGAATCTCAAATTCTGACATTTGTTATGACACTAAAGATCAGACTTCGGAAATTTCGGAACGTTACCATAGCTACGCAATGAATGGGCACTTTTCAATGGGCCTCATATTGCGTAACCATGGCAACGCTCCAAAATATCCGGAGTCTGCTAATGATCGGTTGGCTCGAATGCTTTTTCTAAATTGTGTTTGTAATATTGAATATTTCATTAGTACTCATAATTAGAAACAAAGTTTAGAAAAAACATTGTTGAAGTCTGCTAATGTTGGCTCGAGTTCTTTCTAATCTATGTTTTTAATTTTGAGGATTTCACTAACCAGCAAAACAAGGGGGCAAGTATCATTGCGACCGAAAAAATTTCAAAATAAACGTCATTGTGAAATTTACTCGATTTGTTTAACTTGAAAAGCCATTATTATAAAGTACAAAAACAGGTGTTTTAAAACAGTAAAATTGACGCTAAAATAAGGATTGTTTCTTTGGCTGCGATTGTAACAAAGTGATAATGAAATATGACCGCTGCATGTCATAGGCGTGCATAAAATGTTTTACAAAATTCTGGAACGTCCACAAAACATACAGTCCACCATTGTTTGTTATCAGAGAGGAGATTTTTCTAGGCCGCGTAATATGAGAGTAGCGGGAAAGCCAATGAATTCGTACATTTTCAACAGGGCATTTTTGCTGGACGTCCGACATTGGATGTCGAATTGCACGTACTCATTCTGAGCGGGATATATCTGCGCGTTATCTAAATTCGTTTTCTCTATGTTTATAATACACTGATGCCTGATTGCACCGCATTTTTAATCATAGATTAAATTTAAGACGTGTTTAGAATGTGACAATCCGTGAATACATGACAGCATAATGTTAATCACAACCCAATTGACACTTAAACTTCAATTTAAGTTTGGTTTAGAATGTGCCTAACATTATGCTGGAGCTACGTTAAATATCATATTCTAAATACGACTTAAATTTAATCTCTGCTTAAAAAAAGCGGTGCAATTCAATATCAATCACAAATTAACTTTAAGTTAACTCTAATCTTCAGTTAATTACCAAGGTAACAATTGTCTTCATAGCCATTACGATGAGAACAAACTGAAAGAAGAATCAAGTTACGACATCTGGTAATTTATTTAGGGACTTTTAATGTCTTAGTAACAATTCTAAAAACAAATGTTAGTAAAGCGTTAAATTGTAGAGTAAATTTATCTTGCATTTTTTAAATTGAGCTTTAAAGAGCTTAATTAAAGGTTAAATTTGACTTAATTAATTTTAGAATCCAGCAAAAAAAAATAACAATTTAAATGACGTAGAAAATGGCGCAATGGTGTAGTTTTTAAGTTAGCATTTGACTTCACTTATTATCAAATTTCGGACATTTCGGTGCGTTACCATGGTTTTGCAAAGAATAGGAACCTTTCATTGGCCCTCCTATTGAGTAACCACGGCAACGCTCCGAAATGCCCGAAGACTATTTATTATTTCCAAACCCTTTCAACGGTGAAAAAAATGATGGAGTTATGCTATTTATGTCTGATGTGATGATGCAACGCAGGGTTCTTCTGTTGTGACTTGAATAACATAAGCGTGTTAATCACATTATAAAGCGTATTCATTAATTTACCAAAGAATATTTATACCGAAATTATACCATTTTTAAGTAATCAAGATCAGCGATTTTCATTTACTAAATATGTCACAAAAATAGTCGAAAACTCTATAGGTACAAGGTTACCATCCATCCAGCAAAAGGAGGACATGTCAAAATTTGACAACCAACCGGCTTTTTAAAATGTACAAACACCAAATGGTTTGTGTCTATTTTATTCTTTAGTTAAATACATTTTTATGACATGTTTTCTATTTATTTGTTCCTTTTTATTTCGTACCCCCTGCATACCAACGGCATAGATTTGAAAAGTTTATTGTTAGGTCTAAAAGCGATCGCAGGATGTCGCGATCTAAACTTTTTGTCATAGATTTATTTGAAACAGTGGGAATTTTAATAATTTCAAAAATGCCCTCTTGTTTCTTCCAAAGTTCTCCTTTGCCAGGAAAGGCAATGGTAACTTATTTCGAGTCGAAGCCATGTCATAAGTTTGCGGACTCAGTCTGGTCGAAATTGTTGCATTGAATTAAAATCGACACCCAGATCTAAATTGATAAAAATAAATTAATTCCACGTAATATGCAATCGAACGCAGAATTTTTCTGAATCTGAATTGAAATTATTCCTTGGCAACCTCTAATACATTGTTGTAGTTTAGGTTGCATAATCAGCAGGTGTTAAAATATTTAAAAAACGCTAATTAGAAAACACGTAAAGTAATATTTTGGAGGGGATCAAATTTGACGTTATTCTCAAAACTGTAACATGATGTCACAATAGCACAATGAAATTTACGCTGCATTAGCAGCTGTAATTCACGAGATCCTCTGCAAATGTGACAGAATCAACAGGTGAGAAAAGTCTACGTTTATTATCAAAAAATATATATAGTAATAAAGATTGTCAAAAATCAGGCAATCGTGTTTTGAAATTTCTCAAAATATTTCAACTTCACTATCTTTATAGCGGCAGAGATAACTTATCTTGTTAGGTATTTTATTTGCATTACGTTACTGCGCTACTTTTAAACAATTCCATTCTCCAGTTATAACAAATTTAAGATAAAAATGAATCACGCCTTATCATTTTCGTCGTTGTGCGAACACGACGATTAGTTGCAATCTGAACGCTCGGTGTTAATGAATTATGTGAAATTGGACAGGCAGATGAATATGGGTACCGTTTGGAGAGTCCTCACAAGGAAGAAAGTCATCGATGCAGATGCAGCAGAAAATACCAGGCTAGCAAGAGTCCTGAACACGTTTGACTTAACTGCCTTGGGTATAGGAAGTACTCTAGGTGTTGGTGTGTACGTACTTGCAGGACATGTAGCAAGAGACACCGCAGGCCCTTCTGTAGTTCTGTCTTTTTTAATTGCAGCAATAGCCTCAGTTTTTGCTGGTGAGTTTTTTTTAATAACTTAATCAATTTCAGTAGAATTTTATCATGAATTTAAAACAAAAGGTATCTGAATCATATCAGTGAAATAAATTGTAAAGTAATGCTGTTTCACATTTGTTTATTTACAATTAACACAGATGATGAATTTGATAACTTGATTATTTCATAATTAATGTTGATGTTAGCAAAATATTGGCTTTCACTTGACCTTTCTAGTGGTAATGTTCGCACAAGCGATATTCATTACATAATATTTTATTTATGATTGAATTGCAAAGCGATAAGCAAATATGTTAAACTCGGTCTCTGTTATAAACTTTTTCTAAATTTTTTAAAATGTGAAAGATTAGAAAAGAATTTTTGAAACTTATCTTTCACTTAGGAACGCTTGTTTCTACTTTATTTATTAGATATCAAGTAAACTTAAACCTTCACATTCATTCACTGAGAGCTTTACTTAAATGTTTAGCTCTGAAGCCAAATTATAGTGAAATAAATCTGGAATATGTTAGTCCAGGAATCTATGAAGAGTTGTTAAGGATGAAATCTCGAAGTAGTTCAAGTTGTTCTTAAGCACCATTTTTTTTCTCCAAAAAAAAAAAAAATAACTTCTAGCGGCTGTGTTCGAGGATATATATTCCAAAAATATAACTTTTATTATTTTGAATTTACTAGATTTTTTAATTTGTTTTAATGGTGGTTTATCATTGGACCCAGGTAAAGGCTGCTTCAAGTCAGTGCTCCGCATGATGAAAGTCAGCATTCATCTCTGGAAGGGCTGCTACTTCTCAGAAGGTTTTTTGTACCATTTGAAAAGTGTGTGTTTCTAGACATGTCTATGAGTTTAAATTTATGAATTTAAACGTGATGGCAGAAAATATTTTGTTGTAAAAATTATGATGATGGACTAGATTTGAATGGTCTGCAACGCATAATAGAAGACCTTGCTAATCTCCACCAATGTACACTCAGCGCTGAGCAAGTCAGCATAAATAATTTCTGCTGTTTAGAAATTACAGCTGCTGGAACTTAGCAGCTAAACAGCATGTTGGTTCAGGAAACTTGACCCAGCAAGTCAGCTGTTTTGATCATTTGAATGGACCAATTGAAACTTTTTATCAGAATGAAATAATTTTATGAAATTTTGGTGTGACACTTATAGACCAATAGCAATATTCAAAAAATTCTTAAATGAAGCCACAGCGAAAATAATCCGGCTTTCCAGTTGAAACTTTTACAGAGTGAGTTACTAATAAAAGCTACCATTTTTATCGTAGCTCATTTATTGGACGAAATTGAATTTTTTTTTCGTTCCGAAGCAGATTCTACCTATTGAACACTATATCCTAAAATTAATTTGACACATACAGAGTGTTCCGTAAAATATTGGTAACGCGCAGCAAGTTTCTTTTTTTTTATGAAACTTCCTGTATATTTTCTTAAAGAATATAACTCTTGATCCTCTAATCTCTTTATCTCTTTAAATAGTTACAATAAGCGTATTTTTTTATCGTCCAACAATAAAAATCGGTAATGTTATCAATTAGAGTATAAGGAATAACCTAGATATAAATTCTTTTAATTTTATTTGTTTTTTTCAAATGCAATTGTCAGATTTTCAAACTGCCGTTGTTCAATTTTTTTTAATACGAATAGACAGTTCGTGTTCCTCTTCAATTCTGTTATAGGTTTTTTATAATACATCCAAAAATTTTCCGAAACTGGTTCTGCATTGTTAAGTAACGTGTACAAGGAATTTAAATATAAGATAAATAAGTGCGTCGACGTGGGTGGATATTACATTGAAAATTTTTTTCTATATTTAAAATGAATTAATATTTTCGTAGTAAGAAATGTATAATTATAAGACGAAATTAATTACGGTTTTAATTTTTTAAACAAAAGAAATAATGAAAAATATATGTCATTTGTCACTCGCCTATGGCAGAAAATCCGTGGACACACTGTATAATTTTTACATTTTTACTCTGAAATCAATATTATATATCATACACGTTGAATGCTACTATTACCGAGGATATTGGCAATATGAGCGAGTTTTGCAATTATCCGAGATAATAATAGCCATTATAGCGAGTCGTATACTATAACTTGTCCTCGACTAGAAATACTAAGAATTTTTAATTACATTTAAGTAACAATACTACTAAAACCATAAGACTATATGTTACACGAAGAGGCAGGACTATAAAACAAAACAAATTTTGAAACGTCAGCTTTTGAATATTTTCTAAATTATTTTAAGGCAATTTTAAGTCCTGCTAGAATTTTACTAGAATTTACTTCATTATACTCCATAAACGATGATTACCATGACACCGTGAATAATGATTATTCACTGCTGGTAGTTAATTATGGGACGTATTCGACATGGACGCTCGGATTCTTGGAATGTTTCTTTTTCTCACTCTTGCATGCACTGAAACGCTTCTCCTACTTCTGCTCAGTGCTTGCACCGAGTGTCATGTCGAATGCGCCCATAGATAGCATTACCCTTGACCAAACACATGAATATTTGAAAGATTGTTGAGTAGTCGTGGACAAAAGTTATTTAATGTACCGTATTTAAATTTCTTTAGCACACCGCGCTCTATTTCATAAGACAGATTAATAACATCAATGTTTACATCATCATATTTTTCTTGTAATACGGTTTTTTACCTTGTTGTAATTAATAATGTTTTAGTATTGATTTGATGTAATTCCTAAGCTTCGGTTGTCTTAATTAACATTTGATTTAATAAAATCTGAACACTGGAACAAAAGAAATCTTTGGTGTTAGTAAATAATTATTGTAATGTTTTTAGAATTATTTTGATTTATTTTTAAATGAAACACTTGATGAAACTAATAACTAATTTATTTACACACGACTTAACACTAATTTATTTATAACGGACTAAGACTAATTTATTTTTACAAGCCGAGCAATTACACAGTAAGTAACTCGACGTTGAACTCCCTCAGACTCATCGTCTTCGTGTATTTATACTAGAGGGGCGGCTTCTCCAGCAACCCCCAGCGTATTCTCGAATGCGACGGACTTCTCCCGTAGTCTGCAGAACCTTCGGGAGTCGGCCAGACTTCAAGGCGCTTGTCACGTCGGCCGTCGGCGGAGTGTATGACTCACTCTTAGTTCGTCACATTGCCCCCTTCTTAAAAACGTTTCGTCTCGGAACGTTCCTTGTGATAGCCTTGAAAGAGGATGTCGAAAACGACATGCTGGCCCCTTTCTGCAACTACCGGTTTGGAAGAAGTAGCAGTCCACAGTTTTCTCATTTCCAACAGCCGCCTGTGGGTGGTGACTGCAGACCAGGACTTCAATCCCTGTTCCATTGAAGATAACTTCGATCATGCTTCGGACTACCCTCCAGTCCAGCCTGTCAAGTCCGCAGCCCAACTTGGGGATGGCTAATTTAGTCTCTTTGCCTTTTATCAGCTGCCTCTTCAGGCTACAAAGAGTTCTCCACATACTGTGATAGCTAGGTTTACCGCTTGATGTCTTCTTAGTGACTAAGTAGTACAAGCGTCGTCTCTGATCTGCGCTCGTGTCGATGATCTGCAGGCTCTTGCCTACTATGGGATGCTGTCTTCGGAGTACCTCGACTTGACCAAATTTCTTCCGGAAAACCTGGGCTACACCTTTGGACATTCTTAGGTCTTCTGCCACGCAGTGGGCCAGACTGTACTCTGGTGGCACTTGAAAAAGGTCTTGGTGTCTCTCCGTGGTTACTCCAAATCGTGCTTTACTTCCTGTGGCGTGATGAGACATAAAGGTTTCGAAGTTTATTTCGGAACCTTGCGTCCTTTGTACTGTCCCTTCATTCTCTTCTCCGTTGTAAGGAGCCATCCGGTTGAAGTGGATCACTTTGGGCTTGCCATTCGGGATCTTTTTGATGCGGTATATAACATCGTTGATCCGTTTTATCACTTTGTAAGGACCTTCCCAAGATGTCTGTAATTTTGGGGACAGACCTCGACGTCTCTGGGGATTATAAAGCCAGACCAGTGCTCCGGGTTGGTATCCCCCATTCTGAGCGTTGATGTCATAATGCTCCTTCATTCGGTCGCTGGCGGTCTGTATATTGTGACGCACTTGATTGTGAATGTTGTCCATTTTCCTGCGCAAACCGCTCACGTAGTCTTCGTCGGTAGGGACTTCGCCAGGCTTCACGCCGAATTTCAAGTCGCAGGGCAGTCTTGGCTCTCGCCCAAATACCACTTTCGCTGGGGTCTCTCCTGTGGTCTCATGAACGGACGAGCGGTATGCCAGTAGAAACAGGGGAATATACGTGTCCCAGTCTCTCTGGTGATCGGAGACGACCTTGGACAAATGTCGGTTGATGGTCCTGTTGAACCTTTCCACCATTCCGTCCGACTGTGGATGAAGCGCAGTGGTCCTAGTTTTCCGTACGCCGAGCAGAGTACACACATTCTTGAATAAGGTCGATTCAAAGTTCCTTCCTTGATTCGAATGCAGTTCCATGGGTGCACTATACCGACTGATCCATTCCTTGACAAGGATTTCAGCAATAGTGACCGCCTCTTGGTTAGGTAGGGCGTATGCTTCAACCCACTTGCTGAAATAGTCCATTACCACGACGATGTATTTATTTCCATTATTTGTTTCTGGAAATGGACCTGCTACATCGATGGCAACTCTCTCAAAAGGACTTCCCACGTTATACTGTTTCATGGGAGCCTTGCCTCGCCTGTGGGGACCGTTACTGGCTGCGCATACTACACATTTCCTGCACCAATTCTTTACGTCTTCTTTGCAATTCACCCAGTAGAATCGCTCGCGCACCTTCTCCATAGTCTTCTTAATTCCCAAATGTCCTCCCGAAGTACCATCGTGAAGTTCCCTCAGAACTTCTGACACCCTATTCTTGGGAATTAGTAACTGTGTTTTCTGTTCCGTGCCTTCATGGTTCCCTATGCTTCGTTTGAGAAGACCATGATCCAGCACTATGGAGTCCCACTGCGCCCAGTATGATTTCACGGATGGTGCACAGGGTGCTATCTCTTCCCAAGTAGGCCTTGTCTCCCTACTTTTCCATTCCAGCACCAACTTCAAGTCCGGGTCGTTCTCCTGGTCTCGTCGCAATGCTTCGCCTTGCCATTTGTCGTCAACAATGACCGTCCTTGAAGTCATGGCTACTTTCTCCTCCAGACGACTACAGTGCTTACAGTCTTCAGCACAGGGTCTTCTAGACAAAGCATCGGCATTTCTATGGCTTGTTCCTGCCCGATCCTGGATTTCAAAATCGTATTCCTGAAGTCGTTCGATCCATCGTGCAACTTGTCCTTCAGGATTCTTGAATCGGAGGAGCCATTTTAAGGCGGCATGGTCCGTCCTCAGGAGGAAGTGTCTACCATATAAGTATTTGTAGAAATGTTCTATCGTCTTTACCACGGCTAACAATTTCCTTCTGGTGACGCAATAGTTACGCTCCGGTTTTGACAGGACTTTGCTGAAATAGCCGATCACCTTTTCTTGCCATCTTGTATCTGGGAAAGTACGCCACCAATACCAACGTTGCTAGCGTCTGTGTCCACGACGAACTTGCCTTCCGGGAGAGGGTAACTCAGAATAGGAGCACTTATCAAGTACTGCTTTAGGCGTTCAAAGCTAATTTGGCAATGCTGGTCCCATTCAAACGGGCGACCTTCTTCGGTGAGCTTTGTCAACGGCTTAGCGATGTCTGCAAATCCGGGAACATAGCGCCGATAGTAAGTACACAGGCCTAGGAAACTCCTTATGTGGTGTTTATTTTTGGGTGATGGCCAGTCTCTCACCACTTGAATCTTCACTGGGTCCACGGCGATTCCATTTCCGTTAACAATGTGGCCCAGATAATTCACTTCCTTCTGGAACAGATGGCACTTCTTAGGACTAAGCTTTAGCCCAGCTCCGCGAAATCGCTGGAACACTCCTTCCAGATTCTTCAGGTGGTCGTCGAATGTTTTTCCCACCACAATTATATCGTCCAGGTACACCATGCACGTTGTCCAGGACAGACCCTTCAGAACCGTCTCCATTAGCCTCTCGAATGTCGCTGGGGCATTACATAACCCAAATGGCATCACCGTGAATTGCCATAGTCCCATACCAATGGAAAACGCAGTCTTTTCTCGGTCTTCGGGCGCTAGCTCCACTTGCCAATATCCGCTCTTTAAGTCCAAAGTCGAAAAGATCTTCGAACCGGCCAGAGTGTCCAAAGTATCGTCAATCCGTGGCAGAGGATAGCTGTCCTTCTTGGTGACATGGTTGAGTAACCGGTAGTCTACGCAGAACCTCGTGGACCCGTCCTTCTTCTTCACAAGCACTACTGGTGACGCCCAAGGGCTGCTTGAAGGTTCTATTACATTGTCTTTTTCCATATCGCGAATAATGCGTTCCGCTTCCTCACGTTTCGCCAAGGGCAACCTCCTTGGAGCTTGACGGATGGGTCTTTCTTCTCCGGTCTCTATCTTGTGTTTTACGACGTCGGTTCTTCCCCTAGGTCCGTTTTCTACTTCGAACACGTCCTGAAAGCGACCGATCAAGTCCCTTGCTTTTGTCTTCTGCTCTGGAGTCAACTCCTGGGCTGACGGCATGACCATTTCCAACAACTTCTTTGAGACCTTCGTCTCTTGCAGCTTTACTTCAAGTTGGCGGGAAATGGAGGACACCATGGCGCAGCTTCCCAAGATTGTCCCCTTCTTGATGTTGACTGGGAAACAGTTGACATTCATCAGGCGGACTGGTACTTCCTTTCTCGCCGTTAACAATGCTTTCCCAACGAGAACTCCTCTTCCAATCTTCAGATCGTCAGTATTGGGTTCTACTATAATAACTTGTCCATTTTGAAAAACGCCATTCAGATTGGCGTCGACGATGACCTCGGTCCTGCTGGGTAGCACAACGCCTTCGGCAAGGATAACTCGAGCGGCCATGTCTCCTCGTTGGTGTAGAATCAACTCCTCGTTATTGACAGCCAAGACACCACGCTTCAGATCCAATTGAAACCCGTGGGTACACATGACGTCCATTCCCAGAATCGCCTCGTCCTCTATTTCTGCTATCAGCGCACGGTGTTTGATGGGAGTCGATCCGATGGTAATAATCACCTCTACTTCACCATGGACAGTAGCTGATGTTCCAGTTGCTGTCCTCAATTTCCACTTAGTCGGCTCGGTGCGTTTTGATGACTTGATGACGTCTGGCCTCAAGATAGTCTTCGTCGCACCCGTATCCAGCAACATAGTGTGAGGGATGTCATCAATGGTGGCATCCACGAAAACACTGCTGGTTAATTGTCGCAGGGATATCACTTGCCTGGCTTCCGTCTTTAGGGGCCTTTGAATGCGGGTTGACGTTTGCCCTACTGCACCGACACGACTTAGTTTCCTTCTTGAAGGATCCTGGCTGGGTTTGGGACATCGCCGAATATGTTCCTCCTCCTGGCAATTCCGACTCGCCAGCCGATTCTTCTGCTTCAAGGCCTGCTCCAAAATGCGGCGAACGTCCTCGACGGTGGTAAACTCCTTGGGCCGCTCCTCTGCAGTAGATCGCACTTGGACGTTGATGGGTTCCTCTTCTTGGAAATCCATAGCAGCTCGTACCTTGACATGCCCTCTTGAGACTCGCTTCGCCGCCTCGTATTCCAAAGCGTAAGCCAATGCGTTCTTGGATGTCTTTGGGTGAGCCATTCTCAATGCCTGCTGGTTGTCTGGGTCACGAATTCCATCTATAAATGTCTGCACCGTCAAACATTGCAGGAATTCTACAGGAGCTGCAGGATACGCCAACTGGGCTAGGCGCGCTACATCGGCTTCGAATTCCTGAAGACTCTCTCCGGACTTCTGACAACGATTCCTCAGCTGCGCATGGTACACCTCTGTCAGATGCGCCTGACCATAACGCATCTCCAGCCTGTTCACCAGCTTGTTGAAATCTTCTTGTTCCTCTGGCGGCATCGTTTGTAGCACATCGATAGCCTCTCCCCTCAAGGCCACAATTAATGAAGTGCCTTTCTCACTGGCTGTCCATCCATTCGCCTTTGCTGCTGCTTCAAATTGTTTAAAGTAATTAGGCCAAGAAGACTTCCCATCGAACGTCGGTGGTTTTATTTTTAAATTTGAAGTTCCCGCTGGTCCTTCCACAGTTCGCGCCTCATTACTCTCTAGCACCTCTGCTGGTAACTGATCCCCGAAAATTCGCATCCCTGCCATGATCTGTTCTAGATTCTTAATTTTGTTATCCTGCTGGAATATTATTTCTTCCATATTTTCTTGCAGGTTCCTTGTCTCTTCTGATATTTTTACTACTAGTTTTTCTTCGAGTCCTTTCGATTGTTCTAGAAATTCATCCTTCAAATTTTCAGACTGTTCTAGAAGCTTCTCGTCTATATTTCTAGATTGTTCCAGCAATTTCTTCTGCAATTCATTGAAATTTCCAGATTGTTCTCGAAGCTTCTCTTCTAAATTTCTGGATTGTTCCCGAAGTTCATCTCTGAAGTTTCCAGATTGTTCTCGAAGTTTCTCGTCTATATTTCTGGATTGTTCCAGCAATTCCTTCTGCAATTCATTGAAATTTCCAGATTGCTCTCGAAGTTTCTCGTCTAAATTCCTGGATTGTTCCATTAATTCATTTTGTAATTCCTTGAAATTTCCAGATTGTTCTAGAAGTTTCTCGTCCAAATTTCTGGATTGTTCCCGAAGTTCGTCCTTGAGATTTCCAGATTGTTCTCGAAGTTTCTGGTCCAAGTTTCCAGATTGTTCTCGAAGTTTCTGGTCCAAATTTCCAGATTGTTCTCGAAACTTCTCGTCTAAAATTCTCGATATATCGGCGGAACCACACGTAACTTCGAACAAGAATGCTTCTGGATCATCCCCAGCTGTCTGGAGAGCTTCTCGAAGACGCTGTTGAAGTGCAGCTTTCAAACCGGAAGTTTCCAGCTCTCGTTCTTCTAATTCTATTTTTAGTTCGGCCACTTTTAAGTCTTTCAACAGCACTTTCTTTGTAGCCATTGTTTTTCCGAGCACTACACTTTATTTAATGATTTATTTAATTTTAATTTGATTTAATTGTTTATTTATTTTCACGAACCGCACACCGGACACCACTGTAATGTTTTTAGAATTATTTTGATTTATTTTTAAATGAAACACTTGATGAAACTAATAACTAATTTATTTACACACGACTTAACACTAATTTATTTATAACGGACTAAGACTAATTTATTTTTACAAGCCGAGCAATTACACAGTAAGTAACTCTACGTTGAACTCCCTCAGACTCATCGTCTTCGTGTATTTATACTAGAGGGGCGGCTTCTCCAGCAACCCCCAGCGTATTCTCGAATGCGACGGACTTCTCCCGTAGTCTGCAGAACCTTCGGGAGTCGGCCAGACTTCAAGGCGCTTGTCATGTCGGCCGTCGGCGGAGTGCATGACTCACTCTTAGTTCGTCACATTATCTTAATGTATACAGGTTTATTAAATAACTGTTAATTAAGATAACTAAAGCTTAGGAACTAACGTATAGTTCAATAAATTTCAGGTCACAGACGGGTGTGGAAAAAAAACTCATATCTTACCTTAGAACAAATACATTTGGATTACAGCGCTGTTTCGCTAAACGAAAGCAAGATTCCACAATTTACGCCTTCTGTTCCATTTTGTAAAAATATAAAATAAAAATGAATTTAACTAAACTAGTGATTTAATATTTGAGTTAAGAAAGATTAGGTGCCAAAGTGAAAAAAAAACTCAAATGTTAAGTCGACAGCAAAATGTATATTTACCTAAGACATGAAATTTTATTCCATAGCCCCCGCGTCCTGAAATTTATTGATGAGAAAATTTAATGTGAGAAAAGTTTGTATTCAAATGTAAACCTTCACATTATTTATTTTGTTTTCTGAAGTAGAGCGTGTGTGGTGTTAAAAATAATTAAAAACAGTAAATTCAATAACTTTTTAGTATTGATTTTAGAAATTTAAAAGACTTTCAATATGCTTTAACAGCACGCAATCTTGTCGTATAAATGAGCCATGGAAGAAGGAATACTTAGTAACTCACCCTGTATATTTTTTTAGCATTCAACTAAAATCCGATTTTACAATCGTCGGATAAACAAAGTATGACAGTATTCCTGGAATAACGTGACGTAGATACGAAGGAATGTTATAGTATATGATATTAGACGAATGGTAATTCTGCTCTTATTCCACGATTGTAAAACTGGGCCTAAGCGTCACGGTAAACTCAAAAATTAAGTCGTGAATTTAAAAAAAAGTTTTTATTTCATATTGATTTCTGTGACATTTTTCGGACCATTTCTAGTACAAAATGTTTTAAAGCTCAAATTTTCTACATCACGTTGTTCCAAGAATTATTCTCAGTTTATCCGACTATTGTATTGTAAAATCGGGCTTAAATTGCGTTACCTGCGCTTGTACAGGTACAGTGACGACCATGAAAAACGGACCATGTAGAGGGTTTTTATTTACATTTTGAACGCTACCTACACATTTTTATCATCAGACGTATCAAACAATGTTGAATACAAAAGTTTTATGGATCGAACGACCAGAATTGACTAAAAGCAAAAACAAATGACGATCTGAAACCTAACAAATGAATAACAACTTTGTTATTTTAAATGGAACACTAAGTATATTTTCTCAAATTAAAAAAATATTTACTTCCTAATTCCAAAAATATGTAGTTTGTCTATGTTTTGTTTCTTACATTTTACAATATGTATTTAAGTTTGAAATTATTATTGTTTTGGTATATTTTATATTTTAATTAACTTATTTATATAGGTAGTACATTTATTTGTCTTAGTTATTAGCGTTTTGTCTTATAAAATCTCCCAGATGAGCAGTCCTTTAATTATACAATCAATAATACAATCAATTTGTCGTTGGTTAACGGCGTGTTCCCGGAACAGTTAAAAGTTGCAATTGTGAAGCCAATTTTCAAGCAAGGAGAAACTACCTGTGAATCTAATTACCATCCAATTAGCCTGCTTACATCTTTATCAAAAATATTTGAAATGGTGGTCTACAAAAGAATCTACACATTTATAACATCATGTAATATATGGAGTCCACAACAGCATGGGTTTCTGAAAAAAAGAAGCACCGAGACGGCCATGTTTCATTTCATCTCATGAATTTTAGAGAACCTGGATAAAAAATTTATAACCTGCGGTTTTTTCCTAGACTTAACTAAGGCTTTTGACTCACTGGACCATGACATACTATTGATAAAATTGGATCATTACCGGCATACGCGGTACTCCCCTAGCATGGATAAAGTCTTACCTGCAAAACCGGAAGCAAAAAGTTGTTTTGACGCGAAACGGAACAGTTGAAGATCAAGTCCGCAGAGAAGTATCCTCTTGTTCGTGCTATTCATCAACGACTTACACTTCCACATGAGTGATACAAATCAAATATTCAACTATGCAGATGATACGGCGCTGCTGGTAAAGGGGTCGGTCTATCCAGACGTAAGTAGTGAATCTAAGAAATGCATGGACATTGCGAGCGAGTAGTTTCTATTTAACAAGTTAAAACTAAACGAGATGAAAACGAATAGCCTTCTATTCAAAACAACTAATACATATGATACACCGAAGGTCATCCAAGTAACTCAGACCAAAATGAAGCTAATGGACAGTGTCAAATATTTGGGACTATGTATAGATGATACTTTTTCTTGGGATCACCATGTAAATCATTTGCGAGTTAAACTCAGCTCAATTTGCTTCGCCATTCGAGTTTTAAGTCAATATATTAACACTTCACGGGTGCAATATTATATAGTCGTGTGGGGGAACTCAACAAAAGTGCGACAAATTTTTGTAATTCAAAAGAAAATATTACGTATTATGCTAAAGAAAAGAGCAGGGGATTCCTGTTACGGGTATATATATCTACAAACGCTTAGTTTTGCTTAAGAAGCACAATCATATTTTCATAGGGTCCATATTACGCCTCAATGAAATTATTTAACCAAATGAGATTCGGGCTGAGCAAGACTTTCGAAAATTCAAGAAAGAGGTTTTCAATCTTTTAGTGAAGCAGGAACCATACTCCCTAACTGAATATTTTAACGAATAAACTTGTTATTTTGTATTTTTTTCCTTTAGATTTTGACGTTTTCATGTATACACTACACATTTTTTTCTTTGTTGTATTAGTAATTTTGGAATAAACAACTATTATTATTATTATTATTATTAATTAAATAATAATTTAAATTGTTTTATTAATCAAGGTAAATTCATTGTTTTTTAATTTCAAACTTAAATATCGCAAAAAGTATGGAACCAAATATAAACAAACTACATATTTTTAGAATTAAAAAAAAATATCTTTCTTAATTCGAGAAAATATAGTGTTTCATAACAAAGTTGTTACTCATTTATTAATTAGGTGTCCGATCGTCATTTGTTTCTTTTTTTAATAAATTCGGACGGTTCAGACAAATCAATTAAACTTTTGTATTTATAATTTTTTTGTATGTCTAATAAAATATGTAGGTACCGTTCAAAATCTAAACAAAAACCTTGTACATGTAGTAAAACTAAGATGCTCAAAACGTAGCTATATTATGGATGTGATCGTTCTTTTCGATTGCAGAAAACTGTGGTAACCGTTGGAATGTTATTAATATCTTTATAGTCGCTCTCCTTTTATTGAGCTGAGCGGAACTGAAATAAAGAGACGAACTCTTGGTGATTTTGCCACAAATCTCAGTTCAGTTCAGATTACATAAGTGACGTTCCTATAAGTAACAAGTAAATTGGAACTGAGATTTCAGCCTCTTCCGTGCCTCCTCCCTTGCCACAGGAACATCACCATTACTAGATAAAAATGTCCATTCCAACTCAATTGTTTGTGCTAGCAAGAAGCAAGAACCCCATTTATGTAATCTGAACTGATATTTGTGGCTAAAGCAAAGCTCCTATTGGAGGCAATGGAACACCTTATAAAATTTCCTTATAGCGTTGATTGAAGAAACTCCTTCACTCAACGCTTATAGTTAATGTATACGTGTCATATGATTAGTTTAGTATAAATGAAATTTTAGAAATACCTACTAATGAAATTGTCAAAAGTGTGAACTAAACATAGTTATATGTGGTAATTCTGATGCAACCAAATGTATCAAAATTTTTCCTTCCAAAGTGAGCGCCAAATCTCAATACTGAGTTGAATTCAAGTCGTCCATACCAAATGTGACCAAATTTATTTTGTTTGGCATTAAGGTAAATTACTTTAAAGTTAGTTTAAAAACTTTTTTGATGGGATAGAGAATCAATTAACGATGACCCGTGGAAGCTTGAACTGAAAAAGTACTGAAAAGTGCCGCAAGATCGACGTATAAGGGTCTCTGTTATTGCCAATGGCTAACGATGTCTATATATCCGAAACAAGTGTTCTGAAAATTTTTAATCGTCGATTTGGGTATAAAGAAGCTGTCTACACGTTGGATTCCCAGATTGCTTACACCCGAGCTAAAACATCAAAAATTTCTCAAGAAAGTTTGGTCGCGTTGGAAAAGGATGGAAATTTTTTTTCTTGAGTTATCACCGGAGAAGAAACACTGGGACTTTCCCACTGAACAGGAATCCATACAGTGGATTCTTAACGGCTCTTCACCACCAAAAAAGTCAAAACACAATTTTCTGGAGAAACTGATGGGAACAGTTTTCTGGGATACTGAAAGAGTTTTGGTTATTGACAAAATACCGAGGCGTCTACTATAAATCATGAAGCCTATGGATACACAATTCAGAATTTAAAAACTGCTTTAAAGGAAAAACGCCAACATCGTCTTTCGCAAAAAAAGTTGTTGCAGTAGGTAATCAATGATTGGGGGTTCATTTCTATGAGTCCACAGTAATTAATTATATACTTTAACTCGTTCAGGCATCCACCTTACAGTCGTGAGCTAGCTTCATCAGACTTCTTTTTATTAAAAATATGTACAGGGTGTCACTAAATTAGGTGGACGTGGCTTAACCACAGATTCTCGACTTCAAAGTAAGATGATTGAACCCAACATATCTATATCTAAAAGTGCTTCTTTAAGCCAGTATACTGTTTCAAAATGCTTGAAAAAAAGGAATTTTTCTAATAACAAAAGAACACTTGAACCAATTTGGATGATATTTGGTATCAAGACCCACAGACCGGCAAGTCACCTTTCTAGATGGTTTTAGTTATTTGGTGTAGACTGCTATCGTAAGAAACAGGGTTACCACAACATAGATTTTTCAATAACTTTCTTGAGGTTAAGAAAATAACTATTATTAATAAGCTTTTAAAGACGAGCATTAATTTCGTGTTTTGTAATTGTCGATAATTCTTACAGTCACAAAATAGAATAATCTAAGTGCTTATTGGAAAAAGTAGAAAATACATAAAGAACAAATGCCTCTTACATATATAACTAATTTATTTTTAGAAAGAGTCATTTCTTAGTAAACTTTTTTGTCTTTGCAAATTTTGATACCTGTTATGGTTTAATCAAAAAACTGTTTGCAAAAACCACTCTACAGTCATTTAAATTTTTTGTTTTTTGACAATCATAACAGATACCAACATTTGCAAAGACGCAGAAAAGTTTACTAAGGAATGACTCTTTCTAAAAATAAGCTAGTTATGTATGTAAGATGCATTTGCTTTTCATTTATTTCCTACTTTTTCCAATAAGAAGTTAGATTTTCCTATTTTGTGACCAAACGGTAAAAAGCATCAACAACTACAAAGACACGAAAAAGTTTCCTAATGAATGCTCTTTTCTAAATACTTATTAATTATAGTTATTTTCTTAAACTCAAAAAAGTTATAGCAAAATCTGTGTTGTGGTAACCTTGGCAAGTATATCTGTATTTCATTTATAAATGTTTTACTCTCATAAATATTAAATCTTTGTATGCCCCTCCCATTACTAAATCCGCACTGTATATATTTTATTGTTGCCTTCATTTTATTTCTTATTCTTTTTTACAATACTCTAACAAAAATCTTTCCTTTTATTTCTCACTAAGTTACTAAATTAAGGCCCAGTAGTACAATTCCAGCTTAATTGTAAGCCAAATCTTAAACCCTTAATTATAGGGATTATGGGTTTAAGCTTCAGCTTAAGTTGAAACAGGGATTGTACAATTAGGCCTAAATAGAAATGTAGTTATTCTAAATATAGTTATTCTAAACCCAATCAAACAAATGGCAATCAAATATAAGGACACTAGGTACGCAATGCAAGATGCTTTAACATAGACAAGGAGAAGCATGTTTCTACTTTTGGGAAAGAAAAGTTACAAAAAATCATGTTAGAAAATTTTTGATTGATAATATGAATCAATTATTATGATAATTAATCCCTAGGCCCAGTTTGATTCTTGAAACCTGATCAGTTTGAAGAAAGGCTAACAATTCGATATTAGTTTTTCCGTGCATCACTACATTCCCACGAAAGAAGCTTTTCATCGTACTTGATTAATCAAATGTAGTTTTCATTAATGACAATTTAATCACATTAATACAAGATTGTAACGTTGGCATGTGAATCAAAAATATGCCGTCGTACGAAGTGATTGACAGGAATGGTGACTGTTTTGTTATAATTAGAAAGATGTTAGTTTGTGTTTTGCAAACTAGTGATGCTTAGTCGTAAGTTGAAATATTTAAGCTGATGAACAAAAAATGTTTAAAATATGATCAATTTATCAAGAAACAGTTATCAGTTCATATCAAATTATGATAGATAATCTTCGTTATTTTTGCAATAAATCGATTCTTGAAAACCTCATTTGGTTGAAGCTAAATTATGATTCTATTTGAGCTGTTAAAGAATTCTTCAGAATGTCCGTACAAAATAATGTACACAACTGAAAGTATGTGACATTATCTGGTGGATAAAAACTTTTAAATCTTCGAGCAATTAAAAATATATGTATATGTAATTAGATTAACAATTTTTTTATTTGCATTCATTTGTGGATTTCAATGAATTATTATAATTTTATTTATAATTGTATACAAATGTATCTTCTGAGAACTATGGAGTTTAGTTTGTCTGGTTTATCTAAACAGCGCGAAAGTGTTTATTTAGATTACACAAGGTCGTTTCCACATGCTCCGATTTTATTTAATAAAGCATTTCATACTTTCTTCAAGTCGACATTTGATTATCTACGCGTTACGCATTCCCCAATATTAAAATTACAATTGCAAAACCGTAGAACTTGAACTGGCGGGTCGGGAATGTTTGCAAATTCTTTTTTTATTTGATAAGACCACCACAGATGAGCGTCATTAAATAAAACACGTCAGCGTTCCATTATTTTTATCGCGGCAGAATGATCACTTTTAGAGTATAATATAAAAATATAATAGTATTTATCAATTTTGCATATCTATCTCTCGAATTGTGTTTCTGATAAAATTCTTCCGCTAAAACTGCGAAATGTTTGATTCGTTTTACTTTTGGCGGTTGTTTTGTTGCCGCTAAAAACAGTTTATTTTTCGTCGTCCACATTCATTTATAGGTTGATGCGATATTTAACTTATCATATTAGCTTTCGATAAGGCCGATAAATTAATTGATTTTTAATTTAAGCATTGTGTTAACCTGATTATGAACGTTCTGCTTGTATACACTTTGATAGGGTCGGCGGAGGTCATTCTTTTTTTGTGCTGGTTTTGACTGGTCTCATTTACAATCATAATCTTATTTATACAGAAAGGGTCATAAATTGTGAGTAACAATTGTTTACTGTCAAAATTACATTTTTTTCTGAAAAGCACTTAAAATAAAAGAACCAGTGAGAAATATAACAAAATTTTATATCATTCGATTATTGCAGAAAATCCGTGGACACACTGTATTTGTTTAAATTTAAATAACAACTTCTCAGTGCTCTGTGAAAAGTAAATAAATGTTTGTTGACCATTACCGGATTTCGTGTTTTTTTTTCTCTTAGTTTACATAAGCAAATATTTGAAAATGAGCATCTTTTTTACGAAAATAATCGTAAGGATATTATGAATTGTAAAATATTCCGTGGCCAAAAAACTTTCAGAATTTTTAACTCTTATTAACGACCCTTTTCATTTAACAGTTTTCAGAATCATGAAAGTTTCAATTATATAGAACTGTAGAGGCATCGCCCCTGTTTAAGTGCTTTAAACTCTGGGTTCCTACCCAGGTGCATTTTTCTTTTTATGTGCGAATGACAGAATTTTGAAATTTGATTTTAAGTTATACATCTCAAATGATTAAAAAAAATTGCCCCACATTTAAGAGAAAAAAGTGGTTTAGTGAAATTCTTTTAATATATTATTTCTGTTATTAACAGAGAGCGTGTTTTATCCTGGTTGAATCTCTTAAGTGGATCCTGTTAAGAATGCCTTAATAAAAACTTAACATTCGTTACAATGCAAACCATGTTGTCCTCCGTTCTACATACGTGTATGCACATTAGCCTATGATAGAGAGCAGACGACCTTAGGTTGTACCTAAGATCATTAAAACCGTAACCTCTGAATCAAATTATTTTTACGGAATCTTGTACATTTATTTTATATTAACTTATACTTATATTGTAAATGACTCGTATCAAAAACCTAAAACTGGCCGCTCTCTGGTTAATAACTACACTACTCAAAAAATAAAAGTAGTCAACCTTATTTGTTGACATAAGTTTAGGACGGCTGAAAATTTTTTGATATTAACTTAAATATAAGTTAATTTCTGTATAAGTAAAAGGGTATTTTTTAAACAAGTAATAGCTTTATAGATATGCCAAGTCTTGCTTAAAAATTTTAAGCATTAATGATAATGTTTCTGCATAACTTCTAACTTCTCAAAACACTTTTTAAATCATCTCTGTAAGCAATAGCACATCTCACAAAACTATGACGTCGTAATTTAAGTGGGTCCGAATCTGAACGGTAGAAAGGATTCTTATCTATTTTATATGAGAAGTAATATTGTAAAATTTAATCTAAGCCAAAAGATTTCTTAATGTTTTAACTTCGCAATCAATATGCTCATTTCATTTCACATAAAAATACATAAATAGTTTATTTTGTCTGAAGGCAGTGTACATATACAGGATGTCAAGTTTCTTAAAAAAATGTACATCATTTATCTTGGGAATTATTTCCATACAAAGTAATACTACAGGTTTAAACATTGCGTTTAACTGGACCAATTAGAAAAAAGATTATTACGTTTAGGTATATTTTTAGTGCCAACCAGTATTACCCAAAAGTTTTACTCTTCATTTTAAAAAGTCATACATTCCTAATTAAAAAAAAAAACTTTGACTATATTTTATTTTAGTAAATTGATTGTATTTACCTTAGAGATGATGACGGATACCGGGTATCCGTTTATTTAAGTGAAACCATTTCCGTTTTATGAACACATTTACCCGATAACTATCCCATATCCGATAATTACTCGATACTCATCACTCGGTAAGCACCCGGCAACCGAGTGACCCTTCATTTAAATTACTATAAAATACATTTTTGAAGCGTTATTCTTGTTTTTTTTTTTTTATTGACTATGAAGATTAGCCAGGTACCAATGACAGCTATCCGAGTAACAAAATTATCGGGTATCGGTCTCCCTAATTTCCTGTACCTTTGTTCTAAATAAAGAGACTTTTCAAGATAGATGACATTCTATACAGTGTGTCTCCGGATTGAGATCGCATTACGTATAATGGAGCAAAAATTTTGGAATTCAGGTTTACGCTTTATGGTTCAGGTCTGTTTGGCGCGAAATGAATGTGTGCTAAATTTATGTCGAAAGTCTTTAAGGAGATGGAATCAATGCAAGAAGAAATAAATCAGTGTAAGGTAAAGTCATTTTCCTTTTAAATTTAGGAGAAAATTTTATTAAGATAAAATGTTTCTCATTTAAAATTAAGGAGATATACCACATCCCAACATCCTTTGAAGAAAAATAAAACTACGGAAATTACTAATAAATATTTCAAAGAGTTATAGAACGTTAATGCCCTCTATTTATTGATTAAGAAAGAAGAGAGTTAAGTTATATTCTAATATGGGTGGAGCATTGGTCACATTCAGAGTACGTAAGTGCCCATTCACAATGGACGTAAGCGTAAGAAATGCGTAAAAATTGTAGATACATAAATGCAATTTTTTAGTGTATGTGTCAATCAATACTCTTGTAATCGATAATAATGAGTCTCGGCCCTCTTCTTTTAGTATATTATGTATAAAATGGTTCGATAAGCATACAGAAAATGTACATTTATGTATCTACTATCTTTACGTGTTTATTACGCTTACGTCCATTGTGAATGAGCACTAACAGTTACGGAACAGTTGTGAACGTTACGGAACGTTCCTATATTGTACCGCTACCTTTGTAACATGTTGCAGAGCGGTCGCCATTTTTGGTAGTTAATTTCATTTTCGCTACATTTAGTGAGCAGCTGCAAGGTTATGCGAATCATGTCATATTATTAATGATAATAATTTGTAACGGCTCGGCTAATTCTAATGCAATTTGTTCTATATGATTCAGATTTAAATTGTTTTCGAACAAATCATTTAAAAAAATTTCATTATCAAAACAAAACTACACTGACAAGTAAAAACCCACAGATTATCTATCTTGTAGAAACCGCTCCTAAAAGAGCTAAACAAGAAACGTAGCAAACGTTGAGGGAGCGTATCGGTAGCAGTAGCGCTTTCTGCTACGTTATCTGAATGTGACCATTATTTGAGTAGTCATATTTTATTTGTTTTTTGATTAATAAATAGATGACGCTAATGATTTCCCATAATTCTATTTTTCTTCCAAAAATGTTGAAATTTGGTATATCTCCCTAATTTTAAATGAAAAACATTTTATTTAGGTACTAAAATTTTCTCCTAAATCTAAAAGGAAGAACACTGTACCTTAGACAGACTTATCATCTTGCATTAATTCCACCCATTTGAAGATCTTCGTCGTCAAATTGAGCACAACTCATTTCGCTCCAAGCAGTATGAACTCCAAAGCATGAAATCTGAAATATTTACTCCTTTATACGTAACGCGAACTCAATCCAGAGACACACTGTATTTTATTTTTATAGGAAGAAGTGTGAGCGTTATCAATATTTTCAAACAAATATACAAATCAAATATACAAAGTGGTCCATAAGTAATGCGACAGAGCAACAGTTCAACCAAATTAACTCCAAAAGTTGATAATAAAGGAAAAATATAGGTGCTTCAAATAAAAATTTTCATTTTCTTCAAATAATAATACAGTGAGATTTTTCTCGGATAAAACATATGCATCCTTACTGCAATATAGTAAAAGTAATTATTTTTTAAATCGAACATAGGTGGGTTTTGTTACTATGGATACCATTCATTCTTGTTAGTTTAGCACTGAAGTTCTTTTCTCGAGATAGATAAAAATAATACTCAGTTTTCTGGACGTTTGAGAACGTATCCCAAACGGTCATAAAAATTGTTGCCTTAAACTGGACCCTGCTCAATATCAGTTGTAGATTTATATCCTTTCATTCATTGAATATATATCAAATTGCATTATATATGTAAGTAAGTAAGTAAGTAAGTATGTGTCACAAGTTATGGCACTGCTTTTCAATTAAACGGAACGATTGGAATGCAAGACTACAACAAAATGGCGATTATAATGACATCACTTGTGAAGTCTATTAAAGTTAATCATATATACCGTTATGTTCAAATTTTGGGAGCATAAAATAGACTCAATTCTAAAACTAAAAAACACAAAAATGGTAGGTCGATCTTTATTTGTTCTGAAGTTACAGGCATTTGAGAGTATAAATAATCATACTTCTAAACCAAATAAAAACTTAATGAATGACATTTTCAAATAAAATTTCAAAATGTCCTCCTCTCTGCCGAATACAAGCTTGTGCTCGTATGTCGATGGATGAAGTAACATTTCTTATTTCACGAATATTTTCTCGTAACTGTTGAGCAGCATGCTGAATCTTTTCTAACAATTCCTCCCTGGTGCTTGAAATGTGTTTGTACACTAAAGCTTTCATGGTTCCCCAGAAATAAAAATCGAGAGGATTATGGTCAGGGGATCTAGGTGGCCATGCAACAGGACCACCACGACCAATCCATCGTGGATAATTGTTGTTCAGGGAGTTACGGACTTCAATTTCGAAAATGTGCTGGTGCACCATCCATTTGCAACCACATATCTCTTCTTATGATTAAAAGAATATCCTCTAAAAGCGTTGGCAATTCCTCAATAAGGAACTGTAGGTAACTGCCCGCATTTAATCTCATAGGAAAAATGTAAGGACCAAGTACCAAATTATCGATTAATCCAGCCCAAACATTCACAGAAAAGTCATGCTAAAAGTTAGATGTGCGTTATACCTTGGGATTTTCTAGTTCCCACCTGTGTAGGTTTCTTAGATTTACAATACCACGTCTCGTAAAAGAAGCTTCATCTGTCCAAAGCACTGTTTTGTGGAAATGCAAATTTAGTCGTGACTGTCTTAGGATCCACGAGAATAAACTAATCGACAATCGTAGTCTGCTTCAAGCAAACTTTGCACTTTTTAGTAATGATATGGATAAAGGCCCTCACGTTTAAAAATTCGCCAAACAATAGTTTGTGGTACTCCAAATTGCCTGCTAATTCGACGTACACTAATGGTTGGATCCTGAGTAACAACAGCATGTAACACTTGTTCATCTAAATTTGCTGGCAAATTCACTCCTCTGTCGAAAAGGTAACCACGTAATCCGCACTCTCTAAATTGTCTGTGTACTTCTACAAATGTTCTGTAAGCGGTATTCGCCTATTTGGAAACCGATGCCGGTATTCTCTAACTGCTTGACGTGCACTCCCGTTGCAGAAACCATAAATAAAATTCATATCCGCATACTTTTCATTAGGAAACCAGTAAGGCATTTTCGATAAATGTTTTTCCACGAAAGTGACATTTAGTAAATTCGTTTTTATTTTTTGACAAACGTCATCGTCATGTTGCATGGCCATCTAGATCCACTGACCATAATCATCTAAATTTTTATTTCTGGGGAACCATGAAAGCTTTAGTGTACACACCCCTACATTTGAAACACCAGAGAGAAATTTGGTATGGATAAAAATTGTCTTAGTTGTTATCGTTTTGTCTTATAAAATATCTCAGACAAGCAGTCTTTTATATTATAATTAACACTTATCACACAATAAAATTTTTATTAATTAAAGTAAATGCATTTTTTTTAATTTCAAACATATAGACAGACTATATATTTCTGGAATTAGGAAGAAAATATCTTTCTTAATTCGAGAAAATGTACTGAGTGTTCCATTTAAAATAACAAAGTTGATACTCATTTTTTAGGTGTCCGATCCTCAATTGTTTCCTTTTTTATCAAATTTGTATTTAATATTTTTTGTATGTTTAATAATAAAATATGTAGGTACAGTTCAAAGAATGAACAACAACCCTGTACATACATAATTTAGTTTGGAATTTTTGATAACTACTGTTTTTGTTATGATAATAATTTTAACAATTTTTCTTTAGGTCTTTCTGTTTTGAATAATCATTCAAATGTTTCAGGACTTTGTTACGCCGAATTTGGAGCCAGAACACCTAGGGCCGGTTCAGCGTACATCTACAGTTACGTGTGTGTGGGTGAATTCATAGCGTTTGTGATAGGATGGAATCTAATATTAGAATATGTCATAGGTAACTACGAATGTTTTCTCTTTGCTTGTTCCTCGAACCGAGCTCAAAGTTTCCTCAAAATCTAACCCGATTTAACTTCTTCTTGCATGAGAAACTGAACAGTTATCTCCATCACCTGCTCACTCATTTGGCCTAATGAATAAAATTTAAGCAATGGAGAAGTTTACTATTTTTTTAAGAAAGAAAATAAAGTTAAAGCAAGCTGATGTAAGACTGTGAAAGAATTATTAAAATATCTTTAAAAAATGGTCAAATTATAAGAGTTTTGTGATAATAGTTTCCGAGCGACGTGACGCCATTTCTCCTATTCGGCAAAGTTTGACGCTTTACAAATCCCACTTCCATTTTAATGCATATGCACAGGTAATAAACAACAAGCAATGTAACACATGAGTCAAATTGAATGAATATTAACTTTATGTAGCTATCTAACAGAGTAACCGCTTTCAACTATGCACTATGCCAAGAAGTGACGTCACAAGCGAGTCGTTCTTTCTTAAAACATGACAACTTTAAAAGCCTATTTCTCCGTTATTTATCGAAGAATTTAAATAATTTTCACCAGTCGGATACATTTGGTTTTATTTTACTATTATTTAGAAAATATTCTATTTCGAAGACGAGTAAACATCTCCACTGTTATAATTGCTTAAAAAGTTTGCTTGCAGAAAAAACAATTAGTTAAATATTTTATGAATAAAAGTCTTTGCTAGGTTTTCTACATCATGCAAGCAAGTGCTATTTTGATATGTAAGGACTTCGTAGTTTCAAGTTGAGAAATTATGAACACCTAGGCTAAATTATACAGGAATATTCACCGTGAGCGGTGGTGATAAACTATTTAAATAGTATGATATCAGTCATGGCGTCCTACCGGAAGTTGACATTGACTTAGGTAGATATTTGTTAGCAATTATTTATGTAGAAAAAGCAATCATTTCCTTTATTCATATTATTTTATACTAGAATTTTTTTAGGAAAATCTTTTACTCTAAGCTTTTTCTGAGTTATGTAGCAATTGCTATAAGATTCAGCAAGCACTTGATATTGTTTTCATATAAATTTAAGTATTTACTAGGAAACTTTAAGGAAAAACAATTGCTAACTTTTTATTCCCATTGTGCTAGTCGGTAAAAGAGGAGCACAATTAACAAGGGCTCTGCGTTGGAGCACCGATTCCAGAAAGAAGAAAGAAATTGTAATTGATTGTAAAACATACAGTAGTTCTTTGTTTATGACAAGTTTGCATCTACAATAAAAAATATGTTACTTAGGAAAGAGTAAAAATGTTTTTCAGATGATTGTTGCCAAGTAAATGGCTCTTGAGACTGCAATCATTATTTTTTAGACCATGAGCTGACTGCATATTTTATGCATCGTTCAAGACCTTATACAAAGCTATCTGATTGCAGATTTTATCGGTATTTTATCATTAAAATCGCTTTAATTAATTGCAAACGTCCATTAAATGCAGTGCAATGAATTATTTTTAGAGCAAAATAATGCTTTCAATTAATATAATACAATATATATATCACTCATTTTAACTCAACACAACTGGGAAAGATGAACAATAAATGCAATTTTATGTTAGAATATTTCAGTTATCAAACTTTTTCTGCAGAGAAAAATTGAATTTTTTCTTAAATTTAAACTTATAAACTTAAAAAAAATAAATATGAAGTGGGCAATATAACTGAATGTACTGAAACTTATTTAGTTAACTTAATTTTCCAATAGTAATAATAATTTAGAATTTGAAAACTGATTAGTATTTCTTGTAAAACTGCTGCTTTTAGGGTCTGCCAGTGTCGCAAGAGGATTGAGTCTTTATTTGGACACACTAATAAATAATACACTCCAAAACACATTCATCGACATTGCCCCAATAAATGTCAGCTTCTTATCAGCATACTTTGATTTCTTCTCCTTCGGCATCACCATATTTCTAACAGGTACTTAACTTCTTGCTAAGAAAACAAACGGACTACTCAAACGCTTTCCTTTACAGTCGGACTTGCATTCGGTATGAAAGAGAGCACGTGGTTGAACAATCTGTTCACCATTATGAACATATTTGTTGTGCTTTTCGTCATTATTGCTGGATCTCTTAAAGGTACTTAAGTAATACTTCTCGCATTTTTCACATTCTGTATAATATAAAATTTTCAGCTGATCCAGAAAATTGGAATGTACCGGCCAATGTATCGGATGAAAGAATCGGGGAAGGTGGATTTTTCCCATTTGGAGTTGAAGGCATGATCAGAGGTGCTGCAACTTGTTTTTATGGGTTCGTGGGTTTTGATTGCATTGCCACAACTGGAGAAGAAGTTAAAAATCCAAGAAGAGCTATTCCAATCGCTATTATTTTATCTTTATTAGTCATATTTCTATCTTATTTTGGGACAGCTACAGTCATAACTATGATGATTCCATATTATGCGCAGGTATGTTAATGTATCAGGTCATCATTTAATCTTGTATCCCGCGTGACCTATGACATACGACAATGACATAGTTACATCTTCGTTTTGGAAGTACTACATATTATATTTGTCAAAGTGCATGGTTTTCTTTTTGAAGATTTACTACAATCCTAAAAAATAAAACAGTGGCAAATCCAAATACATTTAATGTCACCACAGTTCTGCCAACTGTTTGTACTGATTTGTCCAGAGCACAATTTAATCACGTGACATACAATAAATTATGAAGAGCCTGTATAAGGAAAATACTTCTTGAAAATGCTTCAAATTTCTTGTCCATTAAAAGTTATGTAACAAATTTGTGATATACTTTTCTGGATACCTTCTAAATGCCTCTATAATTTATTTATCATTTAGCTAACAAAGTTTACGAAACTGAAACTACATATGCACCAATTGGAGGAAAACTACAAGAAAAAAGCAAAAGTAATTTGAGATCAAACTGTAAATGTATCAGAATTAAGTTTTTAAAATTCATTAAAATTTTGATGTTGAACTACACGTTCACTTGCAAAGAATTTTTAATAGTGGAAATACTTAGATCAAATTTTAATTAGTATTTTTGTTTCTGTACAGAACATTTCACTGTCAACAGAATAAAAGATTCCTGCAAATGTTGACATTAGTTGTAAAATTTTACATATTTTACATTTCAATACTTTACCTATAAACAATATTTGGAAATGAAATAATTTGACATCAAACCTGGTCACAAAATCACTATAAAATATAGTCAAAATTGATTTTTTTTTAATATTCTTTGACAATAAGTTGTTTTTTTTTTGTGTGCACTATTACACAAATTATAAATTGTATAGGATATTAATGCACCAATTCCACATGCTTTCGAAGAAGTTGGATGGACTGTTGCTAAATGGATTGTTTCCATTGGAGGAATCTTTGGATTATGTGCCAGGTAAATATCAAATAATAAAATGGAAAGAAGTAATAAATAAATAATTCAAGCATTGTTCTTGACTGAGAGAGTGTAGATTTCACTTAAAATAATTCTTTTTTTTGCAGTAATTTTAGTTCAATTATTCCACATACAAAAATGTTTATAATTTCTCTTTCAGTTTGTTTGGTGCTATGTTTCCTTTGCCAAGAATAATATATGCAATGGCATCTGATGGCCTGATTTTTAAATTCCTGGGCAGTATAAGTACACGATTCTCAACTCCAGTTATTGGAACCATACTAGCAGGGCTTTTAACAGGTACTTTTATAGTGTGTCTGTGAGTGAATGTCTCTCTAAAGTAATTTTAGGGACGTTTGGAAATAGAGGCTGAAAAAGAAATCGGGTTAATTTGAATAATACTGCAGTGATGATTTTACAGGTTTAATGTCAGCCATGTTCGAGCTTCGCCAGTTGGTGAACATGATGTCAATCGGCACTCTAATGGCATACACCATAGTGGCTGCATGTGTTTTACTTTTGCGGTAAGATATTAATGAACCTGAAGGTGTTTCACGTTGTTTTGCATGCTTTTGCTGTAATAGATATGAAACTTGAAGAAATCCAATTAATTTCACGAATGCAAAACTTTGAAATTTTTTTATGAAAAACCTTTTACTTTTATCAAATTAAAGAAAAAAGTACAATTTTATTTTATTTGTTTATTTTTATTGTACTATTTTACAGATACTCAGATTCTTCTAGCACTGTAAACAATTCAACAACAAACACAGATTCCCAAGTAGAAGATGCAAACAATGATAGTAGACATTTAATTAATGATGAAAGGATAACTTTCTCCAGCAGTTTCAAACAGTTGTTCAACGGAAGGGGTTTACGTAATCCATCACGTTTAACAGAAAAACTAGCAGCAATTCATGTAGCTTTATTTTGTAAGTCTGCACCTCACGTAATCAATGTTTGAACTTAGAACTTTTGTTTTCATAGGCTTTATTGCACTTTTACTTGGATTATGTGCAATGTTTTTGGTGGATGATATCCAACATGGAAAAGTGTATGCTATAGTTTTAACATCCATTGTCGGATTTTTGATTATTTTAGTATTAATGTCGTTGTCAATGCAGCCAACCTCCAACCAAGTCTTGTCATTCAAGGTAAGTGAGTTTACTGGGGGATGCCCACGTAGTGCACATATTTATAATTCAGGTTCCACTTGTTCCTCTTATTCCTGCCTTGAGTATAGCGATCAACATCTATTTGATGTTAATGTTGGACGCCAGTACATGGATTCGTTTCGGCATTTGGATGCTCATAGGTGAGTTCTTTGCGCTCTGCCTTGCATGCTGTACATAACTCGCATGTGTTGCACACTGTAATATTTCTCTAGGACTACTTATATACATACTTTCTATAAGATCATACCCTCACGCAAGAAATACTGTCATATCTAATAAATCTCTTGCTAACGGACATCTTAACGGAAGCGCAAAATCCAACGGTATGATAAACCACATAAGTGATGAGATGGAGGAAAAAACAAATTCGGTGGGTGACAGTGGAATCGAGAGTTACGCACCAAAGACCCCTACATACAACTCAATTAAAAGCATCGATAAAATTTATGTTGATGTTGACCCTCCTCGAATTATCGAGGGTGACCACGAGAAAAAATCGCTTTCGAGCATTGACGCTGCTTTAGGCATACTAGATGATGTCTTGACTACTGAAGAACTCGCCTCTCAGTCTGTGTTGCTTAATGTTGACGTTCCAAGCAGAAAAGCATCTGTTGATACCATGTCAGTAGCATCAAATGTACCACCTACACTAGAAAATGTTGTTGCTCTTGTCCATCGTGAAGATGTCGTTAGTAAACCTGCATCTCCCATTGTTATAAGTTCCAACCTTATCCCACAAGATCCCCCTGTAAATAAAGAACAAAAACAGAATGAAGCTGAAGACCGAATAAATTACAATGCAAGTCAACAGCTTCAATCATATAATAATGCTAAAGAAGATGTGCATGAAGAACAAAAAGTGAACGAAGGAGAAGATACAACAAATTATAGTGCAGATCAGGAAGTTGGTCGACCTGAAAGAGAAGGACAGAAGGAAACAGAAGACTTGGCAGCTTTCACTGCAAGCCAATCATTTGAGCCAGATATTAATGGCACGGGGAACAAAGTCGAATCAGTTCCAGTAGAGCAAGTAAAAAATGAAAATTTACAAAATAGTACTGAACCTGTTGAAGCAACTGAAAATCTCAAATCAAGTGAATTGCAAAATAACGTGCAAGAGCCTGTTAAAACTAGTGAGACTTCTCAAACCAACAATGTTGAAACAACAGCAGTTGAATCTGATAAAACAGATGAAGATCAAACAATTGGATCTGACGCAACAATAAAAGTTGAACCCGAAAATGAATCCACACCAAGTAAAATTGACGTAATAATTCCACCAATTCCTCCTCCACCACCTATGGAAGACTTTATTAACCGCAAGACAAGCACTGTCAAGCGTCCCAGTGATTCTACTAGCAGTCCTAGGCCAGCTCCACAACGTATGTACATAAAACAAAAACAACCTTCACCCTCACCAATCAGAGAGCCGTCTGAGGAACCACCACAATCTCGTCGACCAAGTGAAAATTATGTGAATGAAGACAATGTAGCATTTGGAAGCAATGCTCACAATAATATAATGAAAAGATTAAACGAAGTTTTAAAGAGTAGAGGCACAAAATTGACCAAACCTGAAGTGCATCAGCCAGAAGAATTGCCTGCAAAATCCAACACGTTAAAGCCGGTGATGTCCCAAATTATCTCTGAAATAATCAAAGCAAATACAAGTGATGAAGAATCTAAAGTGCCCAAAAATGAAGATAGAAAAGAACCAATGAAGAAAGAGGAATCTATTAAGAGAAATGAAGATGAAGAAGAGAGTGGAGTTGACACCAGGCCAGTTGCGCCCTCTGATATAAGGAAGAGATTAAATGAAATATTTAGATCTGATCCAAGGGCGACCATGAGTAATTTAAATATTGCCAGAAACAGTCCTAAAATTGACAGGAATCCAGGTAAAAGTACAGTTGAAACCAACCCTAATGAAAATAAAAATGCTGCTGAAATCAAACAGCAACACCAAGAGAAAATGGGTGATGTTTTCGCAACGATACGACTTCGGAAAACTGATAGTATAAAAAATGATTAACATTAAAAGAAAAAGAAACTTACATGTTTGAGAGAGATCTACATCAAACAAAGACGTTACAAGGGCTTTAATGCTTGATTAATGTATCGGGTGTCTAAGTAAATTTGTGTTGTGACCTCATATAACTTGTAACCTCGTGATTTGTAATTATTAGTGATAAAACAATTATTAATTTAGATACTGAATACATTTACATGTCGAATCGATGGTTATATTATATTTTGCAAGAAAAAGAATTCAATTAAGTTAAACTGAGTTAGAACCGAACGCAAGTGAAATTATTCATAATACTCCCGACTTTACAAGAAATTTCTTTTGATATTACTCCCCGCTCCTTTAACTTATTGCTTTTAATGTTTGTGCTTTCATGCTTGTCATTTTTTTGTCAATGTCCTAGAGATGTTATAACTGCTATTTGTGATGGTATAATCTGCATTAGTCCTAATGCTTTATATGTGCATGCAATGTTCTATGTAAAAAGTATGTAACACACATTCAATGACTGATTTTGATTAACTTCTAATTAGTTGATTAACAAGGTTTTGATTTTATACATAAGACTTGGAAAGTGCTGATTTTTTTATATTGTATATAAGTAGGTAAGACTTGATATTTATGAAGTGGACTGTCACTGAATTGTTTACAGGTTTTTCTATGTATGGATTTTATGGCTTTCCAAATAGTAAAAAAGAGTGTATAGAATATGAACGGTTAGAGTAAATTGTATTCTGTAGGTTTTTGAATAACTGCAACAGTGTGGACTCAAAAAAATGTTCACATTGAGAACACTAGTGCAGTTAATTGAAAATGCTATATAAGGTTTACCTCTATTTTATTTTGTTACCTGAACCACATACAACAAATTGTTAGTATTAATATTATTTATATTTTATTTTTCTGTCTGAATGTAATACATATATTTTAATCGACAAATGAAGCGTTTTATTTATATTACTTATAACCCTATGTACTGAACAAATTAACTCTGCTTAACTTTTTTTCATTCACAATTTAATTTTACCTTTTGGTTTATTCCCATTGTAACAATTATGAAAATATTTATTTCTATAGCAATAAACTGATGGTTAAAGTTAACTTGTGATGGAGAAACCAGCCCTTAGAATGTGACTTACACAATGTTGTGAAACTTCATATGTCATAGTATAAACGTCACTCAAATTTAAGTTCACTTAATTTATTTGTCATCAGTAATACCTGTAACACTGTATATTCAGGTGCAATGCCATAAATTGACCTGTTTTTGGAATTTTCTTAAAAATCAATGATTTACATTTTATTATTATTTAACTTTACACTCTCACTGTTTAACGGTAAGTTAGAGAGTTTATGTGTAAATTTATAATGGTATATTATACACGACGCTATAATTAATGCTATTATTACCGAAGATATTGGCAACACGAGCGAGCGTAGCAAGCTAGTTATGCAATTATCCGAGGTAATAACCATTATAGCGAGTCGTATACTATACTTTGTCCTCGACAATAAATACTAAAAAATTTTAATTACAATTCAAGTAACAACGCTACTAAAACCTTGCAATAAAACTATATGTTAGACTAAGTGGTAGTGCGCAAAACAAATTTTAGTCAGTCAGTCTTCGAATAGTTTGTAAATTATTTTAAGGCGATTTTAAATTCAGCTAAAAAAAAATAAACTGGGAAAACTGTTCATCTTAAATGATCTTAAGTATGTTAAAATATAAAAATACAACCAAAATTTGTGCATAAAAAAACAAACCACACATAGAGACGATATTACCATTACATGCATGTGAACAGAAAGGACCCTTTTGTAATGGTTGCACAAATTAAACGTAATCTCAGCCTCCCAATTGATACTATTATACAACTGTATGTGAACCATTCCTAGAAGACCGCGCAAAGTGCTTCTCTTACTAAAAAGACCTAAGTAGGGCGTGGATTTATACGAAATCATTTAGATTGGGCAGCCACTAAATAGTGAAATTTATTATGGTCAGATGAGAATAACATTGTATTATTATTTGGGACAAATGGTTGCCGAGTGTATGTAAAACACCCCCCATATCAAAAATTTAAACCAGAGTATACAAGAAAGACAGTAAAACTTCGGTGGAGCTTCAGTGTGGGCGTATTTTTCATTCTATGGAGTTGGCTCAATTTATAGAATTAAAGATTTGTTGGATTAGTTCAACTAATGCTGACTAAACGTAGGCAAGTCTTCTGCCCGGTTTACACGTGGCCAATGATTTAGGCAAATGGTCAAGTAATTTAATACTTGACTAAACACGTTTATTTTAGTCAAACGAACTGACTTGCTCTAGTCATTAGTCGAGTTTAGTAAATAGAACTTTATTCTGTTTTCACAGGTTAGTAGCCTTCCACCACCACAGATCCCGTCGGTCCATCTACTAACTAATGCCAATGGTTTAGTAGAGTACAGTAATTTAGTCAAGGGAATCTGCTGTTTACACAAGGCAGCAAAGAATTAAACTCGTGTAGAAAAGCTTTCGAGATATTAACATCAACTCAACTAAAATACTGGCTGTATGTAAACTGTTGCTCCAGTTCGCCGATATTTTACAAATTCCACTCACCATTTTAGTGAGTTCTATACTGGGTGTTTCATTGAAGATGCATCGAACTTGGTATGCGGATAGATGTCGGGAAAAGAAAGAAAAGTTTCTTTGTAAAATTTTCTCTGTAATAAATAAATTTAGAGAAAATCGAAGGGAAAGCAAAGTCGCGTATTTTTGGGATGGACTTTAAATAAGAATGAATGGATTGTTACTCATTCACATGCGAAATCGGTTTATTGGTTAATTGCCTCTAGAATATCGCCCCAGTCGATTCGGCAAAACACATTTAAAACATCATCGTTGTTGGCAATCAATAAAAATAATAATTAGTCGTTTATTTTCTGTTCTCCACTTAATACGAATTTTCTAATTGTTAGTTGAAGAATTTTAGTTTAGAATTGTTCAAACATTTAGTAGTTTGCGCTTATTTAAGAATTTATTATTCACATTCACCGTTTCATGAAATCGTTCGTAGAAATACATATTAAATGCATATTTTTGCATAGTCCCACATTTGCAATTTATTATTAAATGAAATAAGTTTAAATATCCAGCCGATTTCACATCGCTGCTGCATTCAACGTGTGGCAAACTTGAATACACCGAACTTTCGGTCAAGGGCAAAATAAAATCTAGTCATAAGTTTCTTCGCTGTTTATGGATTTATTACCCCCCTGCAGCCGTGTGCCATTCATAAATGCAATTTAGGTTGCTGGTTTTGTTTCACGATTCGAAAAACATCAACTCCAAATTACGCAAATTTCAACTTACTCCGATTAAAATTTTTTATTAAGATATTTTGTTTGAAATAATGTCAGAAACGTGTCCCTCAAGTTTGATGCATCTTCAACGAAACACGCTGTATTAGTAAATTATTTTCACATATACAGGTATCACAAGTGGAGTGGCCTATTAAAAGTTTTAGGGGAAGGGAATATACAAAAATTGAAAATTAATATACTACCCTAGTGATCTCTCAGATTAAAATATAAGGTGGTCAAGACATACTGTTTGAGTTGGCAGTGCTGAATTTTATTTTTTAAATGGTACAACTGAAGTAACATGGGAGTAACTTCCAGAGATAATAGGCACTTTCCAATTACACGTTTGTGCTACTCGGGACTAGTCCGGAGATGATCCGAAGCGTTCCAATTGTAAAAGCATGAAGCACCTGAACTAATCAGTTTTGATTTCCCTTTTCCCATCGAGCGCCTGTCATATCATTTGCGTTTCGAGCACCAAAAGGGTGGGGAAAGGGAATACATGTGGCGCGCGCACATGGTCAGTTTGACATATACGTCCAGTGTTGCCAGGTCTACTGTTTTAGCAGTAGATCTACTGTTTTAGCCCTTGTTCTACTGCTCTACTGTTCTCGGTGAAAAAACTACTGTTTTTTGCTTTTTCTGAAATGTATTATGTTCATAATCTAAGTAACAGCACTTTAGTACACCCAAACTGCGCATGCGTTAAATGGTAGTCAGTTTTGAGCGTATCGCAACGCGCATTTAACGCATGCGCAGTTTGAGTGCACCAAAGTGTTGGATTACCGTTATTTAATTTTTTATTGTTATACCGGGTCTACATGCATGTGGTCTTATTAAAATGAGGTAAATTTCTGTGTTATTGTTGTGTTCTACTTGGCATTTTATCGAATATTTTAGTTTCGAGTCTAATAAGGAGTATATTAGTTCTGGCGTTGAAGGTTCTTCTGCAGGAGGTCTTAAACGTAAACATATTTGTTTTTAAAATACGAACAATATTAGGATATCTGCTTGCATTATATGAATGATCTCGTGTTCATTACAAGAAGAAAATCGTTAATCATCCAAACACAACACTTATCAGTTTACAGTTCTGGCAACAATAACAGAAAATCCAAATATAAGTTCACGCGATATAAGCAAGATAACAGATATCAGTAAGACCAGTGTCCAAAGAATTATAAAAAAAAACATAAATATCACTCATACTATATTTTTTTTACATCAAGATTTACATGGCGACGACTTTCAAAATAGAAAAATGTTTTGCAACCAAATTTTTTTCGTAAGTACAGATCGCTCGGTATAATGCAAAAAGATATCTTAATATTGTTCGAATTTTAAAAACGAATATGAAAACACATTTGTTTAAACAACTGAATGTGCCTTTAATTTTAAAACCTCCTTTAGATTCCATTACGAAACTGGCCCTTATTTTAAATGAAACTTAATATTTGTTACCGAACTTTCGGAATTTTTTATTTTTTTTTTAAACAGTAGACTTAATTAACAGACGTAAATTTTAAATTTGTAGCAAAAATACATATTCCGACTGGTGGTGACATCAAATGTGCGGATGTATAGTTTAAAAAGGCGACCATTGAAATACTTGTGAAAAAAAAATTCTAGTGACGAAACTATTAAAAATAAAGGTATATAACCTTATATCATCAGAAAGCTGCATTTAAGTGCTATCGATTTCTAAAATAAAAAGTAGGCCGTTCCATTTAAAAAAAATGAGATACCGAATGTTTCGTAAGTATCGATCGCTCGGTATAATGCAGAAAGATATCTTAATTTTGTTCACATTTTCATATAGGCCAAAGTCCTAGAAATATTGCCTTAAATTTTCGTTGACCTGTATTATCTCAGTAATCAGAAATTCATATCCAAACTGACTGAATTTTTGAAGAATTTTTTAAGACAAAAAATTATTTTACGAAAGTAGTTCAATGAAATCTATGTATATTTATGCCACTGTAATAAGCTCACTGCGGCGCATCCAAATATCTAAAAATATATAGCCTATTCCATTTAAAAAAAATTGGTTTCCACGAGTCACCAATTTTCTGATCACTCTGTATAATTGAAAATAATTTTATAATATGCCGCATATTGTCTAGTATGAATTTCTTCATTGATATTTTTCTTAATTTTTTTGCTACAGGCCTCACAGAAGAAATACACATCGTTGGGCCACCTGTACAGTTAAAAAAAACTCGCAACAATCCATGGAAAATTAACACTTGATTGTTAGTTAAATGTAATGAAATAAATGCAAACCCAGTCATATTACAGAACGTCATGAATGGTTTAAAACGTAGAGTTTTAAAATGTATTGAACAGGATGGAGGGCATTTTCAACCCTTTTTATAAATTAAAAATAAAATTTTAATTAGTAACATTGCATTTTTTCAATGATATAAAATTGAGGTTATTTTCCGACAGTTGTAAATAAATATAATAAATAAGAGTACTAAGTACTAAGTACCTTCATTGTCATTTCAAAGCATGCTAGAGTTTTTTTTCAACTGTACATACGTTATAATCAAAGCTTGGGCTGAATAAAGTTGAGTTAGTTTTTAATTTCTCTGGTTCCCGTTATTTTTTTCTTAATTTTTTGCTTGGTCTGGCTAGAGTTAAATTGGACCAACCTTGAAATTTCGTTCCACCTTGACATTAACTTTTTCAGAAATTTTCGAATTTTTAACTTAAAATTTTTTTTGTTTCTAAATTGTTGCTATTTTTAAAAATGTTTTCCAATTTTCTTGCCCTGGGTCGTCCTTGACCTTTCACCTTTTCGAACCTCGTCTCTTCAAATTTTAATTTTTTTTTCACATTTTTTTCTCATTTTCTTGCCTTGGGTTGTATTGACTTTGACATTTGACCTTTTGGAACCTCGATTCTCGAAATTCTAATTTTTTAAACATTTTTCCCAATTTTTGTCTCTTGAGTTGGATTGACCTTGATCTTTTTTGAACCTCGATTGTCGAAATTCTAATTTTTTTAAGATTTCCCAATTTTTTTTGCTTTGAGTTGGGTTGACCTTTTCGAACCTCGATTCTTGAAATTCTTTCAAATTTTGTTACAATTTGACAGAATATTTTATACATTAAATTTATCAAGAATCATTTGGCAAATAGTTTCTCATGTTCTGTAACATTTTATTAAATAAATCCGCTACTATAGTCTATTTTTAAACTAGGAGGAGTAACAGTTGTCGGCCTGTCGTAGGTAGATTCACACTGTAATACTACATCAGAAATTAATTTGGCTTGGTTAGGAGGTTTACAAATTCTTCAAATAACCAATTTTATTAATAGATTTGTTGACAAGTTTAAAACTAACTGAAATTGTCACAAGAATTATGAAAAATGTTAATTTTTTCGTTTAAATTGAAGGCTTGTGTAAAACCGGCTGTCAAACACCCAATAACTTTGTCAGTTTTTGGCGGGCAAAATTCAAATTACTCCTAGTTTAAAAACAGACTATACAATATGACCATAGCTTTGACTAAGGGTATTAATTACGGAAAAGTCCTTAAGGAATAAGTTTGATAATTACTTTGACAATACCGGCTGATGCGATAATTCTGAATGTAATTTGAACTTATTTAAAGCCTTAAACGAGACATTTCGACAATTTTCAGCAGTAAATTAAAAAATCACATAACCTCAATCCTTATTATATTCTAAATTAGCCATTTATACATTTTGAATATGTGATTACTGATGTGATTATACTGTGCTAACAGCATACATCAATCAGTAGACAGCTTAAGATTTTCGTTGCTATAGTTTTAGAGCGCGCATGTCTGAAAACTGGCGGTCCTTCCACAAGCAGCCGTGTATGGCATAACGGTGAATTCATCAATTGTTTTTAAATGGACGTTTTTTTAATTCAGCATTTTATGTAAAGAATGCGGAATGATTGAACATTGAAAATTGAACAGAAAGCGGTCTTTGTTAGATTATAATGGATTTTTGTTGTGTAGAAAGCGTTCAATTTTGTAAAGTAACATCGCATTCTATGAAAAAGGAAATTTTTTGAGAAAAAGGAAATTTTTGAAGATAAATTTAATTAAATTTTAAGGCAAATCATATTAAAAATGCATAAATGCAATTTGAGGGGTAAAAATAAGCATAAATCGGAATTTCTTCTCCAATGTGATGGAAAAACGACTGTTAATAGTTGGCAACACTGGTAAGTGGTGATTAACATAACGTGAACGTGAACTATTGACATTTTTACGTCAAGGAGCGGCATTTTTCCGTTCTTTTTGATTTAGCACAATTACTTTGTTGGCTATGGCAGATCCAAAATACGCAGATTTACCGGGAATCGTAAGTTTAAATTTTAAGTATATGCACAACGCCACTTTATTTCGTTATATAGGCTCACGACGAACCCGATGTCTACGAAACGACCGATTTACCTGAATCCGAGCAAACATCTGACTTTTACGAAGAAGAGAGCGAAGCAATCGAAAAAATTCAAATATCACCTACGGACGCTTTCAATAAATACAAAAGCAAACAACTGTCAGCCAACAAAGTTGATTTTTCTGATCGAATAACTAGGTACAGAAATACAGGTTATGATTTCGAGCTTGTGGGTCAAGGTGAGAAAGAAACGCCTTTGCAGAAGTATCAGCGCTTGCAATGTGAAATGAACGAACTGTTAGAAGAGGTTAATAAGATTAAGGAAAGAAAGGATAAGCAGGTTGATTGCCTCGTAACTACCGAGCAGGTGGAACAGGCTCTTAAGAAACTGGCCGATTTCCGTTTGGAAGAAAGCTTAGGAGCTGATGTTATTTCGAGCATTACCGATCCACAAGGAACTCAAATAAAGTAAACTTGTTTTTCATGTAAAAGCATTGTTAATATTTGTATTAATTTTTAGAAAATTGATATCACAATTAGAGAAATTTAAAATGAGTGCCAGTGAACTTCCTGAATCTGAAACTGGTGAAGACAAGACAGGAATTACCTTCCAGTTAAATTATCGGCCTGAGCAGGCCCATCTTGCACAAACACAACGATTATCTGAGCTTGAATGTCGTTTACATCGCCTTGAAACAATTTTAGGCACTTCAAACGAAAAACTATCAAGACTCTCAACTATAACTTCCAAAGGTAGTTTATAATCATTGATATTATCAAGTTTTAACTTAACAAGTTTCATAGGCAGCCTTCTTGAAGCAGCTCAGCAGTTAAGTGCTACAGCAAGCATGCTTGACTCAGCACAATTAGATCATATAGAAGGCCGTTTAACCGCTCTCTCTCAGAAAATGGATGCTTTGGTTGAAAAGAAGAAGCAATTATCAGAAAATGCAGAGGATAATGATAAGGTGCAGCAACACTTTGACTTAAACATTGGAATAAAATGTTTTGTATTTGTAGATATTGGAGCTTTACAATTTAACTAAAAACATTGAAAATATATCCGAAGTTCTACCGCAGACTGTAGAACGTCTCAAAGTATTAGAACCCCTTCACACAAAAGGTTTGTTGCAGTTGTGTATGGGATCATTAATTCTCTGGAGGTTTAATTTCAGCTACTAACTTCGTCAAGACATTAGTACAGTTGGAAACTGTACAATCTGAGATAGCTTCCAGTGTGGAGAACAACAAAACTCTTCTGCAGGGTGTTCAGGATAGTTTTGCTAATAATCTCAATGAAATTAATACAACTGTAATGAGTCTGGATGCCAGAATTAAGCAATTTAAAAAGAAGTAATTCAATCTGAATCTTTAGCACATTTTTCTTTTTATATTATTTATTTTTACTAAAATATAGATGCGTCTTTCTCTGCATTACTTTAATAAATTATTATGATATTCTAATCACATATTTCAAAATAACATTCTTAGGCTTTAAGGTAAATAAAGGCCACTGTTATGAAATATTGTTTTATTTGGGTTAAAAAAATCAAATTATAACATATTTCTTTAAATTAAAATAAAGTACTACCTTAGATTTATTTTGTAATTTCTTTAAATTAATTTGCTTGTGTCATTTGGAAAGTGGAAAGATTAGTAGCACAACCAGGACAAGTGTGCATGATATCGTGCACAAATATATCACAATCTATACAGAAATATTTCTCACAACTAGGGCACAAGTACACCTAAAAAAATTATATAATAGAACTTAAGAAATTTGAAAATATAACACATTACTTGTTTATCAGATTCACTAAATACTTTCTGACATGCAAAACATATGGATATTTGATTTTCGTAGAGCACTTCAGTATAGTTTGGGGCAGGAAATAAGTGATGGTATGACCGTGCCAAGTGTGGAGCTGAGACCAGTGTGAGACTGCATGAACGACATTCAACTGGAAGTTCACAGTATTTACTGTAACACTGAGGGCAGTAATACCCTCCAGTTGATAGTTTACTTCCTTCATCTGTGCTATCCACATGGCTAAAATTACATAAATTAATCAAAGCTTAAGAATTTTATCTTAAAAACATCGTTAAGGGAGGTCCAAGGCTTGTAGATGTAGCTAAGCCCCCTCTCTCTCCTGATATAAACTTACCCCCCCTAAAAATGTTTGAAATTCTGATAAAAACGATATTACCTATTTTGTTTTTATTGAAAACAAACTTTTAAAATGAAAACTCAACCCCCCCCAAACAGGAAAGGGTAGCTACCTCTGCGTCAAGGCTGCTGAGTGAACCATTCTGATATTAAATTATTAAATATATGTACAAAACATTGCACCCTATAATGAGATGTCAACAAACCATCCAAAATTGAGTACTTCCTTTGAGGGTAAAAGAGTATAAAGCAATAATTTTATTTACTTTACATATTAATAAATATGTATGTCTTATATACTTGCTACCAATCTGCTTTGTGCATTAAAAATTAAGAGAACTAAAGTCTTAATTTAATCTAAACATTGAGTTTGATCAAGTAATTTATTACGAGAGTTAACATGCATTTACAAAAATAAAGTATAATTGCCAGCGATTGAGCTTCATTGTGCCACTGACTTTACTTGTAGTATGTAATTTTAGCAAAATTAATTATATTAATATTAACAACAATAATTACCACATGCACATTGTGAGAGGTTCTTCAGATCCTTCCACTACCATCTGATGAGGAAAACCCATCTTGATCAAGCTGGACTCCAAACAAACAGCTGCTGGTGGTGGATCCACTTGTTGTGATAATAAGTCTTTATAGTGACTGTCATCTAATATGATATTGTAGGTACCACCCGTAAGATTTGCTAAATTCCTACATACATGCACCTCTGCCGCTAATCCAATAACTGAACATCGAACACCTTCACTTTTTAAATTCTACAACAAGAAAACAAAGTTTACAATTATCATAATATCGTCCAAGTTCTTGCTTACATCAATTGTATTATTAATATCACTGGGGTCACAAGTTGTTAAGCTTCCCATCAGCACCAAGATTTCTCTGCTGGCATGAGTTGGTAAAAGTTTCAAAGATTTCAAAGCCAATTCCAAACCATTTTGAAGAGAGGGTTCTCCAATCAGTGATGTTTTATTTAAGTTTTTGACAGTCTTGATATGCTTGCGACTATTACCAGCTAATTCACTAATTTTTTCTGCTCGTTTATTATGCATGATTATAATGCCCATCTGACTGATAGGATTCTGGTCAAAAAACTCCTCTATAAAATATTCTAAAAGCTAAAAACAAAATAAGTTTCATCTTATAGTATCTTCAACAAAATTCTACTGACTTTAATGGTACACAATAGACGAGTGGGTTTTAAATCTTGGCTCGACATAGAATCTGAACAGTCTATTATGATGTACATGTGTCTCATCATTCCCAATTTCGTGTTGCCTTGTCTGTTTTGTTGACGTTTTCGCTTTGCTCGCTGAATAATATCAGCCAAGGAAGCTTCCAAGAAGCCATCATCATCTTCTTTAATTGCTTCCCTAGAAAATAACTATATCACTATTGAGACATTAGGTAACGTTACTGTAGTTTACCAGGTTTTTTCATAGCCGGTTTCCCAGCGATATTCTTTGGGATCTTCCTCGTCTGCCATTTTAAACGACTTTTGAAAAATGCTGTTTACGGCTGTCAAATTAACCTATAAATCACAGAATTAAAAATATAACCTAATTTATTAACAGCAGTGTTACCAACGCGCAAAAAGTAGACAAGTCAAGAAATCTCTTTCCAACATAGAAAATCCCTTCTTAATTTGTTACTAGATTCATGAATAAATTTAAAAAAGAAACCTAAAAAATTCTTTAAAAATACATGAAGTTAAAGAAAACAAAGACAGTCGATTTTACAGTTTATTAATAATATTTAGAAAAAAAAAACATTTGAAAAGGAACATGACAAACAAAGAAAACTAATAAAAATTTTAATAAAATTTTTAAAAAATTATAAAAACAAAATAGTCGCTTTTACGACACTATTTAATAGATTAATAATTTTAAAAAAATTGAAAAAACAAAAGACATAACATTTAATCTTTTAGTTCACACGTACTTCATTTTTTTCTGGCACACTGAACAAGTTTTTTTGAATCGCTTGTTATAATAAATATTCAACAAACCGTATTCATGTATAACAAATGAACGAACAAGTCATTTACTTTTCTTGGCTACGTCTGTAATAGCTGGTAATAGATATTTCATTGTAATAGTAATTTAATTACTAGTGGAGCGTAGTATTTAGTACGTGTAGTTTAAATTTTGCTTTCACATGGGCGTGTTCCTATTAGCTCTCAATTTTGCGCACTAAACACAGTTGAGTTTTAAACCCATGGACTTTGAGTATAAAGTTATGGGAACGTATTTGTAAAGGTGTGATATACCTACAATAAATTGAAAATCAATTTCAAAAATTGTTTAATTAAGCATTTATTAAAATATTTGACTTTAGTTATTTTTCAATAATACGTATTTGTTTTGTACTTCTAGTAGGTACACACCGCAATATTTGAAATACACGTTTCCGAAATATGTTTGTGACGTCACAAACAAATGCAGTCACAGATTTGGTATTCTTAAACAGTCGTTACAAATTTCTGTACGGCTCCAAATAAACCATCGACAACAAGTGCTTCTTACGATACGTTCGGTCTGTCGTAGTATCAGCTTCAGATTTTTTTTAATTATTTTGTAATACACAAAAATCAACATTTTTTATTTCAATTTTTTTCAATAATTTTTAAAATTTTTAGCATATTACCTTAAAAATTGACACTGGGATGGGTTTTTTTGATATGAAAAATAATAATATGATCTTAATTTTCATGTAACAGATAGATGGCGCTATGTACGGTATCACTTTTGCTTTCAAAATTCTCTAACTTTTTTGAGAGTAGACTTATGAAACATTAAACAAAAGATAGTTATTCCCTTGTTTTGATTTTAAATCAATTAGGTAAATCGTTTGGTGTAATTTATGTGATTATTTGTTTTTAGTTTCTCGTCAATTTTTCAGGAAAAAGCAGTCCTTATACCCATATAACCTAAAATATAAAACAAATTGGGTGGACTAATTATGAAAACAGATTATTTTGAGAACTTTTTTACATAAAATATAGAATAATTCAAGGAATTATCGATTTCATGTTCAGAATTTAAAACTAGAATGAATATTTAACTAAATCTGATTTATCAAAACATTCCAAAGATCAAATAATTTTAATAATTTCACAAACATAAATCTTATATTCATTTAATAAACATTGAAATTATAAAGAAATCAATTGTCAACACAATAACAAAAAATTTTCTTCAAAACAGACATACAAAAAGATTAGTAAGTTTAACTTAGGTATTTAAAATTATTTTGTATACTGTTATAATAATTTTTTTTTATTATTACTATTAAATATTAATATTAAGGAAAGTTCAGTAAACTAATTTTTGGATTGAAACTCGGTTAATACAGATATTTTGTTTAATAATAAAATATTCAAATGAAACTTCTGATTTATTATTGAACCTTAATTTTTCCATTATCATATCCCGCGTTAAATATCTGGAGTGGCCGGATGACCGGTTAGATGCTGGACATCCGCTGCATATTTTAACAAATCAATACTCATTTACGATCCATTGAATCGACATTGAAACAGTAAGAGCAGCAGTTCAGTTAAATTTAGAAAAAATAGTTCATCAAACTCATTCAGATAATTTAGAGTTTGAATTTTGTTAATAGCTGTGGTTAATAGAACAAGACAAAACTACAATTTATTTTTATTTTATGTGTTCATTCTGAAAACATTAAATACAGTTCAAAACATATTGAGTCAACTTTCAATAGCAAATTTTTAAATATAATCAAGACATTTTTACCCCTTATGAAATTTTTACTAGCCATTTCTTAATTTCATTGAGATTAACTTCCTCATTGTTTTCACTTTTTGCACAGGAGTCAGCAAACTCTACTTTGGTTGAAGATAAACGAGCGAAATCGAACTTTTCTCCATCTCTTATTAAAAGTGAGGCTTTTTTCAATTTGGGATCAACAGATTCTAATTGGCTTGATTTAGTAATCAATAATGTAGTCCTGAAAAACAGAATATTTTAAGAAGATAACTGATTACATTATGAAGTAAAACTTACAGTTCCCTCTCTAATAACGATTTGACAGCTTTGTTATTTTTTGAGAGTGCCACATCTTGTTTGTTGCAAACGATTAGGAATGGTATGCGTTTTTGAGCAACAACTGGATCAGACAAGAGGTTGTATAAATATTCAGCCACATCACGAACTTCCTTCTGTATGGAAGTTGAGTCGACCACATACACAATTGCACGTGTTACATTTTTGTATTGATCGAAAAACTTGTCCCTCACACGTTCATGGCCCGGTATGTCCACGATATTAAGGGCTTTCTACGATAAATTTATCTATGCGTAAATTTAAAAAAAAATTGATAAGAAAAGATGTACCCCATTTACAATGTATGCTCCCCAATTTTCTTTCATTGAAGTGTATGTATCAACGTATTGGCCATGAATAAGTTGAGAATACAATAAAGTTTTACCGGTGTCACGAAGGCCCGTAAGTAGAACTCTGCGTGTTGACTTCTTTCCTACTAGGAAGTATGAAGCAATCACTGAAATTAAAAGACATTTGTATTTAGGTTCGTTACCGTAGATTAATCAGCACTAACATAGTACTAGAAATGTAATTAGAAGCACCCATAAGAGTTCAGGGGTAAATAAATCGTTAGAATCCTGCATTTTTGACGCATTTAATAATTGTCTTCAACATCTGTGAATTATAGGTTAGAAAAACTGACGTAATTTCGCTCATGTGTTAGCAGTGTTGTGTTGGTTGCCGATATTTCTGGGGTGGAATAATAATTGATGGTAATAAATTGTAATTAAACGTAGTAATTAGTGTTAAAAGTTATGCTTATTATAATTAAATAGCTTCTTAACGACATTCTCTTGCAATTGGTTTAGTTAATCGAGGTTAAAAGAACTGACGTCATTTAATTTAAATGCGAACAATGCTGGTTGCTTATTTTACAGGCAGAAAGTTATTGAAGGTGATAAGTCGTAACTACTAACCATGAAGTGTTTAGCAATCAACTTAAAAAATAAGTTATGTTTATTACAACAGAGCAGCTCGTTAACACGCAGTCTGTTTTTCACAGGTGCAGTTGCTATAACTTAAATAAATACTTTGAAAATGGCAAATTTGCGTGGTAAACTTGCTTCAATTCGAAGCACATTCACTTAAATAATTAAATGTATGTCTGCAGGAATGCGAGTTCCGTACAACGAAAGAAGCAACTTATTTTTGGAGGAGAACATCGAGGTCAAGGATCCTTATCACTTGTTCGAGCAGTGGTTCGATGAAGTGAAAAATAATCCAAGTATCATCGAGCCAAACGCTGTCTGTTTAGCAACTGCCTCTAAGTGAGTTTTTAATTTTGTAGTTATAAAATAATGTGAAAAACTTTTTTCATTTAAGGGATGGCATTCCGTCTGCAAGATTCGTTCTTTGCAAAGGCTATGATAAAAACGGATTTAAGTTTTTTACACACTACACCAGTAGAAAAGGACAGGAATTGGTAGGTGGTATTAAAGATTAAATGCATGTCATTGTGTATTAAGTAACTATTTACATATTTAAAAATAAGTAGTATGTCGTAATTAATTGTTAAGAATTGTTTCCAAGAAAGAAGACATTTGCATATCACAAAAACTATTTTTCTAAATTAATAATTAAAAGAAAAAAATTAACTCCTAGTGCCATAAATTTATTTTTTTTATTATGTATAGCCAGCATGTTATGTACTACAGTGTGGTAGGAAATGAAGATTGTCTCATGTGGTTTGAAGAACTGCTTTGTTTGTGAGACAAATGTGTCATGTTTGGCACTTTGCTTGTAATGTTTACTTTATTGAAAAAAAAAATATATATGTATATACAGGATCTATATCCATATCTTCTGGTGATACCACATCTTTACATTCTTCTTTTGTTGACGTTTTGTTCTTCATTGCTAAAGCCCAATAATATTCTTCCTTCAATGTTTCTCTTAAGTATTTTTTTGTGAGAATGAGTGTTCTCATTCATTGGAGTAGCTTATTTGGTATTACCATGCGCTACTCGTTTACAGAACTTCTATAAAATCTGTTCTTCTGCTTGTTATTGTCGTTGTTCTCGCTGCTAGCATGGAGCTCACAATTTTCATTTATTTCCTTACCTTTTCATTGCTCTTTGACAGACAAATTATTTTTCACTTCTTTAGTAATACCTACTTTTAATTTTCATTCAAAATCTGTTATATGTGATTTTGTCAATACAGGAGGAAAATCCTAATGCTGCACTGACGTTTTATTGGCCTCCCTTTAACCGATCAGTGAGAATTGAGGGTATCGTAGAGAAACTTCCTTTCACAGATGCAGATGAATATTTCAACTGTCGTCCCTATCAGAGTCAAATAGGGGCCCTCTGCAGTGATCAAAGTCAACCAGTTGAAGGTCGCCACGTATTATTGCAGAAGGAGAATGAGCTAAGAGAAAAATATTCTGCAGGTTCTGTCCCACGACCTGAATTATGGTAAATAAAATTATGTTGGCATGTGAATGTTTTAAACCTAATTTTTAGGGGAGGATATCTGGTAAAGCCCACAAGCATTGAGTTTTGGCAGGGTCAAACTGATCGAATTCATGATAGAATTAGGTTTAGAAAACCAAGAGATGAATGTGAACCTGATAACAAGCTTACATTTGCAGCTGAAGATGGTTGGATTTATGAAAGACTAGCACCATAAAGTGCTAGTATAAAATTGTACTGGTAATGGAGCATTGCAATTTCAGGTATACAACTTAGTACATGTAAAATTCAGTATTTTGCTTCAACAAAATGGTTCCTCTGTTTTAATTATTATAATTAGTAAAACTATAGACATTAAGAACACTCAAATTATTATTACGTGCATTTAAAATAGTTTCTGCGTAATTTCAAACTTAGATTAGTTTAAATAACTTCAGTATCTCTTTAACATGAATTGTTTCCATTCCAGTTGTAGTACAATAACCTGTGACATAAATTATGTTAATAATTTGGGTATTATGGTTAGTTAACTTTGTTTATTTTACTGTATTTATCTACTAGTAATGTGTTGTTGACTGTATTGTTTTGAAGTTTTTCATTAAAATTTTATTTTAAACAAAGCGCATTATTTTTTATTAGAATAGTTGAATAACATAAATTTAAAACTGAAGTAATATATAAAATTTTGATTATTTACTTGTGTGAATACTAATCATCTATTTTTTTTATGATTGAAAATCTATTTGTTCAATTTACAATTAATTACATTAACAATACTTTGTAATAAATCCTCTGGTAACGAAATTTCTTATGAATTAATAAAATCAGCTAACAAATAAGGCTAGTGGAATTTGGGCCTTGCATGTTCATATATTGATGTAGCAGGAAAACAAAATTATTAAATGAAAAGAAATAAAAGTCGTAGATAGTCATTTTTTCAAAAGTTCTTTAACTTCTACGCTATTTTCGTAATAAAAGAATACTTTCAGATTTTGAAAGGTATTTTTATATAGTATATTTTTTCTTAATAACAAAGTAGGGTGTTATGGTATTTATTTGCTTCTCTTTTAATTATTTGACAAAGAAATGAGTATGTTAGTAAATCACAAATTCTTTATTTAAAATACTGAAACTTACAAATGAGCATGCTAGTAAACCACAAATTCTTTATTTAAAATGCTGCTACTTCGTTTAAAATATTGCTTATACAAACAAAAACACTCAATTAAAACCATAGAATCCATCAAACTTCTTGTATTCTAAAAGGGGCCCCACATAGTCTCCATAAAATCTGAAAGTAAGGTAGTTTCCAAATTTTTCGAAGCAACCTGCAGTCACTATTATAACTGGAATCAGGATGCAATAAAGTATTCCTATGATAAACATTTTCCTTTTCCCCTCGCTCCATGTTGAAGTATGGATGTGGTCCAAAAGTATAAAACCCAAGCTTCCGTGCACAATTAGATATGAAAACATTAAACCTTCTGAGACGAATTGAGAGTGTACTCTGTATTTTACAGTATACTCCTAAAAACAAAGAAATAATTAGAATTAATATGACAAAAAAGTTCGGGTTACTTAACGGTGGAGCCTTTTTCGTTTATTTTTGTTAGAAATGGAGGTTGCTCAATAATGTCGTATATAATCCCTGAAACAAATTAAAATTCTTGTTTATTTTATAGTCACAAAAACAAAAAATGTTAGATTGGAATAAATGTTAGAAAACTTGATTTTTCATAAATGCTGATGATATTTACCTGCAAGTATAAAAAAATAGAAAAACATAACTACATAGAAGATCTTCATCCATAATGGTAGATCCTCTAACCACCAAGGTTTTCTCAAACGAAAATTTGGCAAACGTGAAAGTAATCTATCCATCTTATTGCAGCAACCCAATAGAGTACACTAAACAACTTGTTTGTCTGATGTTATCAGCATTGAAAAAGGTTTTTCTAATCAAATACAAAAATGAAGAGTAATATTTTATTGGTCAAAACATCTTAACAAAAAATTTTAAAAAAAAAATATTGACAGATCTGCTTTTAGGTACGTAGCCTTTATTTTCACTTTACCACTGTAAATATCCGGGCAGTTTCATTCTCATAAAAATCCATATTGTAAAAAATGATATGAGCACACATAGGAATCCCACTGCAGTTATCAATAATCTATTCAACTTCGGAGTAAGAGGAGAATGTATATGATCCAATACGATAAAACCGAGACCTCCTAGAGAAAATAGGAAACTTGCCGCTAAACCTTCCATGATATATTGTCCATTTACTCTATAGGGTAGGAATGCAACCTAAAATTAAAACACGTGATATTAAAATGGTCAACTATTAATTTCTATGACTCACGGGCCTCGAATGGCCATGTTCGTCTGTGGTTGAGCCAACACTAGGAGGTTCCACGATAACATCATATATAATGCCTATATAAATAAATTTTAATTACAAAATTACCTTATATAGTGCACTCTCTCTTAAAAGGACACTTACCATGTCAACATAAGAGAGATATAAATGTACGTGAATTACATAAAGGGGAATTAGAAACTCTCGGGCTAAGAGAGGTGTCCGTGTATGAGGAGTGTTCAATAAGAGAGGGTACACTGTACTTACTTACCTCCCGTAACCAAGAAATAAGACATCAGAATTACTGAGAACATAACCATCGCAGATGGTTGTCGTAACCATGATGGTTTCTTTAGCTTAATGTTGGGTACTTCTAGGATTACGTATGGAAATGTGAATAGTTTTTCCATGTCAATTTAATTATTTAAGAACTAGGTTACCGGCAATTAAAAATACACTATCTAAGAAGAATAAAGTGAAATACAATAAAATTGTAAGTTTTTTTTGTTATAAAGTGGCCATAAAATATAATTAGTTCTTGTTACGTGAACAAAACTATTCTTAATATTTATTTTTAATAATAAATAATGCATACACGTCAGCGTAACGTAACCTAAACAAAATCATCGCATAGAATTCTATGTTATCGACATCGTCATCGATCGCAACCAGCGTCACCAATAAGCGTATAAGAACCAGAGTTGCTAACTTAAGAAATACATTCCTTTTTATTTTCAAATTAGGGCCTGTTCTTATAACTACATATACACCACAGAATACGTATACACAACAATCAGTAGGGACAGCTCGTGTCGGCACCTCTTCGAAACTCCCAACATGTCAAAGTGACATTCAGTTGGTTAATATAAAAATTCCTATCACGCTGTGAATAACTTTTACGTTTAATATTGGTAACCCTTGAAATTCAAATTTAAAGCTTTTGTTAATTTGTCATTTTGCCTTAATATCAAGTTGCAAATATTCATAAATTCCTTAATAATAGAAGCCATTTTTATTTGGTTCTGTTAAAATCGCGATTCATGTAAAAATTTTCAAAAATGTTTAAAATGTTTGACGCTAATGGCCGTTAAATACAATCGGGTAAAATAGTAAGTAATTAGTGCACATCAACTACACTCAAAATTTTCAATCTGTCAGAGTAAACGTCACGGGAGTTTTGTGAACGGATCATACCTCGACGGATTAAGCGATTGTGAACGAAGCTATGACGTTATAATTAGGGTTGCCAAGTATAGGGATTTTTAATGTGGCTGAGGGAAAAAAAGGCTTTTTTTTAATTTAACAACTGTAAACTTCTAATATAAAAGCCAAACAGAAATATGAAATTTCCTTTTTGAATATTTCGAAAACGTGTATAATAAAAAAAAATGGATAATGAAGTTACTAAAAGGAAAATGAAATTTCAAAATTGCGTAAAGATTGTTAAACTGAAACGAACTTTGTCAGCCACAAAATGATAACTTATAACGTTTTCCACCCACTACTCTAGAACTGCGTTTCTCAACCTTTTTACCAAGCGACCCAAGATATGTTTGTCGTTGTACCGCGACCCAATTGTTTATAGCATAAAATTAAAAAAAAAGGCAGTATATCAACATGATATTGGGTGTACCCAAGTCAACTTGATAATATCTACATTAGACCAATAAAATCTTTGAATTGTATTTTATATTTGAAAATTTATTCCTGTTTGGTTTGAAATTAATTTTAAGGGTATTTCTAACTTTTTATTTACCTTCTGGTAATCAAATAAAAGGTACTTACGTGTGCACCAGCTCATCGATTTGACGCAAGATAGCAGCAGTCATTTCGTGACACATTGAAAATTTTACGCGACCCATAGATTGAGAAACGCTGCTCTAAAGCACCCTCAGAGTATTTTCTGCTTGTTTTAACCTCATGTAATAACGGGGGATGATGATATTCTCAGCGTGCTCTAGAGCAGGCTGTCAAAAATGCTATAAGTAAGCTGCCACAATGCTTTGTTACTAAATCAGAAAGAATAGTAGTCTAGCTATTTCATAAGTTACAACGAATTTAAAAAGGATACAACAATTTAATAATACTTTCTCAGTGACAAATCAAAAATCACATGTATCTCAACGTTTTGCTAGCTTATGGCTACTTCTTCAGGAGTGAAAATTTGATCTTTAAACAAATAATAACTTTTTATAAAAGTTTAATAAATGTTAAATAAAAAAATAGAGAATTTGACAGGTTTGATAAGTTAATTGTTAATTTAATCTATAAGTTGTTTTTTTAACTAGAAGGAATAATTTTAAATTTACCCATCCAAAAATCTCAAAGTAATTGACTATTTGACATCCAATTTCATACATTCCAGTGGTCGAAGCGCGTAATCTATCTGTGCAAAATTCAATATATAAAAGTTTTTTTCATTTTACAAATTTCTTTAAATTTAATCTATTCCATACATAATTTAACACTGCTGAATTTTTCTCAGTCAATGACTCCTCTTTACTCCCTATATAAAATAGCTCTTTCCGTGTTACAGATACCTCAAATGTAGTCAACCAACAATTATTTGTGTGCAACTTATTGCACATAATTTTTATCAATTAAATAGTAATAATTCCCGTGATTGTACACAAATACATCGCAACTCGAATATCAACGGATATGAGTGATTTGATTACTATAAAATAAGGTTCAATAGCACGCGAATTAACACAAAAAAGGCATTCAAACTTGAAATCATCACTATTCAACGTTCATATTACTTGCAGAAGAAATATCCATAGTTTTAGTAAACATAAATCGTCTTAAAAACAAGACTTACACTTTTAGGCTTATGACATGGCTAACATGAGCATTTCATATACTGCTTATTATACTTGTATTTACTAATTGACTCCACCCACAGTTAATTAAATAACCAGAAATTTTTATGATATAGCCATGGTAACAACAATATTACTCCTAAACACATTGAGATTTTGTTTTTAATTAATACTCTTACATTTTTTAATTGATACTTTTACATTTTTGCACAGCTACATTAAACATTTCAACCACTATGCATCCTTTCAAATTGAATTAAAATTTTTTTTATAATTCACATAAGAGTTTTGTAAGAAAGTAAATTAATTTCTGATTAAAGTATCATTTAGTTTTATAATTACAATGTCCATATAACTGTTATTCCTCCTAGATTAAAAAGAAACTACAGATACTTGAAGGGTGTATCTCCATACTGTGGGATCATTCCTAAAATATCTAGTATTTTAATGAGGAGTAGATGGTGGAGGTGACTGAAGAGAATCTGTAGTAGACGAAGCTGGACTAGATTTCAAAGGCCAACCTTGATAGCTCTGGCTACTGGATGGTGAAGAATTGGTGTTCAAGCTGTAAATTGGAACAGAGGGAACTTGGGGCACATGCCTAGGCTCGTTAATAATATCAGCAGGTGACAACTGTTGTAGCAGAGCTTTATACAGTGCATCATTAATAATCTTGTCTGCATAAATAAACTGCATATAATCCATATTTCCAATTTTACGCAATTTTGCTGCAACAGCTTTACCAATTGCTTCATACTCTTCATCTTTCTGCTCAAGTTCTGTTCGAGCTTTTTTTAACAATGTAGAAAGAGGGTCTTCTTCTCTTTCATGATGAAGTTTCTTTTTATATTTTTTTCTCTTCGGAGAAGTTGCTGTCTGAAAACGAAACACATTCAAAATTCGATGAGAAAACCAACGTTTTCAAGAAATATTTAGCAATGATGTAATTAAGAATTTCTTTATGAGTGTATTGCAAAAAAAAAACAGTAAAAAGTTAATTTAACTTGAAGGCTTCCGCGGCCGTCGTCCATTGTTGAATTCTTGGCTTCCGGTTGGAACCGCGTGTCTCGGATTTCTCTACTGCCGACGTTTCGTTCTTCGTTGCAGAAGAACTTCCTCAGGGCTGCTGCTGGTGGTGATGCTGCTGCTGTTGTTCTTGTTGCTGCTTCGCGTTAGTCGTTGAGACTGAGTAGGTAAGTCCGTTGTCGTGGTATTTATAGGAGCCGGTGGGAGCAGCGGGGTGGAACGGTGGGCGGGGCGGAACGGTATATCGGTGCGTGACGGATCGTTAATGAGATGTTGAAACATCTCATTAACGATCCGTCACGCACCGATATACCGTTCCGCCCCGCCCACCGTTCCACCCCGCTGCTCCCACCGGCTCCTATAAATACCACGACAACGGACTTACCTACTCAGTCTCAACGACTAACGCGAAGCAGCAACAAGAACAACAGCAGCAGCATCACCACCAGCAGCAGCCCTGAGGAAGTTCTTCTGCAACGAAGAACGAAACGTCGGCAGTAGAGAAATCCGAGACACGCGGTTCCAACCGGAAGCCAAGAATTCAACAACAGTAAAAAGTTGTAAAAAATTCTACAAATTACAAGCTTTATCGATAATTGAGAAACAACAATAAGATAAATTTCACCTAGCATTTCCCAGTTTGAAGAGTTATACATACATTAATAAAAATTTTTAAAAATCAATAGTAAAGAAAATCTCATGTGTTGCACACTTTTTGAAAGACACTGTATAACTTTGATTTTATTGATTTTTGGTAGATTACTTAAATATATGTAGAGTTTGCCTAATAAAACTATATGCATTTACATTTCTCTCTATCCAGTGTAGATTTGGAACTTCTGGATTTATAGATTTGTTTTCATTCTCTATCCTGTGCAGATTTGAAACTTCTGGATTTATAGATTTATTCCCGTCTTTTAGTTTTGGTGTTAGCTTTAACGAAAACCGTTTTTAAGAATATATGACTCTGATATTGATTTGACAAATTACACAAACATAGATTTTGCATAATAAAACTGAATACACTTACGTTTCTCTCTAGCCAGTGTAGGTTTGGAATTTCTGGACTTATAGATTTGTTCTCATTCTCTATCCTATGTAGATTTGGAACTTCTGGATTTATAGCTATGTCTCCATCTTTCAGTTTTGGCGTTAACTCTAATGGAAACCGTTTCTAAGAATATGTAACTTTGATTTTTGAATTTGCAAATTGCTTAAACATATAATTTGCACAAAAAAAAATGTGTGCACTTACGTTCTTCTCTATCCAATGTAGATTTGGAACATCTAGATTTATAGATTTGTTCTCATTCTCTATCCTGTGTAGATTTAGAACTCCTGGATTTGCAGATCTGTCCTCATCATAAAGTTTTGGTGTTATTTCTGTACCTTCTATCTTTATATCTTGCTCTTCATCAGCTGCACAGGCTGCCTCATCATCGGAATTAATGTTAGTAAGTGACCCTCTGGGAGTTTCATTATCATTCAAAAATAGCATAAGTTCATAATACCATAGTTTGGGCTTGTATGTTTCCTCAACTCCTGCTCCAGATTTTCGAGATGCACGTACTTTCTTTGATTCCTTTCGAAATGTATTTCTAATGTTGTGCAACTTCTTTTTCACCCACTGGATGGTCACATCAGGATTTATTTTTTCACAAAAAACACACAATTCTTCCCAACATCTTTGTCTCTGAAGAGTATTACCGTAGTCACTGGATTTTATTTTCCATAAACAGGATAATGATCGATATTTTTCTATAAATGTCTCTAGAAATTCTGGGGCAAAAAATGCCCTGTCTGCATCCATAATTATACCAAATACCAAAACATAAATACCAGTAACACTGCACTAGTTTTAATATTACTGCCTAGTTAACTCTTACATTGGTCTTAATCATACCGAGATTAGGATAACAGAAAGAAAGATGAATTTTTTATTTAAGTGAATGATGTATTCCTAGGTGGAAATGACTTGGACTGAGATGAAGGCAGACTAACTACTTGTTAAGGAAGAATGTCCGTAGAACCAAGAATTTGAATCAAAGGGTGAAAATCTGTATTCTCATTGAGGTAAGATGGTGTTGAAAGGTCTAAATGAGACAAAGCACATTAGATTAAGAAAAGCAACTGAGTTTTAATTGAGAATTGAAGAATAATCGCATTAAACAAATGGAAACCTGATTCATAACAGCAAAGTAAACATAAACACTCAAGGATTCACAATTACAGATAAATGAGTCGATTACTCGAAGGCCTTCAAATTCATTGCTAATTTCTAATTCCATAAGTGTCTTTACCAGATAAATTCCTATGAATCCTAATACTGAAATGTGTAAATACAGTTAAAGTGGAACCTACATGTGTATCCAATATGAGATAGGATATTAAAAAACAAAACCACACAAGACACAAACCTTGTTCGCAAAGCATACGTAAAGAATTTCGCCTGCAGAAAATAGGGGTTTCATTACCATTAACTAGCAGGTTAAGTCTTACGTTTCCCGCCTAACGTACCACAAATTCCAACTCAATGGAACCAGAGATAATAAAAAAAAACAAAGCAGTAGGATCACTCCGCATCGGCACCTTTGATATTTGCGTCCACATTTTTTCTATGCCACATTTGTGTCATTCGTTATTTTATGCTTCTTTTTAGATATAGGACCAGTGATACCAACCGAGTCAGTGTCAATATACCTCCCTCCAATCTAGGCTGCGCGTTGCGTAAGACCGACGTAGACTCTCGATTCCAATTTCAGTCGAATAGAGGTGTGCCGGGTGTGCGGAATTTTTACAATCGGGTTGGCCACGCTGTATAGGACACTCCGGCTACATTCGAAAACTATACCACCTATACCCTCCGACGTATCTTGGGCGTGTATCGCATCTTTCTCACTCACGATTTTTAACCAATTTTGCATCTTACTTATCTGTTTCAACGTTTCAAGAAGTCTTGTGTTTACATTATTTCCATGGCAACGAGAGGACTTTCATACTCTACTATCTACTGGGATGTGTGAAAAGTACGTCGGTTGTCATGGTTAATTAATTTCTTTTATGAAAAAGAACGATGAAAGAAAAACGAAATAATAGAATTTTTAAAAAGTACGATTAATTAATTAAAAAAGACAATTTAGAAGGACAATTGACAAAATAAAGAAACGTCCATATAAATATAATATTTAAAAAAAGACATTACACAACCTTGCACAAACGGTTGTGTGTGGTGCAACAGTCAATTCAGCAATTGCTTTTAAATGGGCGTTTTTTAATTCAGCTTTTGTAATAGATGCTTTGGCAGAATTTAGTTGATTCATAAATTAAAACAAACGAAAAAAACACATAACAACAAATGAATATTAAATTTTGTTATTTTATATTTTTTCGACTTTTTTTCGTAATTCCAAAAATAAGTAGGCAGCTTATCTATATTTGGTTTCATACTTTTTGCGATATTTAAGTTTGAAATTAAAAGACAGTCAATTTACTTTGATTAATAAGAATTTTATTTTGTAATTTACGTTTAAATTTTGGCCCACAACTTATAGTCGCAGAGACGTTCTTCAAAAATGATGCACTTGGAACGTCGACAATTAATCATCGAATTTGGTTTTATATTGATGGTTATCTGTTAATTTCTTTGACTTTTGGTAAATATTTGGTATTTTTTTCTAATAAAATGTTTTTTCGCAAGGAGAGAACATTTTCATAACAGCCACCGAGTTGAATGGCAATTGTTTTGAAGAATCCTGTCAGCAATTTCCTGATGCAATGTTCACAATGAATATCTGTCATTTTGATGATGATTCACAGTTAAATTTTCATGGCAAAAAACATTCTATAGGTTTCTTTATTTGTATTGCTCGGTGCTCGAAGTTACTCTAAAGGCTATCAAATGTAGTTTTCAATCACATTCCTTTATCTCGCACGTCTCGCACTGAAAAACATCAAATGTGACCGAAAGCTATTGTTGACAGCCTTTAGAGTGATGGTGGGTTTCCACAACTCCGGCATCCAGGACCCTATTCGTGATTGGTTGATTTAAAATTTCTGATTTAAAAATTTTAAACATGTAACTTCGAGCAATTCAAACGAACAAAGTGTCGTTTGCGTGCCAGTAAAATATCGGTACAGAAATGTCTCTGTCCCAAGAGTATCATGATAAACTTAGCGCTAAAAGGCTACATTGGAATTTACTTAGACAATAGGAAGAAACTAAAGCATAGCATGACAGTGAAATAAAAAGTATAGGGCGATATCTACAAAAGTTATGATGTCATCGACCAATTTTTCATTGCACTATGATTTGGATTATGAAGCAACTTACAAAAATAATAACGTAGTACAACAACGCAAGTAATTTTTTATCACTGTCATCTGAAATTTTGCTCAAGAGACGATGGTTTTTCAATATAAGTGGGATTCCTCCTGCATAAGGCTTCGTTCACAATGATGAAGCAAAAACGTTAGAGAGCGCTTTTTCAATTCTTTAAAAAGAAGGAGGCACACAATGATACATCAAAACAAGAAGCACACTGAAACACTTGCAGTCAAAACGTGTTTACTCAAAATGTTTTACAATACAGTGAAATGTTTTGTCTGAAAACGTTTTTGCTTCATCAGTGTGAACGCAGCCTAAAAGAACAACTTTGAGCTGTTAGCGTCTTTTACGAAATAAAATACATAAATTCCCTTAAAAAAATCTTTTAATCCCCATTGATTTGAAAAATTCCTTAAAAAGGGATGTATCCCTTAAGTTGGCAACACCGAATGAATTAAAGCAGCTGGTTTCCCTGCACTTGCGGGTAAAATCAGGTATTATTGACACCAATTACGGGTATTTGGCTATGTTACGAACGATAACATTGTTCATTATTACCGTTGATTGAAGAAACTCCTTCACTCAACGCTATTACAGTTTTTGATTGCGCATGTCTGAAATCTGGCGGACCTTACACAAACGGTCGTGTGTGGTGCAACAGTCAATTCAGCAATTGCTTTTAAATGGGCGTTTTTTAATTCAGCTTTTGTAATAGATGCAGACATTGACGACAAAGTTTGAACAGAAACCACCTTTGTTAAATTAAGATGAATTTATGTTGTATGGGAAGCGTAAAGTTTTGTAAAACAACATTATTGAGTAGTCGTAGACAAATACCTAGCATTATTATTTTGCAATTTACTTGAAATAATTTTTATCCGCATCACTCTTTCAACCAGTGACATCTAGTAGCAATAACGGCCATATTGGATCTGAAAATGGTAGTATGTGAATGGATAATAGGTATATATATACGACAGCGAAAGAGAAGTGCAACCCAAGTGTTGCCACTTGTGTATATTGTCGCCAACCTAATAAAATAAAATCTTTGATGCTTTAATGAGCTACTCACAGAACTTTATGACACCCTAATGGTTTCATAATGCAGTGCTCCAGAGCACTCTGAGAGTATCTCTATCCTATGTTATTACATGAGGTTAAAACAAGATGGAAATAATTTGAGATTGCTCTAGAACAATCAGTCGAAAACCTATTAATTTTGACTAATATGGATAGATTAATTCTAGTGTTTGGAAAATCACCAGATTGGCAACACGTCTATGGGCAACACTGCTAGGCGCCTTAGAAAACACTGTAAACATAACCTAGATTCTTTATGTATGAAATTATTTAAACATTTACTAACTAAATATAATATTATTACAGCAATAATGGGTGTGACTTTATATCATTTTCCTCCAAGTGCACCTTCTAGAAGTGCTCTTTTAGTTGCAAGAGCCGTTGGAGTAGAAGTGGATGTGCAAATAGTAGACTTGTTCACAAAAGAGCAGTTAAAGCCAAATTTCGTGAAGGTAGCCTATTTCGCTGCTCTTACTATTAGTAAATCATATAAATTTTATTGTAGATAAATCCACAGCATACTGTTCCAACTTTGATCGATGGAGATTTTGTTCTGTGGGAAAGCAAAGCAATAGCTGCTTATTTGGTGAGAGTTTACGGTAAGGATGATACATTATATCCACAAGATCCTAAACTGAAGGCTGTTATTGACCAGAGGTTATATTTTGATATTGGAACACTTTATCCTAGAATAAAAGCAATTTGTGTAGGTAGAACTATTTATGGTACACTTAACGCTTAATTGCATTTAGTTTCCTGTTTTATATTTGGGTGAAATTGAAATCCCTGATGAGCTCAAAAGCCCAGTAGATGAGGCTTTGGGGTTTTTGGATGTGTTTTTAGAAGATAGTAGTTTTGTAACTGGAGAAAATCTGACAATTGCTGACTGTTCCTTGGTTGCTTCAGTTACAAGTATTGCGGTAATTGATTTATTCAGTTGTAAAATAAGAGGTATTGATTCAGTTCTTATCAAATACTTGTAGGCCGTTGGATGGGATTTATCTCCTTACCAGAATGTGAGCAGATGGGTGGATAAATGTGCTGCAACAATTCCAGATTATGCCGAAGCTAATCAAGCTGGGGCAGATTATTTTGGAAAGGCAGTTCGAAGTAAGTTGGCTCCTGGACAGATTTGAAGGTGTAATTTTAAATTTTAAAATAAATTTTTATAAAATTATTTTTATATTTCAAAAATCGAATCTATAAAGTTTGAAATAAAAACAAAGTGTTTGTAAACTCAAGTTTTTAAATTATCTATTTTTATCAAACTCTACTTATTTTTAACAAATGAATTTGTAAATTATTGTAATATCTGAGGCCTCCTAAAGTCAAATTTACACAGGTTTTCCTACAATTCTCTAAAAAACATTTTTATTTTTGACAGTTTTTCAGGATGCGTTTAAATTTTTCTGTTTAAAAAAATGAATCCTATCATTCTATCAAGAATGCCGATCTGTAACTAATCATATCTAGTCCGCACGAACGTAACACCCTCTTAAAAATTTAAATTTGTTTTCGTTATTTTTTAATATCTTAATATTTATCAGATTTTTTTAAATTTCTGCAATTAAAACCTATACAGTAAAGTCTCGATGCAGTGAACATATCATATAGTGAACTATCCACTACAGTGAACACAAAAATATTTACACGAACCTCTGAATAGTGAATAAATTATGCCTCGCTAGAGTGAACTGCACAAACCGTACAGGGACTTCCCCGAAAGCATGATGACTCTGTTGGCATAACATTTTACCGCAAACAAACGATTTTGATGAGGAAGAAGAAGAAAACATTTCTTTAAGTGTTTTAAAGTTACGATTAAATGATGAAAATCCAGAATATGTACAATCTGAAGTTATGAATATCTTAAATCTCATGAACCCTAATGTAAGTAAAAAAATGAAAAATCTACATTAATATAAATAGGTATGTTCTTAGAACGACAATTTGCAGGTATGTGATCAGAATGGTTGAGCTTTGGAATGAGGACCACCAAGTAGAAAATGAGCAAGTTGAAGGCCTAATTGAAAGTGGAAATGAAGACAGTGATGTAGCTGAAGAAGGTCCAATTCTGATAGATAAGTTAACTTGCACTGGAGAAGCGTTTAAATCTTTAAATAATATTATACAGTGGGCCGAAAAAAACTTGAATGTGCGGTAGAATATTCTAGTATAGTTGTTCTTCAAGACTTAAGAGCTAAGTTGCTTCAAAAAATGCACAATAAGCCAACAAAGCAAACAAAATTAACATTTGTTTAGAGTCTAATGACGGAATTTATTTTACACCTCATTTCCCAATATATATTACATACTTACTTATGTATTTTTTTTTAATTTATTTTTTATTCATTTTATTTTATTATGTATGTAGATACTTTCAAACTTTAAATGTTAAGTTGTTAATATAGTAATCACATTATAAGTATCACTGATGTGTATTTTTACCTGCACTCTAAATAGTGAACAACCTCAGTGGAGTGATAAAGCCGTTCCTCAATTAGTTCACTGTATCGAGACTCTACTGTATTTTGATTGATAGTGATGACCAAAACTTAATGCTTGCGACTATATAAATACAGTCGTGTGTTGTAATACAAAAAATACAATTATGAAAATTATAATGAAAATGGCTTTAGTGATGATAAGCTCCAAAACAATTTTTGTTTTTATTCAAGCAAAGTGTAACTTTATATTTGTCACAAAAAAACGAAAGTGAGTTCTTCGCAGGCAGGATATTTGCATTTTTGTCGATCAAAATTGAGAAATAGTTTCTTTTTGTGGTTCATCTAATGCTAATCTAATTCTTTTTGTGGTTTATCTAATTGTAGGCAATCAACAATATAACCAAAATTATTTGATTTAAATAAACAGCCAGCTAACTCAGCCTTAATAATTAAAAATGTAATCTGTAAGTTAATTTCTCTTTACAAATGTGCCTTTAAAGAAAATTCAAATATAAGCAACTAAATATATAGAAGATACTCACAATGCTGATTTTAATTACAAAATAATTAGAATAATGAAAATGGGATGAAATTAAACTTGAAAAAAGTACCAAAAACGATGCAGCAGTTACCTCGGTACCAATAACTTCCTAAAAGTATCAAAATGGTACTAAAGTACCACCTTTGGCAAATGTGCAGCAACAAGGATTGCACTCCTATCACATGTAACGGGTGCAAGCTTTAAACCTTGAAGATTTGCCGTGCGGAATTCATTTTTGCAAAGGGCTGCTAAATCAACGGTAACATTCACATCTTTTATTTTGGCGACAGATGAAGCAGGATTTTCTCTTGCAAGGATACATAATTCCCGTAACACACTTGGAGCGACGAAAATCCATACGTAACACAGGAACGCTGTTTTCAAATAGTTGGAAATCATTTAAAAGAGCCGCATATTTTGAACTGCGATTACATGGTAAAAATTACGAAAATTAATTAAAATTGTGTAACTGGCAATATAGAAAGTGTTAGGAAAGAGTTTATACATGTATTTCGGCCTTATTGGGCTTCATCAGAACTCTGTACCTTAAAAAAATTTGGTTTATTGAAAAATTTAGAAAAACTTACCCCTTTTTTGGTAAAAATTACCAATTTTTAGAAGAAACATTGCTCGACTTGATGGTTAACATGCCGTTACAAGTGAGTCGCTATATGTGGTATTTTCACGATGGGGCTTCACCCCATTTTGCTGTTCAGGTAACACACTGACTAAATGCACATTACCTAACGTAATGGTCAGTGTTGTAGCCTTTACGTTCGCCAGATTTGAACTCCTGAGAATTTTTTATTTGGGGTCACATGAAACAAATTGTGTACTCGTCGCCAGTAAAGACTTTTCAAGAGATCAAATAATAACGAAGCCAAGAACAGATTTATGTAAAAAAATATCTGAATAGCTGTGTTCCTTTTGCCATAAATCTTACCCTCAGATCACTGAAACGTCATTTCCGTTAGCACTAAGAAGTAAGTTTGAACGGATATTTCAATGTAGCAACTAATGAGAATGTTCGAGCAAGATGGGAAGGTCGAAATTTCAATTCAAATTCACTTGTTCGTTATAACGGAAATGACGTTTATCTGATCTGAGGTAAGATTTTTGGCAGAAGAAAAGCACCTAATCTGCGTTTATGCTTTGAAAAGAATTGAAGTTAGTGAATTGGTTAGTGACAATAAGTTCCATATTTAGCCAAGTATCCAACAAGAGTTTAGGTTTTTTATAGTTGTATTTTACTTATTGAAACTACGGATGCTTGCATTAATAAAAGTTAAAAATTGTTTAAGTAATTTTAGAGGCAGATGCATCCAAGTGCTGAGTAAAATGAGGTGTTATTGAGTGATATAAATTCGCATAAAATTAACTTGTGTTTGTTAAATGCAGCTTATTTGTTGGTGACAGAGCTGCAGTTGAAAACCCCTGCCAACTATTTCAACAATGGTTCTCCGATGCAAAAGATTCTCCCTACATAATCAATCCCAGCATTATGTGTTTGTCTACGGCAACAAAGTGCATATTTAATTCACTATAAATAACACAATAACAACGTAACATTCCAGGTGTGGAAAACCTTCTGGGAGATGCATGTTATGTACTAGTTTTGATGAGAATGGCTTTAAATTCTTCACTGATTATTCGAGTAGAAAAGGATGTGAATTGGTAGCTAACTGTATTGTAAGGGCAAACCTTATTAACTAATACTGATTTCTATTAGGCAGAAAATCCGTTTGCATCGATTACATACTTTTGGCCTCCTTGCAGATCTGTGAGTATATCATTCACAGGAACTAGAATAAAGCAGATATAATTATAGGTAAGAATCGAGGGTCACATTGAACAAGTGTCAGATGCCGAAGCAGAACAGTTTTTTCAAAAAAGGCCATATGAGCAGCAAATCAATGTTGTATCTAGTGAACAAAGTAAAGTGATTGAAGGTCGTTATGTTCTAGTTGAAAAGGCAGAAAAAATGAGAGAAAGATATCCCTCGGGTTCTGTTCCAAAACCAAATTCACTGTGAGTTTATTAATTTAATTTACTATGTAATATTCCTGAATTTTCATGTGCATTTATAGAGGTGGGTATCTACTAAGACCGGTAAGAATTGAATTTTACCAAGGCAGTGAAGGAAAATTACAGGAGAGATTGCGATTTCGAAGACTAAATTTCGAAGAAGTACCTGATAATAGATTTGTGTATCAAGGGGAAAATAATTGGGTTTACGAAATTTTAGCTCCGTAAAATGATTTACTTTTTTCTTGTAAAAATACGAATTTGTTGTGCTTCCAAATCAAATACTTATTAAAAGGAATATAGTAGCAGATTTAAGTATGATTTAATAATCAATTTCACAAAGTTTATCTGCTGCACAAATAAATAATCTTTGGTTTGTAAGACAAAATGAAGAACAAATTATTAAAGAGATTAGATTATTATTGAATGTATCAGTAATAATTAAAAGAAATTGTTTTCCTTCTTCTATTATTTAAAAAATTAACTTTGATTATATGTATTTTTGTAATGCAATAATTTATTAATATTAATTACTCATTTCTAAATTTTAATCTAAGTATTTCTCTCTGTACATCTTCAAGACACTTCCAGCAAGTAAAGCATTCAAAAACACCTTCCCGTTTTATGACATCTTCAAATTCTCTTAGTCCACCACCCACACCAAAGTAATAGGTCTTTGCAGCTAAATATCTAAAAGCTAGTTAAGGAATCTAAAAAACTTATTAGCATTGTCTTTTATATGAAGGATACATAACACCATCTTTTCGTAGCAAATTTTTAAACACCGAGTTTAATTTCTGGTAATTTTCTGCATTATAAATAGTTTCACAAGTGAAGATTATGTCGTATTTTCTATCCACGAATTTGTTTAAAAATGACATCCAGTCACCAGAATAAAATTTGCATCTTGATAATTTATCAGGTGCATTCAATGCTACATTAGGAATTGTTATAAAGTTGATAACTTCCTCATTCTAAAATTGAAATGGTTTTCAAAGAACATACATTCATTTATTTCTTACATAATCTTGAAAGTCACAATATGAACCTTTCAACACAGACAGGATTCCTATTACGCCTGTGCCACATCCCAAGTCTAATACATTTTTATTTGTGAAGAATAATTTATTATCACATATGTAATTTGCAAGGTCATGTGAGCATTCCCAAATTTTTAAACCACCTGTAATTATGTGGTATTGAGCTGTTATATTTAGAAAAATAAGATAGATAAAAACCTTCGTAAATTCCTGTCACTAAGTCTGAATGATTTCTATCAGCTTGCAGTATAGAATTACGCTGTGGTTTTTCTCTCAGTCCTTTGATGATAACTTGAGGTAAAACATATTTAATTTCGATATCTTTCTCATAACTAAGAGTGCCATTCTCGGTGGCAGAGTTTGCACTTAGAAATGCATTTAAATGTTTGTTATCTGGTTGTATTTCCTTGCAAGCGTGGCCATGAGTTCCCTCACATTCATTTTCCTCTTCTGTGTAAAATGGAATTACTTAATTGTATAATGTTGCACTATTAAACTTGCCTGCAGTTGTACTGTCTATGTTTACTGATGAAAAATTAAATTTAAACATGTTTATTTTCAATTACCACCTAACCTAAAATCATAATAGTTGGTATTCTGCTGCACTGTTGCCAACGATAGAAAAAAAATTCCCCCGACGGCATTTAGCGGAACCCGCTAGAAGTAAGCCAAACAACACTTCTAAATTGTAACCGTCTGTTTTTATTCTTTATATTTTTAAACTGGATAATTTGTTAAAAATAAAACTTCCTTTGCATTTTAATACAAAATAAAGAAAAATTAAAATATTATTTTATTTTTAAATGGTTCAACTGGAAAAATTTCCGGTTCTTGACGATTTGACACTGACAGCCGTCACTTCACAAGCGTCATTTGACATTTCGAATTCAAATTAAAAAGCATACGCAATCACATACATAAAGCGATTTTTCGCGACAAAGTCGAGTATGTGTTTAAAGTATGCTTATGTATGTCCTATCTTTTACCCCCACTATAAAATGAAATTTTTATAAATGAGTTCGCGAAAACGCATAGCTATGTCATCGCATGGTCACCGCGTACGTTGATAAGTGTTGTGTGAGATGTTGATGTTTAAGGTTATGTAACAACATACTCCACATAACCAGATCGCTATAGTTCGTTTTTTAATTCGGAGGAGTAAATTGGAAAGTCATAATTACACACAGAAAATTTTCAAGTAATGTACATGGCGCGAAATTTGAATGTTGGTATATTATTCTAACCTGATACATTTGAAAGGTGACTGATCACAAATGTTAATGATTGCTATTGTAAAAATATATAACTCAAAGTACATGTTAAAATAAGAACAATGCTGGAATCTATAGAAAGGATGTATTTATTAAAGCACTAAAAATAAAAATTGAGATTTCAATATTTCATAACAATATTCATACAAAGAAGTGGTTATTCAGTGTCAGATGATAAATGTTCACTATCACTAGAGCTATTGTCACTACCAAGAGATATAATGAAAGGTTCTATTATATCATCAATTAAACCATCTAATTCACACATTTTTAACTCTTCCTTTATGACGTGTGCTATGCATTTCTTCCATTTGTCAGGAGTTACATTCTGAATGGACTGTAATAAAAGTTCTTTTATATCTGCTAATTTGAATGTTGTATTTTTTGCTGCTACTTCATTTTTTATTTGAGCCCAAACTAATTCAATGGGGTTGAGTTCGCAGTGGTAAGGTGGTAGTCTCAGCACAGTCTTTTTGCAACTTTTAGCCATCTCGTCTGTAACATACAGATTATACTTCTCTTTGTTCTGACGAATTAACTGAAGTAGTTCTGATCGAACCATATGAATATCGTAAGTAATGTTTTTGGACGTTAACCAAGCTTGCATATCTTGTTTTCTTGATGTTGATGTGGGAACTTTTTCAAGTCTGCGGCTGTGGTATGCAGCGTTATCCATAACAATAACAGCATTTTCCGGTAATACTGATACTATTTCAAGGAACCATTTTTCAAACACATCGGCATTCATTTCTTCATGGTAATCTGCGGTTTTTTTACCTTCAAAAAGTAGTAAACCATTTTCTACAAACCCCGTCTCTGATCCTATGTGTAAAATTATAAGTCGCCTTCCTTTTCCTGAAGGATTACGTAGCCCTGTCGATAGTCCTTCATTAAATATCTGGCGTCGATTCTTTAAGCTAGTATCTACCCAAACTTTTTGCTTAGTATGTCCTTCATTTAACCATGTTTCATCCAGATAATAAATTGGACGATTTTGAAGTCTATAGTCTCTTATTGACATTAAATATCTTCTTCTCCACTGAATTATATCATCACGATCAATAAGAACACTTTTTCGACCTCTCTTAATGTATCTGTAACAATACATATTATATTAGCTCTTGTATTGAAATGAGAAGCTGATCATAACACTAGGAATTAATAATAAAAATGCCCATGTGATATGTGAAATATACTAACCTAAAATTAATCTGCTTCATGAATTTATACAACGTTGAACGGCTCATCTGAGGCAAATCATCACGTTGTTTTATTTCAGACAGAATTTTATTCAGTGTAGGAAGTTCATTCTTATAAAAAAAGCTGTGTATTATTTGTCTCACAGAATACTTGACTGTTTCATTGTAGTCAATAATAACAGAATGTCGGCCTGAGCTTTGTTTTGGTGACATAACTCTACCGATCTCCTTATATTCCTTTATGGTACGATAAACTGTAGATTTTGCCACTCCTAAAAGTAATGTAATTTAAATGAAAATATATAAGAATGCATCGATATTTACTAACCTGTAGTACTTGATATTTTTGCAACAACAGCAGTTATTTTCATATTAGGATTATCACCTTGCAGTTTCTTGAATATATTTAATATATTCTGCTTCTCAGATATAGCTAAATGTCCCAAGCCTAAACATTTTCGCTTTCGTACTGGAGATAATTGCATTCCAGAAGTACTCGGTGACTGATCCATTACTCAAAAATGTTAAACACAGACAAAATACCAGTCAACTAGTTTTGAAAAAAACTATTATTATCACTGTTTATACTAATACGTAGAGAAAGAAATTGAAAAATGAATTTCCTTCACACAAAACGAAACTTCGATCAGCTGATTAAACAATACGGCTGACATATTATGCTACGATTTTGCTAGTGTGATTGTTACCGGCCAACCACCAATGACAAAGCTCGTTTTTAGCGCCAAGATTTCAAAGTACTCCTCCGAATTAAAAAACGGAGTATAGTAAGGTATGATCGAGTATGCGATTTGATGTTTAATTATGACGTCAGTGGTACGTCATATCACTGCCCCTGACATACTTTTTTCTCGCGAAAATGGATATGTATCACTTACTCAACATATTATAGTACTTCAAGTATGCCGCGAAAAATCGCTTATAATCTCCAATCTGTCGCTGTTCTGGTTGCATCAAATAAACCAATAAAACATATATCTGGTTGCAGTGTTGCAAATAGCCGAATAAGAAAGTGCTTTTAATTGTATTACCAACTCAAACAGTTATTCTTGACCACTTTGTATCGGGTGTTCTTTTATATTTGGCGTCGAAGTTGACCGTGACAAGGTGCTTACTGTGAACATGTCACAATTTTGATTATATGTTGTAAATTAAAGAATAGGGAGGTCAAGAAAGGAAATTCCCTATAGCCCTAATAGTAAGCAACGACTACAATTTGAGCCTAGTTGAAGCACCTGACTCGCCAGAGGGCGCTAATATGTAAGAACAATTACGCGCCAAATTTGAAGCTATGATTTATGGGTAAACTTAGCAAATCTAGAACTAAATAAGAAATTTAAAAACTTTTATACTGTGACCAACGATTTTATTTCAGATATTCAGATATACAAAATACTATAGAAATAAAGATTATAGGCGCTTTCCAATTACACGTTTGTGCTACTCGGGACTAGTCCGGAGATGATCCGAAGCGTTCCAATTATAAGAGCGTGAAGCACCTGAACTAATCAGTTTTAATTTCCCTCTTCCCCTTGAGCACCTGTCATATTGTTTGCGTTTCGAGCACCAAAAAGGTGGGGAAAGGGAATACATGTGGCGCGCACGTGGTTAGTTTGACATATACTGACAACTGACGCTTCTAGCGTTCCCATTACGATTTCTAAAGTGTAGCTCGGATCAGATCAGTTCAGGTGCTTAGAGTTCGTAATTGGAAAGCGCCTTATGTTAACATTCTGTTTATTAACATTTTATTTTTTAAAACAAGTAATATGCAACACAATTTTGTTCTGTGTATTACCACAGATAATAGATCTCTCCAGATAGCTAACGAGATAGGAACGACTGGACGCTCTCAAAATAGTTTATTAAATACTCAATAGATGTCACTTGCCTGCACAAAATCGAAAACTGAACATTTGTCACAAACCGTTTGCTAATTCCGAAGCTCAATTGGCTCTTTTACCGCCAGATGTCTCTTTTAAATAAAAGAGAAATACGTTTAAAGTTGGACCAGGACACGATAATGTGATGTACGGTTATAATACGTTGTTCATTCTCGTTTTAAACTTTGCATTACACCACTTAATGAGAGAATTTGTACAAATTTTATTTATATTTAGAGATTTCGGTTTTCCACTCTGCTATGATAACAGAAGCGCCGCTACATATTTGGTGAGCTGTCTCCAAACTAACACCGAGTTTGTCTCCAAATTGGGGCGTCAATTTTAAAACATTTGAAGAGCCATCTGTCTAGTTCTATTATCTGTGGTATTACACAGGAATGTCACCATAGCATCGCCACCTACATAACCGATCATGCTTAAGAAGTGACAATTACAGTTAAACACCTGACTCAATAGAGGGCAACACAACCGATTATTCGTGGACTTTCCTTTCTTGACCTTCCTATTCTTTGGTTGTAAATCTTATTTCCTTATTATCTTTCTTCGTTTGTTACAATAGATCTCATTCTTAGCGTCTTTTCTCGTTTATTACAATGGATCATATTTTTATGTCGTCTTATCGTACTGTTCAGTTAGAAACCTCAAAACAAGGTTTGGAATGACAAATTCAAATATCAAATTGACAATTAAATTTTCATGGCCAACTTCGACGCTAGATTAAAAAAAGGCACTATAAACTATACAGGTTGACTGTTAGTTGATCTGCAAAAAAAGACTTAAGAGAATGAACGTATTCATCGTGAACATTACAATACATACTTTAATTCATGATAATTTTTTACATTTTTCTAAATGCGTAAATTTTTTGAATTGTAAATTCTTGCTCTCCTATCAAATATATCATATTATAAAGCACTAAACGGCTTAATTCTTACTTTGTGTTATGCTTTAGCTAAGACTACTTTTAGTATGTTTTTCAAATGCACACACTTTCAAAATAAAAAAAAAAAATTAGATAAGTAGATATTTCTTATATTCCATAGTTCTAATCAAGCTGGGAAGCTTCTGATTGACAAATTTTACTAATTTCTAAAAGTTTGTAATGAAAAATAGATATTTGAAACATAATTCTTATTGAAAAATATTTATTTATAAATTAATAGGTACTACACCATATCTTGTCCTACAATCTTTTACGAACGTTGCTTAACATTTTAGAAGAAATATTTGCCCATTCTTTCACAATTCTTCCTCTCAACTCATTCAATTCGCGGAAAAGAGTCTGATTTTAAACACGACCACAAGAAGAAATCGTTTGGTGTTAAATCCGGCGATCATGCGACGATCATCATCATCGTGGATCAACAAGCCTGCATTCAGTATGCTGTTTTTTTTTAACAATAACTTCAATAGGGAAGCAGGAAATTACAATTATAAAAAATTGCATTGAAATTCCTATGATGCGTAATCAAAGTGGATACCCGGTATAGGTATTCTATTTAAAAAAGTTTATTTTTTAACTGTATCAATGATCAATTTTTTATTGACTATATCAAGTTAGCAACAGTGTCGAATTAAGTTTGAACAGACTGTATAGGGTTTATTACAAACATTAGTGTTGTAATAAAATACTATACATTGTAATAATACAACTAGAGTTGTAATGTAATGTAACTCTTGTGCTCTTGCAATGAGTTTTATTAAGTTTGTCCCATCAGGAGTTTTTTCTAAACCATCAGAATCATGTTATGCATTTGATAATATAGCTAAAATAGAGCGTAATTTCGGCGAGAAATTGTTTTTGACGGTTCTGAATTAGTCAGAAACTATTGATGTTACCTACTCAACAGTTTCCAGTTTTGTCACATTAGAGTCACTGATTTTACGAAATTAAAGTAGATAAAACTAAATCAGTGATTTTTATAAGCTTTGTTTAATTTGTCGAGACTTACGAAACGAAAACGCCACATTTAATGATAAAATATACAAGTTGGCAACTATGACTTCATTTCTTCTTATCAATGGCGTAAAATTTAAAAACATTAGGAATTTAAAAACTGGAAAATGCAATTACGTTTATAATTTATTCAAAATTGATTACATTTTTAAATTATATGTAAAAATTACATAATGTTAAATGGAATCATTAATTACTGTTACGACTTTATAATTCAATTTCTGTAGATTTTTAAACATTTTAATCAGATTATCTATTTACGTTTATACGTATTTGCGTAAGCAATAAAACAATAGTTTTTCATGCCTGAATTCGATTACCAATTCAGTATGATGTAAATTTTAATACTTATATTTATGACCTTTCTTGTTTTTCTTCTTGCGTCCCCTTTTTTCCCTTATAAGGGGGTATACTTGTGTTTCTTCATTAAATGCTGCAACGGTCTTTGTGTCGCCACTTCGAAAACTCTCACAACTTATAAACATCGTTAGGCATGATATGAATAGTATTAATGCAAGCTGAAAAGGAATATATTAATTTTCAGAGTAATTCAAAGACAAAGGTACCTAGCTGATTATTTGTAAAATAATGTTTGCTTATATTTTAAGCAAGCAATAATGTAAGCGTTAAAAGAAATTGAAAAAGTCTTCGCAAGTAATTTTTAAATATCAGATTTCAGCTTACCCAATTCATTGTTGTGATTGACTGTTCCGTGGCTTAGACAAAATGTGTAAAACGATAAGAAATACCTGTCTTATATAGGTACAATTTTTAATAGATTGTTAGTGAGTGGTCTAATTCATTCTTAATTAAAATGTATTTTTAATAGTGCTTTTCATATTGTTTTGACGGATTAAGCGGCGAGATATTGCGTAGGAAATATACCGTGAAGTCTTCAGAAATTACCAGGTTTTAGCCTTTCTAATATACCGGGTGAGCATATATCATAATGTCTAATTGCTGAGATTTGAGCATTAATTCAAAACAAAATAGAATTGCCTTAGAAAAAAGTTGAGGTAATATTATTTACTGTGAAAATCAGCTTCTTTTCCGTTACACAATCTTTTGTTGATAATTTTGCTGTCTGATATGTATGGTCAGACAAAGTCACCGACATGTATATCGTAATTGATATCTGCAAATATATTGTCAATGCAAGTTGTAGAAGTTATACGAGTATGAGTTGTGACCTTCATTTGTAAATTAAACTATGACATAAAATTTATTTTTCTGCTTGAAGCGAAAGATTCAACAAGTGTGCTAATATTGAAATCTCCGAAAAGTTCATATAAATTCATAAGTTGATCATTTAAATGTGTAAAAACAAGTTATCATTAACACTGGGTGGTTTATAAATAGCCACATCGACGTATTTCTTGTTTGCGGTTTGAACTAGGCAACTGCAGATTTCATATGTGTCTTCAAGAGCTATAGAATAAATTTCAGACACATTACATTTAAATTTCGCCCAAATACCAATTCTACCTCCATGTTTATATTTCCTTTTGAATATAGAATGAATTTGTAGTTATCGATATAAACCAATTCAAATGATGCTAACCAAAGCTTACTGAGGCAAAGAATATCAGGATTTTTCTGCTTCAAAAATACTTCTAATAATAAACCTTTATTTCTGATGTTTCTGATGTTCACATCTAATATATCTTTCTACCTCTGTACACTTCGATGCTATATGATTATATTTGGCACATTTAAAACATCTTAACATACTGAAATTTTCACAAACTTAACAACCTTTTCAGTCGATATTTAATTTGCCATTCCTTTTATTTATTATTTCATTGAAGGCTTCATTCACCATTGGTTTGGACAATTGTCACAAATTTTTCTTCTTTCGTTTTATTAGTATAATATTAAAGATTTTAATTTTTTCTTTCAAATTGTCATTTTATATATATATAATATAATATAATAATAATATATAATATATAATTTATTATACAACTTTTTGAAGCTTCTTCATTATACTGTTCCGACATACCAAAAATTTTTAATATCGGATTTTTCGGGAGTTTCGGGATCCTTACGGTATACTTGTTATTAAGTTTGTTTATTACTTCGTTTCTCAATTTGATTTCTGTCATTGCACGTTATCGCTATCGCACCTTCTTTCAAATTTTTCATTTGAGTAATACCAACTGCGATTTTACTATGGTTTGCAATTTCGCCTTCGTTTCCTTACATTCTTGCTGTGATGTTCTTTAAACACGGTTCCTTCTTTTAAATTAATATTTGCTTTCCTAACGTCTTTTTTTACTTCTTTTAATTCTCTTTTCGTTTTTTTTTAGTTACAAGGTTTCCATTTTGCATCTCATTTCTCATTGCTCTAATTTCTTCTATCAATACTTTAATTTCTTTCTTTTTCATTTCTTTTTTAAAAAGTATAAGCTAATTTTTTATAATTTGAATAAATCACAGATACATTCATTACTATAACTCAACTCTCTTGTCCTTTTCTTTAGTGTTATCCTCATTTGTCTTCTCTGCATCCTCTGTTTTAACTTCGCAGTTTTCACATTTCCAGATAGACTTCTTCATGTGGAAACCACGTAAATTATTTACTCTTCCACATATATTATAGCACTATATTTTATATTTATATTATTGTTTTAGAATCCGTACTTTTTTTCTAGCAGAAAGTACAAAAATCATCACCGTCCATATTTACCAAATTCAAAAGTCTGACGAAGAGATAAACCAGGAAAAACGACTTTCACGCAGCTATGCACGATATTATTAGTTTCTAATACTTTTTTTTTATTCAACTTCGAATTGAAAGAACGAACACAAAATATCCGTAAAAAAATCCGAGAAGTTCGATTGACTTATTTATTCGCTGTTTTTATTTTACAGTTTTTAAGAATTTCCATTATGTATTTAAACAGTTTGTACCTTTATAACAATATATATGGAATCATTAATGTTCTTTGTGGTAAATTTTAAGGTGTTTAGGTGTAGTATGTTTAATAAAAAAAAAGGTCCCATAGCAGTTACTCGTTTCAGAACTGATACCTTGATGCACATTATGCCGCACTTATTTTTATAAATTGTCACGTCATCTAATTCCTGAAGTTTCCTCAGAAACGCCAGACGGTACTGAATTTATACGAGAATGTTCGCAATAGAAGTGACTAGTAGTAGTCTAGTTAATAGCGATTCGTAGAACGATGAGTACTAGAAGTTAATTTCATATTCGATTATTTCTTCGAACCCCGAATTCGTAATAATATTATTATGATGCCAGATGCCATTATGTTAAGCTACTTGGATAAAATCAATACGCTGTAACAAAAGTTTTGGGAAAATTTTTCGTCTTATATTTTCCTATTACGAAGTGAAGCAATCAACTTACCATTGGATATGGAGAATCTGTCAAGTTTCCTCTACAGTTTGACAATACATTTGTGTTCACACAGTACAAAATATTTTACAAGCTAGAATTGCGGAAAGGTATTAACAACTTGGTTGGCCAAATGCCCAAACGTGATATCGCTATCATTTATAGAAACCAAAATATTTCTAAGACAACAATTTATAGAGTCATTAGGGAACGTGAGGAAGGTTTACAGTGCATAAATCTTCCCAAGACGGGCCGGGCCGCTTTCGTGTTTTATCCAAAGCTTTAGACTTTGATTGTATTACAAAAAAATAGAAGAGAAATTACAACTAGAAGATTAGGCTGAATATTTCACGTTTGTCATGATAATCAAGAGGGAAATTAACAGAAACAATTTGAAATTTAGAAAGCGACAAAAGTGTCCAAATTACATGGCCGCTCATTTAGAGAGGGTTTCAGTGTGCTCCAGACATTTAAGACGAGTACAGTGCCACGATAATTTTGGACAACAAAAAACATTTTACATTATCTAACTCTGAAATAAAAGGAAATAAAGGCTTTTATACAGACAACATCGAGAACGTTCCTAATGATGTAAGATATAAAAAAAAGCGAAATTCGAGGACAAGATACTGTGCGCCATTTCGAAAACTGGTGTTTCAAGACAATATGTTGGGCGAGTTACGGGTGAAGCTGTAAATACAGACATTTATATCAGAAGATTTTATTGAAATATATCATGTTCATGATAATATTATGTCTTGGCCCGATCTGGCATCGTACCATTATGCAAGAATAACCCAAGATTGGTTAAAGGCAACAAAATATTCCATATGTACCTAGAGAGGATAACTCTCCGAATGTTCCTCAGGCCCGTCCTATAGAAGAGTTTTGGGCTTTACTCGGTAAAAAAGTTGACGATGGTGGTAAGAAAGCCCAAAATGAAGAAGAGCTACGACAAAAATCTACCAAAATATTCGAGAGTTTAACCCATTTACCATCCAAAAGCTAGTGAGAGGCATTCGCATTAAATTGCGAATCATTGAAACCCATGACCCTTTAGCTTCTACGTTATACATTACAATTTTTGTTAAATCTTCACTGAATAGTTTTTTTAAGTATAAATTTAAATAAAACACTTATAGTTTGTATTATTAGATTTGAAAAAAAAAATCCAAAACTTTTATTACATACGTTAATAAAAAAAACTGTTTTACAAATTTAGAAATAAGTTTGTAGTCGTTCATGACGTCAAAATCTAAAATTAATCAATTTCAAGTAAATTAAAATAATTTATATTTTTCCACTCACCAGATACAATATAATCCTTACAAAAAATGAAAAAACTACACAATAAATATATTAGAATAATCCTACATTCACGGCTTAAAATTGTCCTATAGCTTACGTGAGTTTTTTTTTTATTAAAATAATAATATAATAAATAACGTAAGTGGTTTCCTATAAGTTACTTATTTATCATTTTTCCTTCGAATTTGTATTCCGTCAGATATTTTAAATGAAAGGCTATAAGTTAGAGTCATTACTTTCTACTTTTTGATTCCTCTTTTATCTATCAATGTTGATGCTGTTGTATAGTTGATAATTTATGTTCGCGTTCCTTATTTTCTTCATTTATTCGTTGAACTATTATTAGCCTATATACATGTATACTTTTTGAAACTTGTTAACTTTCTTATCAAACTTTCGATTTTCGTTGTTTACATTAAATTTCTCAAGCTAAGGCCGACTTTTTGTTTTTAATAATCTATACTGTTTCTTGTACTAAGTTTATTATTTTGTTACAGGCATCCCATATTTTTCATTAAATCATACTTTTTTATTGTTTTTTTTTGCTCTCTCTTTTATACTAGTGTATTCCCTCGATCTAATTCGATGGAGTTACGTATGCTCAACCTCCTTTTCTAGGATACTAATTCTCTGATCGAATGTTAAGTCGGATCATAGATGAGATTCAAAAACAAAAATGTGACTTAGAAATCCACTGGTAGTTAGTTTCGACTGATATGCGATATAAAGCTTGTACCGAAAAGTTTTGTGACATAAACATTTACGACTCACTATGAAAGAGTATTTATTAGGACTCATTAGTAGTATAAAAATAAATCAAACTAAAATTTTTAATTGCTGTTATTTAATCCATTCCGTTACGTTTTACGCAACTTCTTTAGATACCATCAAAGGCACGTATTTTTGAGGCGCCATAGTAACATATACAATTTTCTAGCTTGTTGAATTGCCTTTTTAAACTCTTCTGTTGTCTTCTTTGCGCTTTTAGTCTTCATTGGTCTTACAAGAATTTCTTACCTTCATTCATTATACGGTTGAAGCTGTATCGGGTGATTCAGTTTGGTATACGAACCTCTGTAACTTTTTAATTTCTATTTTTAGGAAAATAATATTTGGTGTAAATAATATAGACATACTAATAGTTTATTTGACATATAAAACAATATGTACCACAAATAGGACGTATTGTATATTTTTGCAATTTTGGATTGTAGAGGTAATTCTAGAGTGACTGAAATGCGAGGAAAAACAAAACTTGTGATATTCGATTTTTGCAAGTTGTAATATTTAGTTTTTCTCCGATTGCGAATAAACCGCTCGAAAACAAAAGTGAAAGAACACCAAGAAAAAATTATTATTTTTCAACCAAATTTTGCATATAAGTTGTGGGTGACCAAAATAAAGATTGATTAAAGTTTTATCTCTATTTCTTCAATAGTTCCAGCAATTTTTTTAAAATCTTTTATGCTGAAGAATAAATAAGTTGGCGCAATATGTAGGGATCAGTTGATAATTTATGTCACTTTGACGTATTTGGCGTATTGTTTAAAATGCCCAAAATTCGTCGGCGTCCCAATTTTAGGCAATTAAGTGATTTTGAGAGCGGTCGAGTAGTGGGTCTTCGAGAAGGGGGTTTATCTTTTCGATAAATTGCAGCCCGTTTAAACAGAATGGTTTCAGCTGTGGCGAACAGTTATCATGTTTGGTCTGAGGAAGGACGAGAACAACGAGCCAGACGTTCAGGGCGACCCCGACAAACAACAGCACGTCGAGACCGTCTCCTAAGACTGCTGGCTGTGAGGGACCATTTTTCGACCACCTGTTCGATTGCAGACCAATGATTTGGAGAAGAAGGCAGAAGAATAACCACTAGAACCATCTATAGGCAAATAAGATCTTCTGGGCTCACGTCTTACCGGCCGCACTTTGTGTTACCACTCACCGCTGATTACAAAAGGCAACGGTTAGTGTTGTGCGAGAAAAGTTACAGTGGGATGAAGAATGGCATCAGGTGGTCTTTAGTAAACGAATCCCGATTTTGCTTGGGTATGAGAGATGGTCGAATAAGGGTTAGGAGACGACGTGGAGAACGAAGACATCAACAGTTTTTCGTGGAACACCATGTAAACCAAACTGTTGGAGTTATGGTATGGGTATTGGGTATGGTAATAGATCACCCTTGGTGTTTGTTAGGGGTACCATGAATGCTCAACGATACATTGCGGATATTATAGAGCCTCATCTTTTTCCTTTCTTCACACCTTACCAAACCCTGTTTTTCAGCAAGATAATGCCCCACCGCGTATTGTCAGGGTTACTATGGCTTGTTTTGAAGAAGCTGAAGTCACCTTCCTTGGCCTGCAAGCTCTTCTGACCCATCCCCTACAGAACATATTTGGGAAATTATCTGCAGACGACTGGGCCAGTAACTTCGTCCTCCACAGAATCTGGAAGAGCTTCGACACAAAATATAGGTGGCATGGAATAAAATACTCCAGGAGGAAATTGATAACCTCATCAACTCAGTACCACGATGTGTTAGGAAATGCATAGAGCACCATGGCAGGGCGACGCATTATTAGTGATGACTTCTGTATTGTTCTTTTGTTTTGTTTCAAATGTGGATCGTTTACTTATTTTGACTACTTAAATATAATATATTAAAATCAGTTCAATTGAATGACTACTACTTGGTATTCTTTTACTTTTGTCAGTCAGTATATATCAATTTCCTTAACAGATTACTAATTAGCATAAAATTTGCCAACTCTGCCTCCATTTAACCAATTCTCTATCTCTTTAGATTCTCTTGCTAGCCCTCGAATTTCATTCACTTTGTATATCGGATATTTTACATCATTTCGATCCAGAATTATCTCTACAATCCAAAATTGCAAAAATATATAGGTGTCCTGCGTAAGCTGGGTGAGGTACATATTGTTTCATGTTGTCAAATAAACTATTGGTAGTCTATATTATTTACACCAAATGTCATTTTCCTAAAAACAGAAATAAAACAGGGGTGCGAATATCAAATTGAATCACTCTGTTTAGTTCACTAAATAACTTATAGAAATGGTTGAATTTTTTATCAAACTCTTAGCTTTTTTTTTTAGTTTTTCTTATCAAAAGGTCCTCTTGGATGTCCAAACTTTGGTTTATCAGTAAAACTTTGTTTTATACCAATCTTTTAATAACAATGCTTGCATATGACAAACGGTTATTATCATTCCAGACACGCACAATTTTTTCCTTAACTTTTCTCTCTGTGTAACTAATATAACTGTAGCTTTGTAGTTAGTACAATTACAATGACAAGTAAACTGAAATTATTTTAATGACATTAAAAATATATACAATTATACATATTAAAATACGTACAATTCTTCATTTTTTCTAAACATTTGTAAATATCTTTGAAGATTTTTATTTGGTTTTTCTATTCAATCAAATACTTTTTTCTACCTCTCTATCAATTTGAATACACCGTTAATAAGTAATTTATTTATATGTTATTTACTACTTTCCATTTTATTTTAACTGATTTCTTTTATCTAGTACGATTTTTTTAATATTTTGTTATTTAGACTTCGAAACTCAGAAGTCTTTTAAAAATTCATAAATAAAACAAAACTTTAAAAAAAAATTTATTTTGTTATTTTCATAACATTTCAAAAACTAATATAAAATTCATAAAATCGTTTATTATACCGTATTTCCATAATGTAAAGAAATAAATTGACTTTGTACCTACTCTGCTATGCAATTAACGATGAGAGTACCCGTGGGCTTTATAATAAAATTTATAATGACCAGGATAATTGTGCTCGTGATATTTTACGTGATAGTGTTCTCCACTGTGATGATGATCTCCACTGGTGTGGTAGTATACGTGTGCGTGATCGTGAAATTTCTCCTTCGTCTTTATCACCACCACTTGATGCAAGCCTCCATGAAGACTGGCACCGGACGAAACCACTTTAACATGTTTGGTTTTGTGAGGGTCACACAACACGAAACCAATTAACATTAAGAACGGAAACTAAAAATTAATAAATCATCAAATCCAGTTGATAAAACATTAAAAATTTTAAGGTTAAACATAGTCTCACCACGTTCATTGTTATTCGTCAATCTTTGGGAACAACTAAACCTGCACGTCTTTATTTTAACTTTTTATAATACGATCCATAATCTAGTCTTTAATGAGGTGGTTAATTATTCTTGTAATCTTGAACGTGTTACTAAATTGGATTTAAAAGAAGCAAAAGTTTGCGTCAGCGGAATATTTCGTTTTAAAATATTTAAGAATGCTCGAGGCTATTTTAGGGAGGAGATTTATTAGAATAGATTATATATGGAAAGTTTCCTGGTTTTTATTTTTTTTAATAGTTTTAATTATTGGGTTACTTTTATCATATTACTTAAAAAATTATTCAGCCCATAGATTTCTCAAATTAATTTTTTTAACTATACTGGATTCCTTAATTCTACTGACTGGGATACATCCACTGGCGTATCTATGATACGCTACGCTTTCCCGAAACTGGAATTTTTGCACTTAGAATGATCTTGAATCACTATTTTCTTCCTCTTCTTTGATGCGCTCCTAGGAAGTTTGCGTGGCGGAGGTTACGGGGGCGTTATTTACGGCAGTGGTAGACTTCTCTCCCCCCGTGGACGCTAATATTAACGTTGTGACTATAGACGCGTGACACTTACTGTATACACAACGTAGCCGCTATTGCATCTATTTTTCGAACTCTTACGCCATATAGTTTCTCGACTATTCCAGAAAGCTTCAAGTATATCGCCGGATGATATGTACTAGATTTTTCGATAATGCTCCGGAATTCGTAACAATCGCAAACATTTTATTAAGAATTTCTTTTTGCTTGAATTCAAGCATTTTTAGAATTTTGATTAATAAAATATGTTGAGAATATTTTCAAATCACCACTCAAAGTAAAAAAATTACAAAAGTCTATTTATTTTTTTAACGCATTTGATTGTGACAAAAAACGAATGAAACTTTTTTAAAAGTCGTTATAACTACCAATCAGATTACTTAAAGCATTTTCGATTGATTGCACTAATGTGCACCCAGAATATTTTGTTCTCCTTTTATTACATGAAGTTAAAACAAGATGCAAATACTTTGAGTGAAAACAGAGCAACATTATAAATTTCTAAAAAATGTGATAAATCTACATACAGTGTTGAGAAATGATCAAAAGGTGTTTGGATTTCCCGCTCGCTAGATTATTTTTAAAAGTTGGAACTAAATTCTGTACTGTTTTACCATGGGCGTCACACGAGATAATTTATTACACAACAGCACGCTACTGATGAAATTTGAATTCATCGTACTCAGCAGGAACATAACGTTGTAAGGTGAAAGTTACTCCTAGATTACAACAGATTACATTTCGCCGTCCATTACAACACTTTTAAATAACAAAAAAAATTATAAAAATAACTGGTATAACTAGTTGTACTTTTCTAGATTTATTCTCATCAAACATGACTATAACTTCATCATAATTCAGACTGAATGTTTTTTCATATCCCTATCAGGTACATCATTTTCTTTTTTCATGTTTTCTTTATGTACAAATTTTTAGTCAACTTTATAATTTTGGATTTATTGTCTTTATTCTTGTACTTTTTCTTTGATAGGCCTACCCTTCTGTGCCATTCATTGTTATATTTTATTACTTTTTTTGGATCCAGTTTCTCCTTTATTTTATTCATTACATATCATTTTACGGCAACCAATTTTTACTACTTTTTCCATTGTTCCTTTCAGTGGCTGTCTTTTCTCTAAGCCTGTCGTTCCTTTGGAATGAGATTGTATGAATACAGTTTAGGATTTTACATTATTTTTTTAAATTCTTTTTTATCAGAAAAAATATGTAATTGGCTTAAACATATTTTATCGTTATAGTTTATAATTTTTTAAAATTTTTATTTCAATCCAACCCAATTCATTAAGCGCCCCTGCTTCGCTTGTGCCTGTGGCAAGTTATGACGCTTTAGTTATGGCCCTGCCGTACTTGTTAAAAGTATCTTAACTATAGCTATTAAATTCAACAGACAGTACTACCAAATTCTTGAACAATAAGGTCATGCATATTTTCTAACTAATTATTTGTTCAAAACAATTGTACAAAGAAGTTCTATGAATACGGACATGAGTTTTGTAGATATGAAACAACTTTCATAGTTCCTGAAAAAAAAAATTGTTTTTTTTTGTTTGTGATGACGTAAAATAAAAGAAGAAAATAATATTTAGATTTTCGTTTATTTATTCAACTGCGTTATTATAATTAACACTTCTCATTAAAATATTTTTATTTATATATATTTATTTGTATAGATGTTGTAAAATGGTAAAATAAAATCCGTTGCAGTTATAAATAATTATTTATTTACAAAACTAATTTTATGTCCGCTTCAATTGTTTTTGCGTGAATCAGTGGTGATGGTAGTGATCGTCATGGCCGTGATAATACTTATGACTATCATCATCGTGATTTAATTCGTCACTATCAAAATCATAATACTCATCATGTTCGTGATCATATTCATGTCCATGTTCATGTTTTTCGTCTTCTTTCTTTTCACCATGCTCTATATGCACTTCAGATGTTTTCTTCTCCTCGGTTTTATGTTCTTTGGTTTTGTCCTTCTTCTCCTCGATTATTTCATATTTATATTCGGTCTCTATTTTATGTTTCTCTTTTTCTATGTGCGTCTGCGTCTTTTCTTCGTGAGTTTCTTTTTTTTGTTCGTGGCCATTTTCTTCGTTGTAATCGTGTTTATCTTCATGATGGTCATAATCATGATGATAGTCGTCTCCTCGTCTCAGCCTCCTTGCTCTTTGTACATTTCCAGTTTGAAAATGATTTTCGTCTATACTTGGAGGATTTTGTCTTGCTATTTTTCTTACTACATCATCAATTGTGGCTGAGGAAACGATTGTAAATGCGACTGCTAATGCGATAAAATAAATTAACTGAAAATTAAAAAAAAATTTGCAATTATTAGTCTAGTTAAAAAAAAATAATTCTATTTACCTTTTGCATAGCTGTGTGTGTTATTGTGATAAGTACTTAACGGACGCTCAGAATGTAGCCTTGCCTTAAATAAGCTTAGTATATATAGGGTTCATTTGGGGCATTAAATGTGAATTAGAGTTAATTGCCAACCAGAAATCACAATGCATTTTTAATTGACTGGAGATTCAATACTTGGTTGACGTAAATTCGGGAATTTTAGACTAATCAAGATTACTAAATGGATTTACTCCTACAACTTCACTAAATTATCAATTTATTCTAGTAAACAATTAAACTACAATAATTAATTCTTAGACTTTTAATTATATCCAATAAATAGAATTCGTTGAGTTACGAAATTTAAATTAAGGTATCTTATTTGCATTTTGTTTAATTATGTCTTGTTGTTTTGTTTCATTATGTTCTTGATAGTGTTTGTCAAAAACGAGAATTTAATGAAAAAAAATTTTTTTTAATAAAACTATTACAGAAATGATTTTATGTGACTCTTTAAGTCATCGATTCTATGAGAGGATTTCAAAATACTGTAAAGTTCAGCAATATTGCGCTGACGAACCTTGCTTTATGCAGTCACAAATGCCTGAAAACACTTATTGTACCAAACAATTTCGGTTAATATTTTTTATGTTATTATTATTTAACAAAATTACTTATCATAATTTCGAACGGACGGACGTGCAAACAAAAGCGTTTTAACTTATACTATTATTTTACATGATCAGTTTTGCTTAATTAAAAAATGATATAGTATTATTTATGAGAGTACAAAGACAAAAATATGAACATTATTTTGTCACTCAAAAATAACACAGTTGAAATTCCTAGAAACTCTCAAAAACGAGTGTAACTTGTCTATTGACAATAAGGTCGTAGCTATCCATTTCGGATCGAACACAAATATCAGCTCTGGAAAAGCCGGTTCCTAAAAGATCACTGCTTGTGTCTCGTATTTGAATTCTGATACGATGACCAAAATGCTTGTTGAGTTCCGGTATGCAGACTGGTGTCCCATAAGTAATATTGAGGCTCTTGTCCATTGCCAAGGTGACGAACTGATTGCGATCATCGATGAAATCCTGGAATATTTATGCATTTCAGTAATACTGTGATGTAGTGATGTAAATAATTCGAATTAAAATATTCGTTGCATCCAAGTACTCGGATACTCGGATTAAAATTAATTCCAATCAATTTCCCGTCAAACCGAGTACTCCGATATTCGGATTAAAATTAATCCGAGTATTCGGATACTTGGATGAATTCTTCCGAAGTTTACATCGGCATACGCAACAGCAGCAATAGAGTCTAAAATCGCAAATCTCCAATCTATGCATTAAACGAACCGCACACAATTCCTAGTTTTTTTGTTTATATAGTCCCAATAATTTAGAATTTCCTATTGCTGTACCTTTTATTTATTTGTTCGAAATAATCGAAGACGTGTTTAGTAGGCGAAAGTAAAATGTTTTATGCATAAATTGCATACATTTTTGGAAAAAATTTCTACAATTGTAGAATTATTTGCTACAAAAATTACACAAATAGGGACAAGTATAAATTGTAGTACAAAATTTAAAAAAATGGTAAAAAAATTGTAAGTGTGTCTTATATAATTTTCTGTAATAAATGTCACGTTTTACTGAGAAATTTCAAAGTTACGCCATATTATTACTGATGAAGATAATAGACGTTAAATAGAACGTTGTGTGTAACCAAGTTAATGGTTTTCTCGGTTGCATTCGAATTCGTGTGATCCGAGGATTTCTGGTATTCGAATTCGGATGATTCCGAGAATCTTTTTTATTCGAATGCGCATTCGAATTAACTTTCGCAGTTGCATTCGAATTCGAATTCGAATTCGAATGAACCGAGAATTTCGTTCATTCGAATACACAGTATTTGAATATCAAATTCATCCGAGTATTTACAACACTACTGTGATGACGGCCGAGTGCGTAACCAGACTTAAATATCAATTCAAATTTTTTGCGCCATTTCTCAGGAAAACTGTTCCTAACTTTCAGATGTAGTAAGAGAGCACGAAATTAAATAACTATTACTAATAAAGTTGTGTCCGGAAATGTTTCCACATCAAGTTAAAACAAAATAAAAAAGAGGGCTGGATATAATCTCGTAATTAGTAACTTTTCTAATTGTTTCTAGTCGCTATACAATTTTAATTGATTTCAGTTTATTGAGAAAACTTGAAAAATTATAAGAAATGTATAATGTATAAGAAAATTATAAGAAATGTCATTTTGGATATCTAAGTTGTAACGACGAATTTTTCGAAATATTTGAGAACCATCATGAATGCTATCAAAAGCAAGACTAATTCCGCTTCTGTGTTCGCATAGTGTAATATGACTTCAATGCAAAAATAAATTGGAGTCATATCTAGCGATCATGAGGGCTAAGGTCCATATTTCCCAATCCAGCGATTGACCTTTTAAAGATAGTTTTTTTTTAGCATGCACGATCCCGATTATGACTCCAATTCATTTTTACATTTGGGATCAAATTAAAGGAATCCCCGGCCAACACAGAAGAGGAATTGGTGAGTCTAATTATTCTTACTTTTGATGCCATTCCTGATCGTCCTCTGATATTTCGAAGGATTCGTCATTTAATCATACGTCGTCATAACTTATGAATCCAAAATGGCGGCCTTAATTTTGAACATTTCTTATAATTTTTCAAGTTTTCTCAATAAATTGATATTAATTAAAATTCTTAGTTACTAGAAATAAGTAGTCCTCATTTCGTTTATTTCGTTTTAACTTGATGTGAAATTATTTCCGGCCACAACTGTATTAATAAAAGTTGCTTAATTTTACGACCTCTACTACTTTTGAAAGTTAGGAGCAGTTTTTCTGAGACATCATGTATAAATATTGATTGGTTGTTGTGTTTTAAGATGTTTCAAGAAATATCTAAACTTTTCCATATTTAAAGAGTCGTCAAAATTGTTCATAATCTTCCTTATTATATAAAAAACTTTGAGTGTACGTTGGCGTGGTGTAGTTAGATGTTTACTTCTTGGCTTATGAAATTTTAATTCATCGGAATACTTTAATTCAATAGACAAATTTGTTTTTGCAAAACTAATGTAAAAATTTAATAAATAACATTGTAAATCGGTTTTTCACAATGGGAACATTTTTTAATCGCATTTTGATGTGAATTTTTGATATTTCATACTTTTTTTTTTTATTTCGGAAGCAGTTATATTTAGGACATCTAATTTTTTAATTATTTTGTTTTAATTGCTACTTGTTTAGAAAATGATTATTTTTATCAAATAGGATATTTCTGCTGTTAAACTAATAACGTACGACATGATATTATCATTACAATTTTTATGAAAAATATTGGAGTATAATTTCTCATTTTATTTAAGAGTAATAAAAAGTTCTAAAATTTATATGGAACAAAGCCTTATCCATTATAGATTATTTCAAAAAGAAAAGGTTTTGAAGATGGTATCAAGAAAATAACTTACAGGTGGAATAGGTGTATGGATAAGAAAGATTCATAAATGGAAAAATGTTACATAAGTGATGAAAAATAAAGATTTTTAACAACATTTTCAATAATTAAAAAAGTTTCGTTTGATTGCTTGATTTTATGGCTCCACGTGCAGGCTCTCGAGCGAGTACGGACGTCTGGAAGCCCCTTAACTTTAATATGACAATAAGTTACTGGGAGTTAAAAATAAAAAAAAATTGCAATGAACGTTCTAATTGATTTCACACGTAAAAATTTAATCAAGTTTACCTGCAATGTTTTTAGTTTCATTCCCATTACATCATGGTATCCCTCTTCAAGATCTTCATCGTCATAATCAGGATAATACGCAGTCAGCGTCACATTTTCGTACCTTTTTCCGATGCAGTCCAAATTAATTTCTACGGTCAAAATTGAAGCACATCAAGATATAGAGCGAATAAAATTATATTAACGTACCATTATCAAACAATGACATAGATAACTTCAGTTGTACGGCAATGAGTACAATCAAGCGTAATTTTGAACTCGACATTTTCAAATGAGGTTTTGATGTGTAGAATAATATTAATGTGCTGATGAGAATGTAAAACCATTTGGTCAGCAAAAAACGTATCGTTACTTTCATTGTTATTAATAAAATACACGACGTTGCTACTTTAGTTTTTTATTATTAATTGTTTAAACAAAGTTTTGTAGAGGTAAGTACACGAAATAATTTTTCCTTTTGAACTTAGTCGTTTTTTATAATTTCAACAACAAATAAATCGATACAATACAAATGACATTTAAGAGGTAAGTTGACATAGTATCAAATCTTGGTTACGAAATGTGGAGCGAGTAAAATTTAAAATATAATTTTGTTCATTTTCTTAAAGAAAAAATTAAGAAAATATTTATATACAGGTAATTGTTTGAAAGTGAGAACATAGGCATAATAATAGAAAGCGTTATAGCATGCAAAAAAGATGGAGCAGGTCTTAGTATGTTTTATGGAGGCGTAACTTTTGCCTACATACTTAGAACCTAAGGCTATCCCGATCGCACTTCATTTTATGATTTCAGATTCAGTCATTTAGCGGTATATCATAAGCAAGAAGTAAACCTTCTACAATAAAATATTTCGAGTAGGTACCTACTCTGTTTTAATTTTGAAAACTATTTTAAACTTACAAGGAAAGAATGAAATTGTCAATTATCACGTGGTTCAAAGAATAACGGAACGAATAATTAATTGAGCATTTGGCGTACAGCTTGTAGATTTGTTGTTAGCAACGTCCTGCAACTTAACGACGCCGTCAATCGAACGACGAGCTACGTCGTATTTTATCCTGGAATTTATTGCGTCGTCGAACGTCTCCTCCTGCGATGGACAAGACAAGTGACTCACTCGGAGCTAAATTAAGGACGTGTTAAAATAACTTTCTGCGCACATTGTGTTTTATTATCTTAGAGAACATTTTACGTAGTTTCCTTGATAATAGATTCACAAATCGAAGTACAATTTTTAAATAAAGTTGTCGAAAAAATTACAGTTTAACAATTGCCGTTACTTTTGAGTTTTGAAATTCTTTTTATTTGAAATAAATGCCCAATTTCTGTGTTTCAGTGTCGGCTGTAGGAATATAGGTACTTTCTTTGTTCGTGTGAAAAAATGTCTATAACAAAATTATAAAAAGATTAAAACTTGTGTAAAGGAATAGTGAATAGATAACATATGCACAAACTCATTCAAGCACTTAATGATACAAGAGTGTTGTCTAAGCCGAGCTCCTTTCACCATAGACCATAACAGCTGTTCGCAAGCTGTATTGTAAAGACACACTGCAATCATTTTTTGTCGTTTTTCATATTCTGCACCCTATCTAGAGACTACTATTACCTTTTAGGGTTATCACAAAAAAATAAATGAGCAAGTGGAGAAAAAAGTTTTTTTTGTAAATAGAATTTTTTTCTTCATTTTGCAATAACTCTAATCACTTAAGATTTCATCTTTGCCTCAAAAAAAGTGGAAAAGTGGACACCTTTTTTGACATTAATTTTATACAGGGTTTCTTCTCTACCGTCTGTAGTGTGTAAGATAGAAAAAAAATCAAATGAGCTAAGATGTAACTCAGTTAGCCCTATTTTATAAAATTATTTTTGGCTACACAGAGTGTTCAGTTTCAATTAAGAGTTTGTAAGATGTTGATATTTAAGTGTAAAAAGTTGCTGTATTATGAGCGCTTATAGCTTGGTTACTTATTTACATTTCGTATAATATACATTTACATTTTGTAAATTTCAAAATTTCAGAAAAACTTCAGTGATTAAGTGTTGACTTTTACAAAAGATAATTTTTCTAAAAATTTTCAAATGGAACACCTCGTATATCTAAACTCTCATGAAACACTATTTTAATAAGCTTTCATAAACACCAAATCACGAGACAAATTTTTTTTCATTACTAAGTGGGTTTTCTAAAAATACTAAACCCACCTACATGGACGCAGTAATTCCTGATGATTCTAACCATCCGACAACAAACAAATTAACTGCCTTCAATTCAATGCTACATAGACTAGTAAAGATATCCATGTCAAACGTAAAGAACCGCAAAGAAATTTCCACAATAAAACAAATAGCATAAAACAATAAATATCTACCAGAACTAATGGATACTAAATAAGATTACAACAAGAAAAAAGGCAATAAAAACAATATATCCAGTAGTCAATACGAAACAAGAACAACAATTCAGTTTCATCACGTATTTTGGTCCAATTATATACAGTATACAGACTTTATTGTAAAAGCTGTAAAGACGTATATATAGGGCAAACCGGACGAAGTATCGAAACCTGAATAAACGAACATATTAAATCATTTCTAAATAATAAAACAGATTCTACCTTTGTAAAGCAACAAAGGACATAAACTTAATCTACAAGAATCTGTAGAAATTCAAAAAGCAAAACAATTAATGAACAACTTGACCTGATATATCCTCCTCTCCTCGGCATCTGTGCAAATTAGAATAACCCGCTATTTATGACTTACCTTTAATACTTAAGGGAAAGCAAACGTAAATTATAGTTAGTTTGAAAATAACAATGTTATGTCAAAACTAGTCACGCTTCAATAAAATTAATGGAATAACGAAGTATAAGTGTTTATCAAAAAATTTTCATTATGTTACAGTTCCACAAAGTAACGGCCGCTAGTATTAATTTTCTAAATATCAAATATTTTGAAAAATATTTTGTACACCTTATTCATAGCAAATAATAGTGACGATTCTATCTATAAGCGGCGCAGAAAGAAAGAAATTCCTTTATTTATAGACGAATATTACCACTAATAGCTAGTAAATTCATGTTAGGGAAGATTGGCATGCTTAAGTCTCAAACTAGATGAACATTACTATTTGTATTGTCTGTTAAAAGTAATATACATCAGAATATATTATTTGTATACTGTAACACTTAATTTCTGCCTATAAATATTATTTAATGACTCCATAAATTCACTTAATTTGTCTTTATTTTTAGTTTAGTTTAGTTTTAGTTAGTTTTTCATTTCTATTGAAAATGCATTCATACAGGATGTTTCGTAACTTCATGAAAATAAATTAAACAATGAAAGTTTGCATGAAAATGAATAGAATGAACCATTTTTGTTGAACAAAGTGTTATTAAATTTTCGAGAAAATAAATAATTTTCTTGAACAGGTAAACCGTTTGAACGTCTCTGGTTTAAGTTTATGATGTTTACGAAGAATATGAGTGATGTAATTTATTGTTAGTCATCGCCGGCCGGGCCGGGTAGTTTGAAGGTGTACGTTGAGGTGATTGCACGGAAATTTACTGAAAAAAATGGCAGAATTTACAAATAGTGAGATTGTTGACATAATTCTAGTGTACGGTGAAAGTGGGCAAAATGCATTAGCGGCAAGGCGTTTGTATGTATAGCATTTTCCAAACCGACATTTGCCAACCAGTGCCACATTTCTCTCAGTTGTGCAAAGAGCGAGGAATACTGGAACTTTAAGGGCACGTCGCGGAAGAGGTGGAGGACGACAGCGTTCACAACGCATCCTAAACAGAGAAGAAGAAATACTTTATCGTTTATCGTCCTCAGTTGTTTGGCGCATTCTTCGCGAACAACAATTACATCCATACCATATTCAAAGAATTCAGCTTTGCTACCAACCGACTATGCTTTACGCATACGATTTTGTCGTTGGTTACTGCATAAACAACAGGCAAATGCGAATTTTGTTCATAATGTCCTGTTTAGCGATGAAGCTATTTTTACCGGAGATGGGGTGTGCAATTTTCGCAACATGCATTTGTGGGCTGAGGAAAACCCTCACGCAATTCGTCGCAGCCATTTCCAACAATGGTTTTCTGTTAACGTGTGGGCAGGTATTCTAAAGGGCAATTTAATCGGCCCGTTCGTCTTGCCGAACCGTTTAGATGGTCTCCAATACTTAAATTTATGACGATAACGATATGGTTTATGTACGATGGGACTTCACCACATTTTCGACGAGAAGTACGGGCTCATCTCGCCGAAATTTTTCCTGGTAGATGGATTGGAAGAAACGGGCCGATCAGGTGGCCTGTACGTTTATCTGATCTAAATCCGCTAGATTATTATTTGTGAGGACACGTAAAAGGGTTGGTATACGAAGAAGAAATCAACATGTTCCAAGAATTGAACGATCGTATTAACGCCGCATTTCTCTCTGTTCGACAACAAAACATGTTTCATAACGCTTGTGAATCATTACTTCGCCGGGCAGATTTGTGTTTACGAGCAGCCGAGGGAAGGAATTTTGAACACTTATTGTGACTCAGCCGGCACTGAGCTAGAGATTCTAAACATTTGTCAATGCGTTATCAGTTGAGGGTAAGTTTTATTTTGTTTTTATTTAGATGCATTTATGCACACATCTTATGTCCAATACGTCATTAATTTTTTTCTCGAAGTTAAAATTTAAATTTACAAACAAAAAAAATCATAATAATTTGTTACTTTACGTTCACTGCGACATTTTTATTAACAAAATATTAATTCCACTCGTTTTCACAGAGAGATGATAAGTGTACCATAACCAAATAAAACATTTCCACTCTTTTAAGAACCAAAACGAAATATCATCATATCATTTTCTTCTTCTACTTTTTGTTCCTTCTTCGCCATTGTTTTACGGCAAGGCAAAATATATAAGTTTAACAAAAACTTTCATCGAAACAGTTCTTTTAGTAAATTCACAGCTCAATCAAAATTTCATTCAATCGTCGATTATCGATAAATTCTATTTCATAAAAATAAATTACCAAATGAATGTATGAATTCTTGCCGTATTTTAACTTGTTAACATATTAATTTAAAATAGCTCAGATTTCCAAGGATACACGGTATATTTGGATAGTCAATGTTATTCGTGGATTAAGAATGTTCGATTTTAAATGAGTTTCCTCACTTCAGTTCCAGATAAAACGTGGTTAACAATTTTTAAGGTCAACGTTTCAATTATTCATTTTCTCGTGGAAATCAATTATGTATCATTCCGTGAATTATTGACCGACTCTAGAAGCATTCTTTGACCCACATAGTCAGATAATTAATTGTGAAAACTAACTTGGAAAATTCATACCTCATTATTTAGAGATAGTTAAATTCACGATTGAAAAGTTTTTTGCTTTTATTTTTTAGAAACACTCGATACACTCACATTAATAGTGCGATGAAAATTGGAAAAATTACAAATTCATTAAATACAAGCGCCAGGAAAGAACGGGGGGGGTTGACTAAGGTGTAATTTCAGATAACGAATATTTGATTACACGCTTCGGTTTCTTTTGTATATCCATTGTGAGGCCATATACCTACCCTTTCTTTACCTTCATTTATCAAATTTCACCCTTACGAAAGTTCTACTTTAAATTGTTTACCGACTAATGCATACATTTCAGTAAAGTAAATGACATCGTACTAACAACTACATTATATGAGGTGTCACTTTGAATATTTTGAAAAATAACTAAACACATTTTCGAACACTTTTTATTATTCTCTCTTGTACGAGTGATTCCGAAGTTATTATTTCACGTACACACATAAAAATTTTCGGGATAAATTGCTATCTTTCTAATCGGTGTTAAAATTTGGATAAAGTTTTATCTGAAAAGTTGTTAATCCTTATCTAATTTGTGTTATTGTTGTCTTTTTTCGATTAAAATGCCTCTAGAAATAAGTGTTAAAAAAAAGATGAAATAATTTTACTCCAACAAGCATAAGCCTAACTCCTGTTTAACACCGAATAGTGAACATATTATCGAAAACAGACTAATCGAATGAAAAGGAGTTAAGTTACACTGAATAGTAAAGTATTCTCTCTGAATTGGTGGAAATCATCACCACATTTTATGTAAAAATAGTATCCTAAAGGTGGTAATTTACACTTATTTTCTTTTTGCGTATTGGTTGATTGTGATTTATGAGGCAAGGGTTTGATGATTATATTATATTAACTCCTTGAAAGATAGAAATAACTATCGTAAGGATTAATGTGACACCTTTAAAGATGGTCATCTTAACTCCGTTTATTTTAACACCAGAAACGGATGGATGCGAGGGAACACCGAAAAGGAGTTAAAAAAGTGTTAGAATTAACTCCAGATTTTTATGTGTGTACTTTTTTACAGATTAGTTTGATGTCAAATGTACACGTTTCTTATTTTGTTAAGCAAAGAGCTAAGGTTTTTAGGGATGGTACCAAGAATTCGGCCTATCATTTCTCTCCTGGTACATATAAAATCAACGTCGAACGTTTTACCCATTTCATCCGAAAAATGGCAAAGGAAGTTGGGAAAAGTGCATAGAGGAAGTTATTCACGTAAAGAAATAAAACTTAAAATTGTTTTGGTGTTTCTATAGTAAATTAAAATTCCGGTTGATAGTTAAACATCCCTCGTACACCAAAAATAACCATTTAACCTTAATTACCATCTTATCTGATTCAGTCTTTTGGCTTCCTGAGGCTATAAACCCAATTAAGGTCCAAATCAGCATATCAAGTCCGTTCGGACAGAAATGCAGCAGATAATATCAATCGATTTGAAAAGTACATCGCACTCGTTTAACCCCTGCTGAATAAATGATCTTGTGCTAACAGTTTTGCATTTTTTAATATGAATTAAGAGTTTTTCTTTAGAAATAACAAAAAAATATTATTATTGTACTTCCTAAATGAAAAACAATAATACTTTCGTGTTGCAAAGTCAAGTTAAATTGTAGGCTGTTAATCTATTATTTCTCAAATTACTTTGCAAATATATTATTCACGCAAACCGTTCTTTAAAAGTTTTCAAGGAAGAAGTTTAGATAGAAATTTTAAATTTACTGCGCAGAAATATTTCAAAAAGAGCTTTCCAAATAAAATAAAATTAATTTCTCGTCACTTCCGGTTATATAAAGTATCTCCACGGATCGATTTGACAAGAGGAAAAACTTTTTTAATCAATTTTGTGCAGTTACTCTTTACAAAAAAATCTACTTCTCAAGAGACTTCAGAAACAATGCTTAAATTTAAATTTTGAACTAGTCCGTTTAAAAAATATTTTTCTTGAAACGTTGGACAATTTTATAATAAATTTCGTGTGCTTAGAGAGGCACTGATACTGATATGTAAAGTAAATGCCATATTTTGTATGTTTATTAGCAAGAATGCTGACTGAGGGAGAACGCGTTTATTTGATAAAAGGAAAATGTTTCCTATCGATATGCGATTGATGTGCTTTATCTTCCTGACACAATGGTCTCTTGTGATGAACTACGATCATTAAAAAAGAAATATAATACCGGATCAGTATTGGATGTGATGACGATGTAGCTATATTATTAGCAATAAATTCGGTAATAGAGAACCCGAAGTTACCTTCACAAAAACGCTCACAAATGGTGCTATGAGTAAAAGTTTACTATAGAAAATGTATGAGGAAAACAAAGTTTGTCTGTTTAAATAAACAATCTCAAAAGTAGAATTTTTATAAGAAATAAATTTTTGCACAAAATTAACAATAACAAGTTTCTTTGTTTGAAAAAGTTATGATCTTATTCGAAAATTATAAAAAATTGTAATAATCAGGCGTAAATTTAAAAGTTGATTTTTATGAAAGTTTTTCTTTCCAGGATAAGTTAACAGTTATGAAAATACACGTAAGCAATTAAGTAACTTGCAAGAAATTACGCAATTAAACAAATAAAACAATTTTTGCATGTTCGTGTGGAGCAATTTGCACTTTGAGCTTTAGCGCGTGCAACTTAACAACCTTGACGAAAGATGCTTATTTATTAATTATATTATAATTGTAAGTTATATTCAATGTTTTTTTTTAATTTAACCTATGCAAAATCTACTAGTATTGATTCGGCCCACATTGAATGTATTTTTTCTTTTTAAAAAGTGAATATCAGTTTGTTGAAATTGTAGTAGACGCACCTGCACATTGATTTGTTGCTAAGCGGTGAAACATGTTAGTTTTTTATGCTAATTATTATATTACTTATTTAAGCTTAAATACAGTAGACAAAACGCTGGCGTGATCTGAAACAATTTACGTTAAATGTTTGTAAGCAGACGGATGCGACCTTATATTATGGGACTAAATGATGGATAAGACAAAATATCAAGCAACAGTTTACATAAAAAATTAAAAAGAAGTTAATAATTTGTGCTTTATTGTTTTATTTTTTATGATTCTATTTATTTTTTTTTAACTTCAAAATCCAACAAGAAAAATAAACAAAGAAAGTTTCTTGGCAAGGGCAAATTCTGATTTGATTTTATTGATGAGCAAAAAATAACAGCCAACAGGAAATGCATTGGAATAGAATAATGACCAGGGCCCAAGTTCATGCTTGATTAATGTTAAATGCAAATCTATCACTATCAAAATTCAATCCTGGAATACATATTTATGAGACCTTCGGGAATCGATAGGAACACCTTGATGTCGTTCTTTGAAGTTTGCTGTGTTAGAAGTTCCAATTGGTAATAAAATAGTGAAGATTGCAGATGCTAAGTTTGATTTAATACAAACCAAAATAGTTTTAGAAATTTAACATATTTTATTTTAATAAAATTTGCAAAACTTGAAACTGAAAGTAACAAAACATGGTTAATTAAAAATTCTCGTAAATTTTCAAGCAATCAAATAGATACAAGGTGATGACAAATAAACTATCGAAAAAGAATTGACAAAAAATAAAGAAAAGTCAAACAGGTTCTTAATTATTGCAAAAATTTAATATATATGTTATATGCTGGGTGTCCGTAAAAAATGGTCTACACTTCAAGTGTATTCAGATTCAGTAGAACAAGAAACTCTTAAAGATCAAATTTCAATTAAATCTCTCAAAAAATGAGCGAGTTTTCCTAAAAAAATTGAAATGAAAAAATTATTTTTGAAAAGCTATAACTTTTAATGAAGTAAAATTGTGCTGAGATAAATTGATCTAAATCGTTTTATTTTGATCCAAAGAAGCCACGTTTGAAGTATAGCTTATTCTTGACCGGACACCTATTATAAAGAAGAAGTCAAATAAAAATATCAAGGATATGCAGGCTAGTTAATTTAATCCTGATTATCCGTTTTTGCTCCAAGAATAACTACGAGTTGAAGAAGAAGACTTGTGATTTTATGAACGATAATCGGTATTTAGGAATTTTTTTGAGTGTCTCAATGGTAAACGAAAGACCAAAAATAAATTTTGGATCACTTTTAAATTTCAATCTGATTCATCCATAACAACGTATGTATAGTTTACACCGGTGACAATTTTCTATGTTATTCACTTTCTAAACACATGAATGTCTTGGTGTAGTTATACCAATAACTCAGCTAAGTATTTTTTTTAGTGAGAAGTATACATTGACCTAATAAGACTTAAGTATTCGTTTTGGAATGACTTATCAGTTTTGTTGGCCTAAAACGATCAACAATAAACTCTTCCAGTTTACGCATCGATATTCCGCTCCATTATGAATGAATATATCGATATACATGGGAAGCTAATAAGGTCAGGCATTGTTGTACAAATAATGGGCGAACGGGGCCGGGAGGGTTGAATAAGACCGGGAACAATAACATGGCAGCAGACACAAGTTTTCCACCCACTCCACCGCTTCGGACAGCGGAACACGCGCGCTTTCTCGTTTTTCTCTCGAAAAATAAACACGCGTGATCCGCAATTTAACGATTTCTAATACGCTGTTGTTGTTAATAATTCAGTCGTGCAACTAGCAATAAACAAGTCTCAAAAGTGCTTTGTTACTATGTGCTTCGAAAGAAGTCCTTCTTCGCGAAATGCCTGTGTTGAGGAAACGCGCGCTCGCACATCAAGATAAACTGATGCAAGTAAATGGCCTGTACGTTCATTCCAGTCCTCCAAGGGGTAAGTTATGGAAATTAGGGTGCACGGTTGGAGGGCTTCGGCACGCGATTTGCCCTATTTGTGAATGAATTTGTTGTCGAAATAAGAAATTTATGGCGCGAATGTCTTTGAGATCGTCTTTCCTGGGACAACTGATAAAATCGGTCTAGAAAGTTAATTAAAAGTATAGTGGTTTATAAGTTTTGTTACATGAAATTCAGAGATTACTGAATTTTTAATTTAGTTTTTTTTTTTAATTTTAAATTATTATAAAGAAGCAATCAAGTATTTGGTTCAACATTATTTCAATCTTGAAGTATAAATTCAATTAAGAATTCTTAAGAAAAATTAAAGTTAATAATTCAAATCGTCCTGAATGTTTTTAAACATTTATTTAATTGTACGTACTTGTAAGTATTCACAGCTGGAATTCGTTAAATACAAAAAATAACTACTTACAGATTTAAAAAAATAATAGTTTCATTTAGTTTTATTTTTTATATAATTAAAATAATAATCTCTTCTCACAATTATTTTATATCCGTAGAAGCGTATTAAGGCAGCTAATGTTGTCATCTTCAGTATATTGTGAAGATTATAACGAGATTTCGACGTACTTCTAAACGTATTAAGAATAAAACAGACTCGGGATATTTTAATTTTAGAAAAGCTGATTTTCCTACTTTATATAATGAACTTTTGTCTGTTAATTGGGATTTCTTATATAAATTTGGTGATGCAAATGAAGCTTGCGCTGCTTTTTATGAAATATTACTTGAACTAATTAAAAGATATGTCCCGTATACAATATGTAAAAATTCAAAATATCCTAAGTGGTATTCTAAAAAAAAATATTAAACTTATTAAATTAAAGGTCAAAATGAGTAAAAAATACATTAAAACCAAGTCTGTATTTTTCTTACACAAATTTAGAGAACTTAGAACTACTATTAAGGTTCAGTTGCGTAATGACTATCAATATTTTTTGGAGAATATTTAGTCTTTCATTAAAATGATATCCAACATAAATTTCCTTCCGACTGAAATGCAGAGATTGTTGAGGCATTTGCCACGTATTTCAATAGTGTTTTTCATGACTCGGAATCCCAACTACATAGCGATACGCACAATACTTTATTTAATTATTCTATGTTAAATAATAATTGTAATGTAAATTGTGTTACCAATGATGAAGTCTATAGGGCGTGTAAAAGATTGAAGAATAGTTTTAGTGCACATTGAGACAAGATTCCATCTTTCTTAGTGCGGGATTGTGCATATATATTCGTTACATCATTACCCATTCTATTTAATTTGTATACCTATAAAAACAACAACTTTTCCGAATATATGGAAGGAGACCAAAATTACCTCCATTCATAAAAAGGGCAATGTAGCTGATATTTCCAATTATCGTTTTGTGGCAATTATAAACAACAACAATGAATTCGAAATGGTTATATATTATAATTAGTATAATAGTATTCCTCTATTAAGAACTTTATTAACCCTAATCAACATGGTTTTGTAGCGGGCAGGTCCACAGTCACTAATTTATGCCACTTCACCCAGTTTGTTTCAAATCAACTGGACAATGCAGGACAAGTTGGTGTCATATAGATGACATCAACTTGTCGGTATAGACCGATTTTGAAAAAGCATTTGACCGTGTAGATCATCATCTTTTACTTCAAAAATTACTAAAAATGGGTTTTTCTCCTAATCTTCTAACTCTACTTAAGTCGTACTTATTGAATAGACAATCTTTTGTGGTTATTCATTCTGTTAAATCAACTCCTTATGTACCTTATGTACCACAAGGGTCAAACTTGGGTCCGTTATTGTTTTTGATTTTTATTAACGATTTGCGGGAAATAATTACAAGCGAGGTGTTGTTATTTGCTGATGATCCAAAAATTTTCAAGTGCATTAAAAATGATAATGACTGCAAGCTCTTGCAACAGCAACTTATTAAGTTGGAAAACTGGTGCAAAGCCAATAGATGAATATAAATGTAGATAAATGTAAAGTCGTTTCTTACATTAGAAAAAAAATGTTGTTCTATTTAATTATAAACTACTGTCATCTTCAATCAAAAGAGACGCGAGCTTTAAGGACTTGGGCGTAGACATATTGTTAATAGAGGCCTAAAAATGCTTGGCTTTATAATACGAAATTGTCGCGAATTTACCAATTTAGATACTTTTGAGGTACTTTATTTTGCTTTGATGAGATCGGTCTTAGAATACGTCTCTTTGGTTTGGTTTCCGTATTACGGTTATCAAAAGCAATTAGTTGAAAATGTTCAAAACAGATTTTTAAAATATTTATTAAAAAAACCCAGCCTATACCCTTCATTCATGCCTTATTCTGAATTGCTGCGATTATTCACTTATGATCGTCTGGAAACACGAAGAATTATATTATCACTGACAAATATGTATAAACTGCTTCAAGAAATCATAGGGAATGTTCTCCAGTGGAAATTTATTTATTTATATTTTTTAATATTTCTAAATTCACTACCTCCTACCGATGTGAAGTTAGCAGTAGATTTTCCGCAATCAAAATTGTAAACTGTATCACCGGACGACACAAGTGTAAATTACATATTGAGATTAGTCCATAAATTTGAGCAATCATTTCTTCATATTAATATAAAAGTAGGGTCTTTTATGAACTTTTTCCAAAAATTACATTAAAATAAATACAGAATTTACTGGGATCCAATGTAAACTTCCTACAAAAATAGTCCTTTTATGATTAGTTGACATGAAAACTCTTAGGAAATTTATTCAGGATATTAATTTCCAATTATTTTTAGACAATATATAAAAAAATCGCGACGTAACCCTCCTAGTTTATATTTAAAAAAATCATAAACAATAAATAACAAGCGATAAATAATAAGTACGCAATATATCTTTTCTTCATTTGTGACAGTGACGTATTCAAATGAAGAAAAGCCCTAGAGATCGGAATAGATGTAAAATGTTAATCTTCAATTTTAATTATTCCATATCATCTATATGCTACTTTATTAAATTCAGTAATACAAACTTAATTAAAAATAATTAATTTGTAATTACAAATTCAACTAATTTTTGCAAAAAAATTAAAATTGAAGATTAACATTTTTCACATATTCCGTTGTCATTAATACCAATTAATCTTAGAGGCATACGTTTCCTTAGCTACACAGCATGCAATTGAACCTAAACTAACTTAGTGTGAAGTACAGTTCTGTTCAAATAAATCTGGGACAAATTTTTTGTTGTGTTATAATTATTGCTTTTAATCTTTTTAACTAGATATTAATAAATATTTTGATAACGGAAAAAAACATTTATTACGATGATGATGATGATTAACAAAACAAAATAAGACAACAAAGATTAATATTTTGTTTGTCCACCGTTTTCTTGAATGACTTCCTTGAGTCTTTTCGGTATGGTGTTAATTAGGGATCGCCCTAGATTTTCCTTATCTATTAGTTGTTGCTTCCATGGTTCTTCAATATGCTGCCAAAGTTCATCAGCAGTTTGCAGTTGAACATTTCGTTTTTCAAGAATTTTAACTAAAAGCCCCCAAACATTTTCGATTGGATTTAAATCTGGACTGTTTGAGGGCCATTGCAAAACGTCGATGTTGTTAATCCTAAGCCATTTTCTTATAATTTCAGCAGTGTGGATAAGACAATTATCTTGCTGAAATACAAAGTCGTCGGCAAGCACATGTTGGACCGTTAGAAGTATGACGTATTCTGAAATGTCTCTGTAGGTAATCGCATCAAACCTGCCATCCATCCGTCAGCATATTCCTAAACCTTGTGAATTTATTCAAGCCCAAACATTAACTTCAAGCTTTCCAGATGTTCTTCTAAGTTTAATGTATGTATGAGTTTTATGAAACTTAAAACCTTTGAAAGCTTTTAGGGGTTTTGTTAACAGTTAAAAAGTCTTTTGCAGTTTCTCAACCTTTTTGGGAAAGTGCAATTATGGTCATTTAAAAGCCAGTTGGGAAAGTGCAATCACCAACCGACTTTTAAAAAATAGTTAAATGGAATGTTGATTTTGTAACAAATATATTTAGAAATAGCTTATAAACAATCTAAAACATCATCTGACGAAATCTGATAAATATTTTTTTAAGATTTTTATTTTTTATTCAAAATTCAGGTCGCGTTTGCCCCACTTTGCTTTATAAATGGTCCGAAAAACGTCACTTTAGAAATCAGTATGGTTTCCCAATTCAGTGCAGATTCTTTAAACTAACAATTTGTGAATAAGTAAAATGCTCTTGACCGCTATTAAAAAATCAAATAATTAAAGACAAAAAATATTTTTAGTGATCATACACATACAGTGAGTGGCATTTAACTGAACTTCGTCAATAACTCTGTTCTTATTGAATATATGAAAAAATGTTTTATATACAACGTGTAATTGAAAGTTGTACAGATGTTTTAACTGACAGTACTCTTTAAATAGATGCTAAATATTTAACTTCCTTTATACAAAAGGTACTGGTTTCAGAGAAACACAATTTATTGTTTTTGTTTGAGAGCCACTGTATATTTTTAAATTTGGCGCTCGAACTTGATGACGCGTAGGCGCAACCAATCAGATCCAATAGCAAAATCGAATAAAAAGGTTAGCGTCATTGTCATATCTATCAAAACATTTCAGTGTCATTATAACTTTTGACTGTTTTGTAATTTTATCTTTCCGAAAGTAAACTACTATTAAAAGATAAACTAGAGAAATTGCTCAAAGTGGCGACCGTCGTTTAAAGTACACGCGCTTGCTCTGCGAATTCAATTGTCTTTAATGCAGTTCATGACTTGGTGATTTTGACGAATCTGCAAAGCAGCATTATGGACCGCCGCTCCAAATCTTCAATAGAGTTAACTGGGGTGGCATATACCAGTTGCTTCAAGTGACCTTACAAGAAAAAATTGCAAGGTCAGGTGAACTCGGAGACCCTAAGATAGATCCGTTACGACCTATCCAACAATCTGGAAATTTTTCATTCATCTAGGTAGTGACTTGGCGTGCGTAATGAATAGGAGCCCCATCATGCAAGTACCATATTTCCTGTCGTACATCTAGCGGAATGTTTTCGAGAAGTCCAGGCAACTCATTTTCCAAAAAATCTAGATAAATGGCCACAGTTGTTGGTTTTGGCAAAATATGAAGACCTTCTAACATTACCTATCCACACATTAATTGAAAACGCCTGCTGGAAATGATTTGCGCGGATAGCCTGTGGGTTTTCATCACTCCAGATGTGAGTGTTTCGGCTATTAAAAACGCCTTTTCTGGTAAAAGTAGCTTCATCAGTGGCCAAGATGCGAGTAATGAAATCAGAATTTTGAGAGTGTTGATTAACAATCCTTTCACAAAACTGCACTCGATGAGGGAAATCGGTTGGTAAGAGGGCTTGAACTTTTTGGACATAAAAGGGATGCAAACCTTGTTCTTTCAACGTTCATCACACCAAAAAATGGGATACTCCGTCCTCTGCGGCAAGGCGTCGTGTGCTTATCTCCGCCCAATTTTCAGTTTCCTGAAGTATCACTTCTTCTGCTTCTAACGTTTCACTTTCCCGTTGACAACCAATATCAGTGGTGTTCATTTTAAATGAGCCAAATTCTCTCAAATGACGAACCGTATTCTCAAAAGTACGTTCATTGGGCAGTCTTCGATGAGGCCAACGTTCACGAAACAACCTTCGTGCCAGACAAGCGTTTCCGCGAGCTTCAACGTAGACCAACACCATATCCGTTTTTTCTGCGTTTGTAAAATTCATTACGATAAATAATTTTACGAAAAATTCAAATGAAGTGTCATAAAAATATTTGACATATTCAATAAAAAAAAGTCATATCATTGTATTACTTGATTTTTCTTATAATTAATTTTTTTGAAAAATATCAATGGCTCTCAAACTTTTTTGTTAATAATTCCAGCAGCTTTTTCTCAAAAACCATAAACTATTGTACAAGGTAAGTGTGGATATTTAGTATTTATTTGACAAGCACTAACGCCGGTTAAAATATCTGCACAACTTTCACAAATATCTGCCACACGTTGTATAATCGAAACCCCTTGATACCACATAGTGGTGTAGGGTGAAACATTATCTATTCATCCATGTAAAAACTGTTTCCACTCTTTTCTGTTCATTGCTTATTCTGTTGTTTCTTTCCATGTTTTTTCTTTCTTTTCCAGTAGTCTCTCATGTTAGTTGTGGTCTTCCTCTTCTTTTATTTTTCTGTATTTTAGCTAGCTATATCTTTTTAGCAGGTCTTGTTTCTTCCATCCTTTGTAAATGTCCCCACCACCTCATCTGTCTTTTTTTAATAAACTCAAGTACTGATTGTATATCTAACTCTTTTCTTATATCGATATTTCTCATCATCTATCATCTATCAGCTTTTGTATCTCCTCTAACTTTTCTTAGATATTTCATTTGGATCGCTTGTATTTTATTTTTCTATTTTCCATTGATAACCCATGATTCATATCTAAAAGTCAGTACTGGTCTGTATATACATTTAAAAACTTTTATTTTCGTTTGTCTTGAAATTTCTTTTTTGCTAATAAACTTGTATTTTCAATTTTGTTTACAATTTCTTTTTCTTGTTTTCCTTTGTCATCTATCGTGACTCCTAGGTATTTAAAAGTTTTTATTTGTTCTATCTTTTTCCCTTCTATCTCTATGTTTAGTTTATTTGTCTCTTTTTCGACTACCATCACTTTTGTTTTTTCTATGTTCATTTCCATTTCGTTTTTGTTTAGTTCTCTGTTCCAAACTTCCAAGTTCCTCTGTAGTTCTCTCTCATCTTTGGCCGTCATCCGCATAAGCTCCTTCTGATATATATATATATATATATATATAGGTTGCAAGTTTTTATATCCTACTTGTAATTTTGAGCATTCTGCTGAGGATTTTTTTCAGTATTTCATCCATAAATATTATGAATAGAATAGGGTTTAAACTTCCACCTTACCTTAGTCCTCCCTCTGTTATAAATCCCTCCGATATATTATTATTACTGACAACGTAGTTGCATTTCCCTTATATATTTTCTGAATGACTCTAATAATTTCGTCTCGGACTCGTTTTCTTCGTAATGTTTTCCTATGCAAGTTAGCAATAAATTAACTTTAAATATACGTGAGAATGAAAGCAAATGGCTTAATACAGTTTAATGATTTTCATCATTGGTCTTGCAAACTTTTTAATTGAAATGTCATCCTGAAGTCTGACGTTCGCCAGCTGGTATTTAATGCGACGACAGAACACCTGCATTAATTCTTCTGAAGTGTTATGCAATCTTTGCAAAACTTGTATACAAATAACTCGATATCGAAGGCTTTATGTCGTCTTCCAGCGACTCCTTTCTAATATTATTAAACTGGGAAAAATCAAACTTAAATCACGAGTTCTTTGGTGTAGTACCTCCGTAAACTTCTAGAACCGATAATGTCTCTGAAGCAGATTTTCCCAATTTGCATATGTACTTGAAGTTCTTAATGTTCAAGTTATTTACGCGATAATAGTTTCTGTGATAGTTGCTTTCATGACAGCCTTTAAAATAAAGAGAATCAATTAAAATGCTTAGTTTAAAACTTGTTACATTCTTCATTACAAAAAATATCGTATTGTAAGGAGAAACATAAATGAATTCTGAATACGAGCTGTATATTCTGAAGAAGTATCTATGTAAAATAGGAGATTACAACATACAACAAAGTTGTTTATTTATCGCTTTTAAAACATCAAAGTTTTTAAGTAGCAGATAAGTGCCTGTTTTGTTTATGGCATCGTTAAGAACGAGTTTCGTGCTTGTTCTCCTGAGTTAGATTGGAAGCGACACGATTTTCGTTCGCGCGCGAAAAGAAAACATCCGTCCGACGCTTTTCCGCCGGCGTCGTCACATAAATCCCTAATGATGCTAGCGTGACTGTTGGAAAATACGAAAACGCGTTAACAACGGAGCCGACTCGTAATCCTTCTGATGCCAACACAGCAAAAGCCCAGGTGCTTATATTTAAGCATAAATTTTCTCCGCCGTAAATTTGACCTACGCCAACGATAAATTTCGTATTATAATCGCTATAGATTTGGGTTTCAAGGTGAATATTTGTTGCGAAAATATTGATTAAGTTAAGGCAATTTTTGTAATTTAAGTTTGGCTGCTATTTCTCAAGAAAGTGGAAGAAAAAAGATTCTACAATTTTCATACGTAATGCGGTCACGAAACTGAAAATAAAAAAAATATGGGCGTAAATAATTACTGAAATTTAATTAATTCGGTGATAAAATTTATGCACTAAAATTTGTAAAAAAAATTAGTAATTATCAGGTAAATCTAAGTGCGAATAATTGAAGGATTTCGCGGCCAGTGTCCAATTTGGTAGCAACTTCTTTGTGGCTTCCAATGGCACCACGTCTTTCTTCTTCTTTTGTCGACATTATGGTTTTTGTTATAAGAAGATTTCCTCAGTGCAGTTTGTTATTGCAGCTGGCGATATAAAACTCCCGACACGATTATTCCATTCCATCAGTAGAGGAAGCTCAGGATTTTGTTAAAGTCACTTGAACACCCTAATAACCTCAACCTTTCTTTCCGCTTCCAGTTTCACAACACTTGGAAGCATCTCATTAGGGATTTGCTCTAACTTATTGCTCAATCCGAAACATACATTTGGTATGGGTACAGAACGTATTCGATTCTGGGTCTTTTATTAGGAACGAAGATGGTAATGAAATTTGGATAGGTGTGTCATCTCTTTTTAATTTTATAGCTTTATTATTTTATGAATGCGTTTTAATTTCTACAAGAAATTTTTTCGAGAAAGTAGATAGTTGGTATTGTGATCTGATCCGCCTTATTTGTTAATATCTTGTAAAATATCACTGTAGTCTCTATTTTAAAATTAATAGACACCATTTACTTGATGGAAATCCATGTTAACAATTAAATACAAAACACAAAACTTTGACTTCCACTAATTTAATTAGTAAGTTTTGTATTTAATTGTAGTCTCTATTTATCATTTTTGAGAAATTTTGATTACTTCATACTTTTCACTCAGTCCGTATAATTATTTATTTCCTGTTCCATGGGAAATAATTTTCAGATCGCGAATAGAATGTTTGAGCGTTTAATTTTAGTTTCAGCAAAAACATGACGCTGTCTCCGTTTCTTGTTAGAATCGATATTGAACCGAAGTGAATGACACGTCTTTGCGAAAGACTCTTACGTTTGTCACTTAAAAAACATAATCCATTACCTTCGTTCGCTTCGAAAAGGAATTCTATTGATTCGTGTCTAGACCGTTAGGCGCAATAAGAAGTAATGATTAATGATTATGTTGTCAATACACCTGGCGAGGTGTTTTGGTAAAAATTAGTTTTAAAGAGTCGGTGTTACGTGAAAAGGAGTTTTCTTTGTCTGTGCGGATATTAATTTATTATTCAATCTTTGCTTAAAAAACAAAATACAAAATTTAATTTTTCACGTCGAATCAGAAATTCGAATCTTCTTTACACTAGAGTACTTACAATAAAACTTGTAAGAGTAGTGTTCATATTTGATACAGGTTAAAGTATATCTGCAATTGGACACATGTTTGGTCGCCAACATTCTTGGCAGCTGCTTTGATACCAGCGAGTAACACACTTTCCACAACTGCTCCAATTTGAGTGGGAAACCGTACTTGATCACACAGTTGCTTGAAATACAGTTTCCTCGAGGAGCACTCATCCACTTTCCAAATTCAATAATATCCTCACGACTAATGTTTCCTTCCTTCAAAGTATTCACTTCTATTAGTAAAACAAGATTACTACAATTTAGTATTTGGGCAGCAATGATTGCTTAAAGCAAACTGACTCACAACAGTTAATATTTATTGCAATAGTATAATGTAGTTTGTCTAAATGGAACAACTGACGGGGAGTAAATAGAGGAAGTTTTCAAGTCAAATTTTGTTAAAAATTTCAAAACTAATGTAATGTAAATAACACATTATAGTAAACTTAAGGAAGTATAAAGTGGTTTCATTTAACTAAATGAAATAATTTTTGGCGACCGCTTCAAGAAGAAACTTCTCTGTAAGAAATGTATGGTTAGTTTCCCTTACTATCGAGGAATGAACTCATTGCTAATGAAATGGGCAAGCAATTTTTTCACTTATGCTTAGCTCACTTCAAGTAAAAGGAACGTGTAATTTAAGTTGGAAAGGAGAAGTGAGGTGAGATTGTCTTAACTATAGTCTACTAAAGTATTCCTTTCACATCACAAGAAATGGATGTCATCATCTCCAGCCGATAAAACTGTCTTGCCTATCTTTGGAGTTGGTTCTTCCTGTTTGGTCCACATTCTAGATTTTTGTTTGGACTCTGGTGCACAACGATGAGCCTATTTTTCATCATAAGTCACAAATTACCGCAAGAAATCTGTTGTATTATGTCTGAAAATTTCTAATGACCATAATACTGAAGCTGAGCTGAAATTTTATTGTGGTTTATAACATGAGGTTACGCAACATTGTGTAAGGCATTCCAGTTTAACTTTAAACTGAAGCGTAAACCCATAACAACGATGATTTCAAAAATTGTTGTTAAGAGTTTAAGCTTTGACTTAAAATGAAGCTGGAATTATCCAATTAGGCTTAAGTCACATTCTAAGTGACCCTTAAAGTTAAACCGAGATTATTTATTCCATGCATGTTACCATAAATTATCTATTCAACGGCATTTGACAATGAACACGCTTTTGCTCTATTTTGCTCTGTTAAGCACGGCACCTATCTTGCCGAGAGCTTTCGTATTCAATTCCTCGCGTAAGCACTCGTTCCACTCCTTTTGCTATTCTTGATGCTTTCAAACGTCAGTTCTTTAGAATGAGATCGTGAACTTTATTAATAATTTCTGGAGTTGCAGAAGTTTTTGGACGGCCACAGCGGGGTTCATATTCTAGGCGGCTTATCCACGTTTACATTGACTTCCACAATTTCTAACAATTTGTATATGAAAGACAAGTTTTCTTCATTGTTGTTCGTAATACGCAATAGATATTGAAATGGAAAAAAGTTAGAATTTCTTTTATATAAATTTACTTTAAATGTAGTTAATAATATAATCAATAGTTTGAATCGCGCTAGTTTGCAAACTAGCTGCAATTTGTCATTTCCTGTACAATATAAAGTGATCGCAGGATGTTGCGATTCTAACTATTCATTTGCGACTTTTGGACAGGTCGGTTTGGTTTGCAGTGGAAGCCTCGAGCTACGCTTCTGCTGACGAGTAGGGCCGACAAGTGCTGACAAGTAGGGCCGAAACAGCTGTACAGAGGATGTTCCAGGGATCCACTGCAATCAAAACCGATTTGCAACAAAATTGTTAATAATATAGTTTATGAATCTCTTTTGCGTTTCTCCTTCTTCACGAGTTGCCAAATTTCCACTTTTATCTGACCTTACTTTTCGTTTTTTATATTTCTGATCCACATCATCTGCTACGTACCAGAGGGGTACGGCAAATTCTACGGAGGGCAAATTAAGATCTCCAGTAATACACCGGCTAAACTCCTGGAGAAGGGGTGGTTCTACGTAACCTCGTGCAGAAGGGGGTTTACAAATTAGCAATTAAAAATGCACCAGCTGAGTACACGTATTTATTTATTTGACATGGTAATAAATGTAATTCAAACTAACAATCAAACATAAATCCAAAAAGAACAATAATCTCAGTAGTGTACTCGAATCAGATCTGGTTCGCGTTTACAAAAAAAATATTAATAAATCTAAAAATACTGCAACAAACGGTTGCACACTTTAATAAACAAAATAAAATAAAATAGCTCCGACCTTAAGAAACGTCTAACAATGTCTCCACCGTAGCTGTCGTAACGTCAATGTATAGATCAGCTGTCAAATCCACGACGGAGTGGGACGGAGCACCAGGTAAACGTCGCCCTCTAACGCTGGCGTTAGCAACCACCGGGGGGACAAGATGGAGGCCAAAATGTCAGGCGGTCTACGCGCCCCTTTGTTCGCAACAAGGTCACCTCTCGGATCGGCCCCGGGGAAGCACAGTGGCGTAAGAAATGTCCAGCACGGACAAAGCCAAATGGAGATAATCGAAGTAAACGTAATAGAAAAGCCAAAACAAAAAGCCTAAGGGTGAAACAAAGAAATGTTAGTCATAACTACGCCGTAACTTCATGTTTAAATTACCTGAATGATACGGTGGATTCAGGCTTTGAAAAAGCAGCACAAGCAGCTTTAATTCAACACAGGGTGGCAATTTAAGATCCGGGCATTAGACGCCGTTCACAATTCAATCGGCAATTTCAGCCTGATGAACACTTCAAAAATGAACACACCAAAACACACAAAACGATCTGCCCCTTGTGCGTGTACGAAAAGTACTGCCGCGACAATAAGGAATGGAAAGACTAACTGAGTGGGAGGGAAAAGACAAGTAATCTAAGACGGGGTGCGTTAAGGCAGAGTTAAACATAAAATGCGGACAACAGAGTGAAACAAAAAACGCACAAAAGGTGGTGGATGACCCCACGCTAAAATCACCTTACCAGTCACAAGACTACGACGGTTGAAAATTCCCATGAACTATACAGGATGATCAGGAAAAATGCATAAATATTTTGAACGAAAAACCGCACCGTAACAACTCCCTCCTTACCTAAGAGAAATTTTACCTGAAGGGGAAAATTTCTTCCGGAGAAAAGCGGAAAGGAAAGACGTAGCGAGAGAAAGAGAAAACTTGACAGGTGACAACCTATCAGAGAGCAACCTAACCTGGGCGAGTCAGATTCCAACAAACGAAAACGCGGACGAGAAAAAAAAACTCGGTCCTAGACCGCGGGAAACATTGGTCGGGAACATTGGTCCGAAGACCGCAAACAACTCTAACAAGTAGAGGTCAAATTCAGAACGGACAAACCGTCAAGTGCCACTACCAAAGCAGATACCAAATCCGATTACCAGACTTTGTAGTCAAATCGATAATAACTCAAACGAGTAGAAAGAAAGAACGAAAGGAGTAGGAAAGAGAAACAGAAAAGGAGAAAATATGTCCAGTCGAAACACACCTGCTGCAACCAAGGTACCAGTAAGAAGCCTTCTTTCGCAGGGTTTGCAAAGAGAGAGGGCAAGAAACACCTTCACGAGATCCAGTGCGCTTGAGAATCCCACAATCCTTACAACCTACGAACTAAAACTCTCACAGCTATCAAGGCTGAGCCGATCAATCCAACCAGAAGAAGAAGTAGGGAAAAAAAAACAGAGAAACAAAGAATAGAAAGAAAGGCGAAGACAAATTATTTCATCCTTCCGTTTCTCAAGTTAACAGCCCAAATGCAGTACGACAAAGGCTCCAACCGATACAAAACCGATAACCTCTCCAGTCGATCGCTGCACTATTCATGAACCCTTGAGACATCAAAATAAAAAAAAACGAAGGATGGTTTTCAGAGATGAAAGGGTGAAAACTCAGATTCCTTGAGTCGGCTTTTACGACACGCGGATTTGACGTCGGGAGTATTCTAAGAGACCCATCCCGCAGGCCGAAATTTAACGATAAATGTTTCCAAAGATGACAAACGGAAACTTGGTCGCCCTTTAGCCGGCTTTTACGGCACGCAGTTACACACGTCGGGAGTATTCTAAGAAGCCCTACCCGCAGGCCGAAATTTAACGATAAATGTTTCCAAAGATGACAAACGGAAACTTGGTCGCCCTTTAGCCGGCTTTTACGGCACGCAGTTACACACGTCGGGAGTATTCTAAGAAGCCCTACCCGCAGGCCGAAAGAAGAAAGATTCTATGATTACTCGTCAGGTGGATTGGGTTTAAGATGTTCACTACTCCAAGTGCCAGGTAAAATATTTCCATCACAATCCTTTAGTTCGTAAGTATCAGCAGACACACGACGACTAATGAGGAAAGGTCCTACAAACTTATTGGCCAACTTGGCAGCAAAATGTTTAGAAGCATCCGAAAGAACGAAATTTTTGCGCCAAACACGTTGGTCCGGTTGGTAAACAACCTTACGTCTACGAAGATCATAACGACCTTTAGACTGTTCATAAGCCTTTTGTAACCTATCCTGCACGTCCTTGTACAAGGCTGAAAATTTACCAGTACGGGATTGTAATTCGGCAGGGTCCTGGGGAGCAATGTCGAAAGACTCTTTCTGGGAATTGTCATAATCGGGGTTAAGTCTACCTTTAAGACACATCTCTCTACCAAAATTCAAAAAGTATGGAGTCACGCCTGTTACCTCATGGCGGGCTGTCCTTAGAGCGCAAGCAACTTTGGGCAAGAAAACATCCCACTTCCGATGATCCTCTGCTACGTAAGCAGTCAGCATTGTCTTGAGGACACGATTCACACGCTCAACAGGGTTAGCTTTAGCATGATAAAATGAAGTATAAGCAGGGCGTACTTGATACGAGGTCAGAAGTTTCTGATACTCCTTCGACCTAAACTGGACTCCATTATCAGAGATGATAGAACGAGGCACACCAAAGATTAGGAAAATATCTTCCTCAAGATGTTGGAGGATCTTTGGCGTGGTTGCCTTACGAAGGGGAAAACACAAAGTAAACTTACTAAAACAATCCGTGGCCACAAAGATATATTGGAAACCACGAGAAGATCTGGGTAGTGGTCCAATAAGGTCAATACTGATTACTTCCCAAGGTCTCGATATTTTGGAATGACCGCCCATCAAACCAGCAGGAGCCTTCTGTTCAGGCTTAGTGCGAAGACAGGTTTGACACTTGCGAACATACTTCGCCACATCAGCATGCATTTTCGGCCAATGATAAGTTTGGACGATCCGATTATAGGTCTTATAAATTCCTAGATGACCACTAGTAGGGGAATCATGACACTCTTCAAGGATTTGTTTACGAGCCTCTTTAGGAACCACGGGTTTCCATTGCTGACCTTCATCAGCCACACGATAGTAAGTATTTTTGACAAATTTGTAAATGATATTTCCCTCAGTGCGAAAATTTGGGAACTTCTCAGGACATGCTTGGATTTTCCTTAACAAGTTAAGATACCAACGGTCTTTAATCTCCTCGAAATTGATGACGTCAATGGCAGGCACAGTGCGAGACAACATGTCAGGTACGACGTGATCTTTACCCTTGCGATGAACTACGCTAAAATCATACTGTTGCAGACGAACAGCCCATCGACACAAACGTCCCGAAGGATTCTGCAATTTATTCAACCACAAAAGTGAATGATGATCCGTGATAACGGAAAAATGCGAACCTTCAACATAAGGCCTGAGCTTCTCGATTGCCCACAACATAGCTAGTAGTTCCTTCTCGGTGGTAGAATATTTGCGTTCAGCTCGGGTTAATGAACGGCTTAGATAACAGATAACCTTTTCACCGTCGTCCTGTTGTTGAGATAATACAGCACCTACGCCATAGTCGGAAGCATCGGTCTGGATGGTAAACTCTTTTGAAAAATCTGGGCATGAGAGGACTGGCGCAGACACCAAATGTTCACGGACTTTCTCCCAAGCCTCATCGCAACTCTCATCCCAACGATGTTTAGAATTCTTCTTGAGAAGATTCGTCAGGGGGGCAATAAGAGAAGAAAAGTCCGGAATGAACCTGCGATACCAAGAAGCAGTACCTATCAAACGTCGGACCTCGGTGACAGTTTTGGGTTTTGGCATTCCCAAGATGGCTTGTACCTTCTCAGGGTCAACATGGAGGCCATGACGATTTACAACATACCCCAGATATTTCATTTCAGCGAGACAAAAATGACATTTGTCCTTGTTTAAAGTCAGACCAGCCTCGGTCAATCTTTTATGCACTTCCTCGAGAACTTCGAGATGTTTCTCAAAAGTTTGGGTCACGATTATGATATCGTCAAGATAGACGAAGACGTGAGGTTCAAGGTCAGCACCAATGACACGATCAATAAACCTTTGCCAAGTCGCTGGTGAATTGTGAAGACCAAACGGCATCCTTCGAAACTGAAACAAACCACGGTTGGGCACCGTAAATGCCGTATACTGTTTAGAGTCCTCTGCGACTGGGATCTGCCAATAGGCTGACTTGATGTCAAGTGACGAGAGGAATTTGGCATCTCTCAGTTTGTCAAGAGTATTAGACACATAAGGTAGGGGGTAGGCATCCTTAGTCGTAACTTGGTTTAACTTACGATAGTCGACGCAGAAACGAATGGAACCATCCTTCTTGGGAACAAGTAAAATCGGAGAAGACCATGCGCTTTTTGATCTCTCAACGATGCCTCGCTCCAACATCGAATCGAGTTCCTTGTCGACAATGGCTTGCCTAGCAGGGGAAATTGGGTAATACCGCTGTTTAATCGGTGGACTATTAGTTTGGATGACATGTTCAACAAGTTGCGTGCAACCTAGTTCACCACTGTTGGAATTAGCGAACAATTTCTCGGTTAACTCACTCAGCTGTTCCTGTTCAGAGTTCATCAGGTGTCCCCAGGAAGTAACATGCTCGATAGAATCAACATTCACACTTCCAAAACACCAGTCACCTGATCGTAAATCTGGGACGATGCCCATTAACTTCCAGAAGTCAGCTCCGAGAATTAAAGAATGTGGCAAGTCAGGGACTACTAAGATGTCAATGACCTTGACTCGATCACGCAAACGAATAGGAGTGGTAACACTGCCAGGGCTTGAGCAAGGCTGTCCATTTGCCACGGTACAAGAGGTCACATGTCTAATGAACGGTAAATTCAAAGTCTGTAAAATTTCCCATCCGGGCCCACCCACAATGGTACGGGACGCTCCGGAATCTAGTAAGCCAAGAAAAGGGATGTCTAAAATCGATACAGTCAAGTAGGGACGCTCATCGCCTTGGGCATGAGCAAGGACATAATTGAGAATTGGGTTTGTCGATGGTGGTTCAATCGGTTTTGAAAATTTGAAACAACGCACTAGCCGATCATCTAATGCGTGGGTTTTGCGTTTTTTGAACACCTCGGGCATGAGTTGGCAGTGACATTGGGAAGACCGCAACGATAACAGTGTCTTTGTTTATTTGTTGGGCAGTTGCGAGAGACATGACCAGTCTTTTTACAATTCCAGCACCTGATGATGTTAGAGTTTGGGCTGGGTGTAGACTTTTCGGGTTTATGTTGCCTGTCATCAGCTTTGGTGGAGGAACCAGCTTGAATGTAGGCTAAATCAGGCTCAAGGGTGAGATTCTTTCGCGGTGGGGGAGTATAAGCTTCTACAGCAGACTTACGAACCTCTAATTGCCTGCCTAACTTGAGGAGTTGCGCAATGGATGTTATTTCTACCAAACCTAACTGTTTCTGGTAAAATGGCGCTATATTGTTCAATACGATCTTAATCTGAACTACCTCAGGGATTTGGATGCTAAGCCTATTAAACAAGTTGGTCATAACCGATAAATAAATACCCATTGATTCATCTGGGCCTTGGGTACGTCTCTTAATCTCATCGAAAAGTCGGTCATCATAGTCATGCGGTTGAAACTCATCTTTCAAAAGTGTCACTAATTCTGGCCAAGTATTGCACAAACGTTTATTTGCTCTCAACCAGATCAGGGCCTTGTCTCGGAATAGATCGGCAGCTGAGGCAAAAAGGGAAGCCTCTGAAACATTACGTGCAACCCGTAACTCATCGACACGCTCTAAAAAGGCACTTAACGAACACACCTTATTATTACCATCATAAGAAATGCCCCATTTCGATACAGGCACTGACCTAATTTCAGCTACGTTGGCATGAGGTTTGTTCTGTTTAAAAGGAACTCCATCGTCCATGTCTACGTCCGGTTTTAAGTTAATCAAAGGCTCGACGCATGAGACAGACATTTGATCAATGTCAAAATGATCCGCGATAACTGATAAATCAAGTAAAGGCGAAGGCTGTGAAGCCATAGGCATTGTCTCACTTGTCGAAGGTAAATCCTGAAGTTTTTGTTCAAACATGTAAGCAATCTCGTCAAGGGTCTTTAAGAAAGCACTACGTTGCTGAATCTCCTCACTTGTTGTAGGTTGGCTGCGTTTAGCCCTGCCAAAGGCATGTGAAAGCTTAGTAAAAATCTTGTCTTTCGTACAAGTAGTCACGTCACTAGGAAATGAATCGACTAAGCAACGTATTTCCACCACTTTCTCATTTAGTGCCGCAGCATCATCCCCGAAAGGAATGTCATACTTTGCTGAAGGCAGTTGTAAGTCACGTTCGAGTCTTAGTTGACGTCTTAAGTTCGCTCTTTTCTGCGCAGCCGTACCTTCAGGCTGAACACCACGTGCCAGGAGCTCATAACTTAGCTCTTCTGTATTTAACCGATCTGGCAATAGTTTGTATTCCATGGCGCAGTACAAAAAGCAACACGTCAACAAAAATAAAAACAAAGTACACAGCTGGTATAAAAAAATTTGGAAAATTCAAAAGCGCACACGTTGGTCGCCAAAATTTGCTACGTACCAGAGGGGTACGGCAAATTCTACGGAGGGCAAATTAAGATCTCCAGTAATACACCGGCTAAACTCCTGGAGAAGGGGTGGTTCTACGTAACCTCGTGCAGAAGGGGGTTTACAAATTAGCAATTAAAAATGCACCAGCTGAGTACACGTATTTATTTATTTGACATGGTAATAAATGTAATTCAAACTAACAATCAAACATAAATCCAAAAAGAACAATAATCTCAGTAGTGTACTCGAATCAGATCTGGTTCGCGTTTACAAAAAAAATATTAATAAATCTAAAAATACTGCAACAAACGGTTGCACACTTTAATAAACAAAATAAAATAAAATAGCTCCGACCTTAAGAAACGTCTAACAATGTCTCCACCGTAGCTGTCGTAACGTCAATGTATAGATCAGCTGTCAAATCCACGACGGAGTGGGACGGAGCACCAGGTAAACGTCGCCCTCTAACGCTGGCGTTAGCAACCACCGGGGGGACAAGATGGAGGCCAAAATGTCAGGCGGTCTACGCGCCCCTTTGTTCGCAACAAGGTCACCTCTCGGATCGGCCCCGGGGAAGCACAGTGGCGTAAGAAATGTCCAGCACGGACAAAGCCAAATGGAGATAATCGAAGTAAACGTAATAGAAAAGCCAAAACAAAAAGCCTAAGGGTGAAACAAAGAAATGTTAGTCATAACTACGCCGTAACTTCATGTTTAAATTACCTGAATGATACGGTGGATTCAGGCTTTGAAAAAGCAGCACAAGCAGCTTTAATTCAACACAGGGTGGCAATTTAAGATCCGGGCATTAGACGCCGTTCACAATTCAATCGGCAATTTCAGCCTGATGAACACTTCAAAAATGAACACACCAAAACACACAAAACGATCTGCCCCTTGTGCGTGTACGAAAAGTACTGCCGCGACAATAAGGAATGGAAAGACTAACTGAGTGGGAGGGAAAAGACAAGTAATCTAAGACGGGGTGCGTTAAGGCAGAGTTAAACATAAAATGCGGACAACAGAGTGAAACAAAAAACGCACAAAAGGTGGTGGATGACCCCACGCTAAAATCACCTTACCAGTCACAAGACTACGACGGTTGAAAATTCCCATGAACTATACAGGATGATCAGGAAAAATGCATAAATATTTTGAACGAAAAACCGCACCGTAACACATCGCTCTTCGAATTCAATCTCCAAGACATATTTAGCCAAATAATCAAGTTTGACTTCCAAACCAAAAGCAGCGGCCTATTGGTCTTAACATAATGTAATGAATTTCTCTAAGGTTTCATTCGTCAGTATAGAGAATTTCTTAAACTGAAACTGAAAACGCTCCTGGAACTTCAGATTTCCTATGGTTCAGAAAGCCATTAAAATGTTAAATTGAAACCATGGAGGAGGTAACTTTTTTTCAATGGGATATTTAAATCACATCACAGTTTTAAAATGTTTTAAAATTTATAGACAAACTTATTGCAGGTGAGAGGCTGTAACGCATATGTAGTTACAACACCACTTATGCGATACAAATGAAAAGATTTTATATACGTCGGAGTCCTTCATTTGGACTTTTCGACTCTTTCTTTCCCGCTTTATTTCTATTTCAATTTCGCAACGAAAAAAGCGTAAATTGCTAGTTTTGGGCCTGCCTCAGTTTAGTTCTATTTCCGACTGTCATCGCTTTTCCGAAATGAGGGTGTGAGGAGCGCGCACATTTCCGAGCGCTTTTCGCTTTTATTAGGGGCGCACATGCGACGTGGAAATCTACCGATCGGGTTAAGGCATTACTCGACGGAAGTTACTGTGCAAAAAACCAATTGAAGGTAAGCCATAATCGAATCTCCAAAGTTGTTCCATGCCATTCAGTGTTTAAAAATTTCAAAACTTAAAATATTAATCAATATTTAGTAATTGTGTTATCATTAAGTATCAATTCAAATCTGATATTCTTTTCGTAAATAAATTCGCCTTAAAATTGCAACATAGACAGTTTCAATCTTTTGGGCCGTTGACTCTAGATTTGTTAAACTTTACTTTGAAATAAAGATTTTTATTGTATTATTATTATAACATGTTGAAATTTGCTGCCTATTAATTCATCTACTAGCATATTTTCGATTAATTTTTTTTCTCAGTTCAACTAAATTCTGACGCGATGAAAATGTGCAAATCTTCATAACTTGTTGACAACAGCATCGTAGACTCCTGCAAATATTTGTTTTCTGGACAGAACGAATGAACCAAAAAAATTCAGAATAAGGATTATATTAACCTGAAGTTTTCAAATTGTAATTTTTCGATACTTATCGACCTAATAGAGAAATATTGAAATTAATAATTCTTGAACATTGAAAACCTATTAGCAAAAAATGTAAATTGTGTTTTTCCGACGCTTTTAACTTTTGTTCTTTAATAAAACCTAATTGACCTCCTCGAGCTTTATTGATATGTAGACGGGCGCCGCAAACAACGCAAAATATTGGCAATTACCACTTTCGTTCGAAGTTATTTTCATTTTATTGTCGCGTCGGTATCGGCGTGCGTGCCGAAGAATTTCGTGAACCAGTCATATATTTATGTGTCGGCGTCGAATTAAGAACTATTTCTAATACGACGAAGTCAATTTTCCTTAAAAAAATTAATATATTTTTTGTTCGCATCATTATGTAGTGTTTGTTCTTGGAAAATTGTGAAATTGAAGTCGTTTTTCAGTGTTACAGATTAATTCCGCTCACATTAAGCAGCTTATAAAAGGAGGCGACGTCGATAAGTTGGAACAAATCGTGTTAGAGGGTAAAGGAAGAAAACTGATCGGCGAGTACTCCGCCGATTATAAAGTTCGGACCTTTTTGAAATCGGTGCCTGCTCTGATGGTAAGTTCATGAAAATTATTTAAAAATGCTGCTTACAAAAATTACATTTCACTGGAGCTTTTTGCCAAAAGAAGGACCGCAAGCCCTAGTGAAGTGGACATCGGCCACGATAGCTTCCAAATTAATTTTAAAGTGATCGCAGGATGTCGCAATTCAAACTAATCTTAAAAATTAAACTTTTTCATAATTCAAAACATTCAGGAGAAGACGAAGTAGTATATTTCTGGCATATTTTATTTAAGAATTATTTCAATATGGCGGAAGAAAAAAAGTAAAACTAAAACTCAGAATCGTTAGAGGATTCTACTTCAACCATTTGGTTAAAAATGATCAGAAATGACAAATGCATTTTCTATAACTGTTTTAAAATCGACTCAAAAACAATCAGTTTAATCAATAAGTGCTATTTAAGTTTTGTCCGCAAAACACGTCGAAGCGGAAATGTGCATAAATTAAGTAGAAAAAAAATGAAAAGGTTTATTTTACATTTTTTTTACTAGTTGACAATTATTTGTGATTTTAATACCTCTAATTTTACGAGAAAAGGACGAGATACGTCAAAAACGAGGTATTTGATTTTGTGTCTTAAAGAAAATTTAAACAGAAATTCCAAGAAAAAGGTGCTAGTAATTCTGGTGTTTTAATGAAATCGACTTGCAAAGAAATTCACATTGAAAAAAGTGGTAATATATAAATAAAATTTTGTTTTAAAGTTTACCATTCCTTGCGTTGTTTTATGATATATGGAAGTTTCCACTACCAGTTGCACTTTATAAAGTATATTTTCATCGTTTCACTTTCTCAATATTGTCGAAGTTTACATTCGATAAATCAATATTGGAAAATGTCGAGAAACGTAGGGGAAATTCCACTGAATTCTGTCACGCTTTCCCAATATATTTTTAACTCTAACGTTGAGTACTGTTGAAGTTTTACAAATTTGCTCATTTATATGCTCACATTAGTTTTTCATTATTTGAACGTATGAAAGAGGGAGACGCTTTTATAAAAGAAATGTATTGTTTATTTTCAAGTATTTTTTAAAGAATTTGTTGAAGACATTGATTGTATAAAGCAAGAAGTGTTAATCTATCAAAAAGAAACGAAAAATGTTTCAAAATCAGACAACCTTACATAAAAATTAGTAATAATAAACATAAAGCTTAGTGCATTTTTGGAAGCAGATTCTAAACATTATTTTGCTAAACTGGACGCTCAATTTTATGTTCACAAAGTGAAATCGCAATCAAATGTACAGGCTGACCCAACGATGCGCATTTCTTCTGTGAGGCCTATGGCAAAAAAAAATTAAAATCGATAAAGAAATTTATACTAGACAACACGCGACATATTGTAAAATTATTTTGAACTATAAAGAATGATCAGAAAAATGGTGGTTCGTGGAAACCATTTTTTTTAAATGGAACATTCTGTATATTTTAGATATTTGGATGGGCCACAATGAGCTGATTACACGATATAAATACATTATCATTAAACTACTTTCGTGAAATATTTTTTTTCTTGAGAAATTCTTCAAAAATTCAGTCAGTTTGAATATTTTATTTCTGAGATAACACAGAACAGACCAACGAAAATCTAACGCAATATTTTTAGGACTTTGGCCTTTATGAAAATGTGAACAAAATTAAGATATTTTTTTGCATTAGACCGAGCGATCGATACTTACGAAATAATCGGTATCTCAATTTTTAAATGGAGCGGCCTACTTTTTATTTCAGAAATGGATAGCATTTAAATGCAGTTTTCTGCTGATATAAGGTTACATATCTTTATTTTTAACAGTTTCGTCATTAGGAACTTCCTTTTTACAAGTATTTGAATGGTCTGCTTTTTAAACTACATATTCGATGTCGCCACCAGTCGGAATATGTATTTTTGCTACAAATTTAAAATTTACGTCTGTTAATTAAGTCTACTGTTTTCTAAAAAGAAATTAAAAATTCCGAAAGTTCGGTAACAAATATTAAGTTTCAATTAAAATTCCTACAATTATCGCCTTAAGCAAGGGCCAGTTTCATAATGAAATTTAAAGGAGGCTTTAAAATTAAAGTCACATTCAGGGCTAGCTTCATAATCGAATTTAAAGGAGACTTTAAATTTAAAGTCATTTTCAGATGTAAAAGCAACTGTGAAAACACATTTGTTTACACATCTGAATGTGATGTTAATTTTAAAGTCCCCTTTAAATTCGATTATGAAACTGGACCTTAGTAAAATATATTTTAAAAAGTATGTCCTGGAAAGAAAATTTTACAAATTTGATAAATGTAATTCTTGACTGCGTTCGAAGGTTATAGTCGTTTAATAGAAAGATGCGTTTATCCAAAGAAGAAATGTTAGGAGAATGTAATAGAAATTGTCTTCTTGCCTCCAGAATTTATAGTGAAAGATATCAAAATAATTTTACAATATGCTGCGTGTTGTCTAGTATAACTTTCTTTATCGATTTTTTTCTTAATTTTTTTGCCATAGACCTCACAGAAGAAATACGCATCGTTAGGCCACCTGTACATAAATATTATTCAGTCGTAATCATAAGTTAATAATTTTAGACCAAATTTCCGATCTTTTATTTGGCTTTCCAGAAATCGAAAAGTATGAAACATTTATAAAAAGATTTACTGAATTACAAGAAACGCTTACAAAATTGTATTTTTCATAAATTTTCTTTTAATATATTATTAAATACGGTGTGATTCACAAATGGCGCTTAAACCCTGCAATACGTTATTCTAGACACTTAAAAGAGGACCAGAAAAATATTGAACATTTTATAGAATATAAGAGTCAAAGTTTCATTCTAACGAAATATCTCAAACGGATACTGAAAAATGGCACAAATGCTCAACGTTTCACTATCGCTTGATAACTTCGTCAATTTCATCGGACAAGAATCTACCTTAATTTTATTCTAACGTCTTAGAATTCATAAAAAAGCTTGAATAATAAACTTCTACATAAAGTTTAATGCATTTTTTATTTGTTCCCAATCAAATTGAAGAAAAATCTAATTAAATTATGAACTTATAAAAATTAATCTTATCAAAACAATTTTTTTATTTAAAGTTTTTAAATATATTTTTTGCATTGCATTTTTTAGAATAAAGTAGTGCTGAAGCGGCAAATTTAGCTATGAAACGTGTATAACAAATTTATTAAAAGCTCTTGATCGAAGAAAACACTTTTTTTGGCTTCGAGCCAACAACAAGTCTTTCAGTTAAATAAAAATAAATCCACAAAAATAATAAAGAGGCAAATGTTAAAAAAAATACGAATAACAGATAAACAAAAATAACGCGAAATTGTTAAAAGATTAAAGTACTTGCACAAGTAAGAAACAATTTTAAACAATACTGAATTAATTCCACACATAGATACAAAAATAAATGAAATAACTAACAATTAAAAACAGAATTCAACGAATAGGGATCACATCGATGATTCTTTTCTGGCAGAGACATTGAAAATTAAAAATAAAAATATACGCATTACAATATTAAAACGTGATTCTATACAAAAATTCAACAACATACAGAATTACATCGACAGAAAACATAAGTTTAATTCAGTGGAGTATTAATAAAGATAAATATAGGATCAAAAAAATAAAAAAAGGAAAATTAAACAAAAAACATCGAACTACTAAGATCAGAACAAACAAAAAAACCAATGACTGCAACTGTGCTCCGAAGAAGTGCTAAAAAAAACAAAAGACTAATAACTATTCTGTTATATATAGTTCCCCTAATTATTTTTATTATTAATACTTTTTTGTCAGTTTTTCCTTTTCAAAAGCGAAATCATTTAGCTTTCCATTATTCTCCTTTGGTTTTCTTTTCGTCGAATTACCTATTTGGACTAACATAGATGCCTTGTACAGTTTCTTCTTTTATTCTCTGTTGGTTTTTTAAAAAAATTTTATGCTTCGTTGGGCAACTGTCAATTGTCGATCTATTTGTGTTCTTGTATTACTGTGTTATTCACATTTCCAAGTCGTTCGTGTTCTTTTGCTTCTTTTCATCTAATTACTTTTACGTATTTCACTGTTCCGTAGTTTCTTATTTTGTCAACCTTGTATCAGCTGACATCTGTTAATTTTGGTTCAGGATTTTCATCGTATTTCGTTGTTTCACCTTTGATTATTCTTTAATTCATCAAGATGGAAGTAATTTTATTTATTTTAAAATTGACGTTTTCAACAATTACCAAAATAAAGCTGAATATAGAACAAAGGAATTTTCAACTTAGTCTTAACGTAAACAAGTTCCCAGAAGAGTTGGTCTAAACATCCTCTTAAGAGCCGTTTAGATATCGCTAAAATAAATAAACCTTCTGGTTTGTGGAAAAGAGCGAGTGTAATGTAAAGTTCTATTTGATCGAGTTTAATAAATGTTGTACTTTAATTGTATTCTACTTCGTTGAAATAAACTTGTATCTAAACCTATTTATATCACTTAGATTAAATTATAAAAAAAAACGAAATGAAAATTTGATGTTCCATTTTGTGTTATGGAAACAAATGGCTTCCATTACGCTTTATTATCATGTTACATGTCCGGTAATTACGTATTCATGACGATTACACTTCCGCTTTCAAATGGCCGCATAAAGCCCCATCTGACTAATGCAGAACCGAAGTGTTATTCACCCTGTATTATTCTTAATTGATTTTTTGTGTCTGAAGCGGATGGGTGTATTGTACTCGTGTCTGTGTGACATAGTTTCGTTTGCGTGACACTGCCTTCCAGCGCATTATGACACGAATATGATGCATTCCTTTGTCTCACACCATGCTTAAAGAGATAATCGACCCAAATGAATTTCTTATCAAATAATCTTAACATGTGCTTAGATGATGAACTATATTTTATTAAAGCGATAACGTGTAGTACTCTTTTATTTCCAGTCCAAGATAAGTTTGCTTCACGACGCTGTCAACAGTGGACGGCTGGAGGAGTTGCAGGCCCTTTTGGAAGAGGAGCCCGAAAAGAAAAAGAAATTGGTCCTTGCCAAAGACGAATCTGGCGTTGGTCTACTACATAAAGCCGTTTACTACGACCTCAAAGATATCGCAAAGTGGTTGATAGAGAACTTTCCTCATACCGTACATATGAAAGATGCGGTAAGTATATAATTATAATTTTTTTGATAAAAACAAGAATATCGGACAAAACTGTTTGAACACAGATTTTTTAATATTCAATTGATATTAATACAATAAGTTTCAATCAATATCAGTAAATCATAACTAAAAACAATAGGTACTGCATTACTGTCTCTTGCGTTTGTAAGCGGGCCTTAATTCTTTTTTTTTATAAATTATTAATTTTATGTAATTTGCTAAAAATTTAGAAATTTGAGAAAAGAATTGAAATCGAATTATTCCGCCGCTCTTACCATTTTGTAGGAAGGGTCTGTTAATTAACCCTTCTTACTGTGACCGCGGAATTTTTAATGAGAAAGGAACACAAAGGCCTCTACTAGCTTCTACTTGTAGAGTGGGCCTTACTTTAAATAAATGAGGATTTTTAGATATCATTATGACTTGGTAAACTATCAAATTCTAATTATTTACGCTACCACCACCGGAGTTTAAGGGACACCGGGCCCTAAAGTTAAGCCTCATTTATTTACTTAAAAATTTCATTTTTCTGGAGGCGTCTGGGTACTTAGACTCAGAAGCTGTTTAAAGTAAATTCAGAACCCAAAATAAAAGATTACTTTATAACAATAAAAATGATTCAATAATCACCTACCGGTAGGGTAGTTCCATGGGAGGACTCAGCAGCAGAGGACCTCGCTTCAGCCTTCTTGGGGTTTTGTCTGCTTAAAGGGGATCTTCTTCACAACTTTCACCTTCACCAAGTTATTTTAAAAAAACACTCGCGGAGCAAGTTTAAAAGAATAATAAAAACAAAGGGCGCAATTTAAATTTTAAAACAAGAATGGACGCAGTAAAAAAAATACGAAATTTATAGTTAATGACGTTCGTTTCAAACGAAGGTTAAACGAATAATTTTGAAGACTCGATTACTTAATTTTTTTAAGAGGAACCTCAAACTTCTTTCGGAAATGGCTCGGTGAACATTAATTAATTTTCGAAATCCCTCTCTTCTGCGGGATCGTTTAGGTAAACAAACCCCTCCCGAGAGGTGTCTTGAGTTGCCTACATCAAGGTGCAAATTGATTCAATTTCGACCGTTCTTATTTTTTTCTCCGTAAGCGTCAACTCCGTTTTCAAGCGCGAGATTTGCTTACCAAAGATTTATTTATTTTAGCGATATCTGAAATTTTTGGAGCGTGGGCACCTCCGAGAAGATTGGAGATTACCTTAAGTTGGTTGGCGAAGTGCAGAAAATTGGGTTTGTAGGGGTTCCTCAACCCTTTAGAGATTTCAAAATGTTTTGAATTATCTTTTTCTTTAATAAAGACATTTATTATTATTATTATTATATCTAAATGGCTCTTAAGAGGATGTATGGATTAACTTCCCTGGGAACTTGTTTACGTTAAGACTAAGTTGAAAATTACTTTGTTCAATTCGAGCAATAAGTAATTTTATTTTGATTGGATTTAGAACGAAAATTTTCGGCTGCTTAAATGTTCAGTTAGGCCTCATCTCTCATTTCGGAAGGAAGAGAGTCTACTCTCTTCACACCATTTTCGGATGCGCTCACGTATCATGTATCTAATATATGTTAAAAAGCCTACTTACCTACTGATATTTTTTCTTAAGAATTTTTTTTAAACTACTTACCTCTAGCTCAGTCTATGACGTAGGATGCCTTTTGAGTGCTTATCCTGAGTTTGTAGCCTTGAGATTAATTTCAAACACACCTAAAATTATGATATGATCAAGAAGTTTTTAAACTAAAAAACGTGTTTAAGATGTATCCAAGTGTGTTCTATGTAGATTACGATACACGTGTCTATACATGTATATCGTGATCAAATTATTTAAAACTCGTGTTATGATGCTTATAACGTAATGCTATCCACTTCTCAGTTCAATTATCTGCGCTATTTGTTCTCATTGAGTTTCTATGATCTCAGTTTGATTCAATAATTAGAGTCTCCACCATTAGTTGAAGCAGCTCTTAAAATCCTCTGATTTGAGCCCTTCCAAAATTCTTTTACTTTCTCTTTAGTATTACATATTGTCGACGAAACAGTTTTCTTTTCACTCCTTTTTAATTTCGATACGATCCTAGTCAATAGGGGCTCAATCTAGTGAATATAGCCAATTTTCCAACAGATACTGATAATTCGAAAGAGCCAAATGTCGTCATACTGAATAATTCACGGGTAATTTTGCCATATCTTAGGACTTTTACGCTTCACGGCTGCTTGTCGAAACAACTGCAGCATTTCCGTTTCGGTTTTTCCCAATCTTACGCAGAATTTGAAGTTGGTTCAATCGTTCCTTGCGATCTTAATTTTTTAAATCAATCTACTTTACCTCATGCAAACTCCAAAACTTTTAAATAACTTTACACTCGAGCATGGAAATAAGTCGAAAATCATCATCTCAAATTCCAGCATGATCTACCGAGGTCAACAGAAATTACAAGCAAGTTCTGAAACTTTTTTGCTTGACCTTGTATATTAAAACCTTACAATTAAAAAACAATTACTTATCTTTCTTCGTAACTATTGGGACCTCCTTCGCTGCAGAATTTAGCCTTATATTTACTTTTTGGCTACACATTCAAAGTTAGAGAAATATCCTAAGTTAAGGAGTACATTAAATTAGGAATGATGTTAAATACGTCTGAATTATTCCCAAGGGGGAATTCCTTTCACTATGAATTTCTTTTCCATTCAATTCAAATCAAATTATTCAATAATTTAAAGCTGCTTATTTTTTTTTGTTTCAGGAAGGACGTACTCCTTACCATTACACGCCTATGTGTCGTGATAAGGCGGGTATGCAAAAGTTGTTGAAGAACGCGGGTGCTGATCCTTCAGTTGTGGACTTCAGACAGCGCTCTTCGAAGTACTATTTAGATCACATGTCCGAGTTAGAGCTACCTAGTCCTCATAAAACGACAAGCAATTCCAGGAAAAGTACCGCCAGTAAAGAGAGTAAGTAATAAATGTTATAAAAAAGAACTTTTAAATTAAAGAAATAAAACTTCAGAGACTAAGAATTAATTTGCAGTTGATTGAGAAAATTACAACGAAAATAAAAAGTCGTGTGTTTCTACGTAAACAAGTCCATTTGAAAATTTTAAGGATTAATTTACAGTTGATCGAAAAAGTTAAAATTAAAATAAAAAGTCGTGAGTTTCTACTTAAACGAGTCCTTTTTAAAAATTTTCGTGGTTGAATCGATTTTCTGATTATCTGAAAAATCAAGCATCAATTTGATAAAAAGATTTAAAGACTGTATCGAAAAGAAAGTTAATATTTTTAAATATACACAGTGGCATGCTACGCAATGCCTTAAAATTAAAACTGACAGTTTGTGTTTCTTTGTTTGGTCAAGTAATTTGGTGCAAAATGGTCAAGTTTGTATTCCACTTTAATCAGAAATGAAAAGAAGTAGTATAGAAGAAAGAAAAGCCATTTTGGACAAGTGGTGTAAAACGAAGGAATTTCTATGAGTGAAAAGTAAAACGTTAGTTTTAGGGTTCGTAAGTTAATTAAAAAAATTGGTGATCATTGTTTTTTGAAAACTTACCTACATTTGAAAGTAAAAAGGACCTCCGAACCCAAAGTAGGACAAGAAACCTCTTATGATGTTTAAAAATGACACAATGGTAGCAGTATGAGATGACAGGAACATCAATTGGAATGACACGGCAGATAGAGAAAAGAAGTAATTCAAACATTTATTAAAAAAAAAACAAAATAACCCAAAAGATATATTAAACAATTTGAAGCTGTAAAAGAAGGTGCGAGAAGGTAGTACAGCAACATTTTGAAAACGAAAAGGAGTTGGTGCATTAAAGGATTACGAGACGTCTTACAAATTCGATTATAAAACCTTACTAGTCTTACCTATATAATGCTAATTAAAAAGCACACCGAACCCACTTTGCTCTAGCCATATTTAGCAGCATATTATTCTGCGTTACAATTAGAAATATGAACAGCACCAAGTTGATTTTATGGAAAAATAATTTCACCCACCAACGTCTTAAAGTTCGAGCCTTATAAAGGTACTGGGCTATTGTTAAAAAGTATCTGTAAAAGAATGGGGAAGGTGCCATCATTTAAGGAGAGTTTAAGAAAAAGTGAAATACGGCAGCGAAAACAGTTACAAAAGGGACCATTCTAAATCTATAATGCGAAAACTATAAGGAAAGTAAGATAATTGGCGAAGTAATTGTTTATTTAAGCAGATGTTCGGTTGATAACTGCGCACTTGCACCACCATCTTTCTTAAAAACAATCAGTCATTGACTCACTAGTTAGCCGTGCCTTTGCCTTATCAGAACCCTCTTCTCTTCAAACTCCACTGAACAACTACAACAAACACGACGTCAAAGATCCATTTGCCGTTATCTCACCCCAATTCCACCACGACTTAAACCTGATGTACCACTAGTCGCTACAGCTTACCTATCTTACATCCACACCATAATAGACGGAATTGGCAAAATTCTCAAATGACAGAACATCAAATCCATTTACTTACCAATGACAAAACTTTCAAATCCAACCCTCCACAAAAGATCTCATCCCCTTACAATCCGAAGGTGTGTATTCCATGTTCCTGTGAGCGTGTGTACATCAGTGAAACAAAATGTTCTATTAGCACTCGTGTTTCTGTACATGAACGCTGTACTAGATTACTCCAAACAACTGGCTTCGCCTTAGCTGAACACAAATTAGAAACCGATCACCAAATTTTATTTTCTGACACAAAACTTTTAGCTCGCTCTCTTATTTTTTCAACCGTAAAATTCGTGAGTCTATAGAAATCACCCCAATAACCTAAACCGTGATACTGGCTTTTACCTTCATAATACCTGGAAACTCTTCATTAGCGATCTATCACGCTCCAACAGATCAATTCCTACTCACTGTTCCGATCCACTGCCCCCACCAACCACTATAAATACCATGACACCGGACATACCTTCTCATTCTCATCGACTAACGAGAAGTAGCAGCAACACCACCAGCAGCAGCAGCCCTGAGGAAGTTCTTCTGCAATGGAGAACGAAACGTCGGCAGTAGAAGCAGTCGTGACGCAGTTCCAACTGGAAGCCAATTCAATTAACTAGAGTTTTCGTTTATCAAAAATTGTTTAAAATATTCTAAAATAATAAAACTTAAATTATTTATTTCATAAGTAGTTGTAAAGGCAAGTTGTTCAGCTCGCTGGCAACGGGCTTAACGCTTGGAGGCGCTCGAATCTCCTTAGGCGCGTGTTCTATGTGAGAGATAGACTCGGGCCGTGTTCGGATTCATACCGGCTCTTCGAACTGGATTTTCTGCGTTTTCCCAGTTTTTAAGGGAAGCGCCGAAAGAGAAATAATAACATCAAGTCGGTCGCAGCCGTCAAAGCACCTTTCTCCGACAATCTCTAGGAGAGCCTGGGAATTCGTGGGAAAAAATGTGCAAATGTCAACTTTCTTTTCGGTGCAATTTTTATAGAGATCACCTTTTGTTTAATCAGAAGAAGGAAAATGTTAATCACAGTAATATTGTGTCATGAAAACCTTGATCTTTTTTAAGAGTTTTAGGGATTAATTAAATGATAAAAATTAAGCGTAAGAATTAGGTTAGCGATTTGACAAATTAGTGGCCAGATGGAAAACCAACCATAAAAAGAAAGATGGGCAGAACTTTATTCTAATCAAATAAAGTATGGAAAGAACAGCGACAGAAAAAGAAACTAAATATTTTACAAAACATTCAATAGATCGCAAATATTACTGAACAAATACATATTGGACGATCGGTTTTTGAACTAAGGAATTTTTCCTTTTTATCTATTCATTTGCTCCATATACAGTAAATAAATAAATAATGCCGGTCGATAGTGAACCTCGACGTCGACCAGCGGCGGACGTAAGCGTTCTTTCCCATGTCAGAATAAATAGAATACGTTATGTAGGTCAAACATTGAAAACTCGCTGTCCATGTCTACACGCTGTTATTAGTTTTATCACCTTGTCATTACATTTAAGTATTATATTACAGGACGAGACGGCTCTGTTCTCCTCATAACAATTTAATATTTGAAGTAAACTGTTACTAACCACTACGTTTTTGGAGTATTAGTTTATACGAATCCACAGATTCAGAATCTGATTCAGCAACATTTGTAATTATTTTCTCATTATCTAACTGTGCTTTAATTTCGCACAACAGTTAAATCTAATATTAGCGACAACTAAACTAAATGCGTTTTGTTATCGTAATAGTCGCAGCTTTCTGAAGTTTTGGGTGATTTGAATGCTCGATCAAGCAACATGCTCTGGGTTTGGCTTTAAATTAATCATTTATAAAACCATATAAGTTCAGATATGTTCGAAATTGAAAGTACTACTTCTTAGTATTGACGGATTAGTATTGCAAGGTAGAAATTGCTTTCTTCTTGTTCTTACTTATAATTTTGTAAAGAGCCGTGTAACAAACTTGCTTGGTTTGTGTTTTTTGTAAATGTGGATGTAAAACCGTTATGAAATTAGAGTTGAACAATTAACAATATAATAAGATACATTTTCTGAATTTGTCGCACATGTATGTACTTATATATTTATTTATTTCTCTAGCAATTATAAGAAACAATTGAAAAAATACTTGAATACTGTTTTAAAGTAGCGAAATGTAATACAAAAAGCACTTATTTTATACAGGTCGTCACATTAAGTTCCTAATGCTTTGTGAAAAGAAAGAAAAAGAATTTAACAGAAACTGAGGTCATTCATGGTTTTAAGGTGAAACGTAATTTTGTTTGCTTGGGTAGATTTTTCGATTACTTTTTCAATCAAATTGAATCTCGACTCTCACTATCTATTCTGCACATATGGATGTTACACACGGCAATGAGAATCGATAAGTTTTATTTTTAAACTGACGTTTTTTACTTCTCGTGAACGCTGCCTAATGACAACTATTTAACAGAAGCCATAGAAAGATTCAGCATACGCCAACATTACATATTATGAATATAATTAAACGTATATATCTCTTGGATTTAATTCGTTTTCAACAAATCACAGGGAGTAATACCTTTACAATTAAAATAAGATCTACATTATCGTTAATAAGACATAATTTTAATAGAAAACTATAAAATTAAACAAGTCAAATTATATTTGCTCGTTTTCTATGGGGGTCCAAAAATGGCATATTTTTTTAATTTTATTATTTACCTACTTATTCACTTTATTGTTTATTGGTTAAGTGTTAGAAAACAGAAAACACAGTAATAGAAAATTGCAGTTACGATGTTTAACCAAAAACCGATTCTAATATTCATTAATATGTTGAAAACAGAAAAGTTACTTTTATTTGCTAATAGAAATTTTATTATTTTGTAAATCGACATTCAGCATTTTTATATCATTGTGGTATCATAAGTAAAATGAAAGAATGATAACATGCTTATATCGAAAGTTAAAAGTACGTTAATACGAGGTACAGGGCGCTTCAGACTATTTGAAACTCGAAAAACCGAGTTATTAAGATTATTGCTAATGGTCATCTATTTATGATCATCATAGCATGTTAAATATTTTGGGTATCATAAAGTAGTTCATTAAAGCATCCGAAATAAAGTAGTTCATTAAAGCATCCGAAATTTTATTTTGTTAGGTTGGCGACTAAATTTGTAGCTTCCAAATTGACATAAGTTTAAAATAACCGATACTCGTTGGTGTTTCAAATTAAAAACATAACTAAAGCACATTTGTTTGAAGTATTTTAAGGGCGAAATCTTGTCACCAACCCGCCACATAACAAATTAGAATTTTCCTATACATACATATTTAAATTGAAAAATAATTCTATTTTTAGATCATTCTTACATCACAAAAATAGAAAAAATTGTATAAAATACACGTTTCCTAAGACATTTTAGTATGCTTGTCCACTAGCGTGCACTAAAATCATGTCTGATTATGATCAAAGTACAGTAAATTAAAATTTCATAAATCTGAAAATTGTGGAATTTTAAGTTTTAGTCTATTCTATATCCACATGATTTGATGGCATGCGCTTTCCAATAATTCTGAAAATTCAAGAGCAATATCAAGGGCATTCAGTTCATCAAGGAGAATGAGGTAAAATAGGACAAAAAATCAGTGATAATAAAAAAAAACTTCATTCGTACCTGAACAAGGTCTAGCTTTTAATTGTTAATTTCAGCAGATAGAAGAAATAACTTTAAAGATATTTTTTAAGGAATAACCCTTTTTATGTGACCAAATGTTTATATTGGAATGGGACTAAAGTCGATGGTATTTTGGATTTTATCTGCAGGTACCTTATTCTTACAATGTTCTTCGTTCAATTCGAATTTTTATTCAAACGATAATATAATAAATTATTTTAAGTGTTCGTTGAAATAATTTATTATACGATTTTCATCGGACAAGAATCTACTAAATATCAAAAGACAATGTAAAAATGTAAAATAAGTGACATTTACTTACCATAAGTTATGAAAATTCTTTTAAGAAGAAAAGAAAGTTTGAAGTTGCAGTTATCAAACATGAAAAAGTAAATTTCGAATATATGTATTTGAATCGATTAATGCAGAAAGGGCAAATGTCCAAGTGTCCACTGTGGACATATTCCCTTTTTGCATTTACCGATTCATTTTAAGTTTAGGGTGAGAAGATTCGTCATTAGTCAATGTTGGACATAGTAGGAATCTCGCGTTCTGAAGAAAAACAAATGTGTCATTGGAAAAACAAGAACGAACTATTTCAGAAATAAAATGTATTTGTTGCATTTGTTTTAAATCATTGAAGGTATTTCAAATTACACAATCTGAAGATTAGAAATTGAATTTCTATCTCTTATGTTGCTTCCAAACATGTGTGCGTAGGAGGGCATTCGCATAAGCATATGCAATTTGTCAATCCGAGCCAGTTTTGCGTACGCGAAGGTTTGCACATAACTCTGTACACATGTAGGAGCGACTTTATAATGAGCGAGATCGCCACGTTAGAAATGCAATCATATTGCAGGGATAATAAAAAACTTAATTGGGTAAATATGATCGAAACATCACACCCAATTTCAACATAAGGTTTTTCTCGAAAATAAAATGAATCCAAGATTAAAGTCTCTTTCCTCAGTTTGCAACAAAATTTATACCAAATTGAACGTCGTCTCATACTCACAAATTCATCAAATTTCAAAATCCAATTAATAAAATAAAAAAAAGAAGCATTTCTGACCTCATTTTTATTCGTGCCTTGTTATATTATTAATACTTTGAACTTAATATTTTAAAGTTATTTTCGTGCACTTCATTACAAATTGCGTTTGTCCAATCATATTTGCTTTGCGACAATTACTTTCTCACTCTCGAAACTAATCAAATTGCGTATCACATCTAATGAACTTTACCAAACTTAATTCCCATCAAAAAATAACCAAGTAATTCTGTCCGTGATCTGCACCATATATGTTCAACGCCAGGTAATAATAACTTAAAACATTCTTATCAAATTGCTCGGAAGGAGTACCAACAGCTTATAAAAGCCACCAAGATTTCATATTATAGCAGCAAAATTCTCAATTCCACAGGATCAGAGAGAAGTAGAACTATATGGAATGTGATTAAAAATTCTTCCGAATCCCCTCGATCTTTCTCAAAACTTGAACTATTAGTCAATGACAAATCTGTTAAGGATTCCAAAGTTATAACAAACCTATTTAATGAACACTTTCCTTCGATAGGCATCATATTTGCTACACTAAAGAATATCTTAAAGTTAATAGTAAACAAGCTTCTAATTTTTTTCTGTTTGCGACGGACAGAGTTGAAATCGAAAGAACCCTAAAAGTATTGTCTTCCAAATGGACACCTGGTTACGATGGATTTCTCGGTACCAATCTTGCAGACGTTCGTCACATAATATCTTTCAATTTCGCAGAAGCTATTGACATCCTTTTCTACTGGCTTATTTCCTTCTTCTCTCAAACATGCTAAAGTTTTAGCCGTCTATAAAAATAAAGGTTCGAAATACAGTATAAACAACTACCGTCCTATCAGTATACACAACTACAGTATAAACAACTACCTCACCTATCTTTTCTAAAGTATTTGAAACACTTATCTACAACAGACTATATTCCTACCTGAGGAAGCACAGCATTCTGTCTAAATGTCAGCTTGGATTCATAAAAGGTCGTTCTACAGAATCCGCAATCCTCGAGTGTTTAAATTAAATCGACATGCTTAGATAAGGGAGAAACCCCGTAGGATTATATTTCGATTTATCCAAAGTCTTTGAAACTTTGGAAAATGAAATCCTATTGTTCAAACTAGAATCTATTGGTGTTAGAGGAGCAGCCCTAAATTGGATTGATTCCTACCTATCTGGAAGGTCTCAACAAGTATTCATCAACAAGATGTAATTTCCGATGTTTTGTCTGACCCAAAAATAATTAGTAAAGGCGTGCCTCGGGGATCCATCCTCGGGCCGCTGTTATTTCTGATCTATATCGACGACTTAGAACAAATAAACATTTCTTTGTGCCAATATGGTGATGACACTTCATGTATAAAAACGAGTAATTCCGAGTCTCAATGTGCAGAACTTGCCCCCTCAGCCATTATTGTCGTGTCTAATTGATCCAAATTGAATTAAATCGCAATTAATTTCAATAAAACTGTAGCACTGCAATTCAAAAATGGTCCGTTATCATCTAATATATTAATCAAATTTAAAGACAGATCATTTCAGGTAGAATTTTTGATCTACATATTGACGCCTCCCTTAAGTTTAAGTGCATATTGAGTTTGTATCATCGAGATTATCGAGGTACTGCTATGTATTAAGGAACCTTAGGCATTGTGTTTCAATTGATGTTTTATTAATGTACTACAGTGCCTACGTTCAGACCACTATCTCTTACGCTTTAATATTCTAGGGAGGTTCTCCTCACGTTCTGCAAGCGTTTGTTATGCCAAAATTCATTATTAGAACAACGCCAAGTAAGAAGCCTTCTGTATCTTGCAAACCATTGTTTAAAGTACTCTATCTTTTATCTTTGCCTTGTCTTTATATTTACAATCTTGCGATTTTTGCCAAAACGAATCTGAATTTATTTCCAGAAAATAAAGATCAATATAGTTCCAACTTGTCAGTGAAAACTAGAAATTGTAATCATCTATTAATCGCCAGACACAACACCAGCCTTTATGAACGTAGTGTATATTATCGAGCTCTAAAAACGTACAATCTCTTGGCCTCATCAATACGATCCAAGGAGCATCTATTAGGAATTAAACGTGAATTTAAATTGTTTTTATTGGATCGATGTTTTTATGATTATAAGGAATTTATTTAACTATACGACTAAATAACGATACCTATATCTCAATGAGATCTTTGGTAACTCTTACATAACAATAATAATAATAAAATAACTTTTGCTTACGACACATTGCTTGTCTGAAAAAAACATATAGTACATTTCGAATGAGATCAATCATCGGCACCAATTCGCTTACATTTCGAAAAGCTAATTCTCCACTCGAAGTGATATATCTAATTTGATAACTTGCATTATTGTACAACAAATTTGGTTTTGTTGTTATATAGTAAATTTGATTTTGTTGTTATACAACAAATTTGGTTTTGTATTGGTATTGTTATTTCGGAAAGTAATACATCTGATCCAATAAACAACTTAAATAAAAAGAGTAGATTTCCAAAATTAAAATTCTATTCACCATTGTCTTCGTGCAGAATATCAAACGAATGCAAAAAGAAAGCGTAAGTTTTAGCGCACCACAAAAATAAACCGAAACATGAATACCGGGCGGCACGCAATGTCGCGAATATAGCAAACTGTACTTTTACCCTTCGTGGCGGAATGTTTATGGATCATTTGCAGTGTAAATATGCAGAGTTTGTCAAACCATCGAATTCAAAGTTCGATGACGTTAGATCCCAATCTTCTTTTCATTTATTGTTCCAATCGATATTTTCCTAAGCCAGAATTGTTGCATTAATTAGGGTATGTTTTAGTCCATTTATGTGAGTGCGTTTTCGTGGAGTAAAATTATTAATTAAAGTAATGATGCGTCACCACTAAATGGACTGGTTAATTTCATTATTCATTCATTTGCCAAAAAGCCTTTCCCATAACACACTTCTTCCAACCAAATATTTATACATTCATCCGTGTTATCATAGGTATAATTAATTGTGGCCCCATTTATAAGCCACCACGCCTTCCACCAAAAAAAAAAGAAAAAAATTCTTGCTTGACGCGAAGCGACACATACATTCATACACAGTCCCAGAAATCCGAATCGATATCCTGATGTTAAATTATTAAACAATAAGGTCACATGACCGCACCATGCGACGTGGAGGATCGTTACGTCGGTCGCTGCTGCGAACCAAATTTTCATTTTCACTCAATCCACGGCGGCGATAATATGGTCATCGATTAAACGTACGCATAACTCACGCAACATGTCCGCAGGTCTCGTCATCAAAAAGTCCAACATCAGAATCTGGATCCATCAGAGGAATTTGATTAACCTTCAGCAAGTCGTTTGGGAGGGTCATGGATCCAAGTTGTTAGTCGAGCACAGTAATAATGCAAAAGTTCGGAAGTTTTTGGAAGCTGTACCCCACATAATGGTAAGTGGTACTTTAATTTAATTGTAATAGATTTCATAATAGGACTAAATAGACATTAATGTAATGGCTCCTTTAGTCCGATAATGAAACCGGCCGTTAAAAATTTTCTTTAAAATTTTTAAAATATAGCTGTATTGAACAATACACAAAATATGTAATACATATAGTAACACACTTAACAGGAACGTAAATGATTATTGATTGACAAATAGTAGTTTCACTTCTTTATATTAATGCGTTTTTTTATGATATTCCCATAGGTGTTGTGAAATTATTTTAAATATTCTTGATTGAAGTTATATATGCGTGTTATAACTCGTAAAGCTTTTAACTAAAAATTAATATTAATAAGAATCGAAAAAAAAAGAAAAGTGTCCAAATGAAATTCATAAATGTTCGGCGAAATAATACATATATTAATGAGAACCATTAAAAAAATCAATTGACTTCGGAGTGTTCTATTAAAAATATATGTCCTAGACTCTGTGGCATAAAACATTCTATATATTTGTGTAAATTTATTTTCAAACGATTTTTATCTAAAAATATATTCTGAATAAAAAATTTAAATGAAAAATATGTTAATTGATTGCAACTAGTTTCAGTTAAAAGGACATTGTCGCATGGATTGATAACCATGATAGTAAAATAAAACGCACAGCGAAATTTTCTGATAATAGTAGCAATTAAGATAAGAGATAAAAGCAAAAACAGAAGAAGATACTCATGAACTTTTCCCAATCGTGTATGTAAGCAAAGTTAATGAACCCTTGCTGAGCAAATTTTCGAGAATTGTCTTTAAGGTGCCCACGATTGTATATACGAAGGGTCGTCTTTATATTCCCTAGGCAGTTTTCAATCTTAATGTAATTTTTCATTAAATTGTTTTTTTAATCACATATGCCTTCGTAACATGTTTGACAATTTACGAAACAATTGCAGTGGTATTAGTTCTAATATATGTCAGTTTGTGTTGTCACGTATCAAAATGAACAAACTCGAATATGGAGCAGTTATAAAATTCCTAATAAAACAAGGAAAAGCTCCAAAAATTATTCGTGAAGAAATGTTGGCTGTATACGGGGATGATTGTCCTTCCAAGTCTATTTATAAATGGTCAAAATTGTTTAAACATGGTCGAGAATCACTGGATGATGATTCCCGTCCAGGTTGGCCTGTTGATGTGATCACTGCCTATGTTATTGAAAGAACCAAGTGTTTGGTACTGGAAAATGCAAGATTAAAGCAGCTTTATTAGGAGTTTCGGAAACCACAGCTTTCAGAATTCTACACGAATACCTTGGAATGACAAAGGTGAGTGCGAGATGGATTCCACGAATGCTTTCGCCATTCCAAATGCATATCAGGTTGGAGACATGTGAGCAATTTTTGGTGCTTTGTGGAGATGAAGCAGATTTAATTATCAATCGACTTGTCACCGGAGATAAAACCTGGGTTCATCATTTTGATCCTGAATCGAAACAAGAATCAAAGCAGTGGCATATTAAGTGCTCCAGAAGTTTAAAGTTGCCCCTTCTGCAGGAAAAATAATGGCAATTGTTTTTGGGATTCCCAAGGAATTTTAAAGATTGATTACCTGAATAAAGGTAGTAGGAGAGTATTATACATTCATCGGTTCAGAGATTCTATTAAAGTAAAAAGGCGCGGAAAACTGGCGCAAGGTGTCCTGTTGCTCCATGACAATGCACCACTCCACAAGTCGAGACGTTCAAAAGCTGCAGTTACTGAATGTGAATTCGTTGACCATCCGCCTTATAGTCCGGATCTAACCTCTTGTGATTATTTTTTGTTTCCAAATCTCAAAAAAACACTAAGGGGAACAAAATTTAGGGACGATGACGAACTTATAGCGGCCGTTGAAAGGCATTTTGCGGACAAACCAAATGAATATTTTGTAAGAAGGGTCTTATTCGTATTTAGAGAAAAAAACATACAATAAAAAAAATAGAAAATTAAATATTACTGCCAAAATTTTACCCTCCTTATTGGGGTAGCGTGAGTAGTAGGGATTAAGTAAGCAGATTGTGAAATTTTAAATTGATTATTGAATTTACAATAACATTTAGGACAGTCAATTTCGCTGCCACCACCGAATTTTTTAAGGGAAATTCGGGTCCTTATTTGCTTACTTAACTCGTATCAGGTCGTTACTAATCTTCGGGGTTTCTTAGGTTCTTCCAGGCTGGAACTGTACAAAGCGCCACATATCGCAATAAATAAAAAAGAACTATTGTGTATTCAACGTAGGATATATTGTCTGGAGAGAAAGGAGAAGGACTGCAGCAGCAAAGAGTCTCTTCTAACTTCTTTAAAGGGGCCAGGTATATTCCCTACGGGATTTAGGGCACTCACTCAAGGGCGATCAAATTAATTATTTAAGAAAAGTAAAAAAAACAATAATTTTTCTAAGTGGATCACAATAAAGAAAACTGAAAGAACCACGAGCGTCCGCCTTCGCTCGGAGGTAAGCGAACATTAATTAAAATAAGGTTTGAATTTTTACCCGAGGTCAAAATGAATAGTTCTCATACGTGTAACTTGAGCCGCTGGCAGATATGTTTATTTTAACTCTATCTTATGCCATGGTGAGATTCGGAAAACGAACGTATGTGATGGCCTTTATATGGATTTAGTACGTTTAGATGGTCAGATTCGGAAATCGAATTCAGAAAACGAGCGTGTGACGAGCCTACCACAAAGAAAACTCGATTATTCTTAAGGACGCTTATAAATTTGTTACACACTTGATTGTGCTTTTGACTGTGAAGGAAAAAGTCAAAACTCGGTGCGAATTCGAATATTTTTTGTTATCGTCTTTATTAAATTTTTTGACGCAAAAGAGAATACGAGGACTTTCGTCATCTCCAAATCGTAGGCTATTTTTTGTTTCCTGCATTTATTACACAAACTAACCTCTTTTACTTGTTATGTTTTTGATATTAAAAAAAAGAGAAAACGCTGAAGTTTATCTACTCTCGTTTGTCTTGTCTTTGACGATTTTGTTTTACGCTGATACAAATTTTTGAAAATATTTAATGTATTCAATAAAGTGAAAACTAAGTTTGATTTTTCAGTTGTTTATTTTAGTAATTACTTTAGTAAATATAAAACACTATCATAGTTACTGTTTTAAAGTATTTATAGGCCGCCTAGAAATTTCTTTCAAAGAATTACTTTTTCAACATCTTAGGAGCATAATAATTTTGTCAAAATCAGAGAACTACAGAACTCTACTGCAATCAAACCAACCTGATTGTAGTGGAGTTCTCGAGCTACGCTTCTGTTGTTGAGGCCTCTAATAAGGACCGAAATAGTTGTACTCTCGAGGAATCCATTACAATCACAACCGACAAAATGTTTAGAATATTGTATGTTTTTAGTTTTCTTTGTAGCGGTTCACTAAAAATATGTCAGAATATAAAAGTGGCTTGTTATGTGAAGAGACTGAAGTCAGACAATTTATTTTAATATATTCTTTTAAAAACAATTTATTTTAATATATTCTCTTAAAAACAAATATTTGTATTACTTTCATTTTTGCATTGGCCACTTCCATCAACGTATATGTGTCATCCAGGAACTGAAATGAACGAATAAATGCTAGATCCACACACGATCATTTTGAGATTAATCTAATTTTTTGACATATAAGAAATGAATATGCAAGTTACGACATACAATTTTTTCCAAGACTAACTAGAGGTATTTTTTTAGTTGAACACTTTTTAGTTGATCTATATCTGATTTGGTTTTTGCAATTTTCACTAGTCTTTCTTAATTGATTGTTGAGATGTGATCGTGTGGTATTATGTTCTTTAATTTACTCAACCGTTATTATGTCACCAGTTAGCCTATTCTCTTCATTCTTAATATGATCTCTTGAATTTAAAAAAAAGTCGTTATAACTTGTGTTTCCGGCTTCTGCATCCACGTCATCCATAAAGAATTGATTTTATTTTATTATTACATATTCTACTACAATGAAAATCGAAAGACATTTAATAATATATTTCCTTCATTATATGAAAATTACATAGCAAGTTAGTATGTTGGGGTTTGTAATCTATCTAAAAGCAGATACTTACACCAAAAAGTGTAATGGAGAAAAGTAATATACAGGATTACAATTAATTAAGGGCTCACCGTGGGGAGCTCGTAAACTAAGAAATACAAAGACGGTTAAATTATAAATAAAAATGTTATCTTTATTCATTTAAGAAATATCTTCAAAAAACTGAAAATTCTCAATCTCGAAAATCTTGAATACCTTGTTTATTTATGAAGATAAAATCACAAAACTCGGTAATTTTGCATTAAATTCGATGGGAAATTTAATATAGTCAGAAAAAAATCATAGTTTCGCAGAATTTTGTGATTTTATCTTCATAAATAAACACGATATTGAAGATTTTCGAAATTGAGAATTTTCAGTTTTTTAAAGATATTTCAGAAATGGATAATGAAAGAAGAGATTTTTTGCACATTTTTATAAACCTCAAAATAAAGCAATTTTCTTGTAATTTAATCGTCTTTGTATCTCTTATAGTTTACGAGATCCTCTTGTTGAGCCTTTAATTAGTTGTAACCCTGTATATTATATTATGCAGTTCTAAATAGAATTAATAGAATTTCTTTATTTAGGTTCAAAGATTCTGTTTTACCTCCTCAATATTAGGTGATCGATTTTATACATTTCTTTCTTTAAATATTTTCATAAGCAAAGTTTATAAGCGATCTTATAGGTTTCTTTATCATGTCTTGTCCAAAAAAGTAGTCTATTCGAAGTTTTCTGAGTTTCAATTACCTATCTACATAGGTTCAAAAGTTATTAATTTGGGAAGGGAAATTATCGAATCGTACGATCTAATTTGATTTTATACTTTATAATTTGAAAAAAAATATGTGCTAATTTCTAAATTAAATTTTGATTTACACAATTAAGGAGTTTTTTTTCAAGCATCAAAAACTTGTGTATAATTGTAAAGTTTTCGTTTACCTTGAGCAATAATTCTAGATAAAATAAGAATAATAATATACTTTAAAGTTTGGTAGTTGATTTCCCTTTCCAAAACCACAGTACTGATGTGGGCAAACTATGGAATATTTTCTATTCTACATTTACTCTTTAAATAATTTAATAAACGTTTTCTATGGTCATTTTATTGAATATTCTTTCAACATTTTCTATGATCATTGCAGCGGTACGATTCAACTATCTTCGGCTGTTCTTTTGTGTATTCAGTGCTCGGAAATACCTCATTTTCTCTTTAGATTATTCATTGCTTTACAGGAATGTGACACACGCTTCTGAATTGTAACGATCAATAAATATGCTTTTATCTATTTATAGGGGACGAAGTATTCACTTTAAGAATTTTCCAGCACTGAAACAGTGGAAAAGGAAATTCGATAAATTAAAAAAAGCTTTCTGTGGACTATTATTAGTTTCGAGGATTACAGAAAGAACAGACAGATTTTATCGTTTGCCTGAAATTTTTGCACTTTCGAGTCGAGTTGCTTCATAATAGTGTTAAAAATTAGACATTCGTCATTAGAATTTAAGAAATATTTTATTAATCGTATGTAGTATAGTCATTGTGATGTTCATTGTGATACTTTTACCCTTATTTATAGGAAACAAGTCGACATTCTTTTAATATTCTATTATAAACGAATAAAATAGTGACAAAGAAAACATACATATGACTTATTATAATTTAATACATATTATGACATAAATTTAATTTGCTTAGATTTACTTTTCCTAGAAAATCTAAATCTCAAAAATAAATCGCACTTTCCTTTGACACAAGTAGCAAAAGTTCATTTCCATTTTAGTCGAAATTTGTTGAAAATATTTCAAATAAATAAATTCATAATAAATTAAATTAATTTAAAAAAATTGTAAAAAGGAAGGTAAAATAAGAGGTAATTTCAAAGAACCGAAAAAGTTCGATTTAAAGAAAAAATGAATAAAAAGTATAATAAAAAAATTGAAATTAAATTATATATATATATTATTTAAATAAATAAAAACTACTGATTTACATTTTCTCTACTACATTCTAATACAGTTTTAATAGGATAACATTAGGAAAAATAAAAAATTGTGTTTTATAGCATTATTTAAAACTTCGTTTTCATTTGCTGTTCTTTTATACATCGAAAATAGGAATAAAGGAATTAAAAAATATATTTTTCAAAATTATATGGGATACAAGATTTTTTCTCTAATGTAATTAGTTAAGTGCTTATTATGACGTATTAAACATTAATATAAAGTACATATTCATATCGAAAAAAACATTTAAAGTTTTTTTAGGAGGATCAGAGTAGCCTTAACAGCATTATTCTTAATCAATGGTCTAAATCTGGCAGCCCGTGAATACATTTCATTTGTAAATAGTAATTTAAAAATTTTGTTGCAACTCGGTTTTGTTTGAAGTGGCTCAAAGAGGGCCAAACCACCTATATAGAGTAAGAAACTAGTAAAGGAGACTGTGGTTTAAGAAATAATTAAAAATTAATCTCCGCCCACAATAATTTTTATATCCGTAGATACGTATTTCGGCAGCTAAGCTACCATCTTCAGTACAAACACTTGCTTTTAACCTTCCACCACGCTTCCACCACACGCGCGCGGACTGTCACTCCGCAAACTCTTATTTATTAATTTTACGAAAGAAATGTTTTTGCTATAACTCTCTCATCTCGTGTAGCTGTATGATTAGGTGAACTTAAGGATAAAAGATGCATTTGTTTACGCTATTAGAACAAATTGCGGAGAGTAAGTCCGCAGCGTGTGTTCATGCGTGAAAGTTGCAATGTCAATTGATTCGTATTTTTTAAGGTTAAGTGATACAATATGTTCTTTTATCTCTTCTTAATTAGCTATTTGTTATTGAGAAATATGTACTCATTCGAGCAAGAACAAGAAAGGTTAAAAAAGTTGATGGAAGAGTGTCTAAGAGAATCTCAGCAAACTGTGCAGTATGATGATTAGTCAGATGAAGATGAAGTGGAGAGACTAGGAACGAGTGACCATGATAGCAATAGCGAACAGCATATTTCTGATGAAGAAGCTAATGAAGATTCTGGCCCATATTTTCTTGGGAAAGACGGCCCATCGAAATGGAATAAACATGGTCCTAGAAAGCAAGTGAAAACAAGATCAGAGAACATTATAAAAGATATCCCAGGAGCGAAAGCAACAACAAAAAATCTTAAATCTCTTCTTGAAATTTGGCAATATTTCATTAACATGGATATTATGCATATTATTTTGGAAAACAGTAATAAACATATTGCAAGTGTCCAAAGTAAGTACAGCAGAGACTGAGATGCTAAGCTTACAGATATTTCTGAAATTCAAACCCTTATTGGACTGCTTTACTTAGCTGGGACATTAAAATCAAGTCGCTTGATTGTTGATGAATTATGGAATATTCAAGGAACAGGAGTTGAGCTATTCCGTTTGACGATGGGGAAAAACAGGTTCTTGTTTCTTCTTCAAAATTTACGGTTTGATAATTTGGATACCCGATCTTACACCCATTAGAGACTTGTTTGAAGCATATGTTCATAAATGTGCAACGGCCTACACACCGTCTGAAAATGTCACTATATATATACAATATATGCCGAAAAAACCGAACAAATATGGCATAAAATTTTTCGCTCTTGCAGATTCGAAAACGTTTTATACGTTGAATTTAGAAGTATATCTTAGGAAACAGCCCGATGGACCTTTTGCTACAATTTCGCATCTGTCGTTGTCAAAAGAATGTGTAAATATATAAAGGAACACACAGAAATGTTATCTGTGATAGTTGGTTAACTGGAATTAATTTGGTCAACCATCTTCTTCACGAATAGAGACTCACCTTTTTGGGTACTATACGTAAAAATAAGCAGGATTGCCCAAAGAATTTTCTAATCCTGTAAGCAGATCTATTGGTTCAAGCATCTTTGCGTTTCAAAAATATATTACTTTAGTATCTTACATACCTAAACGGTCAAAAAATGTATTGTTGGCGTCGAGTTTACACCACGACGATAATATAGATCAAGTCACTGGTAAACCGGAAATGATCTTAAATTATAATGCTACAAAAGGCGGCGTTGATACCATCGACAAATTATGTGCAACTTATAACTGTGCTCGAAATACCAGGAGATGGCCCATGGTTATCTTTTATTCAATATTGAATGTCGCTGGAATAAATTCTATGATCTTGTATCTTGCAAATAATACTGAAATACACATACCCAGAAGGCAATATATTCGTGAATTATCATTTCATCTTATTGAAAGCCACCTTAGAACGAGAGCACAAATACAAAATATATCAAAAACCATAAAAGACAGAATAAGGGAACTAACTGGACAAGAATTACCGGCACCAACGCGGGAAAATGTTGTAATTACGAAGGGTCGTTGTGCGTATTGTGATCGCAAAAAGAGCAGAGCTACAAGAATTTCTTGCAAAAAATGCGGAAAATTTATGTGCACATTTGTATCGAATGTATGAAGAAAACATTGGTTTTCAATAATATCTTTTGTGTCTAATTACTAAGCAGTCTAATCGTAGATGTTAAGTGTATAGAAATTTCGGTTTTCTTATTATTAAAAATAATATTAAATATATTTCATTTCAAAATTTATGCACATTTTTACTATTTGTTATATTTTAAACGGCAAAAGCACAATGCGGACAATAGGTCCGCAGCGAGTACTCGTGTATCATAATTAAATGAAAGGTTAACTTGGTGATGTGTGTGCTGAAGACGACAGCTTAGCTGCCGAAATACGTATCTACGGATATAAAAATTATTGTGGGCGGAGATTAATTTTTAATTAGCTGTATAGAGGATGCGTAACCGAAACTGACTTGCAACAAATTTTTTTAAAAACTTTCAATATACTCTGACAGCACGCGTGGTCGTCTTGAACGTGATGACTTATTATTTATTAAGCAGTAAACTGGCTGGAATTTGTCAATTCTAATTTTTAATGGAACGTTAGGTCAAAAGGCGATCGGAGGATGTCGCGAATTAAACTTTTTATAAATAGTTAATAAGTCATTGGGCAAAACTTAACAAATGAAAGAGTCTCATAATTTTAGCCAGGAAAAGGAGAAAAATAGTTTTCATAATATAAGTTTCCGGCCCGGTTTTCAAATCGTGCATTCCTTAGAATTTTGAAGTTTTCTATTTTGCCATAAATTTCCTTTGATTTATGCTCACATTTAAATATGTTTTCTTGAATAAAATTTAGATATTTACAAAATGGTACCGTACACGACGCCATATATAATTCATAGACAAACAAGTTTGACACCCGCTCAATATTGCACGCGTATTTGTACACATGTTTGCCAATCGATTTGTTTTCCAGGGCTTGATCAAGGACGTCCATTGTGATGTCCAGAACGACGACTTGGACTCATTAAAATCGCACACGAGCGAGCCGATCCCGCCCATTGTCCTGTCTGGGAAGGATATTAATGGATTGACGCCGTTACACAAGGTACATACACAATCAAGTTCATTAGCGCTCTTCTTTCGCTAATTTCCCCGAAGATGACTATTTGATTCTGATTAAAAGGCTTCCGGCCTGGGACGACAAGAAATTGCTGAGTACATAGTCGAAACGTTCCCCAAGAGTGTTTCGATTGTCGATAATGAAGGACGAACGCCGTTGCATTATGCCGCCCTAGCTAAAGACGGGGGACAAATGTTTGACTTTCTTTTATCGTCGGGAGCAGATGAATCAGTTTTAGATAACGTAAGACTTTCAGCAGCAAACTAACACAGATTAAATTATAATTTTTGGGTTGTAGAAACAAAAAACTGCAGCTTTTTACAAGACCAGAGGCAATGAGATAGACGGAAAACTTCTTCACGTCATACCGGAATGTCCTAGGATGTCGAGGGACAGCTTTCCGCCTAATTGGGATTGGTCGCTTTTAGGAGCAACCACGCCGACTGAAGAAGGGCTTAAAAACGGTAACGGTAAAAAAATTAATGATGCTTTATTTGGAAACTCTACAGAAGCAGAAAATATTCAACCTCAAGAAGAAGAACTTAAAAACCATGATGCTCAAGACGCAACTAATGGCGATTCGCACGAAGACACAACGAACGTGGAGGAAAATAAAGACGTGCCATCTAGTGATGTAATCAGTAACGACAGTGGTATTGAGAAAGAACCGGAAGAAAACGGAAATCCCGAAGATGCCGGTGGTGAAGGCGAAAGTAACGAAGAAGCAGCTCAGACCGAGGAAAATAAACCAGAAGAAACAGAACATATCGAAGAGGTTGAGCAAGAAATTAGTGAAGTTGAATCACCAGTGAAAGTTTCGCAAACCTTAGAGGAATCAGAAAATGTGGACGGTTACGAACCAGAGCCACCAGAAGAAATTACAATTCAAGAACCAGAAGATTCAAAAGAACCAGAACTTCAGCAAGAATCAGAAAATATCCACGAGCAGGAAGCAGAAAACATGCAGGAAGCTGAACATCCCCAAGAAGATCTACAAGAGGAAGAAAAATCAGAAGAAGAACACTCTACAAATACTGGAGAGACTGTGGAACCTGAAACACCCCCCACCGCGGACTCTCCAGAAGTGACAGAAGCTGAAGAACCTCTGAGACCCAAAACCGTTTTCGTCCGTTCTTCTCCAGTCAAAGTAGTTAAACATGAAAATGAGAAAGATGTAAATGAAGTAGTAGAAAGTGAAGGTGTAATAGAAGGTGTGGTGAATGGAGAAAATGAGGTTGAATCTGTCAACGAGGAAGGTCAAGGAAAGACTGAAGAGGATCAAAAAGCTTCAGATCCCGATGTTTTGGCTTTGATCGAAGCAGGAAATATGGAACAGCTCGCTGGTTTGGTTTTGAACGGTGAGGGTGAGAAACTCGTCGGTCAACATTCGACCAACCCCGAGCTGCAGTCTTTTTTAGAGAACGTCCCCATTTATATGGTTAATAAATCTGTAGTATTTCATTTAGTTTTTTTAATAAATATTTGTTTGGTTGCAGTCGAAGATTAATAGGATTCACGTGGCCGCAAGAGATGGGAGTCTGAAAGACTTGCAGGCGGCCTTGGACAGACGTAAGTTTGCAATTGCCAAGGATTCGATTTCCCCTAACGGAGCATCACCATTGCATGTCGCTACGATTTTTGGAAATACGAGCATCGTGCGTTATTTGGCGGGCCGATTTCCCGAGACTGTGTCTGCCGTAGATGATAACGGAAGAACTTCTCTGCATTACGCTGCAACCGTGGCCGATAACGGTCATTATTACAATTTACTTGTGCATCTTGGAGCGAATATACGCACTGAAGATTCGGTAAGTTCTACCTATTATTCTCAATTTCAACAACAACAAAGTATATTTGTAATTTTTAGTTTGGACATACCCCTGATTATTACAAGACGAATCAAGAGGATTTTTCTCATCGACAACTGCTTCAGAGTTTCGGAGCTGAAGACGGAATTGTGGAAGATATGCTGAGCGATAAAGGTACTAATTTTAATATTTTGATTTTTGTATCACTCTAGGTGCTTGTTCATGTTGCAAATTACTGATTATGTACAGTCACTAGTTTTACAAGCATCGAGTTTTTACTGCCTCGAAAGCCATTATTTCAAGTCACGAAATTACAAGAAGTAAATGATAACACCGAGTGATTTTTAAAATTTATTATTAATTCTTGTCATGAAATTTGGACGGCATTTATTAGTTTAATTGAAAAATATAGGGTCAAAAAATAGCTGCATTTGAATCGCAGTTGAAATCAATCGGTAATTTATACAGAAGTGATTTGGATCAGTTTCACTTATGGTGAGGGTCAACGGACGCCTAAATCTTTTTGAGTTAATTGAAACCTTCAAATCGAATGCACCTGACACTCATTTAATTGGTCATACCGAGTAGAACATCCTGTCAAAATTTCTAAAAATTATTTCGAATGTTGCCGTATCATACATGTACACTAGAATAATGGAGGTTTGCCAAAATACTGATAAGGCTACTTTTCAAAATAGATTTTTTATTACGATGAAATCAATTTCAACACTAATTACAATATAGTACGTATAGTACGTAAGTAATGAAAGTAGCTACAAGGAAATACAACAACAAAATTTAAAAGGTATTATTTTGAAATTTTGACGCAGCTTTTGAATAAATTTATCAAATTTTGTTGCAAATCGGTTTTGATTGCAGTGGACCCCTCGAGCATCCTCTGTACAGTTGTTTCGGCCCAATTTGGGGCCTCGTTAGCAGAAACGTGGCTCGAGACTTCCTCTGCAAACCAAACCGACCTATCCAAGGTTATTCGCAAATGCGTTGTAATAAAAAAAAGTGATCGCAGGATGTCGCGATTCAAACTATTCAATAAATTTATCATTCGATCATACATAACTGAAGCCTTTCGAGATTCAATTTTTAATCACAATTGAATGATTAAAAGCCAGATGTTGAAAATAAAATTTGAAAATTTTTGACTGAAAAGTTCGATAAAGAGATTAAGTGTGCATTTTTTAGTTTAATGAATAGAACACGGTTGGGAAGGTCGCAAGTAGTGATGATATAAAAAAATTACAAAATTATTATGAAATAAAAAAATTAAATATACAAAAGTATGAAAGAAATCCAAAGAAGAAGGAGAAACAAATTTTGTATACAATTTCGAATTGCCACGAATACATATAAGAAGTTAGAGAAAATATGCAAACTACATGGATGTAAAATATAAAAGTTTTTTCTACTTTCTAACTAAATAAAAATCACTCGGTACATGTGATAGGGGCTAAACAGGTTTTCAGATAAGCACAATGTCGTAAAAAGTTTTTTCTAAAAATCAGAAATAAAAAATTTTCCCATTGATACCGACTTTTTGACGAACACTGTGTACTTGTTAATTATAGATTTTAAATAATCAACTAGTTAATCAAATTTAAAATATTAAATGAAATTATACTATGCTGGAATAATGGTTTTCAAACAATTTACCTTTGTCTTTCTAATTTAACGAATACATATACAATAAAATAATCTACGACTGCATGAAATGTTGTGACTGTTGACTTAAAACAGAAACCGATTTTCCACCATGTCGTTCTGTTACCATCTTAGTTCCCGACGACGTCTATTCATCTAGAAAAAACTTAGACGATGAAGACATGGTCGCGGTTCTCGAAAAGTGTTACACAGTCCTACATGGCCGAAGAAACTCAAACACCGCCTCCGCCGCCTCTACTGTAACAAACGTCTCCACGGCGTCCAACGCACAGTACACCCTCAGCAAACACATCCGCAAATACATTTTCGACTTGGTTAAATTACGCGTCACGAAACTGGATCATAATTTGTACGACGTGATTTGGCCAAGCGTGAAGAAGTTACCACAAGAGCCCAGCTTTCGGATTGCTCTGGAGCAGGATTTTCCTGCAGGAATTGTAGCAGCCGACTGTTACGTCTACAAAGTTTTTTCTGAATTTCTCGAACCTATCGTCAAAGATATTAATTGTATAGACGTCCACGTGGATTTGCACGATCATCCAGAATCACATTTTTCCGGGGTTAATGTACACGCTTCCGAATTGGACTATGATTTGGATCCGGGTTGTAAAAATATCTTGGCTGCCACTTTGGATTGCACCAGAAACTTGGATGACTTCGAGTTTCCAAAGACGTTAAACCTGGGCCAATTGGAACATGTCGAACGGGTGGTGACTTCGGCCCTTTTGAGCGCTGACGTTGCCATGGCGCTATATCCAAACGCGAGCAAAGAAGAGATTCAGACCAAGGGCAGTGGCACTTACTATACCATGAATGAGGTCTTAGAAGATCCATCGGAGGCGAGAGTGATCCTAGCTGCGAATGGACTGTTGGTACCTCTATGGAATATTGCAGAATCTGATCGCTTACATGGTAAGCATTGGCCTTACGGTCGAGGAGTTTTCATTAGCAACTCTGGAAATTTGGCTGCTTGGATTAATGTGTTAGATCATATCAGAATAGTGACTTGTAGTTCTGAACATAAACCTGGGAATATCGGGCAGATCTATGCGAGGATATACCGAGTAATTGCCGCATTGGAACGAACCTTGAGTTTCAAGAGGGACTTAAAATTGGGATACCTTTCAGCAAGACCTACTTGCTTAGGTAACACTCTCCAATTCAATTTAACCGTTCGCTTTCCATACTTAATCAAAGAACCGGACAATTTGAAGCACCTTTGTTTGGTGAGGGGTTTGTATTTTAACAGAAGTGTAAGCACCAATGATATCGTTAGGATTGGCAATCAACAATGTTTGGGAATCACCGAACTACAAACTTTCGAGGATTTTAGCACTGCTGTTGCTAACATTCTGCAGTTAGAAAAGGACCTCGCCATGTCGAATTCTTTACACATAGCCGCCTTGTTTGTAAACATATTCAAGCGGAAGAAGGCGAGCATCATAGACAATAACTAATTAAATTAATTAATATAATTTAGCTTAAGGACATGTGTATATAGTGCCAAAGTTTTCATTGTTTACTTTTATTTATTCACTGTCGCAATACGGACTACGGAATATAAATAGGTCAGTACTCAATCACACCTCTGAACACACTCGAATGTTTGTCCTTTACGTGAAGATTGTGATGTTGCGTGCGGTGTCTCACACGTGTGCACTTGGTTTACAGGGTGTTCTATGTGCCGTCTCTTGGTGTGCTACTTGCAACAGCTTCCAGTTCTGTGATTCGATGTGCACAACTCACCGAGTATTGTGTGGTGTCGAAACGTTCAATATTCTTGGTCTTTCTTTCTTATTGCTTGATTTCTTTTTGGTTACAGGTAGTCCGTCTAATAACGCGCAAGTTGAAATGCCTTTTTTCTGCACGGAGGAAGGTCGATATTTAGCATCTTGTAAGTAAAAATTCTGATGATAATTAACAAAAAAAAATATCTGCACGACTCGGCGGATCAGAACGGACAGAATAAGGAAGAAGCCAGGATATGGTATCATCAAGCTTCGCATATAAAAGCTTTAAAAGAAAACTAAAAAAAAAGACAGTGACATTTTTCGTTATATAATTTGGTTGACGTAACACTTTGTAATAATTGATATAGTTATTGACATGTTTTCAGCTCTCGGAGATCCTCTGATTAAAGGACTGACGGAAGTTGCCAATAAGCGACCGGAAGATCCAATCGCTTACCTTGCTACATATCTGTATAATTTTGCCAATAATAATCGGGGGAAGTCCAGAGGGAAAACTCAGGTAAGTTCTTATTCTTAGCGTGAGCTTTTGCTTTTTGTTGCCTGTTTAAAAAAAATGTGTAAAGTTTCACGCAATTCTTTAATTAAAAAAGAGATTTACTCATGTTTTAATTAAATTAATTTAGTAGTTCAATTTTTCTGAGTATATTTCTTCTGCTTACGCAGGCTCAGTTTGGTTTTCTGTTATCTGTTATAGATTATTTGGATGTGATCAATTGCACCTATATACATACATGTTCATCATCAGTATGCACTTGAACGCACTTTCGAGCAAAGCACGAAGAACTCAAAAATAAAGCACATCATATCATTTTGTCGCACAGTGTGGGATTGTAATACATCCGTCGTCTGTTAAAACAGAAAAAGTCATTGAACTTAAGTAAGTAATTCAAAATTAAGTACAGCATTCGTATACTACGAAATTCATTATATTGACAATCCTTTTTTTTTCAATTTTGTGTTTTAGGAGACTCAACAGTTTATAACGGGCCCTCCCGAAGAGGCTGAAAACAATGACGCAGTTCCGGCTAGCATTGATGTCGTGACTTTGGATCCGGAACACGCTGAAAACGAGGAAGATTCCGCCTTCAGTGCAACCAGCAGGGTAAGACGAATGACAATATTTTGGTTAACATAATTGCTTCATGTTGACTTTGACAAGTAAGAAATTTGACAGTTTTATTATTAGATAGATTTAAACTACGTGTAATTAAGCATTTAAGGTGTAACTCGACGAATAATTGTTCAAATAACCCAGGCATGTCGTACTTCCGGTTCTTTTAAAGTTGGTTTTCCTTATAGATTGTTTTGAATTCGTATATTGTTAGCTAAAATGCATTTTATCACATGCTCGATGTATGAATTTAATTGAAAAGCTACAGTAACAATGAAGAACAATTTTGTAAATTTTTAGTAACTATTTTTCTCTTGTTTATATTAACAAGAAAAACCTTATTGAACTTTTATTCTTACGTCTACTTACGGGGGTCCGCAACGGAACTCAACGAAAGATAGATAGTCTTGGGTTTTCTTTCCAAGAAAACTTAATTTTTTTATAACTTCTGTCATCAATATATTTTTCGTAACTAATCACAACCACTCTCACCATATATGTTTTCCAGGCTTACTTAATTGCTCGGAAGCTGTATGCGTACCAGTAACAAACAATTCTCAATTAGTGATTATATCGCGATTTTGTGGTGACTACAAAACACCTGTACCCGTTTTGGAACACGCATGCCTGAATTACAGCTTGACTTAACCTGCAGATTTTGAACGTAATTAATAAAAGACGGTTGATGTCAAGAATTGGTATCACACAGTTAGCACAAGTATTGCTGTTAACACATCGATAGAATTGACGTTCGTTGTCAGCAAAAATTAATTTAATTGCCAATTAACAACTGCTGTAATTGATGTACCGAATGCCGATTCTTTTCCTTATAAAATTACTTTGAATTTGTTTTTTTTTTTGAATTAATCTTCAATTACGTTTAAATTTTACATTTGTCTTTATTAATAATTTGTCTAAATGCTTATTTTTTTTCCTCTTTTCTTAAATTTTCCTTAATTTACATTCTTATTTAAAAATTACATGATTTTGAGTTATTGTTTTTAACAATGTGTTGAATTTTATCTTATCCTAAATATTCTGTCTGAATTTGTAATTGTTTTAATTTTTGTTTACAATACACACTTTTCTATTTTTTTTTCTAACTAAATTCTTATAAAAGAAAAGAAATCCAAAAAAGGAGAGGTGTAATTTCGACAATCCTGAAAAATATGTGTAGCGACGGCAAGGGCTAAAATTTCATTCCATATAAAAAGAGCGCTGAGAGTGATTCCTGGCTACTTAAAGCTCAAACCAGAAACGAACAAACAAATGAATTGCGACTTGAGTCTTTTATGTTAACAAAATTTTGGAATTGAATTGTATTGAATTGGTAAAAAGAGTGAGAAAAAGAGGTGGAGATAGTTTGTTTATTTCTGTGTACAATTTGAATTGAAATCAGAAATTTATGGCGGAAAAATCGAATCTCTCTCTCACTCTCATCTGGTATTTAAAGCAGCATCGTACTCGACGAGGCCTTGTAAATTGATAAATTAGAAAGTGTTAGAGAGCTTGGCCCCCTCTCTTTTATCTTAAAACCCCCGCACTTAATAGTTTTAAATTTAGCATTTTTGCTACATATTTATTTATTTCTCTTTATTCTGTTATCTTCTAAAATGTCGAATGTCATGTACTACGAGGTTCTACCCACTTCTGTTCTTTCCATCTATATCTTTCTTAATTTTTGTTTCTTCATTCTTGTATATTTTCATTTCTAATTCCTCCAAAATTTCTTGTTGTTCCTTATCCTCTTATATCTTACTTTAACTGATATTTTGTGAAATATTTTGGATTTATGATTCGTACTTTCATGATTCGTAGCCGCATAAAATTGTTGGTATTGTAACTATACAGGTTATTCACGTAAATCGTTCATTAAAAATTTTCAACATACATTCAAGTTCTTATCTTGCGATAATCACAACACCTATCCAGTTCATTCTAAGATAAGTACTTTTGTTTCCAAGGCTCAATCCAGGTATCTTGTTGTCAAAGACCCTTTATAATTTACTACTGACTGCTTCTCCAATAAATCTCTTCATACATCGATTTATCAGTAATTTTCATAATTTATTATTACGAGTTAACATAAAATATCATCGTCGTTTTAAAAATATGTATTACGTATTTTATACACAACGTGGAAACTCTTTCGTGTAACATAACAGTTTGCATGATGGGCAACATAAAAAAAGAAATACTGCCTGCACTTTGCTATTGCTATGACCTATCAAGCAAAGTGCCATGTCGTACAAATCAGTTTGTCTATTGCTTATGAATTTGGTGGTAAAATACAATCTCAAATTGCAGGACGAACATGGTCAAAGCATGTTACATTTTGCTGCAGCTCGATCGCATGGAAGGAACGCATTGTTTCAGCTTCTGGTTGAAACAGAAATAAATATCGGCTACAGGGATGAACTATATCGTACAGCCAGAGATATAAGCATTCAGGCTAATTTAGCCGAAAATACCAATGAAATAGACAAATATGTAATGCACATTGCTACAAAAGGTAAGCGTATGTTTTGATAATATTAATATTAATTGAGTATAAAGTATGTAAATGAAGTACCTAGGAATTAAATCTAAGAACAAAGACTGAAATTCAAATCATAAAAAAATGATTTTTATTGTTAAGATTAAAATATTATACAAAGAGAGTATTGCCGGGTAGTTTCTGTTTTTATCGTATGGCTCACCAACCGTGAGCTCCCCAACCTCCCCAACCGCCCCAACCACCACCCCAACCACCCAATCCCAATCCCAATCCTAATCCGCCAACGGAAATGCCTCCTGGAGATACAGCGCCTGTAACAACTCCTCCGGGAATTGGTGCTGCTGCAACAGATCCGGATGGACCCCTTATAATCGCTCCTGGATTACCAGGTCCACGTAGAGCACCGCCCCAACCGCCAATCCAACTCGCGGATGCGGCCGAAATGGCCAAAACGAAGAAAATGGCAACCTGACAATTCAACAAATTAAACAATCAATAATAATAATATTAAAAGAAGCAGATAACTTACGGTGGTTTTCATGGTATGTTGTTCGGTTTACAAATATCAAGCTCGATGTGATGTTGAAAGGGCTTCGTGTGCTTTATATACTTAACAACGAGAGCAATAATTAACCTTCGCTTTACTACCATTTAAAGAAAGTAGAATTAAGAAAATTCATTGATTTATTTAAATCGCATTCTTGTCGCGCGCAAAATAGCTTTTCATTTTTTTTCCGCGCCTCGAGTGGAAGGTGGTTAAACATCAGGGCGTAGGTACACATGTGAGTTACATATATCATGGTCATGCATAAAATTATTTCCGTGTTGTATGAGAGACAGAAAACTTCATACACGTGACTCGCGAGGAAATATTTCACGTTTTTATTGTTACTGCGAGTGCAAATAAACCGCGCCTTTCAATAATAAAAAAAAATGTTCAATTAGAAAACAAACGAGGAAATTTTAATTGAATGAAAGTTGCATTTTTAAAGAAGTATGTACTTTAAAGGTCGTGTAAAAACAAGAGTATAAGTGTTACGTGTTGGCTGAAAAACAAATAAATGAAGATTCTCAATTTAATTTAAATGTGAATTACTTATGAAACAAGTACAACACAAATGAAATGGTTTTAACGTTAAGGTGTGAAAACTTGAAGTTTTTAAAACAGTCCAATTAGAAAAAAAAAAAATATGAACGGAAACTACAACCATTATTTATTAAAGTAATAAATACAATTTCTGTCAACCAAATATTTTATAATTTTGTATTATTATTGAAAATTATAATTTAACTAGATTTCTGTCTTATGAAAATTTGTATAACATTTTAGTAATATTTTCTCTGGAACAACTTCAAAAATCGCACAAACTCAACATTTTGCTGACTTGAAGAATAGCGTAACATTTGGTTTTGTGCGATTTTTTAAGCTGTCTCCGGTGACAAGTTATTATAAAAAATACAGTTAAGCGTGTCCAAGTATTCTTGCTGAAAAAGTTTGTATAATTTATTTTTATGAGAAATAAAAAAGTTTTTAATATCCAACTTTACTCGTCAGTTTTTCATTTCCATCATCTATTCTAAAATGTTTAGTGAAACTAGTTTTCACATTAGTTTAATTAAATTAGATTTGAAATGTGTAAAGGATTCCAGAAAACAAATATTAAAAATCAATTAAATTTAAATCTGAATTCTTTCAGGTGACACTGATAAGCTCGTGGAACTTTTACTGGATGGATATGATCACATAATCGATTTAATCGACGAAGACAGTGTCCCTATACTTGAGGCGGTCTCTTCAGCAAACCAACCGGAAACTGTGGCATTCCTTCAGTCCATTTTAGCCTTTGAAGTACGTTCTATTTAAAATGAACAAGATGTAGGTGTATAAAGAAAAATATTTACAGGAACGACGCGAACGCGTTCACCACTGCATAAGAGAAGGTTCTCTGAACGACGTCAAAGCTATGTTAGCAGACGAAAATGATACCGGCAGCGGAAAGTTGCTAGCCATTGGCAAAAACAGCTATGGAAGATGCACCCTGCACATCGCCGTCCTGTGTCAGCAGGAGGAGATAGTAGATTACATAGCGAACACTTTTCCAGATACCCTTAAGATTGGAGATAACGTAAGTCTTTAGCTATGCAAACAAAAAAGTAAATCAAAAGTAAACAACAGCTTTTGTTATAGTTGGAACGAACCGTCTTGCATTATGCTATGGGAGTGGAAAAAATAGAGTCTATTAGTAGGGTTTTAATTAAGGCGGGTGCTAAACGAGTAATTAAGGATTTGAAAGGGCGTCAGCCCACGTATTACTTCATGAATAAATCTGACATACTTCGGCTTCAAGAAGAAGAAGAAACTTTTTAATACAGTTGCATAATAACAGTAAGAGAAAGCATAGAATTTTTTTATTTAATTTTTTATTGCTGTTAGATGAAAGCAAACAAAAAATATATGTTTGAAAATAATTCATGATCAATGCATACAGAGTGATCCAATAACATTTCCTTTTTTTTGTAATGAAATCAAATTGGTCCTTCAGGGATTGAAATGTGGCCAGAAAGGCAAATTAAAAAAGAACATGAAAAATTCGGAATCCCTAAAATCGTCTTATATGTAACTGATTATTGAATTTCCCAGGTTGACATTCAAATACTTATAGACCGCATTCGTAAAAGTAGAAGTTCATTAAAATTGTCGACTAACAAATTGATTTTTTGTATTAATAATGTAAAATAGTTCTTTTCAGAACTAAACTGAAGCAAAACTGAGGAGTACGATCAGGTTTGGTAAATTCAAATTTGCCGACAACTGGCTGCAAGTTCGAAAATTGTTTTGGTGTAATTTATCTTAAGACTTGTTCCTCCCCAAAAAAACATCCTTAATTAAAATTAGTTGCATTTATTTTTTAACATCTGAACAACTTACCAGAAATGCAGCAAATTGTTCAATTAGACACAACGGTGAATTTTAAAAACGTACTTTAATGAGGGAGAAAAAATCAAAATCATCAAATTTTATGTTCGAAAGTTAATTAAATAAAAATCTGAAACGTCTTTGGGATGCTCTGTATATATTTTAATGACTGCTATAGATTCAGATTTGGTTTGTTTGCTTATTTACATGAAAAAAATATTATTTCGTCTCTCTGACTTCTCCTACAAAAAAGTTTTTAATAAGTTTAAAAAAATATTGATATTTTTATTATTAAAAATAATTATTTTATTTATTATGATTTATTAAAATGTAAGGTAATTATCTGGGATGTAAGTAAATGCGGCTCTGTCTGATATAATACAAATGAATATACAGTGTGACTAGATGTTTATTCCTGATTATAATCATCTGCACTACTACAGTGTGTTTAAAGTTTACAATATGTAATATTTTCTGTTTTTTTAATTGCATTATTAACTTGATATCAATGAATTAATTAGAACTACAGAAACGAAATGATGAATCTCGATATGTCTGTGCGTACAAGTCGTAAAGTATTGACAAACTCCCTAATAAAAAAGAAAAATTCAATAAGGTTTGATATGTTCAATTTGTTTTATTTCTTGTGTATTTTTTGCTAATCGTTTACTGTACGTCTCATTTGAATTACAGTGTATATTAAAACGTCGGGCGATTCTATGTTAAAAACTGCACAGGAAATTATAATACCACTTTCCCTTTAACTTTCTGCGTTGCCAAATAAAAATAAAACTTTAATCGCCCATTTTTTGGAAATCATACGATTTTGAAAGAAATGTTTATTTGTTGGTAAATAACAGAAAATCGTCCGGTGTAAATATCTACTAGTAGTTATAATACACTCTGTATATCGGGTGTTTAATTTCAAATTGTAGAGAGGACGAATATAAATAATATGTGCTTGTATAATTTTATTTTTTAATTTGATAAGTTTTGAAACATTCCGACATACTCTGTGCTATTATACCGAGTGATTCTTAAAATTATTTCTTAGCTTCACTGTAAAATAGCAGATTTCATGGTAAGAGTTGATAAAAAATTTAAAAAATCACTCGATACTTGATAAGTAAAATTTAACTTTCTTCTTTATAGTTCTTATACAGTTTCTATAGTTACTGTGTGTGAATCCTTGTTTCTATTTTCGTTAAAAATTCCTTAAGAACAATCAACTTTTTTTCTGTCATGACTACAGTATACAAACACTTCACACAGGGAGATCGAAATTGATTGTCCTGATCCTGCACTACTTTCCGTGAACTTCATGTCAATATTTACACCTATTATTAAGGTTAAAACGAAAAGCAATGACGTCCATAGAACATTCACAAAACTAAACATCTAAACCTAACCTAATTAATAAAGAACATTGTTATTGTTTAATCAGATTACTATTGCAATGAAATAAACCATTTTTAATGAATGAGCGGCAACGAACTGTCAACGAAATCTTGGTATATCTAGTAACTTCCCCAGATCTCCCTATGTCGCTAACTTTATTTTAATAATTAGATGTAAATATCGATATCAAACTCGTGGAAAACAGTGTAGAATCAGGAGAATCAATTTCGATCTCCCTGTACTTGTTCAGTACTTTACGACCTCCTATATGTACAGTCGCAATGATAATTCATGACGCCTTGACGCTTACAGAAAGTTTACATGCCAATGTACCTATCTCCTTCAAAATTATGAACGTCGAATCCATTCAAATCTTACTACTTAAAAGGGAATCCGTGATATCGTCAATTATTTTTGCTTGGAAATAAAATTCCACAATGAACTTTTTTATTGAGGTTGTCATGAATTCCGTGGTTTCGGAGAAAAAGAAGATAAGTTGGAATTTAACTGTTTTTAGGAGAACTGATCCACTAAATTGGTACGAAATCTTAGAAATGGCAATCATTTCTACTAAATACAACATTTAGGGCCGGTACTTTGAACACCTTTGGTTTATTCCCATGCCTAGAATTGTAGAGACAATTGTTTCTATGAGAATAAACCAAAGATTAAAGTTAATCAGTGTTCAAAGTGACGGCCGTTCGTAATTATTTAAGTATACTACAACGTATTTTTATCTGAACAGTGAAAATCCTATCGCAAAATGCAATTCACTACTCATTTTGGTTAAAAACGACTTATTTCCGTTTCCTCCGAAACCAAGCAATTGCGACTGTACATATATGTGTAAATTTCAACAAAATTCTATGAGATGAAAATATTAATGTTATAAATTATTTTTTAACATTTTTTGTAAATATAATTTGATTTCACCAACGTAACACAAACATATAAATTGCTACTAATGGCGTTATCAACACACTTTCTCAACGTTTCAGTTATACAGAGTGTTTTCGTTTCATACATGTTTGTATTGACCTTGACTTTCTTTCCTTACCATCTTATTAATAATCCCCGTTTCAAGAATGTAAAAATAAAAATGGTTATCCTTTTTTTTCAGTTTGAAATGTGCGAAACTATTTAATAGGGAATTGGCGTTCGATAATTTTGTAGTCTAGTAATAATTAATAGCTTTATTGTATTACGCTAGTTCTCATGTCACATGTAATAAACGAGTAAATATTGATTGTTTAATAAGCAATTTTGAGTTTGTACCTCACCCTTTATATTTTACCTTCCTTTTCCCTACACTTACCAGGAACGATGTTACGATTAATTACAGAATAATCACGTATGCGAAATATTTATGTAAAATAAACAATATGTACATATATGTATACATGATCTTACGCTCTCCTAAAGTTAAAAAAATATATAAAAATAATTCATGTCATTGAGACGCCGGTTTAGGTTTAATATCTATGTTGGGTACCCAAGGAGTTGGATTGACGTACGTCACAGACACAGAAGATCTTAAAGCTGAAGCAAATAACTTAACATTAAAATTCAACATAAAACGAACACTTACTTTGTAAGCCTTGGTTTAAGGGAATCGGCTTTGGTTTGTTCTTGGACTCTTTGAACCAAACCTCATAGGCCTTCATGCTTGCTTCAAGACGCGCACGCTTTTCTTCGGCAGCCTTTAACAACTTCATTTGCTCTTGAATTTTCTTTTCTGAAATAAAAGAACATGGATATTTAAAAGAACATTATTGACCTTAACTCTACCTAAATATAATTCTTCTTTCTTCTTCAACCAAAGCTGATAATTAAGCTCGTTCTCTTGCATACGTTTCATCTTTAGTTCTTCCTTGAGCATTTCATCTTCTTGTTGCTTCTCTTTTTCCTTTCTACGTTTTTCTTCTTCTTTTTTCTTATTAACCAACCAACGCTTAAAATTTTCTCTCTCATGTTCGAGGCGTATTTCCCTTTCTTTTTCTTTAATGCGGCGCAGGAGTATTTCTTTTTCTTCTTGTATCTTCTTCTCTTGGTTCTTCCTGGCACACCAATTTCTGAATATTTCTTCCTTCAGTGCTTCATCATTGTGCCGCATTGTATTTGCCGATGTAACAGATGACAAAGATAATTTCAGCTCATCCTGAAACTGTATCGTAATTCCACTGTCTTTGTTCTCTGATTTTAATGACGTCTGACTTGTATTCGTGGGTGACACTTTTTTGTCCAATTCGATTTCTGGTTGTGTGTTTTCATCCGCATAGCGTTGAGAGTTTAAAGGGTGACAGGGACAGTGATTTGGATTAGTGAAACACACACAACGCTTCACTTTAACTACTCTGGGCATAGTCTCGTCATCACTGGCGTAATTTAAAAAAACTGGACTCCTTCTGAACGGTGCCATGTCGTAAATTACAGAAGATTCAACGTACACTGCAGGATTTACATATTGGCGGACCACTCTCGTTGCATCACAACTTTTGCTTCGAACGAATCCATTGCTGTTACCACCACCACTAAAACTATTGGACTCCTTATCTCTAGTGCTCTGGAAAAACGTTTCAGCGGCATTCATTAGTGGGAAACCTCGAAATTATGAGGAAACCTGAAATCGAGGAGTCAAACGCTTGGGTTTCAACATTTACGTTTTTCAACTTACGGCTCTACCAGTCGAATGTATCTGATAATTTTTACGAAATTAGTTTATAGAATTAAAGAAAAAAATATGGGGAAGAGTGTAGACGATGGGCCAAACGTGGAAAAGTCGAAAATTACACATGACACATTGGTAAAACGCACAAAACAAAATGATCACAGCTTTCTCTAATAATCTTTGACAGGTACCTCCCATAATCTTTGACAAGTGAAAATAATAATAAGACAGTGTGGTCTTCATGGGTAAAAAGTGACTGTTAAACCTAGTTTTCATATCCGATATTTTTTATATATAGATTCTGTTATTATCCAATTCACAAAATATGAGCCTTGCGTCATCAGTCGCCGAAGTTAAAACCGACAAGTATTTCAATGTTATTTTCTTGTCAGCGGTGAATAAGAAAAGGATGGAGTTTTATGCTTTTTATGTCCGATGATGCAATGCCAGACGCATTTTATTTCTGACGCAGCGCTCTTGTGAATTATTTAATACTCATCATATCTGAAAGAGGTTTAAGAGAAGACATAAAACAAAGGAAAACAGCCACTTCTTTTGTAGTTAGTGGAAAACAAATCAAAATAGAAGTCTTGCAACAAGCGATCACCAATTTTATTAACGCAGGAATTTTTGTTACAAATCTGGGGGCTCTTCAAGATATGCAAAGAGAGAGCAACATTTAAAAAATTAAATTTAAAAAATATTTTAAAGATTAAGTTGCATTGATAAACTTTAACAGGGTGACCAGCTTTTTTTTTTTATTTAATAAACCAAATGAAAAGATTAGAGATAAACATTTTAATTTTAAAAAGTTAACAATAAAATAAAAAGATAAATTGAAAAGAAAAAAGTGAATGTATGTGAATAACTGAGAAAAAGTTCATTTTCGCGAACGGTTACATTTCTCCTCTTTATATCCCAATCATGTAATTTCTATAAAATGTTCGCCGAACTCTTTCCTTATTTTTTTTTGTCTCTTTGCTACTCCTTTAACTTCATCATCAACTTCAAGGCTGTCCATTTTTCGAGTGCCACTATGGGGATTTCGCTTATCTTAAGAGATACGAAGTTGGTTAAATTAGGACAAAGTTGCGCATTTTCGTGCTGAATAATAACCTGAAAAGAAATTTGAAATATCTTCAATAGTTTTCAAAATATCGCAAAAAGACGAAAATTTCTGATTTTCGTTTTTAATTTTTTCACGATAAACTAATCGTACTAGACATTTCTAATCCAGACATTATTCATACACTTTTTTATGGAGAATTAGAATATGGCATCCCCTTTTCAATAATTTTTAAGATGACAGAGAAACACTTGGCTACTTCATTTTTTCTTATGGACGCCATTTTGAGATTACGTTTTGTTTCTCTTTACAACGATGTATCACAGATGATGGTCCAATATCACATTTTTGCCAAAAATCCAATTTTTCATTTTTTGCGAAGAATGCTTGGAAAAACAAAACGTTCTTTTGTTGTGAACAAAAGTTTGACAGTTTCATTCTATTTCAAGTATTTACGTTTGTGCTAATTTTATCGCGAAAATGCCTTTTTCAAGTGAAGAACAAAAAGATATGATACAAATTTACTACACTTCGCATCGAAATGCCCACATGACTGCGGCAAAATATTTGCAGCGTTATCTAGAGCGGCAACAACCTATTTGAGGTACTTTTCTTTGCTGCACAGAAACTTGGGCGAATATGGTTCGTTTAACAAACGTAGACAAAAATACGGCGATAGGTCCCATGAATATGAGCAGGAAATTTTGCAAGCCGTAAAAGTTTTACATGATTACAAACACTAAAATACGTATTCATCATTTAATTCTTAATTAGGTGCAAGACAATCCATCTGTCTCCTCAAAAGAAGTTGCAGCTGAATTTGCCGTCACATCAAGTTTGGAGAATCCTTAAAAAACACAAATATCGGCCTTGGGCAATTCATATTTCTCAAACACTTCATCCTGGGGATCATGAACGATGGTTAGCTTTTTGCACGTTTGTAAATAATCAGATTCAGGAAAACCAAAATTTCCTTAATAATGTCATATGGTCTGATGAATGTAAATTCACCAATGCAGCAATGTTTAATCGCCACAAAGAACATTACTGGTCAATTGAAAATCCACATCAATTTCAAAAACGACGATCACAAATACGTTTTAGCCTTAACGTGTGGGTCAGTTTATTGGGCGATACAATAGTAGGTCCTTACATCCAGGTCCAGCAAGATGGCGCACCGCCCCATAATGCTAGGAGGGTTGGGGAACGCTTGTCGAAAATATTCCCCAACCACGTTATTGCTAATAATGGCGACGTACCCTGGCCGGCGCGATCGCCTGACATGTCTCCTTTAGACTATTTTTTGTGGGGGACAATGAAAAATAATATTTACAAAACATTGCCAGCCGACCTTGATAAACTTCGTCAAAGAATTGTCACCACTCTCAGGCACAAGATTAAAACAAGGGATGTGTCAAGAGCTATAGCAAGTCTTAGGAAGAGAATGGCACTGTGCTTAGAATTAGGAGGTGGGCAATTTGAACACATGTTGTAATGTTACATTCGTTAATTATTATCTATTCTTATTATGTATTTCGGGGATGCCATTCGAATTCTCAATAAAAAAGTGTCTGAATAATGTTTTGTTTAGAAATATCTAGTACGACTAGTTTAGCACAAACGTAAATGATAATTCTCGAAATAGAATCAAACTGTCAAACTTTTGTTCACAACAAAAGAACGTTTTGTTTTTCCAAAGCACTCTTCGCAAAAAATGAAAAATTGGATTTTTGGCAAAAATGTGATATTGGACCATCATGTTGATACATCATTGTAAGGAGAAAAAAAAAACGTAATCTCAAAATGTTAAAATCCAAAATGGCGTCCATAAGAAAAAATTAAGTTGCCAGGTGTTTCTCCGTCATCTTGAAAATTATTGAATGCCATATTCGAATTCTCCATAAAAAAGTGTCTGAATAATGTCTTGGTTTGAAATGTCTAGTACGATTAGTTTATCATGAAAAAATTAAAAACGAAAATCAAAAATTTTCGTTTTTTTGGTATATTTTCAAAACTATTGAAGAAATTTCAAATTTCTTTTTAGATTATTATTCAGCACGAAAATGTGCAACTTTGTCCTAATTTAACCAACTTCGTATCTCTTAAGATAAGCGAAATCCCCATAGTGGCACTCGAAAAACGGGCAGCCGGTATATTTCCTATACGATTATTGTCCCCAATATCTTTATTTTATTTTGGGTATATTTTTACGTTACAATTTACACACGATAATTTTTTTTTTGGATTCAAGGACTACGTTGTGCGACAATGAAATTATAAATAAATGGGGTTAATATTTAGCAAATGTATGAGAGTCCGGTGTCCCTTAAAACTCCGGTGGTGGCGGCGGAATTCTTTTCGATTGCGTGTGGATTCTATGTGAGAGATAGAATTCTAATAGTTCGGACCGTGTTTTTTCTTATTCATACCTCCTTCGAACTGGGTTTTCTGCTTTTCCCCAGTTTATAAGGCGAATGCCGAAGGAGAAAAATAACATCAAAGTCGGTCGCAGACGCCAAACCCACCTCTCCCCGACAAGCTCCAGGAGCTTGATGAATATAGCGGAAAAAATAAAATAAAATAATCGAAATATCATTGAATATGACAAGTTTCATAAATGACTTTTCAAATTTCCAGTTTCGTCAACCAGAATTATCGAAAAAATGTCTCTAAAATTTAGGCCCTTATTTCAAAAATCTTTAAAATTTCTCAAGAATACTTTCTCCGCTAGTCCAAACTTGAACTTTCGATACAGTTCGAAGCAAGCGGGGATTTCCCACATGAAAGTTACTGTGGTCGGTGCAGCAGGTAATTTGTACGCTTCTTTGACATTGAAAAATCGAAGAAATCGTTTATTAGGTCATGTTGGTCAACCATTGAGTCTTTTGCTGAAACAATGCCCACATATCGATGAGATCGCTTTGCACGACATAAACGGAACTTGCGGTTTTGGTCTTGAGTTGGGATATATAGATACCAAACCGAAAGTTATCGCGTTTTCTTCCCCCGAAAGTATTGATGAGGCATTAAAGGTATGCCCACAATTTTCTCTTTGAAATGCCTTTCAAAATTGTCTACTTTCAGGGTTCTAAAGTCGTAGTTTTATTGGCTGCTGCCCCTGGGAGTAGCTATAAATCATTTGATGACATGTTTGATATAAACGCTGGGATCGTTTATGAATTTGCCAGAAAATTTTCCTGCAATTGCCCAACGGTAAATTTGTGTATAAACAAAAACAACCAATTATTTTCTTTATTATGTTACTGACTAACTAGTCATGTGATATTTAGTTCAACATAATTTTGGTAATCCTCAAAAATAGAAATCTGTAAATTTCTAAAATTTACGTTGGATGTTTTAAGGTATGTAGAAATTTAATGTAATGTTATTGTGTAAATAATTGTAGGCCTTATTGGCTGTTGTAACCGAACCAATTAACTCGATGGTACCCTTGATTTCTGAAGCGATCAAGCATTGTGGTAATTATAATCCGGACAAGATATTTGGCGTTACCACTATTAATGTGGTCCGTTCCAATACATATGTGGGGCATATGCTGGGGCTCGAACCAGAATGTGTTTCAGTGACTGTACTCGGAGGAAGTAGAGACAAAACAATTGTTCCTGTACTTTCATTGGCGAAACCCTGTGCTGATTTTACCGGAGTAAGTAATTCTTTTGTTTGCTGTCACAAATTACTCTTTTTATTACGTTTTGGAAACCCTAAATCTTAGAATTGTTCCCGGTTAATAGTTTATTTTTTCAAAACGCTTTTTCTTCGTATTTAATAGCCTTTATTTTTTTGCATTCTTCGTCCGTTTCGTAAGTTTTTAAGGACTGTAAACAAAGGATTCATAAACAATAAATAAATACAATTATTTTCTCTAGAATTTTCTTCTTAAGCAAAATAAGAACTTTCACGCAAGTTGAGATTATAAAAACTTAATGATTCTTTGAGAATTCCGAGTTGAAAAATCTTGTTTTATGATAAACTGATGACGAGTCTTTCGTGCTCCGAACATTTTTTAATATAAACGCTTTTAAACGTTGATGTTTATATTTGTTGTATTCTTTATATATCTTAGAATGTTTAATCTTTTACTATTTAAAAATATATTTCACTAAGGGTCGGTTCCCGTTAGAGTTATTCGGCGAATAATTTGATTTTTCTATATAATATATATCATGTGTTCATTATTGAATCTGGTCAACTCACCTATGAAAATCATTTGTTTTCGAAAAGGCATGTCTTTACTTAATATACCCACTGACAGTTCTGTAACCTTACTTTTAATTTAAAACATCACAATTTATTAAATACAAATTAAAATTAAAATATTTCCTACACTAAGTGCTGGACATGTCCACCACGTTCTTCATAACACTTTAATACACGTCGTCTAACTGCATTTATAACATTATTTAAAATATGGGGTGTATTAACGTCAAAAGAGATGTCAGGCGCAAGCGTAAGTTACGACATACGTTTTTTATAGCTAAGCCTACTGGAACCGGATTCTTTTATGAACACATGTTATATAACTTGATTTTTATGAATTGTTTCCATAGTAGTCATCCGTCAGTTTATCAAGAGTCGGAAAGACGGTCCTAAGGATAACAGGTGCAACTCTGTTACTGATATCGCTTTTTTCCGCTAATCCTATTCTGGAGAATAGTTAACGGGAAATGGCGACTGATATTAGTTACTGAGTTTCACCCCAGATTCTTCTGGATAGTTAGATATATGTAGGCATAATATTTATTTTTCTGTATTAGATAAGTTTTTAAAATAAAATTAAACATTTTTTAATATCTCTAAATCCTCTTCGAAGAATCTTAATTTTTTTTACCAATGTTATATTAGTCTTTCTTGTTCCTAAGCGAACAAAATTCTTACTTGTCTATTAAATTATTTTATTCGATTTTAAATTATTAATATAATAATTTTAGCCTGAGATGAAATTGTTAACAGCGAATATTCAACGAGCACGCCAAGAAATAATCGGTTTAAAAAAAAATGAAGAATCAACATTAGCCGCGGCCTTCGCAATTTCTAGGTTCGTCGTGTCCTTGACAAAAGGAATTCTTGGACAACCTGACGTAGTTGAAAGTGCCTTCGTTAAATATAACAATCCCCAAGTAAAATATTTAGCTACGCCCTTGCAATTAGGACCGGGTAAATAAAGAGCTCGTTCTACTTTCGCAATAGCATAACCAAATGCTTTCCATTTTAGGAGGTGTTCAAAGGAATAGAGGGATTCCAGAATTGTCTGCTTACGAAAAATGCCTGCTCGATACCGCCATTGTAGAGATTAATAAAGACGTGCAGAAGGCTGAAACATATATAGCCGAGAGGCATCCTGTCAAACGAGAACCACAAGAACAATCTAGCGACCCGTGTTCTGCAAATAAAGCACCTCCAAATCCTGTAGAAGAATGCAAACGACGCCGAAATATTAAAAATTAAAACAATTGGATTCTAAAGTTGTAAATGTTAATGAGTAAAATAGTTAATTTCCCTTCTTTCCTCGTTACATTTTTTTTGTAACTGCGCATTAACAAAGCAATTTTGATTGTTTTAAGCAGGATTTAATTTGGAAAGAGTTAAGAGTGTAAAGCATCGGTTATGTAAAGCTAACATAGTTGTCGCTTGGAAAACTTAAAATTGAAGATATGGATAAGTAGTAAAAATGTATTACTTGTACCAAAGTAATTGTTTTTGATTGCTTTAATATGTGTACGTCAAAATGACCCCCAAGTCTGGTAATAAAAAAAATACTCCGAGGGGAAACGGTGAAAATACGCCTGTTTTCGTGATTTTTTTTTTGAAAAGTAAAAAAAAATTAAACTAAATAAGCCGTAAATGTATATATTATTAATTAGCATACACATCAATAATCGCTGTAAGATAAAAAAAAAAACATCCAAACCTGAAATTGAAGGAGTAAGGAAAAACATATCCGGTGTTCATTTGAACATACTATTGACATATATGTTAATTACTAAATTAAACAAAGGGTACAACCTCTATACTTTGCATTAAATAAATGCCCTTTTCCTGAACATTGGCAGGGCACCTTACAGTACTTAATAGACATTAAAATATGTACGCGGAACGATCGTAGCATTTACACTAAGTGCCTACGCTAAGCTATGCTAACCACATATTTACTAATGCAATTAAGTAATTTTTAAAGTTAACAAAGTGCACAGATTACATTACAAGATGTGGAACTTGAAGAAAATGTATCGTTTCATCACTTTTCCTTCTTACAACAACACATTTAAGCTCCATGCAGACAAACTTACACAAAATACAAGTATTTGAAACTTGCATAAGATTATAGCTACCAACAATTCTTATAACACTTATACCAAAGTTTAAGAACTGTGCTTGTACTTTTAATTTTCACATCCAGTTTTATAACCTGTGACAATGCATCACACATGAAATATATACATTTCTTACAGTTACATAACTAAAAGTACATTCTCGAAAAAACCACTAATTCTATGCAAAGTATAGCTTGTATAATATTAGATTATCGTGCAATCTGCCTTTTCTGAAAGGGGGCCACTTTTATTATTAAATGCTATGAGTTAATTACCACAATGAAAATATAATATATAGGTATACACAAAAATAGTCTGGAATTGTCATTTCCCAACTTTTTAAATAGGTCGAATTCATAAAAATGTTTGAAGCAAATAAAATATGCATAAATAATTGATTCATTTTAAAAGAAACAAATCTGTGATACCTGTCTAAAGTCCGTAAAAATAAAAATTATGGTAGAGCAATTAATAATGAGAGTGGCCCAACGGAATACTAGTATTCCTAACCTAAAAATGTGGCTATGACTTGCCAACAATACATGAAGGAGTTGCTCGCATCCTTATGAAAACGAGCAAGAGAGAAATGTGTAACGCCAATACACGTACCACCAATAACCACCGCCAAACTGGTGTAACATAGCATTATTCACAGTATGGACATGAGTTACATAGACAAATTAGTTGAGAAGCTGTCGATGTTAGTGAGGTACGCCTACTGCTCATTAAACACTTCATTTTTTAGTCATAAGTTTAAGATATTCCAGTGCATTATGAGCAGCCGATATCTGAGCTTCTTTGACAGTGTTACCAGTACCATAGCACACTGCAACAGGGACGGACGATATCTGCAGCAAACATTGACACTTGCCAGAAATTGATTTCTCTTCTACATCGATGTAAGCTGTTTCAAACTGAAGCTCACCAGCCAATTCTTGAAGGAACTGAATATAATTGAACTCCTTCAAATTAAGAGTAGTGTTCTGCAATCATGATAGCAATCTTAATTTGATTTACCAAAAAAATATTTTTACATTTAACAACATAGAAACTCTGTATGTTACCTGCAATTCCGTTACTTTCGGTCCATTGGCCTGCTTCAAGTACTTGTGAAACTGGGTGACTTTGTGAGCTTGTGAGCTGTTGGACGCGAGAGTGTTAATTTTACTATCTTTCAGGCCGGAGTAGCGATTCTGAATGTTGCCCATTCGTGCAGTCAACTGCAAAATACATAATTGAAATGACACCGCTGTACTCATTATTTTTACTGTCTTTCATACTAAAGAAAATAATTTCATGCTTCATTTCAATTTTGCAATGCAACTGACCACAAAAGCAGTCTGAAAGATAGTAAAAATAATGGGTACTAATAAAGTTATTTCACTTATTTTGTTTTCATTACTCTAATGTAAATTGAAAAATTAATATGTTATTTCATTTTGGAAATTAAATAAAATATCTAAACACTTTTTAAGTTTCGTGAATCTATTGCTATTAGACAAATCACTTAAATAAATTACAGATTTTGATCGCTTCCGTGACAAATACAGGGTGTTAGGTAATTGATTGGACACCTGCAAACCACGTATGGAGAACACTCTGTACAGTAAAAAAGCCTTTACATTCGAGGGTGTTCCGGCTTTCGTTTTCCCGGAAAAAATTCAAACAAAAATCGATAAAAATTGTTTCGAAACCACTGATTGTCTTATCTACTGTTACACCCATGTGCCGAACGCCATCCGGGCGGGCGATCCCCTTGCTATAAATTCCCAGATGGTTTATTATTTTATGACAAGCAAATAACGCACGTTCAGTGTCTTAACATATTTCGGAGTGTGCAGGTCGGGGACAAAATGAATGCATACACAAATTACGAACTTGTTGATATTATTCTGACGTATGGCGAATGTAGGTGCAATGCACGTGCTGCAGAACGTAGATATCGCCGGCGCTCTTTTTCCGTGTGCGGGCAGTTTTACAGCGTCGTGTTGATGCATGCATTCGAGCTGACGGCATGAATTTCGAACATCTTCTTTAATCGGCGCTGGCTCCGTAAGTACTATCAGCGGTTCTCAATAGTTCGCTCTTTTTGCATTTTTTCAAAATGTACCGAAAATCCGGCATGTTTGAGTACTTTCTGATCCCATACGACACCCTTCATTTACAGTTTTAATTTGTCCAAGCAATAACCTAACACCCTGTAGATATCGGCAAAGTAGCTCTCTTCATTTATTTAGTTCACTGACTAGTTCACTAGTTTATATATGAGTTGAGCTTAGTTCTTCTAACTTCTTACAATATGAAATCTCATGCTTATAATTAAGTCTTGAGAAGTATTGTTAAAAAGATAAGAAATTAACATAATAGTAGATATATTAAATGCAATTTATGTAATTCAGAGTGAGATTAATTACTTCGAATCAAGTCACTATAGGCCAGATTCTGTATCACTTCAACAAAATTTTAACTGCGTGTTAAATTTTAGAAGGGCGCTAAAATAAAATGGTATTCTCTAATGTACTTGTAAAATTTTTAACAGAAATCCTCTAATTACTACATTTGCGATGTTGCTATATCTTTTTTAGCGGTTTCGTTAAAATAATGGGAACTTAACAGGTCCTTTATTTTATGTGATACGCAATACTGAATAACGTTTCATAATTTATTAAATAAAAACGCTTCACTCATGTAAGGTTTTGTATTCACAAAACAGATTTATTGGAAACAGAAAATTGAAAACAAGAAAAGTATGCCAATGAGTCTGGGTGAAATCTTGAAATTAAAATAATCTTGAAACCATAACACCATGCAATAAATTTCAATATCCAGATGCTGTCTCACTGTGGCGTTACAAGGGGAGATTCAATAATTACCTATCCAGCCATAAAACAAAAGAGATTTGTTATTGATTTTTAACACTTATGAAGGGACTACTTCTAAAATATATGATAGAATGAGGGCAATTTATTACTATGATTGCCCATCATATTTCTAAATGAAATTTTAGTCAAAGCAGTATCTTTGGCGTAGAGAATCCATTCAGGATGATCCAAGAGATGTAAGGCCCAGTTCGAAAGACAGAAATGGTAAACAAAGTGGAGGATTGAAAGACCCACGTCTGAAGGTATTATCAATTGCTACAGAAGATTTAAATTTCTAAAGCTTCAGTTTTAAGAATATTACACTTAAATGTAGACTTTAGTAATTTGTCTGCTTGCTAGGTTTCGGACTGTTGACGCCAGGACAAAAATTGTGCCTCAAGAAAATCTCAGCGCAAAATTTAGCCTCTTTAGAGGCGGATCCAAACTATTTTCACAAATTATCACTGGCGATGTAACTTGGGTATATTTTTGGGATCTAGAGACAAAACAAGAATCTATGCAATGGATGCATAAAGGTTCTTTCACCCCCGAAAAGGGCACAGAAACAAAGTTCTACAGGAAAATTGATGCTGCGGTTTTTTGGCATATTGAAGGTATCCTTCTAATTGAATGTATGCCAAGAAGTTCAACAATTAATACAGAAGCTTACCGATATACAACCTTAAAAAAGGTTCTTGAACAAAAGCGACGTCATAAATTGTAAAGAAATCTTTCTCTTAAGCGACAATTGCAATGTGCTTAAAGCAAGAAAACGGTAATTTAAAAAGAACTTGTGAGAAAGTTATTTTCTCGTAGAATTTTCTTTTGCGGCGTTCCAAAACATTTTCAAGTGGGTTATTACAGGCGCTTTTCAGGTTAGCGTCGGTGTAGCTCTAAGCTACTCTGGAATAACTTAGAGCTACTCCGGTGTAGCTTAGACATACTCCGACGCTTACCTGGAAAGCGCCTTTTAACTGAAAAAAAGAATGGCACAAGTGTATGGACTTAAATGGAGATTATATTCAAAAATAAAAGTGTCTAAATTATTCCTTCTCTTTTAATTCATGGTAAGGTAGACAATTTTTTAATTTCCCCTCGTAGCAATACCTTTTATAAAACTGCCGAAGGTTACAAAAATTGGACCCCATAATATCAAAGTTGCCGGCAAAGGCACTGATATCTATATCTATTAAATATATTAATCTATACTTTGGTTACGTAATGGAGATGAGGCCTCGCCTGCAAAAGAGTGCTCGGGAATTCCACTGCAGACCAAACCCACCTGTACTGGTTATGTTAGGTCAAAAAGCGATCGCAGGATGTCGAAATCAGGTCGGTTTGGTCTGCAGTGGAATTCTCAAGCTACTCTTTTGCTGACGAGGCCCCAAATAGGACCCATACAGCTGTACTGAGGATGCTCGAGGAATCCATTGCAATCAAAACCGACTTTTGTATGAGATGACTTATTAAATAGCAAACGGGCCGTAATTTGTCAATCCTATTGCAATCTAAACTTTTCATAAACTATTACATGAGACCAACAAAGTTAAAAAATTTGACTATACCACTAAGATTTGGTATAATTTTAATTTTTAAGGTCGTATAAACTGCCTTAAAATTGGAAATGGGACTCAATGAGGGTGTTACTAACGCATGCGTAAATGAGTGCAGTAAATTCTTAAAGCTTCTCCACGTAAAAGCCTTACTTTTACGTCTATTTATATTCTCATTTTTAATCTCATCAAGATTAAATTAAACTTACTTCTTCTTCTTCGTCAAATATTTGCGTCAAACTGCCGCCTTCCAAAGGCATCTCCTGTAACTCCTGCCACATTTTATGAGCTGCCATACGTTTTGCAAGTTTCTTGGATTTACCGGTTCCCACCTCTCGAAATTTCAGAACTTTGCAGGCTATAGTAAATTGGCGTTCGTGAGGTAGTCCTTCCTCGTGTTCCATTTCATATGATGGCGGAGGCCAGCGACGAGACATGCACATCTCCTGAAGCCAGCCGATAGGATTACCCATGACCTTGTCATCGTAGGGTGAAACTACTTGATTTGTTCTATAAATTACATTTTCGTAAATGAAAACCATATTTTAACAAAAATTAAGTGAGAATAACATGAAACTGTATGCTAATGCTTTATAAATGCCATAAATGTTGAAGTACAAACTCTCAATTGTTCTGCAAAAAAAAAACATGTTTTTTTGTAAAAGTTTACAAAATTATTTTTCAATACAACGTTGACAGTACCTAGTCTACAAATTTTTAGTGATGTGAAGAGCGATCGGAGTCTTTAAAGTACTCTTTTAATATTCAAAGTAAAGAAAACAGAAATGGGTTCTATCAGGCCTCATCCTGTTATTGTGAAACGTTAATTCGTTTGGCAGGTGTGGAATTCGCTGAGCAAATGATGTACAAGATGCAAAATTCTTGTAGTTGTCTCACAACATGTGTGTAATTTTATTTCACTCAAAGCAGATCTTTAAACACTTTTAACTGGTATACACGTATTTAGCCACCTGTTGCTTTAAAATGTATCATAAATATTTAAAATTCAACAAATCTGGCGATCTCAAAACTCGCACATTATTTTTTTAAGCCATTGCATCACCACGCGAGACTTATGACGTGTGTTATCTTGTAGAAAATAAAAATTTTACATACCACACTTCCTAGAAATGCTAAAGTCCTAGATTCTCTAAGGTGGCTAATATATGTGACCACAGCTGTATATTTAAAGTAATCAAGTGTATTGCTTTTAAAAGAGCATTTTGTAATTCGGTAGTAATGAAAAAGGTTGAACAGAAAACCATCTACGTTAGAATATGTTGGATTTATGTCGCGTATGAAGTACAAAGTTTTGTAAAACAACTCGCAGGCTCCCGCTATAAGTTTATTTAAATTTCCAAAGAATACCAAAGGGTAACAAAAGTAAATATGTTTTAAGACATACTATTGCGGTCGAAGAAATCGAAACACCTGCTTTTGTGCTTATAGGGATGGTTTTTCAAGCTAACCAAGTGTGTGATTAGATTTCATTGCAAAGTAATTATCACTTTGACAAGAGCTTATGTAAAAATTGTAAAATGCTAAACGAGAATCTGCGTGCATTGGTAATTTCAAAACTATGCGTACTGCTCATGCCTTCATTATAATTTTTTTCATAGTAATACCCATCATAATATAGCATTTCCCCACTATAAACAATATAAGATTTTGACTTCTCCCCTCTTCGCTTTCATTTCTTATAAGAATAGTTAAAAGAGGTGCAGGAACAGGGCGAAAAGTTTATCCTGTCGCGCGGCAGAAAATTGCATGTGCGCGTCTGGCCTTACTGTATGATATTTGTAATAATTTTTATCCATGCCACTTTTTCAACCAGTGACATCTAGTAGCATTAAAGTGAAGGTCCGCCGATAATATATCCTAGCGGTGTGCTTATTGATATTTTGTGATCTTGATACGATGTCTATATTTTATCGATATGCCATTTCCATATCGACATGTTGCAACTGTATCGATACGGTTGCCATACGTCTGGATTTCCCCGGACATGTCCGGGTTTTGCGGCAGTCCGGAGACGTCTGGGCGGCTTTCGATAACTGATCCGGATTTTCGCTAGGTTCCAAACCCAAAAATTGACTCGCAAGACAGAACCTGCCTAGGCAATCGAAATTTACAGTAGGTGTGTAAACACAACAGACTTATAGAAGCAGCCGATTTAGCATACCACGTGCAAAAATTATTCTGCAATCTACATTCTGTGCTTTCTTTTCTTTTCTTTTATCACCAAGGAGAGGGTAGCTTAAGTGTTACAACTTGATAATTCTGTGAGCCTTGTACTAGAAAGTTTTAAAGGTGAGGCTTGCGTGCAAGAGTTTCATATTATGTGCGCATAACTGTACGTGCGTTTTTGCAACTCCGTCCAATCTGCCGCAATTTTATCTCACTTTTACATGTGTCAAAATAGCTTCGCTCTCTCTAATCCCTGCACTGAGTGCAAAACCAAACTCAGCCACGGACACATAATGAACCTCGCAATAGTGCTTGCTCTATTTGGCTCACCGACTGTGCGTGTTTCGTCATCCCCTAAATATACCGCTCTTTATTTATCACTTCCTCGCGAGATTTACAGAGCACAAAACTAAGACGAAGTTTGTTTATACTGTTAGTAGTGTTAGTGATATATTAATAAAAATAAAGTAACAAAAATGCTGAAACATCGTTGTAAAGTTTCGGAAGATTATTTTAAAGAATTTCCCGTCCGGATTTTGTCAAGATTTTTAAGTAGCTTTGTCCTGGTTTTTAAATTTTAGAGATTATGTAAGGATACAACATCGATATGCAATCTTTTTGTAAATGAAATAATACGCACGTAAAAGTAAAACAAAATGAAACAAACAACAAAAGATTAAAGTTTTATTACAATATGAATAATTTCAAATGAAAGTGTATAAATGTCAACTTCCTAGAAAATAAAATACAATCTCTTTTCATAACAGCAATATCAGAATAGATCAGTATATTATTGATAATTATCGGTTCAAACTCTAGCGTGTCGATACGCCAGAAAAATATCGATATGTCACAAAAAGTGATTGAGTGGTACCGATATGATATCAATAAATTATATCTTACATCTTTACTCATGATTACTTTATGTTTATTTGTATGTTAGCATCGTTCGATGAAAAAGATTACGCAAAGCGTTACGCCGTAGCGCTTTTTTTATAATATTGTTAGTTGAACCACCCCATTGCACTTTTTGGCCGTTTTTTCGTCAAAAGTTCTTTTTAAGGCTAGGATTATCTCGTCTCTCCAAAATCTATGTACTTACAAACTTCTTCAGAATGTCTCATCTTATTTGAAAATCTTTTGCAAGTTGTTGTGACTAGAACGGTCTTTGCAATTTTAGCAATTCTTGTCACGACTGAGTTCAATGTTAACGAAAAACGAATAAACTTGATAACTAGAACATCAGTTATTGGATTATCAAACTGCATTCGACACTTTCAACAATGGTGTCATAGATTTATGGTGAAAAATTATGGTTTACTAATTACTCCAGTCATATTCGTTTTTAAAATTCGTTTATAGGCATAACTATCATATCAGCAGAAAATATATAACATGAAAAAGTCTGGAACATATTAAATCTTTACTAAATTATTTTCTTTTTGCAAAAACGCTGGCACACATCAATTGATTTTAAATTTATCTTATTTTGGAGTAGTTAATTTATGTATACAGTGTACCGTTGGAGCACAAAAATTCTTTTCTTGCATATAAAGTCTTTCAAAAAGTGTGCTACAAGAAAGCACAAAGTTTTGGAATGCATTGAAATTATTACTCAGAACCAAATGAAATAATTGAGAAATAAGAACGAATTTCGTGTTTTCCTATTCATAATATTTTGGCGGACACTTTAATTCCACCAGTATGTCGTGTGTATAAAGAGTGATTCATAAGAAGTTGTGATTTTTGAGATAGGAGTCTGCAATTTCATTCCGAACCCTGATTGGTTGTTGATGAAATGCGGGTTTATGATGTCCGTTGATGAGCTGGGTCGACCCGCAGGTAAGGCACTATAAGTCTGAGTATTCTCGTATGTCATCTTTGACCTGACTGACGCTCATAAGGAAATACTATAGTGTTCAAAAGTTATATTTCTATATTCTATATTTCTTCGTAGTTATACCTATACTGGGTGTTTCAAAACCTATGTCTTTAATGGAAACCATAGATCAGGGGTGGCCAAGCTCCTTGATAGTCCGAGCCATTTTTCAAAATTTGAAATTTTTCGCGAGCCGCAATTAAATACGTAACTTGGACGGAAATGAAATTTGTTACAACGTTGCACTTAGTCTTTCATATTTGTTGTCAGTAATTTAAAAGACATTTTGAAACACATACGGAACGATAATAATTTTTTAAAATATATAGCACAAAAATGAAAAGGGAACTCGGGTACATTTATCGAGAGCCACAAATAATCCTTCAAAGAGCCGCAGGTTGGCCCCCCCTGCCATAGATAGTAGTCAAAAAAAGAAGCAAAGTTTATTATACAACAATAGGGAAAAAATAAATAATAACTCGTTTTCGAAGAAATTGTTTTAGTAATGCTGGTTGGCGATTTAAATAGATTTAAATGTCTCAGCTGTGCAGAATTGGTGTTTTGTGGCTACAAACGAATAAACGCCGAGATGTTGGGCTAGGTCATGTTAGTCCTTCACAAAAAAGAATCGCCAGGATTTTAAATAAAAACGTCTTCACGCGCGCTGCCGGAAAGTTTCCTACGACTACTTTATTTATGCTTATTCATTCAAAGTAAAATTTAACAGCAAACTAAATTCGTAGCACAATTATGCACTTCAGTTTTATTTGTTTCATTTTCACGACAGTACATCGACCTTAACGTTGTGAACTGCAAAATGTTATGTTTATGTTCATTAATGAGACGAAAATAAACGTTTACTAAAAATGTTGATAAATATTAATTAAATCTAAGAAACGAATGGCTCAATTAGTTTTCGTGATAAATATTTGATTCTGGTTTAAAATAATTTGGAATTTTCAGAAATGTTTACCTACATTCGCCCCTTGTCGATTTATTGGTAACAGTTTCACTGTCATAAAATAAAATTCAGCTGGCTTAGTTTCGTTACTTTATTGTTTGTTTTTATTATTGTTATCATGCTGTCATAAATTCACAGATGCTTACATTAGGGAGGAGGTTAGAATGAAAGACGAAGTGCTGAATAGTTTTTGAGAAAATTCAGTCCGAGCGAGTGCGTTTGTATTTTATAAAAGACTGAGGTTAACATAAATTTTTAAAAACATTATTAGGCTTAGTATTATTTATTAAATTTAGGTAGTGTGTAATTTGTTTTGTGTTAGTTTAATTCGTGTAAATATTTCTGTACATAACTTAATTGAAGTGTAAATAAGTAAATATGGCTCATGTGTATTCCAATAAGGAACTGATGGACATAGTGCTTTTTTATATCAGTGCCAAGAACAAGAAGTGAACTTTAATAAAATTCTAAGGTCATATGATAACACTTTGGTATGCATTTTGTGCTGTACTGTACATTTTCTTACTTCGAATATTGCTAACCGTAAACGTACAGTTTCAATTCTTAAATTACGATCTGTTAAATTTAATTTAATACAACAATGCTTGTCACATTGTACCTACTTCCTTAAGAAAGCTACAATTTATTTTTTTATAAGCTGCACAAACACCGTGATATGAACAAAGTAAACTACAAACTCTTTAATTAAATAAAATACAAATTATGACTAAATGTGTTGATTATTTCGTCTCTTTAATAAGCTATTAAAAGAATTGCTGAACAAGCGAGAAATAAATATCATGTAACGCAACGAAAAACGCATTGCTATGCCAGTAATTTTCAGTGAAGCACAGATGGATATGAAAAAAATGGCCGATGACGCGCGCGCGGCATCCGAGACCTAATTCTTTCAGACGTAATTAAAAAAATTATTGCAGTTTTTATTGAAAGCGGACCTGCCTCAATAAGTCATAAAGTAAGCAGAGGTTTCAAAACAAAGGAACTGTATGCGCTTGTGGTAGGTTAGTTTTTCATTTTTGAGCAATACCGTTCAGATTTGGAGAATTAATCTCTTTTATAATGAGATACCTACAGTTTTAATTAAAGAGATAGATTTTGTGACAACTGTATACTCTGAAATTAATTAAAGATGATAGTTATTATATATTTTTAAAAGGAAAATTACATTTCCATAAAAGACCTTACATAAATTAATTAATATTATTTCTGTATATTAAACAATTAAACAATGTCGAAAGATTTGTTTATAGTGCTCTACATAGGCGACTCTTATTATTCCTGATATTACATAAATATGTTGTCTTGTTGAAGATGCCGAGGACTCGTAAAAAAAACAACATAATAAGCTAGTTTGGATATGTGATTTTTACTCCTAATACTTCAACAAGTATGTTAAAATGCTTTTATTATTGTTTTCATATTTTTCTCAGTATTACATTTTGTGTTGTGTTAAGAAAGAAACTTGTATTATTTATTTTATTAACTGTAGCAGTTATTTGTTTGTTAAAACAAATTTATTTGATTTGTCTTCTATCATGGTTCTCATTACCTCAACATGTGGATAATAAGAGCCAATTCCATTTTTATTTTAAACGAATATACAGTGCCTTTTGTGTGCTACAACAAAGTACAAAGTTTTGGAACGCACTGAAATAGCTCAGAACCAAATAAAATAATAATAAAAATAAGAACAAGTTTCATATTTTCCCATTCATATTGTTTTGGCGTACACTTTAATTCTACCAATATTTCCTAATGTAGCGTGTATAAAGAGTGATTCACAATAAATTGTGATTTTTAAGATAGAGTGTAATTTCATATTTGGCTATAACTATAATTTTACTCTTAAACCGTTTTCATTTCTCGTTGTCCACGCTGCATATCGTTCAAGACAAATTTCATCTGATAGTTCTACGTCAATAAATTTTAATAAAAATCGATAATAAAAAAAATTCTACTTGTAGACAATGTATAAAATAAAAAAATTAATAGAGTTTAGAAATTAAAAAAAACTGTTTCTGTTGTCTATAATTTACTATTTACTAAAATAGTAAATTATTTAATTTGAAATGAATAAAAAAAATGTGTTTCGCAATCATTAGTCATCTAGCTGAAGCGAAAGCATTCTGGACATTGTTAATTTTTTCTGGTATAGTATTGTTATGCCACAGTACATCTGTCTCGGATTATTCACATTTACCTATTAAGTTTAATAATTGTATTTTAAGAAAGAGTGAAACGTTTCTCACTTTTCCTGGTAAACAGCGTTGATGCGATTATCCGCAGTCAGTATTTCTTATCTGTTTGGTTACATTTACGTACTTTTTTTATTTCTAAACTGCGTTTACTTAAAAACAAAATTCTTGTGACCTTATAAAATTTGTATGTCGGTTATTGTTTGATTTTGAAATCCTAATTAAAAGTGGGAGGGTTGCTTTAAAAAAAAATTAAATTAAATATGTTCTATTATATTCTAAATACGTATTTCTTTTAATTAAAAAAAAAATGTATTCAAATATTGCTTCAAACTCTAAAATACTATTGCTAATGTTGTTACATAAGCTGAAATGTACGACTTTAAAAACAAAATAAAATGCGATTTTCTTTATTAAGTTGCAATCACAGCTGGGTTTTCTTATTTTAGAAAGATTTCCTACATCTAAAGTTCAAGAGCTAGACGTAAAAAATTTTATCATTACGTACAACAGGTACCATTTAAAAGATTTCTGAAAAATGGAAAAATCATCCTGTATAAAGTTTTGAGAGAAAATTTTGACTCATCACACATTTCTGCTTACTTTTGAATTGTTATATATAAAAAAATTCAAAGCCAAATATTTAAAAATAATAAATCTATACACCATTGGGATTTCGCAAAGGTAAGAGATACAAGATTGGTTAAATTAGGGTAAAGTATTTTAGTGCTGAACAACATGTTTTGAGGTTTTTTGTAGCTGTAATATCTTTTAAGATTAAGTTTTCTAAGTACATACATAGGTAATTTAATTTAATACTTTCTTGCTTTAATAATAAAAGTGTATAATTTAATTACAAATCTAATCAACTACTACTTTATCTTCGTCTTTATCTTTTCGTCTTTAATATCATCGTAAAGAGTTGAAAAAAGTGCCTGCAGAATGCATTAATTTTGCAGTGATCCCTTTAGTAGTAACTTCAGAAAAAAATTAAAAAGAAATGTTTTTCAGTTTTTTAGAAATATATCTAAATTAAGCCACCCTTGTTGATGTTGTACGTACTATCAAAATGAGGTGATTACGACAAAATTAATTATTACAATTATTTTGCCCTTTTTTTCAGTTAATATTATTTATATTACACATAGCTTCCCCACAATTTTTGTGAGTGAAACAATGCACAGCATAAGTAAGTGATTGAGACATTTAGAGTCTATGATACCACACAATCTAAAATAATAATGATTTAGAGTTTCTGAAATAAATTTCAATAATGAACATTGTGTGTTCCAACTACAACATTCTGAAACAATTAAAATGTCACCCTTAAATATGGCTTTAAATTTGATAGATAATAATACCAAATGAATGAATGGTTGACTTCATATACTTACATGTCTGTGGCTCCAGGAGTGCCATTTGTGGCATTCGCTTGGTCTGGTGTCTGTTTGCCAACTAGAAGGTCGAGTAGATTTTTTGCAGCAGCATGCTTAGCTTCTTTCTTAGATCTACCAGTACCAGTAGCAATGAACTCGCTGTTCAAAAACACCCGATAACGAAAAATTGGCTCATGAATTGCACCTTCAATCTGAACCAATTCATATTTGGGAGTGATGCCTCGTCGACTTAGCAATTCTTGCAAAACTGACACTGGCGTTTTTGTTGGAAGAGATGCCATTTCCTGCAGTTAACAAGAAAATTGTAAGTAAACTGCACTTGATGAATGAAAAGTCAGAACTTACTAATTTGGCAGCATCTCCCAAAGACATTCTCTCTGAAGTCATGGCATGCAAAGTTTGTCTCTTTGCATTTCTTCGAGGATGAATATTATGCATCTGAGGTGGTGGTGGTATTATTTGTAGTGGGTCCATTTTGGATCTGTGTAAACATAAACATGAATATTAAACACAATAAGTATCTCTTTCATTAACAAAACTAGAAAACCTACTTTCCAAACAGAGGATCGAAAAAGTGACGAATCAACGTCGTGTCTGCGTGCAAATTAGACATTTTTATTTGAATACCTCAGTGTAAAAATTCTCAAATTGTTTTCAAAACCAAATCGAATATTTACTACACAATCGACTGCCAAAGCAGCAAAAACAAGCTTGCAACAATATAAGTCAAATTCAAGCAACGAAACACGTGTATCAAAACAAAACTAGCAACAGAAACAAAAGCCGGCAACCAACCGAATTGTAAATATCAAGCAATGTCTGCCAAGCGTTAGCGTTCGCCCTGCGTTGGTAAAAAAGACCGTGACAAAAAAATTGAGAGCGTGCGGCAAGAAGTGGAGCGAATATAAGTACACAAAAACCTTACTGGCGTTTATATCTGTTCGAACACGACGGAAATGTTTCGTTTGACGGAAAAAAGTCAAAACGAGCAACAATGGCTACGTTCTACTGCAATTAACTATGCTCTATGCAGCGCGCAATTGGATTCTGCGCAGTACGAACTACATTTTCATCAATAGTAGAATACGTTTAACAAATTTAAAACAAAGATTTTTTAGAAACTAATGAAATTATTCCTAAAAAAAAATTATAGCTTGGTGACGAAATTTTCATATTTTATTTCTAAAATGTCATCACATTGATTATTTTCAATAAGAAATTAACAATATTAGATGTTAAATGGTCTTCATCGATAACTTGTTTATACTCATTGGTCATTATAAGTTGCAACCAGTGTTGTCAACCAATCGCAACTAAATTTCGCTACTTTTTAAAATAAAAGTCTCTTTAAAAATTTTTAAAAGTCGCTTTTGTCGCTACACAATTGACAACAAATTTGAATTTATAAAAATGCTATATTACAAAATATAGGTAACTATATAATAATACATAATAAGATGAGAATGTTGGCCTATATGATTATATGTACATAATAGACAACAAAATAAAAGAGAATCGAACATTTAATAAGAAGTTTCGATTTTAGCTCTCTTAGTTTGCTGAGTAGTGTCTATTTGAAGTGAGAAGTGACAAAGTGAGTACTGAAAATGTTTTATTATACATTAAAAAGTAAACAATTGCTGAAATGTAAATTACTTACAATTTCCCTCGTAATTTCCTAAACTAATTAGGGTGCATCCGACGATCCGACATCCGACTTGCAAAGAAAACAGAGCACATGTATCGCTATCGCATTTTAAAACGTAATTACTGATCTCTCCGACCGAGATAGACACAAAATTTTAGTTTGCTCATGCGCATGTGCACAAGAGGACCATGAAGCGGATGTAACCGTAACGTCCCTAACTCATTTTATTTTATTGTTCTTGTGTTTTATTATGATAATGATAATGATAATTATGTACATACAACATTTCCAAAAGTCGCCACTTTTCGCTGATTTGTTGCAGGCGCCGCTATGCCGCTACACGTTTCTAAAAGTCGCTATTGTGGCGACAAGTCGCTACGGTTGGCAACACTGCTTACAGCCATTGGGGACGGAATATATTGCTAGCGAATCCTTCGCAATTTCTTCACCGATAATTCACTCTTGGATGTAAAAATTCGTTATAATTAATTAATACAATTCGAGATGCAACGCAACGGTTGAAAACGTCAAACTTCGAATGTGGTGTGGAAAGTGTTGCCAACCTTAAGTTAGGGAGACTCAACTGATTATACACAGGGATCGACAATGAAGGTTTGGGTCTGAAATATCTTAAATACATTTTATATTTTAGTTTTATTCAGCTTATAATACCTTAGCATAGCAATAATAACTTCCACACAGCACCGTATTAAATTTGTTTAATGTTTAATGAGTTTGTTTTAAACCTCCAGGCGGTTGTAAGCACTGCGCAGACGCTAAATCACAGAATAACCAGAAGTGACACTCCCGCTTTCCCGCGAAAAAGGAGTTAAGCGCGCGAGAATAGACGATCCCACCGAAAATATGGCGTAGAATTCGATCATATGATCTTGTTTACCATTTTATCTCAGCTATATTTTGTATTTTGTAAACGTATATTATCTTGTGATTAAACATTCATAGTTTAACATTAAAATGACACTTCATAATTGAACTATCACGAATTAATATATTTCAAAATAATTAAAATACCATGAAAATATTTCAAATATTAAGCATTTAATAAAATAATTGAATACTTAATAGTTTTTAAGCGTAACATTTTCTTTCCATTAATTCCAACTCAGCTTATATTGTTCTATATTATGCAATAAACGCTTATAGGTCCCACCAAAAACATGGCGAAGGTCACTGGTCGATGTTTAAAAAGATCAAAGTGCCGACAGCGACTGTCACTTCTGGTTATTCTGTGGCTAAATATCGCGGCAGCAGTTACTTTAATTTCTAAAACAAAAGAAAACCGATAGTTCTCCAGTGAAGTAGAAATAATCAAATGCCTGCAAATAAGAAAAAACCAAAAGAATAATAATAAAAAGAAAAATGAATTGAAAATAAAATTGCATAAAGTGGACATAATTAAATTGAGAAACACGTGATTTTAATTAAACACGCCTTAATCAAATGATAAAATATATCTTAATTTTAGAAAGTTGGCCCAGCTTTGTTTATTTGGCGAGAAATCTTTTATTTTTGTTGTTTTTGAAATTTTATAAATTTTCTTGATTTAGCTTGATTTGAAGGCTTCCGTGACCGTTGTCCATCACTATCTTGGTTTCCGGGTTGGGAACCGCGTCAATTCTTCGTCTTGTCGACGTTTCGTCCATCTCGCCGTGGACTTCTTCAGGGCTTCGTTGGAGGCTGTAGCTGCTGATGTGGTCGCTGCTGATGTGGTCGCTGCTGCTGCTGTGAAGACTCTCACAGCAGCAGCAGCCACCAGATTAAACTTTTTTTTTAGACGATTCAAGTTACAAGATTACATATTTAAATCCATTTCGATCTACATAGTTTATTTTAAGAAAAAAATCAATTCGGCGCCTAAAATTTTAATTGGAGCATTGTCTCGTAGGTGGCGCCACTAGATTAAACACCTTTTTATTCTTGATTAAACGATCCAAGTTGCAAAAGCATTTCGATGTAGCTTATAGATATTAAAAATAAAACAACTTGAATTATTTTAACAAAATAAATAAATAAATAGATACATAAATAAATAAATAGATACATAAATAAATAAATAGATACATAAATAAATAAATAAATAAATAATTTTTTTTAGAGAGAGAGGGGGAGAGAAGGGAGTCAATAGTCGACGTTCATTTCTTTTTCCTTCGTTCGATGTCGTTCATTCAAATACTTTTGTTTTGTTTTTTTTTCTGAGAGAATAACCGACGTTTCTTTTTTTTTTCATTCATCCTATTGTAAGCATCTCGATTTGGTCTGTTTTTTTTCTTTGTTTTCTGAAAAAGAATACTCGACGCTCATTTATTTCTAGGTAATTCATTTTATCATTAGAGTTTTGTTTTTTTTTTTTTTTTCGAGAGAATAACCGACGTTCATTTCTTTTTTTATTCGTCCCTTTGTAAGCATTTCGATGTGGTCTGCTTTTTTGATTTTTCTTTTCTGAAAGAGAACACCCAACGCTCATTTGTTTTATCTAGAATAACCGACGTTCACTTTTTTTGTTTGTTTACTGAAAGAGAATACTCGGCGCTCATTTATTTCTAGGTATTTCATTAATTCATTAGTGTTTTGTTTTTTTCAGATTTTATGCTAGAAAGTTTCAAATTTTAAATGGAAGTAATTTCCTAACGACAACAACGTCATTCGTTGAAACTTGTGGATAGTTTTCTTTTCGTTTGTTTTTGTGAGAGTGAAATTTATTAGTAATATTACATCCTATTTTATTTTTCATGTTGGCAATTCTGTATAGAATCTGTCAAAATTATGTATGTTGTCATCTGTCATCGTGTCATCATAAGTAAGTGGGTGATCTGATTACATGGAGGTAAAAAGTTACTTTTCAGTTACTTTTCGTTCTTCTTTTTCCTCTGCGGCTGCCGCTTGTGAAGAAAAACAATTATGGTAAATTATTTATGAATCATAACCACAAATAATATAAAGTTTTCTCAGGAATCCCTCGAAATTCCGAAGTCGGTCTACCAAAATTTATCCGAGGAGAACAGATTGATTCTCAAACTTACGATAGATAATTTTAGATTGAAACATGAACAGGGAATTAAAGCATATGAATATGAATTGAAACTTAAAGAACAGGAATTGAAACTTAAAGAACAGGAGTTTAAATTCGAGAAGCAAATTTTAACAGACCAACTAGTACGTTAACGTGATTTTGATTAATTAAAAAAATTGTCATTGTTTTCTTTTAGAGTACAGCAAACAGGAAAATTCTTAAAAGAGAAAATCACCTGAATGTTAGGAGTTTCATAGATTTTGTCGCGAGAGAGCATCTATATAAAAAACAGGGGTCGAAGTCACAGAAACTTAAATCTTTGGCACAAGAGAAACCTGATCTTCTAGAAAAGTGGAAAATTAGCCTCGATTCATTTGGTGATATTTATGACAAATTGTATAAGAAAGTGTGTGAATCCCCGCACCCGTTCTTCGACTATTTAGACGATTTTGTACTCTCTGAGGCAGATTTAGAAGATCAAGAGTTGAAATTGTTGGGTTTTATCTGGTCTGCTGTGCCCCTGAATGAAAACAAGATACATATCCGAAAATTAAACAACGAAGTTGTTAATTTAGTTGCACTTATCGAAAAATAAATTAAAGTTATATACAAAAAATATGTGTAACATTTTCATTGTGTGCTGTTCAAGAAAGTGATTTTTTCAATCAGTTTTCAAACAGTCAAACTATAAGAAGCCGGTTTATTTAATAGTTCTCAGTTGTTCCAAAATACCTAGATTGGGACAATGAATATTGAAGTTTACGACTAAATGGATTATTGTAAAATATGCAAAACGAAAACTAAATCCACTGGAGAACCAAAATTCGGACAAAGTCTGATGAGATCAGCCCAGAGCCAAAGGCGTAGTCACAAACAATGGAGAAGAATATCAACTTGCAAAAATTGTCAATCAGTGAAAAATAATATTTCTAAATCACCTAAAGATATTTTAATTATTGAATTATTTAAACCTGCTAGGAAAACATATCAAACACGTCGCTTTGAACACAGAGGTATTGATGATACTTGGCAAATAGATATTTATGTTTTATAGACCAAAAGGAAAATCAGAAGATCTAAGCTAACTCCCTTAAATTTATTATAAAAATAGATAGTCTAGACAAGCAAGTAAAGATAAAATAAATTTACTTCTTCATTGGCGTCTGTAACATAAGGCACTGCTGTTGAATCTTTCTCGAAATAAACTTTTTAGGATCCCTGGGTGCAGGAGATTCAGCAGCAATACCCACCCGAGTAACTTTTGGTGTTGACAGCGCCATATAACAATCCTTGTTAATGGAATTGTATAAACTCAGAGCTTTCGCGTTCGCATCAAACTGAACCTTCTTTTTCAGCGTGGACACTCTTAGGGTGTCCACTCGAGTCGCAGATCTTTTGGGAGTGTGATTCTCATCATTTTTTGCGATCGTTGGCTCAGAATTCCCGCGAGAAACACGTTCGATTTTCTGAAATAAATCCTCTATCCGAGCAAAACGATCTTCATGCGCTCTCTTAAACGCTTCCAACTCCTTACTTAAATTATCGAGACTTTCTTTGTCTATGACGAGTAAGTTTTTGATTTCTTTCAAATAATTTGCGACTGATTCGCTCTCTTCGGCTGATGAAGCATTTGTCCTCTTGGTTGACGTCGTCGGGGCCGGTTTCTTATCCAAGTTCTTCGGTGTTTGTTTTTTCTTCTGCGATGCGACCGTTGGTTTGCTGGGGAGCCTCGAGGTGGTACTCTTTTGCACGGCACGCGGAGATTTAAATTTGAAGGTCCCTTGGGACTTTGAATTGAAAATCTTTCTCTCGACCAAACTGGAGTCCAGCAGGCTTTCGTTCACGGTCTTCACGCTTTTGGTCTGTTCGAAAATTAAAGCGACTCATAGTTATTAATAAAGAAAAAGAATACAGTTAAAAAAAATTGATTAATTTGGTTTTTCTATCTAAAAAATGTAGTTTTGACATTTAATGAATTAATTGAGAAATCGAATTTGCTTTCCAAAAAAATAAAATAAAATGGAATGATATAATTTCAGTGGTTCCTAAAAAGATGGCGCTGCACACATTCTATTATCTTGTGAAAATGAAATTACATAATTGTTTCACAAGAAATAATCATTGTCTCTCCCTCTCAAGGTAAATAATTAAAAATGCTAAAATCTACAAAGGAAATTAATTAAGAATTGCGAAAAATCAGGTCAACAGATGGCGCGATTTCTTTTGGCGCAACAGAACATTTCAGTGGCCCTTTAAAAGATGGCGCTGTATACCGTCAAAAATCAATCAAATTTGCATTAACAAAAATCTTATTTAACTTCGAGTACTAACCGATGGGAGTACCGTATGCCCGACGTTTTGACGCTCCATGTAAATCCAGCTTTACACTTATTCGCGATTCCAATCACCGATAGGGGGCGCTCGCGATTGTAAATTGTAGCTGTTATTTAAATTTTTAAAATAAAAGAAGACCGACAATTCTCCGGCGAAGTGAAGATAATCAAACGTCTGCAGGAAGACTTGGAGGCTTCCGCAGCTGTTGTCCATAATTGAATTGAATTCCTGTTGGAACCGCGTCACGATTGCTTCTACTGTCTACGTTTCGTTCTCCATTGCAAAAGAACTTCCTCAGGACTGCTGCTGGTGCTGCCACTCCCGGTGATGTTGCTGTCGAGAAGTAGCAGCAAGACCACCAACAGCAGCAACATCGCCAGCAGCAGCAGCCCCGAGGAAAATGAAACGTCGGCATTAAAAGCAGTCGTGACGCGGTTTCAATTCGATTATGGACAACAGCCGCGGAAGCCTGCAAGTCTTTCTGTAAACGTTTCGTTCTTCATTGCAGAAGAATGTCCTCAGGGCTGCTGGTGATATTGCTAACGAGGAATAGCAGCAATACCGCCAGCCGTAGCAGTCCTAAGGCAGTTCTTCTGCAATGGAGAACGAAACGTCGCCAGTAGAAGCATTCGTGGCGTGGTTCCAACCGAAATCCAATTCAGATATTGACAACGGCCGCGGAAGCCTCTAAGTATTTCTATAAACGTTTCGTTCTCCATTGCAGAAGAACTTCCACGGGGCTGCTGCTGGCGGTGTTGCTGCTGCTAGTGGTGTTGCTCCTACTACTCGTTAGTAACACCAGCAACACCGCCAGCAGCAGCAGCAAGACTGAGGATATTTTCCCGCAAAGGAGAGCGAAACTTCGGCAGTAAAAGTAGTCGTGGCGTGGTTCCAACCGGAATCCAATTCAATTATGGACAACGACCGCGAAGCCTCTAAGTATTTCTGTAAACGTTTCGTTCTCCATTGCAGAAGAACTACCTCGGGGCTGCTGCTGGCGGTGTTGCTGCTAGTACTCGTTAGTACCACCAGCAACAGCAACAACACCGCCATAGCAGCAGCAGCAAGGCTGAGGACATTTTCATGCAATGGAGAACGAAACGTCGGTAGTAGAAGCAGTCGTGGCGTCATTCCAACCCAAATCCAATTCAGTTGTGGATAACGGCCGCGGAAGCCTCTAAGTATTTCCGTAAACGTTTCGTTCTCCATTGCAGAAGAACTTCCTCAGGGCTGCTGCTGGTGGTGTTGCTGCTGCTAATGGTGTTGCTGTTGCTGCTACTTCTCGTTAGCAACACCGCCAGCAGCAGCAAGACCGAGGGCATTTTCCTGCAATGGAGAACGAAACGTCGGTAGTAGAAGCAGTCGTGACGCGGTTCCAACCGGAATCCAATTCAATTATGTTTACAGAAAAAAAACAAAACAAAAGAATAATCTGCATGAAGTGTTCGACAAAACAGATCTGAAACAAATAGCGTGGATATGCGAAAAAACGAGAGAGAAAAAAAAACAAAAGAAGATCGACGTTTTTGGAGCGGAGTGCAAGAAAATTAAATCGCCAACAGAAAACAAAAAAAAGAAAATGTACGTTGCAATTGTTACACGAGAAATGAATGCCAACAAAAAGGAACAAAACAAAATAATGAAGTACAAAAAAAAACAAAAGAAAGTTTAATTTCAATTCCAAGAGCTTGATTCTTCTTTTATTCTGAACTTCAAGAAGAGGAACGATGAAAAAAATAAGCAAGAAAGTGCAAGAAAATTAAATCGCCTACAGAAAAGAAAATGTATGTTGCAATTGTTACATGAGAAATGAATGCCAACAAAAAGGAACAAAACAAAACAATGAAGTACAAAAAAAAACAAAAGAAAGTTCAATTTCAATTCCAAGAGCTTGAGTCTTCATTTATTCTGAACTTCAAGAAGAGGAACGATGAAAAAAATACAAAAAAATAAGCAAGAAAGTGCAAGAAAATTAAATCGCCAACAGAAAAGAAAAAAAAAGAAAATGTATGTTGCAATTGTTACATGAGAAATTAATGCCAACAAAAAGGAACAAAACAAAACAATGAAGTACAAAAAGAAAACAAAAGAAAGTTTAATTTCAATTCCAAAAGCTTGATTCTTCATTTGTTCTGAGCTTCAAGAAGAAGAGAAACGATGAAAAAAATACAAAAAAAATAAGCAAGAAAGTGCAAGAAAATTAAATCGCCAACAGAAAAGAAAAAAAGAAAATGTATGTTGCAATTGTTACATGAGAAATGAATGCCAACAAAAAAGAACGAAACAAAATAATGAAGTACACAAAAAAAAAACAAAAGAAAGTTTAATTTCAATTCCAAAAGCTTGTTGATTCTTCACTTGTTCTGAGCTTCAAGAAGAAAAGAAACGATGAAAAAATACAAAAAAAAAACAAGCAAACAAATGAAAACTCGGATTGATTTTTCAAATCTTCGCATTATTTTTTTATCTGCTCTCAGGTTCGTTCTTGGGGGAGGGGCGATAAAACGAAAAAAAAAAAAAACAAATGAAAACAAGACCAAAATAATTAAATACAAGGAAACAAATGAAAGCTTGATTTTATTTTAGAAAGCTTCGCGATTTTTCTCTTGTTCTCGACTTCATTTTTGCTTCCAAGAAGAAATGGAAAGAAATGACAAAAATATAAAAAAATAAAAATAAATGGAAACTTGGTTAACTTGATTTTCAAAAGCCAATTTTTCATTTGTTACTTTTTGCTTACGAAAACAAACGGAAAAACAATGAAATGCTAGGAAACAAATGAAAGCTCGATTTGTTTGGCTTTCAAGGAGTTTTCGTCGGAAAACGGGGATCATGGTAACGGCGGTAATGAAATTCAAAGAAACAAATGAAAGCTTGATTTTATTTTGAAAAGTTTCGCGCCGGAAATCGTCGATTTTTCATTTGTTCTCGGCTTCATTTTTGCTTACAAGAAATCACAAAAATACAAAAAAAAAAAAACAAATGAAAACTTGATTTGATTTTTAAAAGCTTCTCGCCGGAAATCGTCCATTTAGCGATTGCAGGTGCTTACAAGAAAAAGAAATAAATACAAACAAACAAATGCAAGTCTGATTTGAATTTCGAACGTTCCGTGCCGAAAGTCGTTTGTTTTTCGTTTGCTTTCTTTTTATCTTTTGATTTTCAATTGGTCCTGGCCGAATAAGAACGGGCGATCGATCGTCTTTTGTTTCCATCCAGTTTTGTTTCTTCTCGTTGTTTGTTTCAATTTTCTTTCGTTTCAAGTAAATATGTTCAGAAATGAAATTGCTTCCAACTCTTATTAATTCAGAAATAATAAAATCTTGGTCATAAATGGTAACATTATAAAATCAACATTATAGGTTTCAACTATCAGTCACCCTGTACATACATATTTTAAAACGTTTGAAAATTAAACAAAAGACGATCGATAAATAGATTTTTTTTTAAATTATTTTTAACTGCGATTTTTCCGAAAACTATTAATTTTTTCTTAAGGACGTATGACGTTACCATTTATAGTAATGTATGACAGGCTTCAAGCTTCCCACAACTATCACAGTCACCCTGTATAATATGAAGTGCTTTTTTTAAATTTCTTCTCGTAGTTAGCCGTGAAACGTTACTTGTGAATCAGCCTCAATCGACCTGAAGTATGAACTAGCATGAAACTGTTTTTTGAACTTTAGCTGCGTTCGTTTATTCAACTCCGTTCACTCTGCCTCTCGCTCATCCATTTGAAAAAAATCTTGTGTTTGTATTATTTCTATGACAATGGGCGATCTATTCACATCCTACTTAAATGTGGGACGTGAAAAAATCACCTGCCTTGGAAATCATTCACAACTATAGTTCGTTTTTTAATTCGGAGGAGTAAATTGGAAAGTCATAATTACACACAGAAAATTTTCAAGTAATGTACATGGCGCGAAATTTGAATGTTGGTATATTATTCTAACCTGATACATTTGAAAGGTGACTGATCACAAATGTTAATGATTGCTATTGTAAAAATATATAACTCAAAGTACATGTTAAAATAAGAACAATGCTGGAATCTATAGAAAGGATGTATTTATTAAAGCACTAAAAATAAAAATTGAGATTTCAATATTTCATAACAATATTCATACAAAGAAGTGGTTATTCAGTGTCAGATGATAAATGTTCACTATCACTAGAGCTATTGTCACTACCAAGAGATATAATGAAAGGTTCTATTACATCATCAATTAAACCATCTAATTCACACATTTTTAACTCTTCCTTTATGACGTGTGCTATGCATTTCTTCCATTTGTCAGGAGTTACATTCTGAATGGACTGTAATAAAAGTTCTTTTATATATGCTAATTTGAATGTTGTATTTTTTGCTGCTACTTCATTTTTTATTTGAGCCCAAACTAATTCAATGGGGTTGAGTTCGCAGTGGTAAGGTGGTAGTCTCAGCACAGTCTTTTTGCAACTTTTAGCCATCTCGTCTGTAACATACAGATTATACTTCTCTTTGTTCTGACGAATTAACTGAAGTAGTTCTGATCGAACCATATGAATATCGTAAGTAATGTTTTTGGACGTTAACCAAGCTTGCATATCTTGTTTTCTTGATGTTGATGTGGGAACTTTTTCAAGTCTGCGGCTGTGGTATGCAGCGTTATCCATAACAATAACAGCATTTTCTGGTAATACTGATACTATTTCAAGGAACCATTTTTCAAACACATCGGCATTCATTTCTTCATGGTAATCTGCGGTTTTTTTACCTTCAAAAAGTAGTAAACCATTTTCTACAAACCCCGTCTCTGATCCTATGTGTAAAATTATAAGTCGCCTTCCTTTTCCTGAAGGATTACGTAGCCCTGTCGATAGTCCTTCATTAAATATCTGGCGTCGATTCTTTAAGCTAGTATCTACCCAAACTTTTTGCTTAGTATGTCCTTCATTTAACCATGTTTCATCCAGATAATAAATTGGACGATTTTGAAGTCTATAGTCTCTTATTGACATTAAATATCTTCTTCTCCACTGAATTATATCATCACGATCAATAAGAACACTTTTTCGACCTCTCTTAATGTATCTGTAACAATACATATTATATTAGCTCTTGTATTGAAATGAGAAGCTGATCATAACACTAGGAATTAATAATAAAAATGCCCATGTGATGTGTGAAATATACTAACCTAAAATTAATCTGCTTCATGAATTTATACAACGTTGAACGGCTCATCTGAGGCAAATCATCACGTTGTTTTATTTCAGACAGAATTTTATTCAGTGTAGGAAGATCATTCTTATAAAAAAAGCTGTGTATTATTTGTCTCACAGAATACTTGACTGTTTCATTGTAGTCAATAATAACAGAATGTCGGCCTGAGCTTTGTTTTGGTGACATAACTCTACCGATCTCCTTATATTCCTTTATGGTACGATAAACTGTAGATTTTGCCACTCCTAAAAGTAATGTAATTTAAATTAAAATATATAAGAATGCATCGATATTTACTAACCTGTAGTACTTGATATTTTTGCAACAACAGCAGTTATTTTCATATTAGGATTATCACCTTGCAGTTTCTTGAATATATTTAATATATTCTGCTTCTCAGATATAGCTAAATGTCCCAAGCCTAAACATTTTCGCTTTCGTACTGGAGATAATTGCATTCCAGAAGTACTCGGTGACTGATCCATTACTCAAAAATGTTAAACACAGACAAAATACCAGTCAACTAGTTTTGAAAAAAACTATTATTATCACTGTTTATACTAATACGTAAAGAAAGAAATTGAAAAATGAATTTCCTTCACACAAAACGAAACTTCGATCAGCTGATTAAACAATACGGCTGACATATTATGCTACGATTTTGCTAGTGTGATTGTTACCAGCCAACCACCAATGACAAAGCTCGTTTTTAGCGCCAAGATTTCAAAGTACTCCTCCGAATTAAAAAACGGAGTATAATAACAATTCACGACCATCTACGAGGAGAAATTTTTAAAACAGACACTTCATATTATACAGGGTGACTGTGATAGTTCATATATCCTCAAGGTTTAAAGTTTTGCATAACTATCAAAGTCGCCCTGTATAATATAAAGTCATGGTAACGAGATTTTTCAAACGGATGAGCGAGATACAAAATACGTTAATAATCGTGAGTGAGAAAGATGCGATTATACGCTCCAAGAGTAAACGAGCACAGCTTTTATGATATTTGCTTCCAATAAGAAAAGTGAGGTTATGATATTAAGTTTCAAGCAAGGCTGGATTACAACTAACAATTCGCGAATAACTATGAGGAGAATTAAAAAAAAAAACGCACGTTATTTTCATGGATAAATATTAAAATCAATTTGGTTTTCGGAGTTTTTCCAATCAAAATAAAATAAATAAATAAGATCTTTACCCCCACCTTATTTTTACGGACATTCACGAAATGATTAAAATAAGAAACATGTTCGCCCTCTACTGGAAAAAGATTCTAGCTTTGGTAACAGAATCCTTACAGCGTCATCTTTTGAGTGGTTACTGAACTCTTTTGTTTTTGTTTTAGTAATGTGGCATCTTTTTAAAAAAATCGAAACTTTTTAAAAGCTCAGAGGAAAAATTGTTTTGTTATTACTATTATAGTGTGAAACAAAAGCGAACATCAAATAAATTTTAGTACAGATTAAAAAGGATTATAAAAAAAATAATCTTTACCGATTTTCTTCCCAGAATACTGGTTCTGTTACCTCTGAAAGATTTCCTTATGGAACTTCTGGAAGGTTTAAACAAAGCCTTCCTGCAACCCTTGTTGGCGTTCGGAGGACATAAGGCTGCGAAACGTATGCACTAAATTCTCAGTGAAACCTTGAATTAATCGGAAACTTACGATTCTGCTGCAATTTCTCCTTCGGTTTGTTCTTATTCATTATCTTAAGGTCTTCATTACGATAGTATTCGTTAATTTTATCTACGATCAAAAGGATTAGTCTGGAGTGAAAATTATTAATAAACACGAGAGTCACACCAATGTCAATTTTCTGAGGAAGAAACAGCATCTTCAATTCTTCTTTCGGTTTCTCACATTTCTCAACCAGGTCAAGTCCTAAACGAATTCAAAAGCTGAAGTTTTGCAAAACCAATTTCCCTAGCTCACCTATGGTAGGGTCCTTGGGAGGAAGAACAATCGGAGGACGGGTCATTGTTACAGATGAAAATGGTGATTTTGGTTTACCTATGGCGGAGTCCTTGGGAGAAAGGACAACTGGAGGATGTACCATTGCTACAGGTGATGCCTTATCTGAGATGAAATTTATTTAAACCATTGTAGATCGAGTTTAAATTAAAAAAATAAACATACCTAGATCCAGTTTTTGTAATACTGGTTCTTCTGTTGGTTCCATGTACTTCTCAGCAACACTCAGACCTTAAACGATTAAATCTATGAAAAAGAACTAATTAATGTTACCTCATAGTAATCACCTAAAGTTAGGTTCTTGGGTGGTAGAAATCCTAGGGGTGCAAGCACTGAAATTAATTAAGAATCTTCAATTTACTCGATTTTTTACATTCAAATTTCAGAACAAGCAACAGTTTTTTAACGATTTGCTACAACGTTCCATCGTTATACTTACAGCCATTGGGGACGGAATACATTGCTAGCGAATGCTTCGCAATTTCTTCACCGATAATTCACTCTGGGATGTAAAAATTCGCTTTAATTAATTAATACAATTCGAGATGCAACGCAACGGTTGAAAACGTCAAACTTCGAATGTGGTGTGGAAAGTGTTGCCAACCTTAAGTTAGGGAGACTCAACTGATTATACACTAGGATCGACAATGAAGATTTGGGTCTGAAATATCTTAAATACATTTTAGTTTTATTCAGCTTATAATACCTTAGCATAGCAATAATAACTTCCACACAGCACCGTGTTGAATTTGTTTAATGTTTAATGAGTTTGTTTTAAACCTGTGAGAGTCTTCACAGCTACAGCTTCCAACGAAGCTCTGAAGAAGTCCACGGCGAGATGGACGAAACGTCGGCAAGACGAAGAATTGTCGCGGTTCCCAACCCAGAAACCAAGATAGTGATGGACAACGGCCACGGAAGCCTTCAAATCAAGCTACATCAAGAAAATTTATAAAATTTCAAAAACAACAAAAATAAAAGATTTTTCACTAAATAAACAAAGCTGGGCCAACTTTCTAAAATTAAGATATATTTTATCATTTGATTAAAGCCGTGTTTAATTAAAATCACGTGTTTTTCAATTTAATTATGTCCACTTTATGCAATATTATTTTCATTTTTCTTTTTATTATTATTCTTTTGGTTTTTTTTTATTTGCAGGCATTTGATTATTTCTACTTCACTGGAGAACTATCGGTTTTCTTTTGTTTTAGAAATTAAAGTAACTGCTGCCGCGATATTTAGCGTCTGCGCAGTGCTTACAACCGCCTGGAGGTTTAAAACAAACTCATTAAACATTAAACAAATTTAATACGGTGCTGTGTGGAAGTTATTATTGCTATGCTAAGGTATTATAAGCTGAATAAAACTTTCATAGTTCATAGTTAATTTGATATTTCAGACCCAAACCTTCATTGTCGATCCCTGTGTATAATCAGTTGAGTTCCATCGTTATACTTACAGCCAGTGTTGCCAACCAATCGCAACTAAATTTCGCTACTTTTTAAAATAAAAGTCTCTATTTTCACTTTAAAAAATTTTAAAAGTCGCTACTTTGTCGCTACACAATTGACAACAAATTTAAATTTATAAAAATGCTATATTACAAAATATAGGTAACTATATAATAATACATAATAAGATGAGAATGTTGGCCTATATGATTATATGTACATAATAGACAACAAAATAAAAGAGAATCGAACATTTAATAAGAAGTTTCGATTTTAGCTCTCTTAGTTTGCTGAGTAGTGTCTATTTGAAGTGAGAAGTGACAAAGTGAGTACTGAAAATGTTTTATTATACATTAAAAAGTAAACAATTGCTGAAATGTAAATTACTTACAATTTCCCTCGTAATTTCCTAAACTAATTAGGGTGCATCCGACGATCCGACATCCGACTTGCAAAGAAAACAGAGCACATGTATCGCTATCGCATTTTAAAACGTAATTACTGATCTCTCCGACAGAGATAGACACAAAATTTTAGTTTACTCATGCGCATGTGCACAAGAGGACCATGAAGCGGATGTAACCTTAACGTCCTTAACTCATTTTATTTTATTATGATAATGATAATGATAATGATAATTATGTACATACAACATTTCCAAAAGTCGCCACTTTTCGCTGATTTGTTGCAGGCGCCGCTACATGTTTCTAAAAGTCGCTATTGTGCCGACAAGTCGCTACGGTTGGCAACACTGGTTGCAACTATTTCGTGGTTTTCATCTTTTTGACGGATCAACGAGGAAAGAATTAATTGGAGGGAACCTACGGCAATGAGAGAATGCAAGTACATTTAACGGAAGTTACCACTTTGCAGTGGATCAGTTTCTAGAATATGGCGGTTTGTTGACATCTTTTGTCTGAAAATAATAGTTTAAATTTATATGCTTATTTAGTAGCTGTGATTAGTGGTAGATATACACAAACGACAAATTGATAGGTTATCATAAGCTCTGCTCCCACAACAACTTCTCAGTAATCCAAAATTGTCAAGAACCATGCCCCGATCAAAGTTTCACATTTAACGCAACTCTTGAAAGCAGTGATTAATTCGACGGGCGAATATATTTGAAAGTTTCGAACTAGTGAAAATTTGTTATGGAAGAAATCTTAGCCTTCAATTAAAAAGAGAATGACTTTTAGGTTACCTTTGGAATTTTTAGATTATCAATGGCGCAGCAAGCGTAATGTAAGTAAATTCCTTCCAAGTACTTTTATGACAGAATTTCAGTGTCTAGAATATAATTGACATTTGTAGCATATTATTCTGTTACTTTACTGTTCTGTTACTTTACTGTACTGTTACTGTTCTGGTACTTTAGTCTCCGATTAACTTTAATCTTTGGTTTATTCCGATGCCTACAATTGTGTGAACTTTAGACGGCACCGCAACTTTTGTCCCACTCATATTAGTATCTTTGTTTATATTCACTCTTTCAATGCGTCACCGCTTATTTTTCGCGGCTAAGCTGAGTGGACAAAATAAACGCCGATTCGAAAGAAGCGCATCTGCAAAACGCTAGCTGAGTAAATAGTTAAGTGTAGTATTGTGAGTGTAGGGGAGATAGAGGGAATGTCAGCCATTTAAGGAAAAATCAATTATATTTTGAAAAATTTAAAGTATATTCTTTCAACAATTTTCTACGGTTTCAAATAAGGAAAAACCATTACAATGGCGTGACTATAGCATTCTTGTCATTAATAGAAATTATAATACACTGTCTTTCAAAAAGTGAGTTACAAATGTGATTAAATTATAGATTTATAAAAAGAATATTCATGCAGAACGCTTTTGCATTTCTTAAAGTAAAATTGGGAAATGTTAGTGAAATTTATCTTAAATGGTATACAGCATGAACACAGAGAAATGAAGATGGTTTAAGAGTAAAGTGCCCTTAATTTACAAGGTATATACAAGAAAATGTCAAGAATAAGTCGTTTGGAATTAAAATAATAATAATAACGAATAACTTGAATCGCGAGATCCTGCAATCACTTTTTGACACAATTATTGCATTAGGAATGACAAATTGCAGCCAGTTTGCTACTTAATAAGTCATCCTCCAAGCGTGCTGTCAAAGCATATTGAAAGTTTAAATTTTTTTTATTGCAAATCGGTTTTGATTGCAGTGGATATCTCGAGCATCTTCTGTATAGCTGTTTCGGCCCTATTAGGAGCCTCGTCAGTAGAAGCGTAGCTCGAGACTTCCACTGCAAACCAAACCGACCTGTTCCAGGTTATTTGCAAATGCGGTGTAATATTAATGAATAGCTGCGATCACTTTTTGACTTTTTTTGGTATCCACTGCAATCAAAACCGATTTACAATAAAATTTTTAAAACTTTCAATATACTTTGACAGCACGCTTGGCCGCCTTGCACGGGATGACTTTTTAAGTAGCAAATTTGCTGCAATTTGTCATTCCTAATGCAATGTTGTATCAAAAAATAGAGCACGGTATTTAAGAAAATTGACTTTTGTCATCTTGAAATTTCTGATAGTTTGTTTATTACCATGACCACCCTGTAGCGATAAAAGTACTTTTAATAATGGTTTATAATAAACTTATGTATCAACTACATCTGTCCCAAAAATCTTTTTCTTAGAGTTAAAAATAATTAAAATATGAATAAATAAATTTGTGACTGAAAGTGACAGTTTTTAGACAATTTTTAAATATCTCAAGGACGGTGGGATTTAGGTGTAGACAATGGCATACAAAAAAATATATAGAATTTTATGAACAACCCAAGTTTGGTTTCATATGTAGGATGTGCCATTTGAAGTAAAAAAATGTATCTGGTACCACTGTTTTGATTCACTCTTATAGATGAAATAATTTTATGTTATAGATCTCTAGAATTAAAAAAAAGAAATGTGTTGGAAACTTTTTAGTATCTTTAGTGGTTATCGATTTATTGCCCGAGAACGCAATGTTGGGACAGTCTGCCTAACAAAATTGAATCAAACAAAATCATTTGAGCGAATGAAAATAGACACAGTAAAGTTTTGCCGAATTTATAGAATCTTACATAAAAACAAACAGATACAAATACAAAGAACAACACAGGAAACTCAATTTCGAAACATACAAATATAATTTCATTATAAAATGGCAAATACTATAAATAATTTAAAATTGCCTTTATTCTATTTTAAACGGAAATTACCGACTGTGAATTTTGTCACCATGATAAAAACAAATGTAATCGGGAATCTAAAGATTCTATCTAGGACTGTACAGAATTTTATCAACCCTGATTTTTAATCTTCTTTAATCAAGGTAAAAAAAAACCTGTGACCTTTAAAGTCACCATTAAAATTAAATTTTAAGCCTTAAGAAAAAATCCATCACCAAAATTGATACCATTCTTGACTATAAAGCCGGCAAAAGAATCAAATTCGTAAATAAGTTTGCAGCCTACGTATTCGTGAGTGCTCGCCAAGTTATTTTTCTAAATTTGTGAAATATTTTAAGATTTTTTATTATTTTAGTAAATAAGACGAAAGAGAATTGGAAAATTTGTTTATTCTGTTAAAAAAAAACTTTTTATAAAAAAATACACTTAATAACTCAAGCACAGTATCTAACGTTACAATAAAAAACGCGTCCGACTGCTTCCACAAAGTAAAATAAAATAAAACAAATAATTAAATAATACCCTTTATTTAATTTAGTACAAAGATTCTGCGGCATTTGAAGAGCGTGGTTTTTTAATCTTATCAAGATTCTTGATCACGACGTCATGTAGGGAGCAGTACCGATTGCGTATTTCGGCCATCACTAGCCAGAGGCTGAGGTACTCTTTTTCGTCCAGCTCCTGAACCGCCTGTCGATAGTCATCTATGTGGGGATACTTTGCAACTTTCGATATTAATTTTCCTAAAAACACTCGATTAAAACGCTCATAATTGATGCAGGCAAAGCTCACCTCTGGAAATGAAATATCGAGATATTTGGTCAAAGAATGCTGCTGCTTCAGATTCAACAGATTGCACCTCTGCTAGAGTATCTTCTTGAATTGAAACACCAAAATTATTACCATCTTCTATTTTTGGAATCATAAATGAAATCCACATTTTCAGCTGAAATACATAACATTAATATGGATTGAAAAAGAACTATGTTAGAAGTCTTAACTATTTCGTGATTTTTCAGTTTTGGGTTGCTATGAATTTGAAAACTTTACTACCTTTGAAACAATCTTATCTCAAAGTGTTATTTGTTATTTCTGCGACCTACTAGATTTCACGAGGTAGTGTTTTATCCGGCCCGCGCAATTTATTAGTTCAAGTGTTTCTCCGTTGGCGCCACTTACCAAAAAATTAAGCCAATTACATTCATCATTAATTAATGTCAAGTTCGCGCAGTTTGTAGCAAGTACAGTTGTATTTTCTTGTTCAAAAATAGTTTCCTTGTGATTTTCTCTTTCCTTACTTATGATGTTTCTTGCTTCGGTAACTAGCGGGGAAAATTTGCGTTAAATAAAATATTGTCCAGGACCCAGGCCCGATAAAAGCTCTATTTCGTGAAATCTAGAAGATCATGGTTATTTCTAATACTTATATATGTTCTATTTTTTCGAAATGAAGTATTGTGTTTATTAACAAAAAAAAAACAATTGAAAATTATTTAAAATAATTACAGGAGGTGCTGAAACTATCGCTCTCCAAAAAAAAAATCACTGTATCGTACTTTAATACCCAGGTAAAAATTTGACATAGCTCCGGATTCTCAGTCACAGTTTAACTTTAATTTTTAGTTTATTTCCATAGGAACAATTGTTTTTATAATTGTTACCGAGGAAATAAACAAGAGAATAAAGTTAAACTGCGACTGAGAAATTCGGTCATTCATATTTTGCCTGCGTTTAGCTGGTGGACGAACCATCAAAATTTAAAGGTGCTAATCCATAAACAATATAAACCTAAATATTTAACGCAAATGCATGACCTTGAAAGCGGAAGTTAGTTTATCTTCTGAATATATGGGGGCAGTAGATGTTAATAATAAAAATGTCATAAAACTGAAGTTACCTGTTATTTATTTAGAGTAATAAACGTTTATATGTATTTTATTTTAAAGCGGGTTATATGAAATGTTGCGCTCCTGATTATGAAACCGTTACATCCAAACGACAAGGGTTTTTAATCCTAAGACTTATTTGCATAGATTTCATGTTCGGTCGCAATCACGGTAGAAGATAAAGCAGGTATTTGCACGAACCCATGCTATGCGTTGAGGTTGGGGAATTTGAGCGAGTGCAATGCGAGAAAGAGAACGGTGTAAAGAAAGGAAACTCAGAGGATGTGTAAGGGCGTGCAGATCAGAAACGCGTCAGCAAAAATTATTAATTGAAATGATGCTCCGCATACCGAACCCGGGTTATTGCGTATCTCACTCGCACATGAACATTACAAGTGGTGCGAAGAAAATACATTTAAGTTATTAATTTGAATTTTTATGATTTAATATAGGAGGAGGCTAGGCTGACCTTTCGGAAAGCACCACTAAACTATTATCTATTATTAATAAATCTGTATTAAATAGGGTCAGTATTACAATTTTTAATAAAATCATTTTCACTTCAATTTAGTTTCGATTTACGATACGTCCTAAACTTTTAATTGAAAAGTTCAACAAGTTGGCTTTACACGTAAAAATTCATTACTTGTCATTTTTAAAGTCAACTTGAACTTTTCTATTGTAAGTACCTACATTCTGTTCACGATCTTTTTGCATTCAGAGTCGGCCGTGTTAGGGTGACATTTTTGTTGGTACCACAAAAAATATACTTGTCAGAAATTTGATTGACGTTCGTTTATCATCTTGTGGTTACGTTTTTGAAAACTGCCACTGCCAATGTTGCTAGTTCATTTGTGCTGTACAAAGTATTCCATGAAAATGAGAAATAACGTCTTGAACTAACGTTTAATGATTAATTATTTTTTTCATTGAGAAAGTTTGGGGTGAGGTGTGTTGTTTACGTGTTCTTAGTCAACAATTGTGCCACAAAGCGAAGAAGTGTTTCTTTATTAACAAATGTGACTCCAGATATGGTAATAAACAATAATAACACAATGTTTGTTTGTGTTTTCGTAGAATCTTGTGCACAGTGGTGTGGCTAAATGAATCTTGCTACTTGTGCAGCGGGTGGAGAGGTGTATCGGCTTGTGCAACCCGTGAGTTTGGCTTGTTCAGCCAGGAGTTTTTTTTCGGACTTGTTCAGACCGAAGAATTGTCGTTCTCAGGTCCTGGATGGCCTTATTATAGGGCTCGCGGCCATTTTCGCCTCGCTGTCGCAGAAGGGGTGAATACTTGAGGCCGGGATGAATTTCTGAAGGAGATTCGAGTTAGGTGCCTGGCAATGGTGTAGAGGTGCGCTGCAGGTGGCGCAAAAGCATTATATGAAGGAGTATTTAAATAACAGGATCTTCTTGCTGTTGTCGGTGTCTCAGAACCTTTTCCATGGCCATATTTATGTAAAATATCTTATCATTTTTCCCGAGAAAACCACAAGCTAGATCTCATTTAAAATTCTGTCTACTTTCATTACCTACTTCAATACGCACACCATCAGATTCTTCTGCTAACACTAGAATTCTGCAGATCTGCTTATATTTGTGCATATTCGTGGCTATTAGTTTTGACTGGTAAAAGGATAGTCGCAGTCTATTTATAAGTTTTACAGATACACATGCGTTTTTTATACTATAAAATTTTGATGCCAAATTAAATGTTCCCTATTCCCTTCCATTGATTCCATAGAAGAATCTGATTCATTTTCAATTTCTGATTCTGAATCAGATTCTCCTAATGTAATAATGAAAGGAGGAATATTTCCAAACGAAAAATTTCTCATATGTTTCGTCCAGTCTTCCGAAATTAATTTTTCACAATGATTACAAAATTTTTGCCACATGTCAGGAGTACATTTTGAAAGAGCCTCACGCCATAAATTTGCAACCCTATCTTTCGATACTGGGGTTGCGAATTTATGTGCTTATTGTAAAAGCCTTTGCAGTGCCCCCATGCAATCTCAATAGTATTGACAATGGTATGGAGGCAATCTAAAAACTTTATAACCGTGCTTCTTCAAAATTACGTCAGTCGCGTATCGTTTTGTTGCTCCGTCTAGTCTAAAAGGCTTAATTAATTCCCATAATCGTTTTTTTTTTGTAATTTTGTAATAACGGTGCATTGTCCATCACCACCACACATTTTCGTTGCAACTTGCCTAGTGCAGGAATAAGCTGATTAACCACCCAATTTTGAAAAATTTCTGCATTCATATTTTTATGGTAGTCTCTGTCATTGTTCGTCGAGTCAAGTAACAAGTCACATCCTTCCAAAAAGCCAAGTTTTGTTCCCGCATGCAAAATTGTAAAACGTTTTCCTTCACTTTTAATTTTGGCTGGGTTACTTTTCAAGTCTGTTTCTTCTATCCATCGACGAACCGTAGACCCGTTTTGGTAGATCCACGTTTCATCGAGGTACACGAATATTATATTTTCACTAGAATTTTGAAACTGCAACGATGTATTTTTATTCACATAAAATTTTGCGTCCGTTAACCATTTTGTGTTTGTAACCCATAGATTTCACAATTTGAATAAAGTTGTTTTTCCTCATTTATATTCCAAAGTATCGCGAGAGTCTGTAAGTAATTTGTCCAAAGTGAAATATTCATTTTTCAAATTATATTGCCAAATTAGTCGTTGTAAATCTTTCCGAAACATGTAATTTGTAAATATATCCGTCTTTTTACGTTTGCCAGATGAAGATGTTTTCAAATTGTCAGGTCCTGCTTTCAAAATTTTAGTTATTGTTCTTTGCGAAATCTAAAACATACATATACATATGTTAGAAAATGGAGCTCATTTAATTTATGTAAGCCTTACTCCATGTATATATATCAATCTGCTTATAATTTCATCTTGTATGAAATCTGGACGATCCTTTTTATAACAATTGTAGGCTTTTTGTATGGCTTGTTTGGTTTGCCCGCTTATAATTTTAGGCATTTTGACAGGATTAAAAAATGTAATTAATTAGTTATTTGTTTTAAGTTACTTTGATTTTGCCATTGTAGTTCAAGTTTATTTAAGTAACATAGTCAATACAGCTGACGTGACAATGTCATAATTTTTTTCACGTCAGATTTTGACTACCTTCAAAATACATGCACGTAACATAACGAAAAAAAAACCATGGCCTACTAGAATGTAAAAAGATCGTGAATGGATATTATCAATTATATACATTGAGTCTGCCAAAGAAAGCAATTTAAAATTGCCGCGGTTTGTGCATTAGTATTCTTAAAATATCTTAATGGTACCAAAACGTTTTAAAGAAATACATTGCCGTTATATGTCTAGGTTTATTTTATCTATGTGCTAGTCCATTTGAGAGTAAATATTGGCAAATGGCTCCCGAGATGCTATCGATAGTACCCTCAGAGGTGTGTCCATTGACGACGAACATGTCTGAGAGTACTATTAACAGCATATCGAGAGCTACTTACCAATATTTACTCTCAAATGGACAAGTACCTTAATGAGCTCAGCCGGATTGTTTTTTCTAAGCGGGACTCTGACCGCTCTTGTGCAAAAGTTTAAGAAATGCAATTTTTGCTGTAAGTGATACTTAAGCAAAAGTGAAACTCAAGATTTAACTATGAATACCATCCTAACTACATACTAAACGAAATCGACAACGTCGTCCATGAACTAAACGCAGAGTTAGACAAATTTGGGTTGGGTTGGTAAATCAGGCTTTCATTGAGAAGTTGTGAAATTGTAAAAAAATGTTTGAAAATGCCTGTAATTGAAATTTCACCTGGCAAAGTCTGTGCACTCAGAAAAATAATCTGTTCAGTCAACCAAAAATACGTTCAGTTAATAACATTTTTCGTTTACCTATTAGCAGTCACATGTAATCATTGAGTCAACAGTCAAAAAATGTTAAATATTTTAGATTGAATCAACTCATTGTTTCGTTTGAGGCAAGTATACAATGAAGACACCAGGCATGTTGTTTCAATGTTCAAAAAGACTTTAGATTGTTTAAAATAGCTAAATATTTTATTGTATTTAACAAAAGCGTAGATTTAATCTAACTTAAACTATAATTTAGAGCGAAATCAATTAAATTTTCGCCTCATTGCGAATACTTCCAAATACTGAGTTATTTTTTTAATTTTATTTATGAATTCTTGCTATGAAATTTAGAGGGCATGTCTTAGCTTTGTATGTTTCTTGAAGTTTGTTAGTCTGACAGCTTTTGAAATTTAACCTGTAAAAAAAGCTTTAAAATGTTTGTCAGTTGCAGTCATGTCCACTACGTCATTAAAAGAGATTGTTGCAACAAATTGAGTTAGTGTTGAATATAGGAATTCTTGGTTTACAAAATTGTAGCCCTGTAAAGGGCCGTTTTTAGCGGTCAGAAAATCCAAAAATGTAATTAGAGAAGTTGCTAAAAATGGTTGCCTTCAGCTTGTAAGCATAAGTTTACGAGGAGTTTCATATTGGTGAAAATTTTCTGCAATGTTTCTGGAGCTGTAGCAGTACATAACTCTGAAATATGCTGTTGTAGGTCTTGAACATTATGAACAGAAGTTTTAAAAACTGTGTTTTTCAAATAAGGAAAAATAAAAAAAATCAGGAGAACGTGGTGGATATTCGATATCAGTACCTAAGCTTATGATACTTATAATACTCGCGTGAGTAATTCAGTTTCTCATGTTGTGTGAGCTGTGGCCCCATCATGTTGGAAATATCCGTCGTCCAATAATTGGTTTATGAAAACAGTTAAGATGTTGTTCCTGTATCGTTCAGCAATTACAGTTCTCTCAAAAAATATCGAGGCAATTAATAGTCTTCGAAAAACAACCCATACTCCAACTTTTATTGGCTCTAAAGGTGCTTCTGTAAAAGTGTGAGTTATCTGTACTCCAAAACCTACAATTCTGTGAATTGACATATCCAGAAAAGTGAAACCATGCTTTGTCTGAATAGAATGTCTGATCCAGTAAATCATGATTATCCAATAGATACTGAACAAACCAATGGCAGTATAAAGTTCGCCTTTGGTAAACTGCTGGCAAAAGAATTTTTTGACAGGTACTGTATTATAAGCCTATTCTTGGGCGTATGGATTTTCTAATGCACTGTCTTATCTTCAACTGTATCTGCAGTTCTAAGAGAATGTCATCCACTTTTTTGTTTGCGTTCAACACTACCTGTATTTCTAAATCCTGCAACAGTGTTTGTAATGGTTACACATAAATTTTGAATATCGATAACCGCAGGAAATTTTTCACAAAACTCATTACTTCGAGCTTGGAGACCGTATATCCATTCACCATTTTCTCAAATACCATTACGAAAATAAGATTCAATTATGAAAATCTTCTGCTCTTGTGTAAAAACCATTCTGTTTGTAAATAAAGGATTAAATCACCGTTTAATTCTTACTCGTCTTAACAACTGTCAGTGTCAACAGCAATAATTTATTTTTCAGTGAAGCTAAGACATACGTTTTGAATTTCATAGCAGGAGTTGATCAAAAATTAAAAGAGTCACTCAGTATTAACATATCCTTAACAGAACATTTTGGAAATTCTTGAAATAACAAGTAAACAGGTTAATTTTATTTAAGTCAACATACTAAAAGTAGACATTAAAAAATTTTTTGACTTAACTATTTCATTTTTCTCAGAACTTAATTGAGTCATTTTGTTAAAATACAAAATAAACATGAAATATTAACAAGAAAATTTGTAATATACGTCAAAAATATTGAAGTATGCTTTACACTGTAGAAATGACGCGTCCAGATTTTATTGTCTGCTACTGTACAATCACCACAGCCATTACGTTAATTAAATTTAAGCTTTGTGAGTTTGTTAGGGAGACATGTTCATCTAACTGTCATACATGCTTAGAGTTGACTATGACCGTTTTTTTTGGGTATTCATTTTATAAACTGAGGAAATGCAGAAAACTCACTTTGAAAGTGACGATATGAATATTGTCCAATACTGTCCAAGTCATGATAATTCAACCTTCAAATTGAATTTACATGCACCAGGACAGAACAGTACCTACTTATACTTCTAGTTGTGTACATAACTGATTTATTGCCACATGTACCAACCAATTCAATTTAGGCAACTGTATAGTTCGAAATTCTTGCATTCATTAATACAATTTAATCATGTGCCACATAAATTCTAAAACGATTAACTCAGGTTTCCTACAAGTAAAAGTTCCTATCAGTTTACAATGGTGAATTTCTAATCTCTTGTGGAATAACAATACAACATAAACTGTATACTAACTTTTTGCTGAACTGACTTCAAATTGATTTTGCAATTCACTATCGCCAACCCCATTATTGGCACTGCAACTGCTGCTATTATGGGCAGTCAAAGTCGGGATTAATTAGTTAGTGATAATCATAAACATGTGGAAAATTAATTAGGTAAGAAAAGTAAGTGTAAATGTGCAGTGTGTTTAACACAAACAAAAATATTTTCTTAACATTTGACTTTTAAACTCTACTTTGAGTAGTTCTATTGAATCGTGTAGTTATTTGGCGCTAGTTATTTTCTGTTGTATTTCAGAATAATGAAATGTTCTTAATCTTCATGGTTACTAGGAAAACAATCAAATTGTATTTCTTACCAGATTGGAGTCTTCAACTAACTTGCGTATGTGAGGCTTAACAATTGCAACTAGTTCATGTAAATGTTTGTTACTTGGTACTGAACCAGAGGGCAACGCCATCACCTTGGTACCATCCTGAGATATGCTGTTGTCATATTTGATCTTCTTCGAGGGTGGTAAATCTGAATGGCTGTTGATGACGATGGGATCTGGTACTGGTATGTTAAGATCTTGGTGCACATCAGTGAACTGTCTGTCCTTAAACTGGGGTGTGTCTAGGATCTCGTTTAAACGTACTATGGTTTCAGGAAAGCCCTTGAACACGAGTTCTTCCGCCTTAGATTTCAGAGATTCTTTGTACTCTTGCACCTGAAATTCACAGTTGCAATTTAGTTTAAATTTGTACCTGAAGGTCACATACTTTAGAGATTTTCAATGGATCGTGATAACGGAGCATGAATGCGTCGGACTGTACTGTGTCCATGGCGAATGGAATTTGACTGCGTTTTGGAACCGAAAAATGACACGAGTATCAAAGGAGACACATCGTGTCGCAGGCAAATATCGCACGTGTTTGCCGGTAAGGTGCGCGCGCGAAGAATGTTGACGGTTTGAGATGGTGTACTTACTTTTTTTGTTGTTGAATCGGCCATAGTACGTCAGAAATTAATATTAAAACTAATAAAGCGGAATCTGTTTGGTTCGAATTGGGAACTTAACCTATACTACTTTCAGTTGGTAATGTGCGATCAAACCTCACTTGATGACGATTGTTGGAATTAAATCTGGCGCCAAATTTAAATCGAAGTAAGGGAAATGATACGAATTTATTTCCATGTGTATAATTCTCATACAGCGAACAAGAGAAACTTAAATTCTTAGGGCCGGTATTTTAGTTTAGTTTATTCCTAAAGAAACAATTGTCTCTATAATTGTAGCCATGGGAATAAGGTTAATCAAATATTGATATACCGTAGAAATATGCACGAGTGGATACAGAATCGTACGAGTACGATGCCAATACTCATTTGATGATTATAACGATGCGTATTACTAGTGCGTATAATCATGTACGCATATGACGAGTAATAATCGGCAACGGCACTTTTTACTTTACTTTTACTTTTAACTTGCATGTGAGCGCATTGTCATATAAACCCTATGGTTACAAGTCTGCAAGTAATAGCGTTTTCGATTGACTGCGCTAAAGCACTCTCAGAACATCTCCTCCCTTATTATTACAAGAGGGTGAAATAAGATGAGAATACTTTGAAAGTGCTCTAGAGCAGTCAATCGAAAACGCTATTAAATTGCACAACTAAAAATTGCATGACAGATGATTACTAATAATGAGTAATATCGTTATGATGTTCACGATGCCGTATTTACGATTATGTACTCGTATCGCTGTGTAAGATAATCGATGATTAAAAATCGGTTACATTTTTTCTTACTCATACAGGTTTCTTACATACCGGCATTTTAATCATAATGGTGTGTTTTGCCATGGTTTTATATATTTTGAAAGTATAGGAATGATTATTTTTAACCAATGATTTGCTTTGATTGACTTTTATGAAATCCAGTATTAAATTTCACAAGTCACTTAAATTTAATCATCGGTTAAAAATAATCATTCCTATGTTTTCAACACATGTAGGCTGGGTTGCATAAAAGTTTTAAGTGAGGATTAAATTGAAACCTAAGTTAGAATGTGACACATAATATGCTATACGTCATTTGTCTGTCTTAAACTTTAACTTAGACTTACATTTAATCCTTACTTAAAAGTTTTATGCAACCCAACCGTAACCAATAACCAAAGCAACGTTTATTTTAACAGATGATTAAATTTAAGTGACGTTTGTGAAACCAACCATTTTAACAACAGTCTGGTCTTGTAAATGTAAAGCGAGTTCTAATTGGTCCTGAGCGTTTTAAAAAATTTACATTGAATTCTTGTGCTCACGGCCGCCTGGATTAATGAAGCACGAGTGTTTTATCCGGCCGGTCGCATTTGAAAAAGGCCTGTTCAGCAGTGTTGCCAGGCCTAAGAACTTTTCATCACCAGTCTGACAGTTCAAAAATCACCAGATCAAGGACAACAATCACTAGAATAGGCTTTATTATGATTTTAATATTAACAAATTCAAAGCAATATTTAGTAGTTTTACTTAAAAATACAAAACAATTTTTTTTATTTCAAAACATGTACTGTTCATTTTTTTATTACATGCCGACCAGCTGCAAGTTCCTAAACTTACCAAACGATCGAACGACATAAATATAAGTAAAAAGTAATTTCTACGCGTTATGTTTTTTTTATACAAAGTGGTCAAGAAGAACAGTTTGAGTTGGCAATATAATTAAGAGCATTTTTTTTATTCGGCTATTTGCAACACTGCAACCGGATATATGTTTTGTTGATTTATTTGACGAAATCTGAACAGCAACAGACGTAGGTTTGTGATTGCGTTTTAGTTTGGATTTGAAATGTCAAATGACGTTTGTAAAGTTACGGCTGTCAGTGTCAAGTCGTCAACAACAGGAAGTTACTCCAGAGGGTTGCGTTCATAAATTATTCCCCCGAGAGCGACTTGGGCGTGTAATCGCATCTTTCTCACTCACGATTTTTAACATATTTTGCGTCTCGCTCAGTACGTGTCGAGACGTCTTATGTTTACATCATTTCCATGACAACGGGCGTATTTTTCACGTGCTACTTAAAAGTGGATTGACAACGGGCGTACTTTTCACAATCCACGTAAAAAATACGCCCGTAGTCATGGAAATTATGTAAACACAAGACGTCACCACATAACCGAGCGAGACGCAAAATATATTAAAAATCGTCAGTGAGAAAGATGCGATTACACGCCCAAGTTGCTCTCGGAGGTATAGTTTATGAACGCAGTACCATTTAAAACTAATATTCAGCATTGCCAACTCAAACAGTGTATCTTGACCACTTTGTAGTACTTCTTTTGTACGTAAAAGCCTTGTTAAAATTGTTTCGGCCAAAGAATTATTAATCAAATAAAAATCACCACATTTATCTAAAAAACAAAAAAAAATCTCCTAAGCACTAATAGTATAATTATCACCAGATCTGATGCAAAATCACCAGATCTGGAAACACTGCTGTTCAGTGACAGTTGTGGTCGGTGTGGCTCCCTCTGCATTGTTTTGATTTAAAGATATTCCGTTGCCATAGTTACCACGTCACTTTAGACATTTAATTTAAATATAAATTTGTAATTCTCAATTTGAATAATAAATCATAAATAATTATATTGAATTTTTATCTTCCAAAAATGCCAATGTGTTGTGTAATTAATTGCAATCCAGAAGGTACTGTTCCATATGACTATTTGTCTACAGATTTTGATTTAAATTGAAAGGGAGAGAGATTTTGGCAAATTTTACAAATTTTAAATTTGGTATAACAATCGTTTGTACTGGTAACAAATATAAATAAAGCTATCCATCCTGTAGATACTACACTTGTTACAGATTATTCTCTGGTTTGTAGCATTAACATTTCTGAGGATAGTTTTTTCTTCACGCAAAAAGTCGAAAAATGTTTATTGCAGGAGCCATACTTACCTTTTCTATTTAAGGTTCAATAACTATATACACAACTGTAATGCTAAATACTAACGAATACATTACAAATAATTTTAGCTTCCTACGGTCGGTTTTATAAATGCAAGTTAACTTTAACTCTGAGTTTATTGCCATAACAACAATTGTGTTCACAACAACAATTGTTGTTATGAATGTTTCCGTATGCTCTGAGCATGTCAATTTTATATTATTACGCAACTGTCCTACAATAATTTTTATGTCCGTAAAAAACTCAAAGCCTTATTACCACCTGCATCTACTTCAGAAAACGATCCTATAAAAGAAAACATAGTTGTTAATCAATCTTTTGAACATCTCAGTGATACAGAATTAGCATTTCTAAATAGAGCTTTAAAATTTAATTTACCACGGATATTGTTGCGAGTATTGAAAGCGCGATTAGTTCTTTGGATGAAATTAACAAAAACTTCATTAGAAATGCTTGCGAAATACAACTTGAAAATAATTTAAATAATTCAATGAAAACTGTACCACATAATGGATATTATAAAATCCTTGAGGGGTTAAGAAAGAAAAATTGTTTCTATTTTAAAACCGACAAGGATAAACAATCTAATAAATAACGGTCCGTACAAGAAACTACCCCGAAACCCTTTGCCAAAATCAATTAAAGCTGACAAAGACACGATTAAAGAATGTCCCAATCTTATTACCAAACAAAATAAATTTAAGATTAATGTATTTAACCCCACTGTACTCAAATTGTACGTCCTTCCCAAAATACACAAGGTGTTACCAATCGTGTCCGGTATAAACTGACGCACTCACGCTTTTTCTAAATGGTTGAATAGTGAGCTCAGTGCACTTCCTAATCCTCAAGATATTTTTTTCGGTAAAAAAACTCAATGAACTTTAGAAATAAGGTTAAAAATATATCTTTACAAGAAGGGGAAATTCTGGTCTCTTTTGATGTTCAATCGTCATTTCTCAGTGTGCCAGTACCTAAAACATTAACTTATTTGCGGGAACTACTGACACTTAATAATGTAGATAAAGATAGGTTGGATTACATCTCTTTGCTGGTTTCAAATAAATGGAGAGTTTTTTGAACTAGTTCAAGGGACCATATTGGAAACTGCTTGTCACCGTTTTTGGCCAATTTATTTATGAGTAAATTGGAGAATGACGTAAGAGAGGATAATCAGTATTTTCCAAGAATTTGGTTGCGTTATGTTGATAAGATTTTTGCTACTTTTGATACCAAGGAATGCAATTTGGAAGATTTTTAGATAAATTAAATTCTAAATTTGATAGTATTAAATTTACATACGAAAATGAAGAAATGATGCGATTCCCTTTTTAGATACTCGTATAATTAGAAACAGCAAAAATGACTTAGAAATTGACATTTACGATAAAGATACAAATACAAACCGGTTTATAATTAACGAATCACAACATTCTGTCCATAAACTCGCGGCTCTAAATTTCTTAGTAAATAGATTACTCTCATTTTCACTTACTCAATCCCGATATGATAAAGAACCTAAGTATATTAAGAATACTGCGGTTCATAACGGTTATACTTCTCAAATAGTAGATCTGTTGAGAAATTTTTGGCAACACTGGACTTAGTAGACATCGTGTAAGGGCAGAATTCAAGAGTGTTCCGAGCACATAAATAATAGCTGGTCTCTGAGAGGGTCGAGGAAGGACATATTGAGCGTAAAACCCAATAAACGCTAACTGAGATTTCTTGGCTTTTTGGGCTCGTTTGTGTGCACAAAGTGACATCACAAGTTTAGGGATGAGCTACCTGTTGTTCGGTACTTATGTCAAAGTCTGCAGGACTAGTTTGGAGATCATTTGCTACGTGGAGTATAGAATGTCCATTCTCAAGCAAAGCAACAGCCCTCGTTACTTGAACTTTAGTGAGTGAATGAAAGAATTTGAACAGAATCAGAAAATAACGTTTATGTTTATAAAGGGCTGCTTCCTTGGTTTTTTATAGCGTTTTCGTCGAAAACTATTAATTTGTTAGATAGTCTAGATACCCTTTGATTTATGACTACTTTTGCATTTGGACTCATTTAAAAGAAATGGGTCGAATAATGACAACATTTTTGTAGAAAATGAAAATCTGGAAAATCAACACCATAAAAACTTGCAATTTGCAATTCTAATGCAATGTTAGGTCAAAAAGCGATCAGAGGATGTCGTGATTTAAACTTTTCATAAAAATAGTAATTTAACAATTGCGATAAAATAGTAACCATTTATTTTGTGTATTTCAAAAATATTTCAGATGGAAACCTTCAATCACTGTTGATTATAAATACGCAGTAATAGCAACGAAACTGTTTGTGATTAGTTTGAATCACGACATCCGGCGATAACTTTATGACACAATTTTCTATAGGAAATTATTATTTGTATAGTTAGTTTGCTACTTAATAGGTCATTCCATACAAGGCGGCCAATCGTGCTGCCAAAGTATATTCAAAGTTTTTAAAAATTTTGTTGCAAATTGGTCTTGATTGCAGTGAACCCGTCGAGCAGCTGTACAGAGGATGCTCGAGGGGTTCACTGTAATCAAAACCGATTTGCAACCAAATTTTTAAAAACTTTCAATATGCTTTGATAGCACGATTAGCCGCCTGACTTATTAAGTAGCAAACTAGCTGCAATTTGTCACTTCATATACAAAGTTGTGTCATAAAGTGATCGCAGGATGTCGCAATTGAAACTCATCATTATTGTTACATTGCATTTGCGAATAACCTTGGACAGGTCGGTTTTGGTTTGCAGTGGAAGTCTCAAGCTACGCTTCTGCTGACGAGGCCCTAAATAGGGCCTAAACAGCTGTACAGAGGATGCTCGAGGGATTCACTGCAATCAAAACCGATTTGCAATAAAATTTTTAGAAACTGTTTGTGGTGTGAAATTGAAATTGCTACACATTCAGTAGTTATCAGTAATATACGGTTGTCGCTGAAAAAAACTGGCATACGGTCGAAAATCTAGTGATATGAATTAAAAAATTTTAAGCTTGTGTAGTTTGGACTTAACATTTACTCTGATATTAAATTCATAGCTATCGCTCTTATTGGCATAATCCCATCAACCTTTCGACAATTCGGTCCTTTTTAAATGTATTTAAATGGTACGGCACAAATGGTTTAAAAAAATTAAAAATTAAAAATTATGAAATATGAAATATTATGAAATTACGATGATAGCTAAGTTTAAAAAACTTTTTTAAGTTTTCTGGTTGCCATGATATAAATCGTTGCATTACAAAGGAAACATTTGGTGTATCAGTTTTTTTTTCGGATATAACCGTATATAATAAATTTATTTTTAAAACAACTTGATAAGCTTTGTTTGTTTAAAATTTTAAACCTTTAATATTAGGTATAACCGCTTACGTAATTCTGCAGAAAAAAGATATTAAAATTTCCCGTCACTAAATATATTAACTAATTGCTGAATTAATTGCAAGCGGTTTGATATAGTAAAAATCAGCAAAAAAATATTAAAAACGAATATTTAATTTTGTTTTCGTTTTGACGTCTTGTGTGGTCTACTTTTGCACTAGATCATCTCTGATAAATATACTACGCAAAATATGGTAATTCCCGCATCCTGAAGTTTTATTGACATTCCTGGGCTCCGTAAAACTGTCGAGTGTTTTAAAAAACCCATCGAAATTTATGCAAAAAATATATTTTCGAACACAACTTTACAATAGCCAATAAAATTATAATACCTGTTATTACAGATGTCGTTATTTTTATTATCAGTGTTGTACACGTGATAATGTGTTATGTTTTATGTTAATGAAGATGTTTTGTTTCGATGTTGAAAAACAAACTGTTGTTGACTTGGAGATACCAGATTTTTCAAAAAATTAACAAAATTTTGAGTTTAAAATATTTATTGCACAAGTTTCGTACAGCAAAGTTTTAATTTTGTCTATAAATTAACAATTTATTCTAATGATGTTCCGATATATGTCATCGTACAGATCACCGGTTAGACGCCCCCGGAATAACCAGAACATTAAAGCTAAACCTATAGTTTTTGACTATTGCACTTAATACTAAGGTTGATGTTTCCGCATTGAGCATTAATTCGGACTATTTTTTTCATTCTAGCCCATAAGACACGACGTTGCAAATTATTTTATTCATCAGTTTTCAAATGAATATAAATTATGGTAAACTGGAATGAATAATAATTTTGAACGTGCTTGTATGAATTAGGGCGAGAACCAAAATATTTAAAACTTTCTTGATCTAATCAGTTATCAGTTCCTGGTATAACTCAATTATGAACAGATCCAACCAGATTGTGATTCGCTTGTTTGAATAAACCTAAATCCGTTTGCTACGAAACATCAACAATAATTTAAATACCTAAGAGTATAATACAAATGATGAATTAGTTTATTTGGCAAGGAAAGTACATATTTATCCACTGCATGCCGTGATGATACAAGACACCATGAGGGAATGAAAGAAACTAGAACAATAGTGATAAATTCAGATCACAGATGATGAATGATGACTCCTCATTGAGCAAATCAGATGAACATATGATGATCGAGGAGGTTGACAATGTGATGTCTTATGCTTGCGCACTGTCGATGAATGCCCTGTTTCTTAGTTTGGAGTCGCTCGAAGTGTAGCTTTTGCCGATGTGTTTGCTGATACTACCATTCTCATAGAGATCGGTTTGGATGGGGAAGCAAATCCCGATGCCTTTGGAAATGTTCTTATTCGACGTAACTGGTTTCGAGTTTTCATCCTGTAATAGAAGAAGTAAATTTTCAGTTTTATGTGATGTTTCTATTTAACAATTTTATTGCAAATCGGCGTTGATTGCAGCGGATACCTCAAGCACCTTCTGTACAGCTGCTTCCGCCCTATTTGGGGCTTCGTCGGCAGAAGCGTAGCTCGAGACTTCCACTGCAAACCACTGTACAGAAGATGCTTGAGGTATTCACAATCAAAACCGATTTGTGGCAAGGTTATAGGGGGTTATAGGGAGTCCAAATCCTCTTTGTCTTCATTTTCTTTATCCTTTCTTTTTTAATTATCAACACAAAACAATAAAAATTAAATGCACCATGAAAAGAGTAAAGATCAGCGTCGTATATTTTCGGTTGTTTCAACGTCGCGTGGTAGGAGCCCGAGGGGGGGCTAAAAATTTGAAGTTCCGTCCACTGATTACCAATGACTAACGTCCTCGAGTTAAATTTAGCTTATTTGTTCAGTTTGTTAACTCGTTATTTATATTTGCCGAAACGAATGCGACTCGACTTGTTCACTTTAATTAAGCAAGTATTAAGGCCATGATTTGTAAAAAAAAATAACTTCAGGTTAATCATCCTGTTAATGTCAGGGGTAAACAATTCTAATTGAATTAATTATTAAATATAAATAATAACAAGGAATATAACTACGTAAAACTTTTTCACAGTGCTTTTTTATGAAGACGTGAAGCGATTACTGCAAATCAGTTTCTTACATAATGTTTGTTGTGACGTGTCAGTTCTTTTGGTTTCTGAATGAAGAATAGATGATGACTTTTACAAAATTTTAATTTTTTTTATGTCGATAGCTATGATTAGATGTCTTACAGAAATGTACTCTTAACAATGAAAAGCTTTTTTTTTGCAACATTATGATTCGATGAATCGATAATTAGAGAATTTATTTTTCGATTTTAAGATTCATGGTCACAGAATTAATTAATTATTCATAATTGTTTGGAAGATGACAAGAGCTTTTTTGTTTGATCAAAATTCCAAATTTTATATGATCTGCAACATTTTCTTTCTATTACAAAAACGACTGATGATGTCATGTTTATGGAGGAGTTACGATAACATGGTTCTTTTGTGAGAACGAAGAAATATGTAGAATATCAAAGGAAAAATAAATGTAATGGTAAGCACAAGGTGTAAGAACTAATTTCATACTGCGAAATAAATCTTTAAAATAAAAAGAGCGTTTTAGTTTTCTTGGGCGTAACAAAATCTATAATATAATAGAGATTTTAGAAAAGTAAACCAAAACTATCCACTGGTATCATAAGAATGAGAGTCAATCGTAGAAGAAGAATTGATGTAAAAGTATTAATGTGTTAGGTGACAATTAAAGAATTTTTAATTTAATAAACGAATATTTCTACAAATAAGTAACAATATAAATATTATGATAAATTCAGAGGAAAGCAATATTAATATGTACAGTCGCGAGCAATAAATTTTAGCCGTCATTGATAGTCAAAAATTGATACCTGACTTGTATTTTATTAAAAATAAGGAGACTGATATCTTAATTTTGAATACAGGGAATAAATGATCTTTTCAAAATGTAATTTATTTTCGATACTTTTTTGGTGAAAGAATTGGAAAAAAATCGACGTGAACGAATTAGAATTTTAGATATTATATGAAAAAGAGACAGATTATTATCGACGTTTCACAAACTGCTTGTTTGCTTTTTCAAAGTGAATTTAATTTATTAATTCATTTAGGATTTATACAAAAAGACGAAACTGTACATAAAATTTGTCTTAAAAAATTGAAGATAAATTATTTTTATAATGTTGGAAAAAAAAGATGTTTTTTAGGGCACCCTATACATGGTGGCTAGAACGACGAACGCTTTGTGGTCGGACAAGGTCGGGCTCCTCTCTGCATTTTCGTCAGGAGCCCGATTTTGTTCGACTGCTGAGTGTTCGGCGTTCTGGATGCTCTTTAGCTTTGGTAGAGGCTTTAACACTTATTGCACAAAGCATTTCTGCATTTGTAGAACTTATTTTTGTTACCAGTAAATAAAAAAAAAATAAATAACATGCAGTTCTAGCTAAAAACTGAAAAAGTTATTAAATTCTAATTTTTTTAGTTAAATCTTCTTTTTAAAACACAACTCTTTGTTCTTGAACTTTTCCATGGAAGTCAATAATCGAGTGTATACTTCATGAATTTTTTTTTAATTTTAGAATTTTTAACACCATTAGATAAACAAACAAATTTATATAAGTACAAAAACATCTTCACTATAAGTTCCGTTAAAATTAAAAATAGACGTTCTAAAATTAAATTCGCTAATTCAATGACTTAATTTATAGCGGAACTGTTAGCACGTAGTAAAACATAATGGACCACCTGTTGATACCCGATGGTAAAAGTCACGGTCACGTAAAAATTCGCTCGCTTATTGATGAATAAATCGCGTGAGTTTCGTATAACAGTTACCTCCTTTGTCTTCATTTTATCGGCTCGCTTTTTGATGTAGGTCTGCTTGTAGAAGTCCGAGAAAAGGAAGTAGAACATCACGGCGTGAAGGCCGATCCACCAGACGAAAGCCTTCGGATAATTGCAGTCTATGAAGAGGAGTTGGAATGCGTGCACCATCACCAAGATGAATTGGATCTGAAAGGAGAATTAACTTGAACTGAGAGATCTGAGAATCTGAATTTGTTATTTCTTTTCTTGAATGTGTAGCATTTTGAACATCAGTTATGTTTCAGATAATAAGTTTCCAAAAGGTCTTAATATTCATCGGCTGTAGAGTCCTAAAGGTCATAGTTTGAGCCAAGTCTAAAAGCATTTTCAGATATAAGTCAATATAATTTATATTAAAATATTTTTAAGAATGATAATTTATGGAAACTCTTTTAATAAAATAATGTTTTTTTATTTAAATGACGTTTTGTTTGAGGTAAGGTTACATTATAAAAAATTAGTAAAGGTATAATCAAAAGTTACCTAGAACCAAAAGACATTTTGGAAGCACGTTATTTAAAATTCATGTTTCGTTTAAATTCTTTGATGAAGTTAGAGGAAAATAGAATGAAAATCTCTATTCAAAAGGAAGTAATTTAATGAGTTTAAAAATAGATTGAAAATCTAGTGTAATTTACGCCTAAAACCGAACCTGGGTGGAAAATTTCATCATTAATTATGTAATATATGATGATGGAAAAATTTATTTTCGCGGAAAAATGCCATTTATGTTTGCTTGCTACGTAATGTTTTGAAATTGCATGTACGATTGAAGACGTTATCGTAGCGCTGAATCATTTTGTTGTTTTTTTAAATTTTTTATACATTTTATTATATTTCCTTATAAACACACATCTTTCTTTATAGTTTTTCAAATGCTAATCGGTATTTGATATTTGATTAAAAAAGTAGTTTTTAATAGATAATAAGAATGTTATGATTAAGATAAGTAATTTCAATGTGACCATCATTTCGAAGGAGGACTTCCTGCTAAGCAAAACTATACCTTTTTGTTGAAAAGGTATACTATTAACGCTGCTTACACCAAGTAATAAAATCTAATAAACATTTATGTTTGCTTCGATTACAAAAAAAATTATTTTGCACGAATCGAATTCTTAAAGAAATTCCTGATTTCCTTGCCACATTTCCTTACGGTTTGTTAAAAAGAATCAATTATTGAAAATTTAGAAACATGTGACATATCTATATTTTTATTAGATAATAGTCCCTTTATTTATGGAGGTTAAACGATAAATATAAATTGCTCGTGATTCTCGTTCTGTCCACAATAAAATACTACAAAATGTAATTAACATCAGAAATTAACTTTAACTTGAGTGTATACGAGGGTTGTCTTTTTAGTTTTGCATATAGTCATTAAAGCAAACACTAGATTGACTTAAAGTATCTTATTACTTTTCAAAGTATTCTCCACGCAGATTGATACACTTTTGCATATGTTGAAACCAAGTGGGAGATATAATTCTCATGGCTCGAACCGTGTTCGGATTCATGCCGGCTCCTTCGAATGGGGTTTTCTGCGTTTCCCCAGTTTGTAAGGCGAATGCCGAAGAAGAAATTATAACATCAAGTCGGCCGCAGCCGCCAACTGCCCCCCTTCCCGATAAGCTCTACGAGCTTGGGGAATTTATGGGAAAAAAGTATTAAAGCAATTATTCCAGTCCTCAATCGGGAAAGTAGTTAAAATTGTCATTTTGAAGGCATCGACTGCTTCTTCCGGCGACTGGAATCGTCGACCACGCAGTCTATTCTTGATCATTGGAAACGTAAAAAAATCCTTGGGACTTAGGTCAGGACTGTACGGAGGATGATCTAATAATTCGATGTTTTGTGTCTCTAAAAACTCAATTATCTTTCGAGCTGTGTGCGAACTCGCATTGTCTTGGTGCAGGATTATTCGACGTTGTGGGTTGTTTTTTCGGAGCACGGCGACTACTTCTGGCAAACAAACAGTTGTATACCAATCAGCGATAATCGTTCTTCGATCTTGTAAAGGAATTGTAGCTACATGACCTGATTTTGAGATAAATGTTGCGACCATCTTCTTCTCCACATTTCGGCAACGGATAACTTTGGTTGGATTCTCCTCATTTTGACACACCCAAACAGCGGATTGACAATTATTTTCGGGTGCATATGAATAAATCTATGATTCATCACCAATTGACGTAAACGGCTTTTTGTTCTTCAGTTAAAAGATGCGGGATCCAACAGGAAACCAACTTTCTCACACCCTATTCATCATGCAGGTTCTTTTGGATTGAGATCTTTGAAATGTCTAAGGATGTCTTAATTTCGCGATATGTCACATATCGATCTATCTTCTTTGATCAGCTGGCGCACAGCATCGATGTTTTTCTGGATGACTGGTATCCTTGGAAAGTCAATGAGACTGTTGCGTTGTAAAAAATGAATTCTCGGTTCAGTTTCACTTTTACAGGTGACTTGTCAACTTTATTGTGGCTAAATAATTAAATAATAATAATAATAATAATAATTAAATTTTGACCGTTAAGTACATCATAAATGTACTTACAAGGAGAAAGTATGAGTAAATAATCAGTCAATCAATTATTAAGTTATTAATCAATTAAGACGATCCGGGACTAGTCCTTGACAAATGCGCATGTGTTCTGCGATTATTGATATTTGTGGAGCGAGAAATCTAAGATTTGTCGTTGACTGTAATACTGGGATGTCCTAGTGCTAGTTATGTTGTCTATGTTCTAGTGTCACTAGGATGACAAGCTTGTTAAAATCTAAGAGTACTCGCTCCGCAAACGTTAATAATCGCAGAGCACATGCACATTTGTCAAGGACTAGTCCCGGATCGTCTCCGTGAACAAAGCTATTGATAAATGTGTGCCCTGTTTTAATGAAGTTGTTAAGCGATTTTAGCAATCCAAATCAATCTAAGCACAATGTTTAAAGCAAAGAAAGCATTATTTGTATGTATTTCATTCGTTTGTAACTTGATTATTATATTATAAAGAATTTGAACATTTAAAATATTATTAATAAAGGATGAAGTTGTTGTTAAACGTAACAATATCAACAGCAAATAGTTGAAATGTCATGGAAAAAAATTAAACAAATCTTGTCTGTTTAAAAAAACTGATTAACCGACATTAATAGGAAATAATTTATAAACTAACAATCAATTCCATATGAGCTTGACCTGCAAGTTTTGGCGCATTTATTCAACATACTCACAAGCAAAGGTAAAATATTCTAGTTTAATTTCCTGGTTATTTTATTTTAAATTACAAATTATTCAATGTAACACTTTTAGGTTCGTAATAAATTTACTCGTGACTTATGTTTTGGATGTTTATTACAAGTCTCGCCGGGGAATTTTACTATAAATTATCGACTTATTAATAGATTTATTTACGGAAAATTGTTTATGCGGAAACTTACGAGTAAAAGAAAAAATCCAGGTGTTATTCATTTTCGACTTGTTTACGTATTAACTGAATCAAGTAAAAATTTCACAAAATCGAACGAGTTATTTATTTATTTATTTTTTTAGTTTAAAAACGTTTTAATTTCTTTTCTGGAAAAAAGAATATACAGACTAGTTTGTTTTAATATAAAATTGTAGTTTGATATTCCCAATTTTAAGAATAAGCAATTTTAGGTGTTTTCTTGTACGGTGGACCATGAGGCGAGTATTTATTTCTCATTTTGCTTTTATACGAACTGTAACAGTTTTTCTATTGATCTTAATGAGAAATTCTTTTGGCGTAGATATTCGATATCAGATTAGGATTGAAACTTTAATTATACAATGATCATTCATCATATAACACCTCAAAGCATTTTAATTCAATTTAATTACGCAATTAAAATTATTATTATTAAAGAAACTATGTATAAACCTGGGCGGTGAGCATAATCTATGAAGTTATTATCTGGATATTGAAGGTTAATTATACACATCTCAGGGCAAATTAGGAAGTCGATAATCCTTGACACGACCTCAAACTCTTTCAAATGGCATTGCAATGAAAAGGTCAAATTTTATTAATTTATATATAATACGACCTAGAATTTCTCTCACATTTTGCCAAATCTAGAAGAAAGACGTGGGCCGCAATCTGCGGAAGAACATTCGAGATTACCTTGCCTAGGAGTGTCCGTGGGTTCAGAAAAGAACAAGGTTTCTATTTTTGTTTTGATTTATTATATATTGGCCGTGAAATTTACAACTTACCATTTGAAGTGCAGTTAAATATTTCTTCCACCATAAATACTTTTGATATTGAGGACCCAAAGCTGCGAAAAAGTAGTACGAATACATGATGATGTGCACGAAGGTATTCAGAAAGCCGAAGAACGTCGAGTGACCTCCAGGTGTGAATTTTACCCCAAACCACACGGACATGGGCATTACACCATGGTGGATGACGTGCAAGGTGGATATGTGGCTGTTCTTCTTCCGCAGAACAAAGAAAAACTAGAAATACCAGAGTTATACATTGCATTGTTCTTGATAAAGAATCGTACTTACCGTATCCACAAACTCCGTGAACTTAGAAAAGTAGTACCACCAACACCCTCTTACCATCTAAAATATATTTAGTATAAATTATTGAGTTTATCGAAAAACGAATTGACCTTACCCTTAAGGCTAACGGTGATGTTGAATAATCTACTGGTTCACACCGTAAACTGTAGTGAGACATCCAACCGGAAACGCAAGACTTAAATAGCAAATTAATCGTTTGTTTTTTAAAAATTGAATATGAGAGTTTACCTCATAGAATAACCAGCCACTGAATATCACTTGGAACAAATTGTATATGATGATGGGCTTCTTCAAGCTGAAAGGTTTCCTGTTCTCCATTAATTTTGGCCCTAATACTTTAACGATGTAAGCGTATGATAGGCACATGATGAGAGTCGGAAATGGAGAACTCATCAAGAACCAGTCCTTTACTCTTTGATCTAAAAAGAAAAAAAAATACAGACATTGTTTTGGATACAGCGAAAATTGTAAATTGTTTAATACAATGGCATGCATATTCATATTTGTCCTTTTAAAACGTAAATTTTATTTTCTTCATTTTTCAATAACTTATTAGCTTATTTCCATCGTTATGACCTTTCGGAAATAGAGTTTTCTTGGGGGTTGCTTGGGGAAACACTGACTAGCCAATAGCGGGGGAGATCTTAACAGATGCAAAGTAAATCTTACACTCAATTATTTATTTTTTTACCACATTTATTTAGAATGAATAGCTTAATGCTTCCTTATTAAAAAATATAAATTCTGTTTAGGATATTGGAAAACCAATTATATCTGTTTCATAGATAGCAAACATGTGCTACTTAAATATAGGAAATTGAAAAAATATATGGTGTCCTACACCTACCATCCTTCTATATAGAATGTTTATTTTTAGTCGATTAATGAGAAATTCGAAAGGGATAAATTAAACAAAAAAAAATTAAAGTTTCGACATACTATCGAGCACTAGGACTTACGGTTTTGTTAAAAGTGATGTCAACTTTCTTGTTTTAAATGGAACACTATATATTTTTACGTATTTGGAATCTGCATACCATTCCAAGAGAATTTGGTAATGTTCTTTCCATGACAATGAAAAGAAGACTTTTTTGGAAAGCATCAGTTTCTGCCAATTTCAAAGCACAATATCCTCAAAATCATTCTTTTTTTTAATTTTTAAACACTTATTAATATTGTTACGAATTCGAGTTACGCAGAAACCCAGAATCATAGAATCATAGATGGCTGACTATTACAAAACAGATTCAAGTACTCTTTGAGGAGTACAAAAGCTTTTCCAAAAGCATAACTTTATTAAATTTTAGGTAGTATTCGGCAGTCTCCTGCGATGGAAATTGAAGCCCTTTAATATGACAGGAAAAAAGATAAATTCACTGATTGTTGACGTTGGTAAAATAAATTCTTATAAATTGGAAGAATTAATTAAGGGTAAGACATTTAAGGAAAATTGTAAAAAAAAAATTAATTGACGGCTTAGATTACTGTTACATTAACGTGAGATTTGGCTGAATTGTTTAATAAAGCTTTTAAATTTTTGCAATAACGTCCACCAGTCTACACGAGTCTGCTGACTAAATATTTAATTTATTATGCACACAAGATGATCACTTCGCACATTATTCAGTAATAATTGTGTACGGTGCCAGTCATGTCGTTGATCTTGACCTTCGAAAACCAGGGGTCGTAGGCACCACTAGTAGGTATAGATATGCAAAATATTATTTGCATTTTGAGAAACAAGATGACTCACGTTATTCTGTTCGCTTGTTAAAATCAACAAAATAAATTCAAGTATACCTTATTGTTTAATTTAATAATTATCACAAAATTTAGCAAATTTTGTATATTTTTTCAAGAATCAAGTCAAACACGATATCCAACAAATTTTTAAATATGGAAATTTTCAAATTTGCTATAAAAACATTGTTTGGCCATTTTGTGAAGGCTGGCTTTTAAGCAGCAAACTGGTTGAAGTTTGTTATATCTCACAAGTTTTAGTCGCGTGATGTCGCAACCAAACCTGTTGTCCGTATACGAGTATCAATTTGAGAAGAACTTGGGCAAGTCGGTGAGATTGGAATTCTCGAGCTGCTCTTTTGATGACAAATAGGGCAGAAGCAGCTGCCCAGAGTATGACCGAGGAATTCATTGCCATCAAAATCGACTTACAATAATTTTTAATATTTGAATGAAAATCAACAATATTTGAAATTCCACTACTATAGCTCAGATGGGCTAGGACACTCGGTTTAATGCCTGCTAGATTTTTGGAATTAATTTCCTCATCTATTAGTAGTGATTCTTTTTCAGTTTTCTTGAAAAGTTGATATTCTTGCACTCCTTCATTAATAATTGAAGACAAATGACAACATTATTCATTCGGGAAAGTCTCGATTTATTTTTAATAATAATAATGAAAATAAAAAACGTCTTTATTGCATTTTTCAAAACATAGCAAAAGTATTGAATAGAATAAAAGGAAAAAACTTGATTGTAGGTAGTGGTACTGACGAGATTCAATGTTACCATAATCTGCTGTCAACGACCTTGTAAACTTACGAATTTCAACAATAAATAAATGAATGCCTAAACAAAAACTAAACGTAAATCTAAATCTCATTCTGTCTGTGAATGTAGACGCTCCATCCAACAGGTACTAACGAAAGTGAAGAAAGAAAATAAATATGTATTATTTTTGTATAACAGAAATACACTGCTTTTGAAAAGAAATCCTCGTAACATGTATAATGTGATTAATACGCATTATTTCATGAAAGCTCCAGCTGAGGACACTTTTTGTTAATTTTTTTTCTGCTCATTGGTGAATAGGACATTTTCAATAATCGGGAGAGCCATGATCATCATGGCAACTAAATTCTCTTGTTTAAATAAATTATTGAAAGTATCTACGCCATTGTCAACATTGTGTTGTAGTTGATTTTTTGTTTTCCAAACGTTTCCTAAAGATTTAATTTAATAATTTGTTTACATTTTGCCATTAATAAGTTGTTTTCATGGCTATTATTGCAGTGGATGCAGCAAGAGTAATTGCTTTGATTCAGGATGGTCGGTCTCAACGTTACGTTGCACAAGTTCTTGGAACTTGTCAATTATGTATCTCTAGAACGTGGAGGCGATTCTTGGAAACTGAATCTTACAATTGACGCCCTGGAACAGGTCGTCAAAGATGTACAAGCGCTAGAGATGACCATTTTCTTACCCTAACGATTCTTCGCAACAGGAATTTGACTGCTGTTCAAGTCAGAAATCGTCTTGCAGAGGTTCGAGATGTGCACGTAAGTGACAGAATGATCAGAGGATGCTTTAATGAAGCTAATTTAATGGCAAGAAGACCTGCACAAGGCCTAGAGCTTAACACACAGCATAGAGTAAGCAGACTTGCATTTGCTCGTGAACATGTTCATTGGAATATGGGACAGTGAAGTCAAGTACTCTTCACTGATGAGTCCCGCTTCTACCTACGAGCGCCAGATGGTCGTGGAAGAGTGTGGAGAAGGATCGGCGAACGGTATTCTCAATGTAATATTGTTTCCAGACTATCTCTCAACGGAGGTTCGATTATGGTGTGGGGCGGTATTTCTGCGAACGTACGTACGGACCTTGTTGTAATAAATAGAGGAGTTATTAACGCTCAGAGTTACATTGAAAATGTTCTTCAAGATCAATGTGATACCCTTTGCCCCTTTTATTGGCGACAATTTTATGTTGATGCACGATAATGCACGGCCACATGTCGCCAGAGTTTTTAATGAATTTCTTGACGCTGTTGGTGTTAACCGAATGCAGTGGCCCCCGAGAAATCCCGACATGAATCCCATCGAACATGTCTGGGACATGTTAGGAAGGAATATTAGAGCTCGCGTCCCCGCCCCAGCTACCCTAGAAGAATTATCAATGGCGCTTCAGCAAGAATGGGATCAACTTGACAATTTAGCGATTAGGCACTTGGTGGAGTCGATGCCACAACGTATACAGGCTTGTGGAGGCAATACTCGATATTAATTAATTAGGAAGATTGAAATTGTGCATTTTTCTTTAAGTTACAATTTCATCAATTTCGCAGTTTTTATTACTTTTATTAAAATCTTGTTTGTTTTATTTATTTTTGGCCTTATTTGATGTACATCAACAAAGAAAACTATAAATAACAATTATTAGTTGAAAATTATATTAAAAAAATTTATTGTCGCAATGAATTACACAATCCTCAAAGTGAGTCGCTTTTTGTGCCGGTGAGTGTATATGTCTCAAAGATTACCACTTCAAACTTTTTGCTCAACATTTAATATACACATGAGCTTTATGGTCATTTTCATCGAATATTCGAGTTAAGCTTAAGCAATGTTTATATTAAATAATAGTTTATACAGCATGGCGTAAATCACATTTTATAAACACATCAGTTTCAATCAGAAAATTCATTTTAGGAATTAATTAATACGTGACTGCACATGTTTAATAATTTAAGTGATTGTGTCTGATTATTTATTGGAGCAAGCTTGTTAACTTAATCGATTTCGTGAGTACTGATAGTAAATTTCACTTTAACACGGGGACCACACGGTAACGTAATGTGTTATGTGTGTGTGAGTTGGCTAAACAGACACCTTGACACAGTTTCTTCACTTAAGCTTTTTACGATCATCCTAGTATTTTTACGATCGTTATTGTTGCAACGCATTAAGAAAGGTATTAATTGTAAGACGCACGCAATCAATTTCCACATTGTTTCCGGGAAATGGAAATGGAAAGATAATTGTACGTACTCAAGTTATTCAAGAATTATGAAAATTAAAATTAAATCTGACAAGGAGATCGGGAAATGTAATACAATTTCTTTTGTTTATTTTTTGAAATATCAAGAAAGTAGTCATTCACAGTTTTATTAACACTTATAAAGTTGTAAAATTTAATAAATAAAACTTATATGTTGTAATTTTTTTCACCTTGCCATTCGAGTAATGGATAAAATTGAGTACTGAAATGCAATAAAATTTCTTACAAAATGGGAAAAGTAATAAACATTAGAAAGTTTGCCGTTTGAGGTGAATCTTGTATCTCTTACAAAACCATAAAATTTTGGTTAAATCAGGTTAAGTGAGTTTGAATGCGTGACCTTTACACTGGGATGCTAAATTTTGCAAGCACATCCAAAAATATTAAAAAATTTAATTAATTTATGAATATTGATATCTTAGTGAAGTTCTAGATATTAGGCAAGAACGTGCGTTCAAAATAATTATGAACTTTTAAATCTGTTAAAGGCAACCCAAAACGCTTACTATTTCTGATAAATAACGTAGTAGTTTTGTACAGTATTCGCCAAAAATAAAAAAAAAAAAACTACTAAAATATGTCAATATCGTATTTATAGGAATGTCAAGGAGAGGAAATTATTGAAAGAATTGCTGAATCTGAATTTAAAGACTTAGATTTATCATTTTGACTTTGAAAGTAAAAACAAGAATTTACACATTGAAAACATTTATGGTTTTTAATAAAACAAAAATTATTTTATTTTTTCGATTAATATAATTAAGGCAGTAAAATTTTTAATAATATTGCGGATTCCACCAAGAAACACATTTTTGGACGTTGTGGAAGAGTTGTTCTAGTATGACAACACGTCATTAGGATTCCACTTTCCGACTACATCATTTTTAGAAACTTAAAAACAGGCGATTTTTAGACAACGAAAAATGGAAATGAACTTGAATAGCAAGACATAAAACTTTCTGAAGGGGTTGTATTCTCTAATTTTCAAAAATATAAATTTGGATGGAGATTATATTGAAATATAATTGTGGCGAAGGACATTTTGAATGTGTGAGCAACTTTAAAGCTTTGCACTTTTTTCCTTATGAAAGTTTAAGAAGATGAACAAAGAGAAAGGAAGTTGAGAATAATTTTGCTTGAAAAAGAACCGAAAATAGTGGAAACATAAAGTATAAAAGAAAATATTGTACTCATAAGTACATTATACAGTGTGTGCCCAGATTTACTTATCATATGCAAGTCTTTTTTTAACAATAATAACAAACAAAATTGTAAGCAATCCAAACAATAATTATTCATTTTAATTACGTAGATGTTTTTGCAATTAATAAATTCTTTTTAACAAAAAAATCAGAACTATTCTAAGATAATCGAACCAGTAATAACTCATGCAGTAAAATTTGGACCGAAAGTCGGCTGGATTGCAATGGTATCCCCGAGCACCCTCTGTATAGCTATTTTGGCCCTAATTGGGGCTTCATCAGCAGAAGCGTAGCTCGAGAACTCCATGGCAATCCCGACGACCAACAAGTTTATGCAAAGATAGAACGTAAATACAAACCTTCCACACGGTCACGACCGAACGATTTTTCTTCTAACCTGTAATTGTCGCAACTTATGCAATAGTTTAGAAGCAAGCAAAACTTTTCTACAAAATCAATTTCTGCGAAAAAATAAAATAAAAAGAACTTCCATATGGTAAATAAACTTTGGACACACACTGCATATGCAGTCTTTTGTAAATTGCGTTCTATTTTTTTTAAATTTATTCTGCTGCGCCACGTTGAAGACTTGTGTGTCTCCCCTTCCCCCGAAGGGGACGCGCCCCATAGTTTGAGAAATGCTGGTCTAGGAACTAGCAACGTTGAGACTTATAGAATTTTTTAATGAAAAATTTGAGTTCCTCCGTGTTACAAAATCGGTCTCAGTCACTGACGTTAGAATCTGGTTGACGAACCCGTATCTTAGGGGCAGGTAGCAAAACTTCCCTTGAGATAGGTTAAATAAACATTACAATATCAAAGATCTTCTTTTTAATTCAATACCTATTGCCATTGGTAATATTGTAATTATATTGACAGACCATTTTGAATTTGCTATGACCATGCAAGATTGATGTAATGTACTAAGAATGCGTACTCACACTTCACATTATAATTTCAAGTATGGTTTTTTTAATATATTATTATATACACTAAATATAGAATGTATTTAGAATGATGACAAAAATTCGGTTTTTATCATGTCAACAGGTCGCAAAAAAGACTTGTTTTATAATTATTGCATACAGGCAACCATAGGACTTAGGTACTGGCACCCTTCATCAAACTTACCCTACAATTACCTGATAAATTCAAATTCGTTATAAAATATAGGATGTTTCATTTAAAATAACGAAGTTACATATTGCACAGTGAAATTTAGACACCTGTATATTTCAAAATTATTTTAAATTATGCATGGCTTGAAAGGATGATCTTTTGTATAAAACATTTTTTCATATATTAAACAGGAATAGCGTTATTGAAGAAACCCAGTTAAATGCCACAGGCTGTGTATATATTATAATTATGAGTATGATTAGGTGGTTGTTAGATTTCATGAAGTGTTTTTAACTTGGTCGTGCGTGCACTTTTTAATTATTTCTTAAAACGAAGCAAATTGTAAGTTCTTTTGTAAAAGAGTTCTTAATATTTATAAACATTTCTGTTTAAAAGATAATGATTTGAACATCAGTTAAGAGAAACTTTCAAGGAAATGGGTTTGCCTTTTATAACATGTATCCTCTCATTCGAGTTATTTATCCTAAGTAGATTTTTTTGACAGATGGAAAGTTGATTAGCACATTTCCAATGAAAATAAAAATCAATTCGAAAGGGTAGCATTATTGTTAATGGTGATATTATTTAAAGAGTAGGTAATAGTAAATATACAAGTTTTTTTTTTTATGTTTCGGTTAGGAGCAAATTAAAAACTTTTTTTTCTAGCGAACGTTAAAGTGTGCTTTGTCCAACTCAAAACAGTCGATAAAATGGAATTTTAACTGCAAGGGTAGATAAAGTAACACTTTAACAGCAAGGGTAGATAAAGTACTTTAATTTTTTTATTATTTTTTTATTTTTCGTATTAACCATAGCAACAACCCACACTACTTACTGGGATCATGATCGTACAACGCGATTTTGAGACGTGATTGCTCTCTTTATTTTTCTGCGAAACTGTTTAAATTTTGTCTTTAACATTCGCTATAATAAAAAAAAGAATGTTACACACGATGTTAAAATTTAATTATCGACTCGTGAAAATTAATTAAACGTTTGCACTCATCGATAAAAATCAGTTTTACCGTCTTGTATAACAAATAACTATTTTTCAGTGCTAAGCTCTCGCTAAAGCCTACTAGCTTCTTCAGAGCATTCTGTATCAAAAAACACTTATTATTTAAAGAATTTAAAAATATTTCTTCTTAAAGATGACGGTGCATTTTCTTCAGTTGGAACAACGGTTTAGAGAAATTTTCAAGGAAATAAGCTCAACAAAACTTAGCACGCAATTGCTGTTTGCATAATCGATTCTTTGATGAGCGGCTTCAACAAACAGATTTGTCCAGATTTGCGTAATTTCATCGTAAATTATGTATGTACAAACGAGCGTGTTTGCAGCGTTGAATCATTTCAATCCCTAGAATATCCAAGATCAATAAATTTGGAATTTTCTCAAAATAAATAATTTTAGAATATAGGATACCGTATTTTTAGAAGTGCTCGTGAAATTCCTAGAAGGTGCTGCAATAATTCGGAAGGAAAATTTCCTTTTCCTTTTTTTTGAAGGCTCTCAGTCTCCTAGTTTGTGCTCGCTATTTATTTATTTCTTGCATATAGTTTGTTTTTTAATCTGAAATTATAAAAGCAAAGCAAAGGTTATTTGAAACAATATTAATTTTCTTTCGTTAGAAATGTTAATTGAGCAATGAATAATGTTTTCTGGTTAATTTGCGCATTAATTGTTGTTTGTTGCCTGAGATAATGTTGCGAACATAATTAACATTTAGAAGCGATAATGCTTAAGGTGAACTTTATGGTGCTATAATTTAGCTCATGAAGACGTTATTATCCATCAAAACAAGTGCCTAGGAAAATTCTGTTTGCTTCTTAATATAAAGCGATGATAAATGGAATATTTAAATTAAATAATCGTGAAATGTGAAATCAACAAGCGAAACTTGTAAAAAAATTGAATTTATCTTTATTGTTAAGTTTAAGTATAAACTCAACAATAAAGCATAATCCACAAACTGGATGCTTCTATCTGTTTTTTTTTATTTCATGGTTCTAAAGACCGTGCTCGCGGTGGTTTCAGATTTGGTACATTCTTATATATTTATTATTTCCTGTTTCTTGCACATCTCGAATTTTTTGTCACTTTTGTACTGTTTCCTGGCTTTTTCCGACTGGCATTCTTTATAGAATTATTTTCACTTTATCTTTTAAAACAAACTTGCATTATATTTCAGCCATCTTATCCTTGATACCTGACTTTTGCAGTTCACTCTGGTAATTTGAACAGCATTCTTAATTCTTTTTTGTTTCTGTTTTTCGTATTCTTTCTCTTCTAAAATAGATTCATATTTTAGTAGATTTAAAATTTGTAGTAACTTTTATACTCGTAGTCCTTACTTTTGCATTTATATTTCTAGCATTACTTTATTTCTTCCTGCATTCTATGTTGTCCTAATTTAATACTTCTGATTAATCTCCTTATTTTTGAGTTCTTTGTATCTTTTTCTGTAATTGTCTTAACTAGTGGAACAGTCGTCATTAACTATTTCTTGCATATTTTTCAAACGCGCAATGGGACACAATAAAATTTAAACGGATTGAATTTTGAGAATATGTTTTCAATGTAAATATAGAAATCATTTTTTAAACATACTGTGCGATTCAAAATTATTTAAATAAGGGGAGGCTATGGAAAATCAACTTAGAGTCTTAGTTTAATTAATACAATTAACTTATTGATCATCTGTCAAAACTGAAACATCAAGATACATTTTTATTGAATACATAAGGGTTTGCTAAAACTCTTTAATATGATAGCGATCAAATTCAAATGCCACGGGATTGCTTGTTAAACAATGATACAGTGTTCGAGAGCGTTTAAACAATTAACAGATTTGATAGGAGTCAGAAAGCAAATGTCAGACTAAAAGTTTTGAATCAAGCTCCTTTCATCTAAATATTTTTGAATTGAACAGTATACAGTGTGTCCCAGATTGAGTAGGCTACCATGGGTAACATTCTTATTAGTGAAGATAGAGATTTGGTTAAATGGGCAATATTTTGCAGTTTTATATGCTGATTCAGATTCCGTTGAGAAAATTTGAAAATTCCGAATAGTTCAGATATTATCGCAGAAAAACTGAAAATCGTTATTTTCTTTAATGTCCAATACTTCGCAAATATAAAAAATATGAAAAAATATTTCATATAAAAGTTACTATGTTTGATAAAATACAGCTGAAAATTAAGTCAAAATAAAATTCAAGATGGCGGCTGTCAAGATATTTATAGCAACTTTCTTCCTTTAAATGTTTCGATTTAAATTAGATCGATTAAATAGCATTTTTTTTCTCGTTTCAATCGTATCACAACCTATATCACAACCGTGTATCACAACCCATATTGGATTTTACATTGTTACCTAATAATTTTCTTTATCTTTTTAACCATCTTCCACAAGCTATATCAAAGGTTTTGGCTTTAAAAAAATTGTTTTTTAGTTTTAAATCAAGTAGCCACGAATTATCAGAAAACAACGACTGCAATCACCTGTCATTAAATTAAATTTTCGAGTGGTGTATTATTCAGTGTTGTAATAATTATTATAATTAATTATAATTATAATTATTAAAAATGGCAAAATTTTGAACAATTGAGCAGTATGATACGTTTTGTACCTACAATAAATGTTATAAGAACCCTGGTGTTGCTGCAGAAACGTATTATAATAGTTTCCCAGAAAGAAGACAACCAGACGTTAGGATTTTTAAAAGATTGGATGTAAATATGCAGCAATACAGATCTTTACAAAAAAAAAAAAATCGAAACAATGTGGCAGATGAAGAAAATAATTTATTAACATTAACTTGTGTGGCGGCCAATCCTAACATTTCAACCCGGAAAATAGAAGCACAAGTTAACGTGTCAAAATTCAAGGCATCGAGGATATTAAAGAAACACAAGTTTCATCCTTACAAACTACAAATTGTTCAGACATTAAGACCAAATGACCATTTTGCAATTGACTTATAAATAAAATAACCGAAAATGGTGACTCCATCAACCACACTTTATGGACTGACGAATTTTGAAATACTGGGTCATTTAATCGTCATAATGAGCACCACTGGACCTTGGAAAATTCACATGTAGTTGTTCCACGGCGAAATCAATTTGGCTTTAATGTTATTTGTGGAATACTGGGAAACCGTTTAATCGGTCCCATAATATTTAATGGCAATTTAACTGCGCAACGATATCTAGAAATTTTTCAAACACCCCTGGAAGATTTACTGGATGATCTGCCTTTAGAACAAAATTTTCAGATATGGTACCAGCAAGATGGTGCTCCTGTACACAACGCTGGAGATGTGATTCATTATTTGAATTATCGTTTTAATAATAATAGGGTAACAGTTAACCAGTGGCCACCTCGACCGGCCGATTTAACACCTCTTGACTTTTATTTGTGGGGCACCGTAAAAAAAAAGGATACGGGAGTAGTTTTAATTATCACAACTATGAAGAATTGCGTGAAGCACTGGTGCATGCATTTCTTACTATTTGTCGCAATACCCTGCAAAATGTCACCAGGAGTGTTATAAAACGATGTCGAATGTGCTTAAGGAATAATGGCCAGCACTTTCAGTATTTATTGTAGCTTGTTTTTGTTTTGTATTGTTTTATATTTTGTAAAGGCAACCCGCTTACTTGATTTAAAATAAAATTATTAAATTTTTTTAATAAGCCGTAGGGCTTGAGTGGGTATTGCCAAATGGCAACAAGTTTGAGTAAGAATCTGGAGAATTATTTTCTAATTTAGCGAAATCTTGAATGGTGTTCGGAAGATTATTTTTTAATGTTTTGAATTTTTATACATCGTGTACCAGAACTCGCGCCCCAGAGAGCAAGGGCTTGTGCATACAGCAATGGAGATAGTAAATTCGAAAACTAAAATTGTCTATGTTAAACTGTATTCGAATGCAGACGAAAAAACGGTAGCCAATACCGATAGCTCTCACGTAGGTAAAACATAGGACCTTTAAATATTACTAGGAAACGGTCGAACATCTGCTGTTCTGCTTTTGGGATTGGCTATTGCTTATTATTCTTAACTTAGTTATCCTTTACGTTAAACAATTTTAGTTTTTGAATATGTGTTCCGTATTGCCACTGACATTTGCCATTGCTCTCTGGGACGCGAGTTCTGGTACACGGTGTATTAATTTCATCTACTGACGCGAAACTAAGGCACTTGACATAACATTGATGACAATTGTCATTACAGTAGTTAATAAACATAAAACAAAATTCTTTATTCTTGCGAGCAGATGGAAAATGAAAACGTTAAAAAATAATCAGTTTAATTTTTCTAAAATTTCGGAATTGAGAAAGAGTAACAAATAATCCATAAACGTAAGTAGTAAGACCTTAAAAACGAATTGGCGAATTCATTCGTATAGGTAAGCGTCCACTGATCGCCAACGGACACATTGGAGGCAATGCATGGATCACATTTCAGGATACTTTATATTTGCCATAAAGGTAAGTGTCCACTGATCGGCAACGGATGCAACGAACGGATCGCATTTTAGGATACTTTACGTTATTTGCTATAAAATTGCGTTCACCTATCCGCAATGTACGAATCGGACGTCGGCAATGCCGATACGAATTCCGACAGGAACAAAAATTGCGATCCGTCAGATGCGTACACCCTAAATTTTAAGCTTTTTTCTCAGTTCTGCCAACAGGCAACTAACGACAACGAGTTCTTCATCATATTCTCGACTTTTGGGGTTAATTATTATCCTTTGCAAGAAGGGGAAAATATTTACTCTTTGTTTGATACGTAATATATAGAGGGATGATCCTTATTCAATGGACGCAGTTGTCAAATAAATGCGATCCGTGTGATGCGTCCGTTGCCGGTAAGGGGACGCTTAGGTTATTACTTCAAAAATTGTAACTTACCACTTTTGTTGTCCATTAGATCGTGGTAACTATCTATTATATGTGCCACAACTTGAGCCATCGTGTATCTGAAAAAAAAAACACTGATGTAAGCAAAAAGCCTTGACCTTGCTGTTTGGGAATTTTTAAAGGAAAACAATTTGAACACTATATTATGCATATTTAGAAAACAATACGAATTGACGTAAATCAATCAACGAATTTATAAATATAGATACATACGTAAATTAGTTTGATCGACAGCAGCATAATAATGAACACTTCATTAATTGGGCTTAAAAAGGAATTTATTCTATGGTGTGAAAAAAAAACTTCGCGCCCGCAATAATTGCGATAGGATGTGATCGTGATCATTTTCGGAGTAAAATCGATGACGCTTTCTCGGTTTTAAATCGCGACCTGCGCGAATATATTTATTTATATCTAAAAATAAGTATAATTTACGACTGCGCTAACTTAAACCAGTAATCCGTTTTTATCTTCCACGGCGATAAAAAATCTTTGATAATATTCATTCACGGTTTAATCTGAAATTATTTCCTCTAATATTTTTGTCGTTAATGTGGATGATTGTTTTTAATTTGTGCTCCGTTTTTGTACTTATATATATTTAGACAACTAGATAAATAAATAAAATGAAATGATCCAATTAAGATCATTTTTTAGAATTTTCGGTAAATGCACTAGTAGACATCGGGAGATTTTGCTGCATATCAAAATTCAGTATAAAACTATAGCGTAACATAGCCTACATTCAGCGGTAATATTTACAGGAATTTTGTCTGTGAATTCTGAAAAATGACCCGAGTTCCATATACTTAAAAATTACCAAATAATTAATTACACATTTATTAAGGGTTGACAAATTGTCAACTTTGAAAACGTGACATAAAACTAACCATTCACATTTACAAATTTGGTAATACTCAAAAATTCTTAATGATTTCTTTGCGAATGACCGGTTATAATTTGGACGTTTTTGCGAAAGTAGCTTACAGTGGTACAGAAGTTGCCCTCTTGAGTTGTCATGTTTAAATATTTACCGGTTATAAATTTCATGACCTGGTACTTGAGGTGAGTTAGTAGCGGTTAAACCGATAAATATGAAATTAGCGTTAAACATGACCAATTAGTAAGGATAGCTCGTGTTGGTGCCTTTAATGTTCATACTACCATTTTTAGATTCAATATGGCCGTTATCATCGGGCCTTCATTTTATTGCTACTAGATGTTACTGGTTGAAAAAGTGGCACGGATAGAAATGATTGCAAGTAAATCATAGAATGCGATGTTGTTCACTAAGAAAAATAAATCTTTGTAGTTAATGAATATGCTTTAATCTAACGAAAATATTTCTTTCAATAGTAGCAAAGATATATTTGTTTCGGGATAAATTATTTATTTTTTAAAAATAAAACTTTGAAGTAAAGAAATTTTTCAACATTTCATTCAATAAACATAACATTAATTCAAAATGAAAAATTAATTTGTTCCAAATAATATTAAAATTTAATAGGAAATTATCAAGTTATTTCCTAGAAGAAAATTTGTTGGGCTCAATTAACGTTTTATATTTGAATCAAATATCTACCTATTTACATCTACATCAGGGTATATTATAGTAAAAGATAAAATATATTGAATAGAAAAAATCGTTTTTTCAATTTGAATTTTTTTTATTTTCGTACTAAGAAATAATACAAAATAAAAATATAGAAAAAAAATCTTCATGAAACATTTTGAATCATTTGGTCTTATAGCGAAATACCTCATATTTGTATTTTTTATCTGCCGTGACTCTTCATAAACTGCCGGGATTCACTAGTCATATCGTGAATGAAAAGTTTCAGACGCTATTTATGCCCGTATTCCTTAAGGGACGCTTCATTATCCAGTTCGTTTTCTCCAATGCAACAAAAACTGTTTTCACGCAATCAGAAAACTGCGTAGTTTACCTATCTTGTAATAAGATCGATTTATTACCCGAACTTATTACGAGTAGCATGAAAAATGTCCACTAAACTCGAAAAGCCTCAGTTCACTAAAAGTTCTGATACAGAAGCAGCCATTCTTCTGACGCCAATTAAATAAAGATCACAAAAATGGTGTGACAAATTGCGACTAATATTTATGCGAATGTACAACGGTAAGATTGGGGGTAGCTGGTGGGGAGACGATGCCACATGTGATTGCGATTTTGGAATAAAGAAATGAGATTTTTTTTCCGCCAAATAACAACAATTCTTTATGATAACAAAATTGTATTCTAGTGAAATATTTATTGATTTTTATCAGAATGTGGCACATAAATTTTGTTTCAAATAATTTTTTTTTCAAGCAGATATTTTAAAGACACAAATATTTTATTCATAAGAAAATTTATTTGTTTTAATAAAAATATCTAAAGAAAAATTTATTTTCATGTGACTAAGGAGTAGTGATGGGTTGTTCTTTTGAAACCTGTTCTCTTAAACCAGCTCTTTTTCTAGAACCGGAACAGGTCGTTACTCACTTACAAAAATAACAGGTGCAGATCGGAACTGAAAGGAGTGTCGGAGTTACGGAGTTCGGAGTAGCACGTAGAGTGCCGATTTCGACGATCACAGATTAATTATACAGTTTAAATTTTGAATTATTTCTTAATTTTGTAAGTAAACTAGCTAAACATTACTAATTTAATTAATATAATCAATTTTAGAAACCCCCGATAATATTTGCAGGCCATTCTTAGAATTTTACCTTTCATGTCGATTTTAAATATGTCGAAATTATATTGAAATAAAATATTATTTTTCCTTTTTATTTATTTATTTTTACGATTTCAAAATTATTCATTAAATATTCTTCAATACATATAGTAAAGATACAGAAATTGTATTTGTTGATTTCGATTATGTGCTCATAAGTCTTAACACCTGCATATAAATTTAATTAAATAGGTAATTTGATGCTCTTGTCCGACTCCGTCAACATGTGTTCGTAACCCTATGCAGAATAAGAACAATGAATCACTTGCTCAGAGCAGTGTGTCATTTTCCACAAAAGCTGTTCCAGATTGCACCTTTTATTTGGAACAGGTATTTTTTTGGAACTGGAACAGGTTGTTCCAATTCTTTACAAAGAACACTTTTGCGCATCTCTACTAAGGAGTCTTTTTAACACATATACGATATATTTTAATGAAATAATATTTATTCCATTGAAAATACAAATTATTCCACTGAAAATACAAATGTCAAAGATACAAATTTCTTAACTGTAAAGATTCTTTTTTCTCAGTGTTTCTTTCTTTCTTTCTACAAAACATAAATCCATGATAATCTAACAAAGATGGTTATCAGTTCAATCTTTTTCAAACCCCGTATCCATCACAAAAAACGCTGAATTAAAAAACGCCCATTTAAAAGTAATTGATGAATTAATTGAACAGTTGTACCGCACACGGCCATTTGTGGAAAACCCGCCAGTTTTTAGATATGCGCGCTCAAAAACTGTAGCAACGGAAACCGCAAACGTTCCTACTGATTAATGTTTATATTGTGACATGGCATTTTGTTTGCGTTGGAAAATGAATGAAAATATGAAATTAATGATAATTTCAACAATAAAATGGCACTTACTTTAAGTGATTTACTTTAAATGTACTGAATATATGTATATAAATGTAAGGATGTTCGACATCGACACATTTTGTGGGAATTTGAAGAAAAAAATATTTTCAATTATCCTTATGAACAAATCGTATGTACAGTAACTGCAACCATTCATTATTAAAATGATTCACTAGGTTATTACTGAAACCATATGAATTACAATCAATGCAGCATGACTTTCGGTAATACTTTGTAGTTTAGTGAAGATATGTCACAAATTGATATTAATGACCCAATCATGACCAAAATTTATAACATGATTACGACTAATTTCTCGCTAAAAAATTCTTAATAAGCTTTTATGTCTTAAAATTATTTGCCATCAAGTTGCCCTAATTTCCAGTTTACCCAATTTTCACTAAGATAAAACCAATTTGTGATTTTAAAATAAAATATGGTGTGGAGCAAATAAGTGTGGTGTGGAGCAAATAGTGTCATCTTAGAGAATCTATGACACTGATTCCGAATCTGATTTTTGGAGCGCGCTTTTTATAACCAAATTATAAGCCATTTTATCGATACATATGAGAAATACGAGCTCGATATTGCAGAAGGTAGAGAAAGAATGGGTTCGATTCCCTATCTACTTAATTTTACTTTTTAAAATTTTTGAAAACTTTTGACAAATTACAAACATTATTTTATTCGAAAATCTTTTCTATCATGGTGTACTGTGTATTTAGATAAAACAGCTTATAATTTTATTATAGAAAATGCGCTCCAAAAATAATAATAAACGTTTTTATTATCTGCTGAGCTCTCATTTTACATTTTTTCTTTTACAGTGAAGATACATAAGCATTTCACATGAAATCAGCAGCAGATAATCTCAGGGCGAGGATACCCGCAAACCAGGCTTACTGTTCTACTACCTAACCCTGTAATCATTATAATTTACACGTTGCACGTATATTTATTTTTAAATTAAGACTAAGGAAAACAAGACAAAAAAAGAACAAAACCGCTCAGGTGAGAGAAACGATAAAAACCAGAAAAGGAAGATTAAATTACTTCACTTATCCATAAAAAATTAATGAGATTAATACATAATTAATACATAATTAATACATAATCACTGATTAGAAAGCAATATGACGCGTAGTAGTTTTTTAAAGGTAATAATTGACAAAGACTTGATGGTGTCAGGTACAGAATTACAGAGTTTGCTAACAAATTGCGCCCCTTGCCTAAAAAAAAATCATTACGTATATTCAAACTCAGCATTTTCGATTCCTTAAGGTGGTACTATTTATTCTTATTTGCCGTTCGGTTATCCCAGCAGGTTTTAAACGTGTTTCGTTTCTTAAAGCAATTAATTATATATCCAGGGTCTGCTAGGGATATAGTATCATATGCTATTTTAGGCTCCCAAAACAACGATTACCATAGCAGACTATTATCAACAAGTTACTTTTCAGTGTTTGTTTTTTCATTGTGAGATTTTTCTTTCACACACTTCATTGCTTTGAGATGAGATCATCACATCTCATTATCTTTTTACCTGTGTTATTGTTGTGTCTTAGACGGGTTGGAATTTAAAATTTTGTTTAGCACATTTATGTACATACTATAAAGAAGAGGCATAAATATGTCAGAAAAGTAAATATTAGTACCTCTAATGACGTTGGATTAAAATTTACAATGGCATATTCGATGGCTTAAGAAGAAAAAAGCATTTTTGTATATAAATAAGTTAGGAAAGTTAGAGCCTCTTGGAGTTCTCAGTGCTCATGAAAAAAATAATTGAAAAGACTGAAAAATACACTTGAAATCTTTGCTAATCCAAAAAAGCTATCATTATTGCACACATTAGCCCATCAATACAAAAGTGTGTAACGTACGTCTGAGATTTGTGAGCAACTTAATAATGCATTCGGAAACTTAAAAAGATTCAAGTGTACCAAATTTTAAGAAAGAGAAACCTGCATCATCTTAATAGAAAAATGAAAAATAGAACAAAAGGAAGGTCTGTTACGTAACTAGAGAGATATTTGTTGTTTTCCTCTTACAAGCGAACTAAGGATGTACTTAAGTGAAGTGAGTGGCTCACGTATAAAATGAATGAAGATTTGTTGTTGAAACATCTGAGAAGGAAAAGACCATGGAAGTTCTTATATCAAGATGTTACGACAAAAGTTTCAGGAAAAAAATTGAGTAAGAAATTATATATAAGTAATTTAAGTTCTTTTTTGTAAGAGATTTTTTTATGTATAACTTGCTTTACTTCCTACACTAGTGTTTTGAGAATAATATAAACTATTAGGAGTTTGTTCTTAAAACCTAGAAATTTTTACTAACCAAATGCATAAACTTTATTCGTCTGTAATTTAGAATTACTTTCCCTAACTCCAACTGAGAAACAAATCACTTATTATTATCATTTCTACTCTGATGCTTGGTTTACGGATCCTCTAAAGGAGGAGTTGCACACTTCATTTCAAGCAAAAGGAACATGTAATTTAAGTGAACAAGCTAAAGTGAGGTGTAAAAGGAATGCGACAAACCTATGTGAAGGGAAAAAATCGCATGAAAACAAACTTATGCGTTCACATTCGGTAAACGTATCTTATAAATTCTTTTATGCATCTGTATAACAACTATTCAGGTGAAAGTGTTAAAACCACTTAACAGCTGACAAAACTTCTAATCCTTTCAGTTGACAAAACTCAACAAGAATGCCTTTTAAGAACACATGGAAAATACGAAGGTACTATTATGTTGGGAAGTAAATGCAAAATTTGAGAATGAGTGGAATGAGGCACAAACCAATCCACGAATATTCAAGCTGTCCTGGAACACTGGAATATTGTTTAAGTTTCTGTAAAATTTTTCATAAAATATTGTTTAGTATTTTAACAAGAATACGCGTTTTAATTAAAAGAATGTTGATTCTTTAATGAATCATTTTTACATATCGATAATTTGAAATCTCTATATTGTCTTCAGAAGTTTCCAAAAACAGACGGTATTCTATGTCCTTGTAATAGTATATTAACGAAAGCTGTAAATAGCATATTTCGCATGAGTGGAAAAGTGCATAATTGCTTTACAATCCGAGTTTTGTACTATATTTTATCTACGAACGTATTTAATTACTATTAAAAAGATTAAAAATTAAAGAGATTACCTTATTATTCAAGTTCAAAATAATCATATCAATAAAAATTTAAATTAAAATTTTTCAATAAACCAATTTTTTTTTAAGGTACAGAGTTCTGATGAAGCTCAATAAGGCCGAAATACCTGTATAAACTCTTTCCTAACACTTTCTATATTGCCAGTTACACAATTTTAGTTAATTTTCGTAATTTTCATCTGACAAGAAAACTTGATTTTATGAGTTATTTTCGAAAATAAATTTATTATCACTGATGAAAAAAGTACTACATGAAATTTTGTTCTTCGACTGCTTTTATAAATCCTCTTTGATAGCCCGTACATTTCTATCAAAATATCCATGTTCATATTAGCCGACATGTTTCTAATCTACGTACACGTAAACCGTGAACAATTTTCGCATTAAGCAAGAAGACAAAAGAGGAAACATATTATATTATAAAGACTGCAATAGAATTGGATCGCGTGTCTCCACAATTTGTTGCACCATTTGTCTTTGCCACTTATACGACACATTTCCTCCTTCATCTTAATAATTGTGCAACTTGCTGTCACATGCATTCTATGCGCCGCAAAACATGTCTGTGCCTTTCTTTCCTGGATTTTATTGATTCTGCATGTGCTTACGTACACACTCAAGAGCTTATATAAAAAAATGTAAAAGGAGAACTAGCGAGCGGCTCTTAAAGAGAGCATCTAAAATGCACTGCGAATTTCTAGATTTAGAACAGAGTTGGATATAACAACAATATTGTTGCAATTCCTGCATTGCTTTTTCTCTTTCAAGGCGACGCATCGAGTTTTAACAACGCCGGTTTTATATTCATCTGTTCTACAGCCGAGGACAAAAAAGTGGACTTTTTTATCTGCAGCAGTGCATCTAAAAAATCGCAGTGCATGTTACTCGTACTCGTTAAGATCCGCAAGCCAGTTCTGCTTTTACCTTTACTATATGCCCAAGCGTGTGTATACTCCTTTCCAAGTTACGATCTGCCGATTTTATTTTCTATTTATCTTTTGCTTCAACTGTGGTCGTATGTAACAAATATAAAAAAATGATATTATTTTATATGTTTCTTGATTAATCATGCGGTAGGAAACAAAACATGTTGCAGACAAAAATAAATTTTTCAGGTCATATCAATTAATCCGCCCAACCGACTTTCGTATGACAGAAAAATCTCGACCCGTAAAGTTAGAATTTTTGGCAGGCATTTTTAATATTAGACGAAAACAACAACGAAATTTTTTCCTTAATTTATTATAAATACCAATAATAAATTACTTTCACAGTCGATACGGTATTAAAATATGCGCGGATCGTTCGAACGTAAACAAACAGATTGAATACAATTACGACGAATTTCAAGACCACCCAATCGCAGAGAAGACCCGCGCAATAGTTAAAATAGTCGAGGCGAGATTTATTTATAACGCGGCCGTAAATAAGCAATAAAAAGCAACACGGAAACAAATCGCAAAACAATGCGACAATAAAAATGCGCGCCCGGTATTTATTTCTCGATTTGCGAAACCCGAGCCCAAGGTTTGTCAAGCCAAGAAGCCATCTAATTAATTCAGTCAACATATTTGTAGTGCTATATTCGTTCGTAACCTTTTTATTGTTAGAAATTTATTTAGATTATTTTCATTGGAACATGCATGTGGGTCGCCGGCTTTTCTTTAAATTCTTTTCGGATTCCTTCATTTTTGACAAGAAACGCCTAATATGGTCGATTTTATAGAAATAAATTTGTTTATATTCGTCTCAATATAAAACAAAAGGAAACAGGCTTTTCTTTTCCACGATATTTGTTTTAAATTTTTCTCAAAAAAATTTCAATACTACTTATTAGAGGGCTGCATAAAAGTCATATGTTGCTCAAAATTTAAAGCATTACATCAAGATAGAATTTTAGCAAATCTGTGGAAAATTGTGCGACATTTTTAAGAATTTTGGAACTATTTTAAGAATATTAATTATGTAATTAATAAATTAGATATCGCAAAGAATTCGTTATGGCATAGTGTCAAATTGGATGACATTTTCTAGGTAGTTAGTTAGTAATAAAAATCGAAAAAGTTTTGAAGCGGGTTTCAATGATCCAATAAAAAATTAGCTATCTGTTATCGTTTTTTCTGTAGACAGTTCTGTTACAAGTCTAAAATGTGTGTCTTTATTCAATGGGAATCAGTATCATTCAAGATTTAAAGTACTTGAAAAACAATTACGAAAATGTCAAGTTTTTCCTAGAATATACTGGGTGTTTGTTTGAGGATGTATCAAACTTGAGGGACACGTTTCAAACAAAATATCTTAATAAAAAATTTTAATCGGCAAGTTGAAATTTGCATAATTTGGAGTTGATGTTTTTTGAAATACTGTAGCGCGCGGAATCGTGAAACAAAACAGGTGATCAAAATTGCATTTATGAATGGCACACAGCTGCAGGGGGGAGGGTAATAAATCCATAAACAGCGAAGAAATTTATGACTAGATTTTATTTTGCCCTTGATCGAAAGCTCGGTGTATTGAACTTTGCCACACGTCGAATGCAGCAGCGATGTGAAATCGCATGGATATTTAAACTTATTTAATTTAATAATAAATTATTAATTATTATTAATTATTAAAGTATTAAATCTAGTACCATAAAGTCCTTAATGGGGTAGTACGGCGAACGAAATGTTTTGGGTAAAACCAGGTACTTGGGCGCTAAATTTCTACGAACGATTTCATAAAACGGTAATAAATTCAATCAATCAAAAACGTTTAAAGAAAAATAAACCGTTGAAGTAAGTAAGTAAACTTTAAAGAAATAACATTTTGAAAGTTTCAATAAATTTCGATAGGTACCCAAGCGTCCACATGTTGAAGCTCTTATTTGTTCGACTCGCAGAAACAAATCGTATTTTAAACCAAATTTGAATTCTACTACAAATTATTTAAAACTGCCTAAAAATTGTTAATGTACAGCATTAAAAATTTTTGGTCCAAACTATCTCATATGATTTACGATGAATGATGTTGCGAAAAATTTAAATTGGATAACTAAAAATTCGAATTAGAAAAACACTTAAAGAGAGGAACTACAAAAGCTTAAAGCATTAACTACTTAATACAAAAATTAACATTTTTAGTTTTTAAATGTATGAATTATGCATAATAATAGAATCGAATCGCAGAATGAGTTTGCGTCTTCTCCAAATCACTTCATTCACGTGGCTTAATGACCGGCTAATTGTCAGTTTTTTCCCGGACAACGTACTATAAAATGCGATCTCATTCCGTAAACAAATCGCGATAATTACCCAGGAATTCCCTGAACGGTCCGACTTGGCCGATTCATTAAAATGAGAATCCTTACTACAAATATTGTATAAGGAGCTGAAATCTTCGGAGTCAATGTTAATACTAACAGATATACGTTTATTTATGGATCGTATGAATAATATATGATGTGCGCAATTAATATTACCATATTTTATTTCTACGGTCAATAAATTTAAGCGGTAGTATTTACGGAAGGAAAAAGAAATTGACATTTGGGATTAAAGGTTTTCAGGGTTAGTAGTAGGAGATCGGATCATGTTTTGAAGATTTTTGAATATTTTATATTAGTTTTACTCAAGGCTATTTATATTCATTCATTAAAGTATGTATGCGTTTCTATTTAGAGAAGAGAAAGGGAAATATGAACAGCCAAAAAAATCCCTTAGTTTTTTTTTTTTGAATAATTAAATTCCACTCAGAGTTTAACGTGTTTATAATTTTGTTACATTAATTAAATGTATTGAAATGACATTCAACAAAATTAAAATGATGAAGGTAGCTTCTTGCCCGGTGAAATTGTTTGATAAATTATCTCAAAACGGACACTGGAAACAACTTGTTTATTTAATTTGACATTTTCACTCCTGAAGAAACTATCAAGCGATAGTGAAACGTCGAGCATTTGTGCTATTTTCCAGTGTCCGTTTTGAGATAATTTATCAAAAAATTAAAATGATTTAAAAAATGCATTTTTTGTTTGTATTAAAATGTTCTGACTGAATTGACAAGTATTGTTTTATAAAACCTGAAGAAAAAGCAGCACATATTAATTAATAATTAATTATTATATCACTCGAAGTAGAACGCTGATAAATGCTAATTATATCAATTTAGAAAATAACAATGGAACAATAAATATGTATAAAGAGTGTCTGTATAAACAACCGGTTTAACAATATTAGGTTCAGTGAGAATTTAACAACTATTGAAAAATAATGAGCAAGATAAAATTTCTTCTTGTTTTTTCTTAAATATATTTGAAATTTATACGCTGCGGGATGATGATTAAATATTTTTTTTTATTAAATCAGTGAGAAAGAAACTACAAATAACTTGCATTGGATGTCAAGAATTATATTTTATTAAATCATGACATGACTTCATTATTTCTAAGTGGCTTCCTTTTTTGAACAGCGGTATACTTTTCGTGATAGATTTTAATAGACATTTAATTTTACTTTTCCCGGTAGATAACAAAAATCGCCAACATTTATACAGGAATGTTTTTTGCTTTTAATTCGACTCTTAAATTCTGTGAAGATTTAATTCAAAAATGGACAGAGATGATAAATAATAATTAAAGCATAAAGTTTTACAAAATAATAGATCGAATATTTGAGACTTAAAAAACCCTAGATAGGGCGGCCTAAAAATTTGTATCCCCCTGTACAATAAACAGATAACCAACTTCTTCAAACGAAGAATTTTCATATTTGTTAGGAAATGTAATAAGAAAATTTGAATCAATCTGTATGAAATGAGTAATGACAGATTCTTTTTACAAGAGAAGTCATAACTTTTTTAAAGGCTTGGAAATATGAGTAGACCTAATTTATTAATCGAATTTTAATTTTACAAAATGATATTGGTGGAAGGTGACAAAAAATTCGAACTAACATATACACAAATGGCATGTTCTGCCAAGCGGAATTAATCAATATTAAAAGGATTATCCATGAGATTCATGTAAGAATAAATAAAACATATTTAAAAAAAAGTAACAAACTACATGAGAATTGCCTGTTACAGAATTTGTCCACCAAACAGACGGCCTGTACCATCAGGACAATACTGACTATTTCTCATAATTACATTAGCATTATTTAAAAAAGCAGTCAATTGGTCTTTTCCGGTGAAGTCTGGTGCCCCTTTGTGCTTCAGACTGAGGTGATCAAATATAATGCTAAATTTAATGAGTACTGGGACTAGGCAGGCATAATTTCGTCATGTCTCCCATATAAATGTTAAAATTGCAGCTTAATCCTTTCTGACCCTTATAATAAATAAACGAGCAAGCAGATAAACGAACACAAAATAAAAGCATGTTTTTATATTCGACTTTCGCAATATTTTTCTATTTAGGTAGGTATATTAAATGAAAATAATTTTTTGCAGGTTGCAATTTCTTGATTTTGTTCATTTCTATAATATTTCGCTTCTTTATTTTTTAGATTAAAAGAACCTATCATGAAATGAATTGAATTGAATTAAAATATACTTAATTTTATCTTGAGATAAAATTACAAAAATATCGTCAACGTATCTGTAATACAAAGGTAAAGAATTTATGTCAGAATTTTCTAATTTTTGCATAACAATATTTTTTTTTAATTTGACCTCAAGATAAAGTTAATTATATTTTAAATTAATTCAATTCATTTCATAATAGGTTACAATTTACCGTCGGAAAAGAGAATAATAATAGCATTAGTTTTTTAGATGTAAATATTATTAGACAAAATGATAGTTTAATAACAAACCCACATACATACATTAACTAACTATAATTTTAACTAAAAAACTTGTAATCTGTAATAAATAGTCGATTGAAACATTAAAAAAAATATTAATACCAAACTCTAAAAAAATAATTAAACAACATCCTTTCAAGAAGGATGTTTTCCATCATGTTTTAAACTCGCGAAAGTAATCCCGATACACAAAGGAGGATCGTGTTTTAGCCCGTCAAATTTTATACCAATAACTCTTTTACCAGTATCATCTAAAATCGTTGAAAAAATTTTCAAGACACGCTTAACTAAATTCATACAAGCTAAAAACATCTTAACCGAAAACCAGTATGGTTACAGATCTAATCAAGCTACGTCTGACGCTGTGTACATATACATTAATAATAAAAACAAAGTAGTCGCAGTTTTTTGCGATCTCACGAAAGCCTTCGATTGCATTGTCCCTGAGGTACTCCTGCAGAAGGCCTCTATTTACGGTATTCGTCAAGTCGCTAACAAATGGATTCGAAAGTATTTGACTGACCGAAAACAATATATAGTTGTAGTTGACAAAACAGGCGAATGGATATCATCGGAAATTAAAACTAATAGTCTAGGTGTGCCCCAAGGGTTAATACTCGGGCCACTTCTGTTTAACATTTATATTAAAGATCTTTCCTCCCTAAAATTAAATGCAAAGTTAACTCTATTCGCCGATGATACTTCTCTTATATGGTCCGAAAAATCACTAAACATGTTAGAATCGCGCAGGTCATTGATCAGAACCTGATTTACCGCTAATAAATTATCACTTAACCTAAATAAAACAAAATATTTGACTTTTAAAAACACGGCAGATTACTTTCAAATATCAATTGGAGATATTAAATTAGATAAAGTCAGCGAAATTAAATTTTTAGGACTTCATTTAGATGAAAATTTGAATTGGACCCACCACATTCAAAATATTACAAGTTCCATCTCTTCGACTTGTTATGCAATTTTCATAGTCTATAAAAAACTAGGACCACAGGCTGCAAAGACTATTTACTTTTCCCTAATAGAATTACGCCTACGATATTGCATAGAATTTTGGGGGTTCACGTCGGCAGACAACTTAAATCAAATTTTTAAGTTACAAAAACGCGCTGTACAATTTCTATGTGGTGAGAACATCCGTGCACATTGTCGTCCACTGTTTATCAGATGTGGTATTTTGACCGTCTTTTCACTTTTCGCTTTGGAAATTTTAACTATAATTTTTAAGAATAAACATAATATACCAGAGCGATTGTAATATACACACTCATAATACGCGTACAAAGCAAAACCTCAATTTACCTAAACCCGAATCAACCTTGGTAAAACACTCGCCGTTATACACCGGCAAATTATTATTTAATAAATTGCCTTATAGTTTCGGAAACATAACCAAATTGAAAATCTTTAGGAAAAAATTGAAAGTATTATTTCTTGTGCAAGCTTTTTACTCACTGGATGAGTTTTTGGAACATGATTTTAAAAATTAATTGCATGTTAACTTTTCTTCTTGTTATTCTGTTGATTGTATTGTGTGTTTGATCTTTTATGTATACTATGTTTTATTAAGACTAGATTATTGTAACGAACTTGATTATATTGTAAATGTTTATTAAAATATTACTGTCAGAGATGGGTAATAAAGATGACTACTACTATATATCTTTACATTACATTGAAACTACACATGATACTCATAAACACTTTTTTTAAAATTTAATTTAAACCTAGCCAGTAAATTTTCTGATGATTTTAACATTCTCTTTATTAATTTAAAACAAAAATACCTAATTCCAGATACCAAATGTAGTTTATGAGGTAAATTGTCAAAATTGTAACTCGGGTATATAGGTGAAACTAGCCAAAATTTTAAAAAAGGTTGGATCAACATAAATATTACATCCAAAAACAAAATGAAAGCCATTCATTCTCTTTTAAATAATCATATTTTTGATTTTCAACATGCCAAGGTTCTTTCTTGTGAATCTAACACTTTTAAACGTAAATTTAACGAAATGAGTCAAATAAAAATGTCTAATAATGCAATTAATAAACGAACAGACTTTGCAAATTTAAATGAAACTTTTTGCAGTTTTCTAAACTCATTAAATGAAATACAACAGACGGAAATTTAATTGCTTATATTACAAATAATTAGTTTACATTTAGTTTATTAATTATTTTTTGTCATGTATTTATAATGTTTATGTAATTATTCAATTTATAATTACAACAATTACACTACATATTCTAGTTAGGTTTAATCAGGATTTTCCTAACTCTGTTAAAATGTGTATGGCCGTATTGGTAATTATATACTTGTTATTTGTTTTGACAAGCTGTATTATTGCTGATATATAATTTAGTAGTAGGCTAATGTTATAATGTTATTCACTTTGAAAAAGAAAACAATCTGTTTGCGAAACGTTAATGGTAATTAAATATACTATTACCGATAATAATCTGTTTCTTTTTCATATAATACCTATCACGAGTGAGAAATGCACCAAACACATCTATGAAATTTACGTTTAAATACTGTTTCACTACACGTGTATTTTGTGCAGATGTATGTGTACCATCCTGCGTAAATCAAACAGAACGGCTTGTATTTAAAGGATTGTCGGCAAAAATGGGATCTAATTACTTTTCTGTTCCTCACCAGATAAATTTTTTTTTGGTGAATATTGATTTTTACATTCAACTCTGAAATTTGGATTTTCAACTGACCACCAACGTTTTCTGAGCAAACTACACCATCCGTAAATAATTTTTTTCTGCAAAAGAAATGACTTTTAATACCAAGTTGACGTTTTTGACACTAAGAAAAAAGTGTGTGTCGCTAGGTAACACTTTTACTTTTAACACTTTTAACGTTTATAGTTAAGATTTGTTTTGTGAATATTTTTATTTTCAATCCGGTTGTAGAAAAATTAATGTGTTTTATTCTGATTAAAAGTATTACTTTTAATATAAAATATACTATTTAATTAACAGTAATTTATAAAATTCTTGCATCTTTACTATCTAAAGCGGTATGTCATTAGTTTTAAGTTTTTTATGGCTGCTAAATAAAGCACAAATAGAGTAATTTATAATATATAAGTTCCTCATTTGTAGCATACTTTCTTGGATTCGTTTACGGTTTGAAGGTAGAAAATGTTATCAAAAAATTGATAATTTCTAACAATAAATTCAAGCAATGTATTGGGTGACTGAGAAAAAGTAAGTTTGGTGTCAAATACTAGGATTAAATTTTTCATTGTCATACGCGTGAGTAGTTATTGACCAATGTTATATCCAAAATCAATTTAGACTTTACTTGTATGTGCATTAAGTTCTGATTTGTTTTGTGAGTATAAATTATAGATAGATACTGTTTTGAAGTCTAATAACACAACCCGGCAATTAAAAAAAAATCAATAGCAAATATTTCAATTTTACATAAGTCATTGGTAAACGAGTAAAAAGTAGCTGTTCGTGAGGAGCCCCAATACATAGTGTGTTAAGTGCCAATAAAACCAGTATAATAATCATATTGTAATTTACTATCTAGGTAAGAAATAAAACATTTAATCACCGCATCAAAGTAAGAGAAATAACTTTGTTAAAAAAATTAAAAAAGAGTTAGCGCGATTAAAACATTATCAGTGTTCATATGTCTACGTATATTTTTTCAAGTTTCTCAATTGTCTATTTTCTTGCACATATCTTCACTCTTTTTCTTGTTTCTTCTAGAGAAGTTATATAATTTTAAATATTTATTAGGCAAAATAATAAATAAACAATCGCATTTCAATAGTTTTGCTCGATAATTCTTGTTGTAAAAGAAAGATATCTATATATACTTTTTATTTCATAAACATATAGATATTCCGCGTATGGTTTAATTCAAGATACATCAGTAATAAAAATGTACCTGATTTAGTAATTATTTGCCTTTCACGTTTGTTGCATAAAAAAACTATAATATGGTTTCAAGCATCTCAATAACAACAATCTCTGCGGTTAAATAATTAAACTTATTTTTACGATATTCACTATTCATTTATTGAAGCAACCCGCAAAATATGCTGCAGGCATAAATTTAGTAGAAATTACGAAACAGGAAACCGGTGAAGGAAGAAACTTTTTCTTAATGAATGTACAAATCTGTTCAGCATTGAGCCAAATGGGAATTTTCCTTTTATAAACATAGAAGTTCAATGCATCCGTTTTGAAATTCTAAAGTCGCCCTTGACTCTACAGACGAATTCCAATAAAAAAGAACAAACTGTGAAGTTCCGCGAAGGAGGATTATTTATCACCATTATTGTTACAGCAATAATATGTTAAAGATTTCGTGGTATTGCAAGGCCACAGGTGCAAGCACTTAAATTTCGCGACGATCTTAACAGAGAATTATATTTCAAGGATTAAAGGTGCGTTTAGCATAAATCAAGGACTTTCAGTTACAAACTATGATGTGTACTATCAGAAAGTGTCATACTACACATATTCAAATCGTGCATTAGCTATTAATATCGACGGTCCTTACATAATGTTATTAATAAATCAACTTGCTTTAAAAACTGGATTTTGACTGAGGAATAACGTAAAATGCGATTTGTGTGTTCGACCGGAATAACCCGCTGATTAATAGGTGCGTTATGTAAATGCGGTGCGTAGATACGACACAAACACTCGTAAATCGATGCTATTTTATACATATGTATTACAACGTTTCATTTTATTGTCATAGAGTTTGTCACGAAGACGTCTCTAGACTCCTAATCCGTCTAATTTATGATTGCACTTTCTCAGCTGAGATGAAGACGACGCAAAAGAAAAGTAGATGTTGAAATATTTAGATTTTTTTTTAATTTTCCATCAGTCAACACATGGATCTTTTTAATACTTTTCAAGTCCCAGTTCCTTCAATAATTTTTTTTATGTCTTGCCTTCCAGCTCGCGTAAGATGCAATATGGTAAATCCCGAATATTTATGTTAAGAGCACATAATTCTGATCTGATGATGTACTTGAATAAAAAATATTTTCAAGTAAATATTCATTACTCTCAGTAATTAACGATGAAAATTTCAGGATAATATTATTCTCAACGATAATGATGGATAACCATTTTATTTTTTCATTTGTATTAATCTTTAAAATGATGTCATTTTTATAAGTTGCTCGTGTGATTTCTCTCACATTCATAGCGCTTATGTGTACATACAGGGTGTAAAAAAGATGTGGTGCAAAAAGTGTAAGCCATCTTTGGGTTACATGCAACGAGAATCTGTAGCTAGAAACATTATCTGCAATTTCTTGGTTGAACGGAATCAATTTAAATGTGAGAATATTGATACCTTCATTTGTAATTTGCATCTCATACGAGATTTAATTTACAACGGTCTTACGTAAGTAACATTGTTGCTATGGCAGCAAAGCTAGCACGGTTGTCAAAATTGGCCGACACCATGCATCAGTTTACTATATAGTTTCTATCCTTACATATTGCTATGTTATTTTAGTTTTGAAGATTAAAAAGTCATTGTAATAATATTTTTATATTTATGATTTTGATGTATTAATAATAATTTAATTCGTGATTTGTCATACATCAATTAAATTTTGCATACTAAAAGAAAATTATGATTCCAAGGTATTTAAACACAATTGTTGCTATTACTAAAACACAATTTTTTGTTAAGAAAAAGAAACATAAGAGGAATGATTAAAAGATGCAATGGTCATCAACAAACAAACAAACACATCAGTTCCGATGTTGTGGAGGTTTTGCAGTTCTTTGAAGGCACCTCCGAAGCCAAACTTTTTAGACCAGGAGCAAGTCCATTTTGGGCGCTTTAAAAACATGGACGGTTTCATTTGTTTGACAACTAAAATCAGAATACATGGGGACTCATTTAAGACCAAACACGAATGCGAGAGATAAAGGATTAAAAGGTTACTTTTTACATCAGATTTAAATTCGTGTTGTTTCTGCAATTTCATTATTTGTACAACTTATAAATACGAGAAACGTTCAATTGGGAAGGAGTTTATGAAAATACATGGGTTTGAATGTATCCAAACGACATTAAATAAATTAAATTAATAAGTAATTATCTACGAACGTACGCTCTGAACCTAAAGAAATCTCGTGTACAGGATGTTATCGATTAAGGTGGCAATAATTATATCACGTATAGAGGACATCAAAATAACGCGATTTAACCTAATTTTTCTGTATACAAAAGTTCTTCGTTAAAGAGACAATTTGGAAAGTATATTCTCTTGAATTTCTTCAGAACGGTTTAAGATAGAGGGTTGAAATTTGATATGCGACACAAATAAATTACAGAGATGGATACGTCATAGTCAAACATTGTTCACGCCGGGTAGTATGTTACCATTTTAGTAAATAACTTTATATTGTCACTTTTTTTAAAAAAATCTGAAACAGGAATTGAAAAGCTTAAATAAAATGGAATAAAAAATAAACTAAGTTCCATCTTTCTCAAATTATAAAATAAAAATGTACTCTAACAATGAAATAACGGACATGATAATCATTCTTGGGAAAAGTAGAAGAAACAGTGCAGCGGCACCAAGACTTTATGCGGAATAATTTCGTTTTTGGTAATTTTTGAGATAAAACTAGGCAATAGTTAGTACTAGTACTAGTGTGGAAAATAACTTCTGCTGCTCTCAGGGAACATTTGATTCTTTTATCAAATTTCGAATTTCTGAAGCAACGACCTAAATATCTCGAAAAGGTTAATTTAGTGAAGATGGAAGTTAGTTAGTTTTTGTACAATTTTATTCGAACTTTTCATTTCTTGTTTCAGATTTTTTGAAAAACCGACAATAAAAAAGTTATTGACTCAAATGGTAACCTACTAGCCTGGATCTATGCCACTGGTGAAAATTGATTAATTTTGCTTATGACGTATCCTTCCTTGTATTTCAGTTGTATTCCGTATCAAATTTCAGCCCTCTATCTTAAACCATACCGGATATATTTAAGGAAATATACTTTTCAAGTTGTCTATTTAGGAGGTTATATATCAGAAATGATAAACTTTTGTATATATAGATAAATAAGTTAAATCGCAACATTTTGATGTCGTCTATACGTGATATAATTATTGCCACCTTAATCGATAACATCCTGTATAACGACAATTAGGTACGTTATTGAAATGTAAACAAATAAATTTGTTAATAACGAATAACGTAGCATTAAGTAATTTAATAACATAAATTAATAACAACACTTCTTGATGTATCTTTACACCCCAGTGCATAACGAGATGCATTTAATAACAGATTCAGTATGACTTTTATTATTATTATTATTTATTATTATTATTATTTCAGAATAGTATGAAGTAGCAAAAAAAAATTCCCTTTCTGTATCTACTCTGAAACTTAACACTAAAAATTTAATCAATATTTGTTCATCGTAGCAATATTTAAAAAGTGAAATGCACTAATAATTATAATACCAAATTCAATCATTAAAAATCATGCTGCACATGTTGACCTATTGAACACTAATATTTCGATGCAAATGCAAGAACGAATTCAGGACGCCAGCGTTTCCCTTAAGATTGACATTTTACTTTCGCCAATGATATATGTATTAAAGAATACTAACGGTAACTTTCCAAGTTTAAAGAAAAATGTTTGAAAGAGAGCCGACATACATTTACAAATGATAAGTGAAATTCATTCTTATGCAGTTCCATGTGGCATCCAATTGCGAAAGTTTTATTGTATATTTAAAGCTCGATTGACACAATGTTGAATTCGATTAAAAGTTGAAGAAGAATTTCCATAAAAATTATTTCTGACAAAAAACATTATTTCATCATCAAATTTTATGTCAAATTTTATTGTGTCAAATGGACTTAAATGGGTATGGACTTCACGATTAGTATGATTGGTGTTATTAATAACTAAAACAAAATTGTCATATTTAAATTTAGGCATCACGCGTGAAACTACATATTTTGAAGTCAATAACTAAAGCAAAGATTTAGGAGCATTTTAGGTCATGCACCGAAATCAGTGCTTCACCAATAATTTCTTATTGAGTGAATCAATCACTTTTGCTATATTATATGTGAATTCCCGCTTAAGATAAAACTTCTTTAATTTAGAACCAATTCGACTCTATGGACCAATTTTATAATTGAAGTTAAAGGAATCTTTAAATTTAAAGAATAGCTTGAATCGCGACATCCTGCGATCACTTTTTGATACAACATTGTATTAAGAATGATAAATTGCAGCCAGTTTGTTACTTAATAAGTTATCCCATGCAAGGCGGCCAGGCGTGCTATCAAAGCATATTGAAAGTTTAAATTTTTTTATCGCAAATTGGTTTTGATTGCAGTGGATAACTCAAGCATCTTCTGTACAGCTGTTTCGGTCCTATTTGGGGCCTCGTCAGCAGAAGCGTACCTCGAGACTTTCACTGCAAACCAAACCGACCTGTCCCAGGTTATTCATATTTGCGATGTAATAGTGTGAATAGCTTAAATCGCGACATCCTGCGAAGTTTCGAGTTACGCTTCTGCTGACAAGACTTCAAATAGGACCGATACAGCTATACAGAAGAGGCTTGAGGTATCCACTGTAATAATCAAAATCGATTTGCGATAAAATTTTTAAAACTTTAAAATTAAAGTCACTTTCAGATGTAAAAACAACTACGAAAACACATTTGTTTACACATCTGAATGTGACTTTAATTTTAAAGTCTCCTTTAAATTCGATTATGAAACTGGCCCTGTCAAATAATGTCAAAGTATGAGGCAATTCTTTCATTTCTTTATCTTTTCCTGTTGTATTCAAAAAAGTAAGCAAAACTATTGCAAAACATTGAAGAATATACGGACTTTGCAAGTTCTGTTAGGAAAGCGCATTAAATCACACAAATACAATCAGTACGAACGAAACAAACTTGAGGAATTTTTTTCCAACTCGTGTGCCGAGGGGAATGTGCAATAGCTCTTTGGTCTACACGGTGTAGCACTTTCCATTTCGCGCGCGATGCCTGGGAGAAATTCAAATTTGACATACTTACCTACAGAAGTAAATGTCTGCCGGCTTATGTAATCACTTCGCGCGATCGAGCGTATTAACGAGAATAAAATCCAGCTTTGCGAAATGATGCCGTATTAGATGAGCTCACTATTATTTTGTTTGGGTTTTGAATGATTGGGAACTTGAATATAGACGGTGATGTGGTTATGTGACAGTCTGTTATGTAACAAGTGCGAATGTCATGTCCTTGACAAATATGAAAATGTTTGTCGAGGTTGCTTGAACTCTTCTTTGTTATGTAATTTCGTTTCCATTTTTTTAAATTGCTTATACACGAGCTTTGTTAGGAATTTGTAACAAAGAGAGAGAACACATTTTGCTTCATTTTTTAAACAATTTAATTTGTGTAGTACATTGAATTATAAACTATCCGGAAAAAAGAGAACGTGTTCTATTTCCAAACCGTATCTGCAGTCCAAAAATTGAAGCAAATCATGTACAAAATATAGGATAGTCTAAAACGGCTTTTACACAGTTTCAAGTGTTTTCCTAGAATTCCTTTCCACTCTTTCCATTAAATTTCAGTAAATTTGAAACTTTTAAATACCTAAGTAAGTTGAGTGTCAAATTTAAAATCGTAACATCTACATTACGTAAATAAGTTTCTATCATAAGGCACATTTTGGGTAACTGAAGGTTTGTGTTTCTTTAGTTTTCCATTCTCATTCTATTCACTCCAAAATTCAAATACAGAATGTAACAAAAAGATATTCCTGAAAAAAAATTCAATCCAAAAATATGTCGAATAAATTACGAAATGAACTCATTTAACAAATCTAAAAATTATGTTTTTAAAGACAATACAATTATATATACGTACATACGAATACAACTTTAAAGTGTCGTGCAAAGTAACAACAATATTTTATCAGAAGACATACTAGTGCACTTTATAAACAACTTTCATTTGTTGCAGTGAATCTTAAATTCGTGCTTATAGAGTATTACAAAATCTTGTGTCTTCGCATTTATAGACGATTATACCTTCACTTATATTTTAAAAATCAAAAATACTTCATTTTAACAATCATGTTTCAACACATTTCATTTGTCTCTCGCATAACATAAAAGACCTACTTACATTTCGATGTAAACGCATTGCACGTAAGTTCTACTTCATTAATTGCGATTTACTTTATCAGATATTATATAATTACTAGAAAAAGCAATGAAATTAAATGTATTTATCAAGCTTGGCTCTAATTTTAATTACGATCATTATTGAACCCATATCTTTAGGCCTGGAGCGATCAACGATGTCGTTGATAGTACAAGTAATTGTCGCTGTTACGTTGGGAAAAACAAATACGTTCGGGTTTCGAACTAGCGGCATTACCTCATGATAATGATCAAACACGTGTGCCAACTGAAAGTGAGGGTAAACATTGCTATTTGAGTGTTTGGTTTCCGAAACAATACAAACAGGCGACGATGCCCCGTGAAGGTCTTTTCGAAGCGATTTGCACAAATACTGAATGAAGCTCGTGTTCGCGTGTTCAAGAAAAGAAGCGTTTTTATATTTAAAATGATAAGAGAAATTAATTTTAAATCGAAAAGAATTTTTTTGATGAGCGAAGACGATTTCATCTGGAGATTTCAATGATGGATGAGAACACACACAGATGGTAGATCACAAATCGATTCCTACACAGAAAATTGCAAGTAATTTCAACGAACAATTTTTTTTTTTTGTATCGAACCTTAGTTGTTAACTATTGATTGCTTTAATAGCTTTAGTTAGCAACTAGAAATTTCAGAAGTACACGTGAATATTTTTACTTTTCCATATTTTTCACCTAAGATTTGTTATTGTGCGTACATAATTATATTTTACGAAATTTAAAAATAACTGAGTTCACTATCCTGCCGTAGGTTCTAATCAATCTTAAGTGAGAAGAAAATGATGTTGTAAGGCTGATGTATCAACACTTGTTCTTTAACGTGCTCTGAAAATTTCGCAAAATCAATCGTTGCGTGATTTCTCTATTTTTTTCCTGAACTATGTGGATGCTGTGTTAAATGCGATTTTGAAATGCCTCATAAATTTGGGACGCGCACGGACGAAAACGTTGCTAAACTTCTTCAACAGCGGACAATTAATACCATGGTAATAATGACCTTTAAATGTGGAATGTTGCATAATTACGTAGATGAACGTGAGTTTAATTATGGGCGAGCTACTTTTAACTCGCTAAAATATATCTAGTTTATTCATTGACTAAACATAAGGAAAAACAGAGGAATGAAGCTTGCAATTAGTAGTACATTATCAGTGAGAACAATCGATTGCTTTCGTTATTTTTTGTTAACAACTTTTTGACTTTATGATGATTTTTGATAAGAAAAAAATTCATACATACATATTATAAACTGTTTACTAGTTATTCTCCAAAGCCTCTGAAAAGCTTGTCATGAATTTACTAATTTAATGTTTTTTTTAAACTCGCCCTGAAACTTTTGTGAGGTCTTGAAAGTTTCTTCATAATATCTTTTTCTATAATTTGTATAATATTTATTTCCTTTTTTGAGTTTTTGATTCTTTTGTAAACTTTTGTAAGGATAAAAGATAAAATAAATTGTGAAACAAGAGGCGTGCTTAGGTGTGTATTTTTCATCTTGAGTTAATTGGATTTGATAGATTGTCAAAAGGTAATTGAAAACGAGGCATTGCAAAATGAGTAAGTGAAGATAATGAATTCGTAAATGTCATCATCTTTATTATTTCATGTTGTATCTGGTGTCCGGTGCGTCTTTCGAACTGGTTTTCTTGTGCTTTTTATTTCTTTGCTTTGATTAGCCTTACGGAGTTTAGAATTTAAAACTATTTGGATATGAAGTGGGAATTGTCCTCGTTCGATAAAACTGGCACGAGTTCAATTAAATTTCACTTACTGATTAGCATTCATTATCATACCCCGTAAAACAAACGTCAATTGCCTCTGTTTTGACCGAAATTAAAACTCGGACGTAAAATCCATAAATTTGCGATATTCCTTTAAGTAATGAAGTATTGTTTTATATGCTTATTCGCCTAAATAATTCATGGAATGTTATACTAGTTTTTAATACCTTTTTCAAATGTAAATTTAGTTTAGAACACGAAACGAAATACAATTGTGAAACACTTGCAATTTTGAACAGTATTTGAATTAGTTTGAAGATTAGCTAAATGAACTATTCGCAATTGGTCCTTAACTTTTATGAATAAGCCCGCTTATAAATTTTCAACAAAAGGTTCATAGTTTTTCTGACAGAGCTCATCTATCCTCGGCTTGATAGATGAATTAAAATGAATTATTCTTATCAATGTCAGGTAATAATTTACAATGATTGACTTCAATCTACTTTCACGTTTTTCGTAACATCCTGGTGAAATCTGATTCTGATAAAATGTCTTGACGTTCATCATTCACTGCTTCACAGTTGAATAGAGAGAAGTCTAGATGATAATTCAGAATTAAGACTTTCTCGTTTTAATACACATAATAAGATAATCTGAAAGAGCAAGTTTAATAAAAAAAGAACAACGATTTGACATTCTTGAACGGATTTAAAACAATGTAATAAATTGATTATGCACTGTAACTAAATTAATAACGGGTTGTTCCACCCCTGGCTTGAATGACAGTTTCCATTCTACGCGGCATGCTTTCATAAAGGTTTACAATGTATTCTTGTGGTATGTTCTGCCATTCTTCCACAAGAACTGCTTCCAACTGTTGGAGAGTTCTAAAAACCATTCTGCGCCCTGAAACACGTTGTTGAAGGGTGGCCCATACATGCTCTCTTGGATTCAAATCAGAGCTTCGAGCTGGCCATTCCATACCAGGTGTTTCAGTTTCTCTAAGGTATTCTTGAACTACCCGAGCTATGTGAGGTCGAGCGTTATCGTGCATATACACAAAATCTGGACCAATAAATGGGCCGTACGGTATAACATGTGGCTCTAGAATGTCAGTAATGTAACGCACAGCTGTCATACGAGCCCCATGCAAAGGCACTAATTCTGTACGACCTTCCAAAGAGATTGTACCCCAAACCATTACAGAACCTCCACCAAAATTCACTTTGGGAACAAAGTTACATTGAAGATATCGTTCCCCAGGTCTTCTATTCCTCTGTCATTTGCATAAAGACAGAATCTTGATTCGTTAGAGAACATCACATTCTGCCAATCTCCAATATCCCAATTCACATGTTCCCTAGCAAAAGCTGAACGAGCTACCCGATGTCGTCTGGTGAGTAGTGGTGCTCTTGCAGGGACACGAGCCCGAATATTGTCTTCACGAAGACGGTTTCTTAGTGTTTTCTCTTTAGACGCAGAAAGCGATCATCTCGGACCGATGTCACCCTTCCATGGCCTTGTCCTAACCTTCTGTTAACACTTCCAGTTTCTTGGTGATTTTTTGTGCCAGCCTAACAATGGTGGATTGGTTAACACCGAGGACTCTCGCCACATAACGCTGGCTATGACCACCTGTAGCAAAGCAAATGCGCGGACAGCTTCCTCGTGGATCAGGTGGTAGCTAACACGTTGAGGAACATTCATTATGTCAAATTTATATTGAACACCCAATAACAAACGCGATTAAAAATAAACTGAAACAAATGGGCATAAGCAGTTTTTTTTTTGCATTAAAAGAAAAATTGCCAAAAAAATCTTATCGATGTTTGTGTTTGCAGATAAGTAAATAAAATCTATTTCTACATGATATAGATCAACTATGTTGCCTTCATGCATATTCATTTTGGAAAAACACCGATTTTTCAGGGTGGTGCGATAATTTTTGTGGGGTGTGTATTTTCAAAAATATGACTAATTGGAAAACTCTTTTTTTTTGTAAGTAATCATTTTAGATTAAAAGGGATAGTATTGGGTTGTATGGAGAGAAACCACCACGTCTCTAAAGGGGGGAAGAGTGTTGCTGCTTATCTGCAATTTCATAATTTGCTGAGATTAATATGTCTATTTGCGATAATTACATTATCTTATTATTTTCAAATAGAAATTTATTGAAATTTTTCACAGTACTAATTTTTGTAAAAAACAAATAATATCCTAAATAAGAAACTAAATTGTTATTTTAACTAATATCTTTTCTTTAGGAAATACACCATACTTGTATCTACTTTAAAAGACAATCCGTTTTTAAAAAGTATTTTTCAAAAGTTTTCAAATAAAGTACGAACTTGGGTCAAGCTTAATAAAGTTAAGTTATCGCGAATAGGATTTCCATCATACCACTTTATCAATGCAATTATCTGCTCGGTGGTTCACATTTTTAACATTAAAGTGTCAATACATTTTCATAAATGCATTTTTTTAAGAAATCTAGCAATTTTTCCAGCAGAAAAATGCCAAAGAAAAAAACAGTATTGAGTGAGTTTAACGTGATTAATAATACCACCTGTCGTGCACTAGTCATTGTCGCTTCAATATTTTACCATATCGCCTTATAATAAAACTAATTCGGTGAAAGGCAGTGACTGGCATTTTCTTAATTGTTGAATTTAAATTTTCGCATTCCATTACACGTCGAGACACGTGCAAAACAACTGTCGATTTTTTAACAAAAACTATAGCATAAATTAATTAGTCATAGCGCATAATAAAATAAAAGAGTATTTGAATACTCACATTATTATTTAAGATGATGATCTTGCTTTATAAATAAACTGTTTGTTTGGTATGAGAAAAGATTCGATTTTACTACACTTATAATAATATGGCATCAGAATGACAAAGCATTTTTTGATATACTGAATGAGTTTGTATTTAAGTGTGTGATACATGAGATTTTTACCTTGGGCAACGATTGCAAATTGTTTGATTTATTTGTTCAGTATTACAAAAAAATAAAATTCTCAAAGCCGCTTATACGTGTTCAAGAAAGTATGCAACAAATAAAAAATCTTTTTATTACTGATTTCTTAAAAAGTTTTATTTTTTATACAAGTTTATGCTTTATCTAACTCCTTTTCTGTTACACCATTTGTACTGAATGTAGGCTTCATCCGTAAAATTTTAATTACTAAACAGTAATTTATAAAATACTTTGTTATTTAAAGCGGTATGTCATTTGTACGTTTTTTTTATACCTTCTAGATATAGCACAAACTTTTATAAAGAATATATAAATTCCTCATGTAGCATACTTCCTTGGACACGTTGTATATGTATTAAACGAAACTATTCGATAGAGTATCGAATATTGACGAAGAAGGTTTGGTGTCTGTGTTCATTTACAATCGGAAACGTCGTGCACAAGCAAATTAACAGTGAAATGAAAATTTTAAAAAAGTGGAAAATGAGTGACATAACGTCAGAGCATCGAGTGATATACAATTTTTGATTAAAGAAGGGAATACCCCTAAAAATATCCATGATAGGATCCCGACAAATTGCTAACATTGCCCATCATTTTTTAAAGTCAAATTTTGATCAATGCAGATCTTTCTTGGGGTAGAAAATTCATTTAAGACTATTCAAGAGGTTCTAGGCCCTTAAAAGTTCGAAATACAGAAATGGTAAAAAAAAGTTGAGGATTTAGTGATGACTTTTGAATGTGTCATCACTTGCTACAGAGGTTGAAATATCTGAAGCTTCAGTTTTAAGAATATTCACTTAGATTTAGACCCCAAGAAAGTGTTTGCATGTTGGGTTCCTAGGTTGTTGGCGCCAGAACAAAAATTATGTCCCAAGTAAATTTCAACCTAAAATTTCGCCTGTACATATAGAGGCGAATCCAAACCTATTTTCACAAATTGGATAGATTTGTGGGATCGATTTTATTTTCTTTAATTTTTATGATTCCTTTAAGATTTATAGGCTCCGCAAACAAATCAAGAATCTATGCAATGGATGCATAAAGGGTTTCCACCTCCGAAAGGACACAAAGTTCTACAGGAAAAGTGATGGCTACGATTTTTCGGAATACTGAGAGTATCCTTCCAATTGAATATATGCAAAATGGCCCAACAATTAATGCAGAAACTTATCGAAATACACTTCAAACACTTAATAAATCAATGAAAACGACCTTATAAGCTCTGTAAATAAATATTTCTCTTGCATGACAATTGCAAGATGTGTAAAATAAGAAAAGTTATTGAATTTATCGACGCCACTAGCTTTATTGAACTAGACCATCCTCCATATAGTACAGATCTGGCACCCTCCGACTATTATATATTTCGACAATTTAAAAAGAAAGAGCCTGTGAGATTTTTTTGCGTAAATTCGAAAAGAATATTTTTTCAAATAAGTTAGAACAACTGAAAAAAGTGGCACAAGTGTGCGGATTTAAATGGAGAATACATATATTGGAAAATAAAAATATTCAAATTACCCCTTCTCTTTTTCTTCATGGCTAGGTAGAAAATTTTTGAATTTTTATATTATTTTTTCTATTTTGATTCTTGTAAAAAAAAATCTTCAAAATTTAAGTTATTTTGCAATTTAAACACACGAAGCTTCTGTTTAGTGGCAGGGGTATAATAATAATAATTGAAATTTAATAATAATAATAATTTCAAACATATGCCAATTTGGAGACTATATAATTTTAGACATTAGCAAATGTAGCTACTTTGTTGAAATATTCAGAATTGGTAAATAATAACCATTTTAAATTAGAATCTTATAACCTCCATATTTTTAAACAATCATGAGTGCAGAATGGTGCTGTTTCGCCATTTTTTAAGCACCAAGTATGAAGTCGTCAACCTAACAAAATATAATTTCAAGTAGCTTAATGAGTTTCATGTCATAAAGAGTCAGAATATAAAAAAAGTTATTGGAAACAGTTAAACAATTTTGACGAAGAGTTTCCAATTCAGCAAGTAAATTACAAATGGTTTCAGATGTTCTTCAGAATATATTGCTCGATACGAATTCGATAATGCCATTAATCCCGTCTGTCTTTCTTTTTACAATGCACCTGATAATAAATTCTATATGAAAATATAAAAAAAGAAACAATGCGACTGATTGAATTGAAATAATCCAATTTCACACCGATCGTCTTGCGTAAACTTGAATTAATTTCACATTCTCGCATTGTTATTCTTTCCTACCGTGTCGTTACTCACACATTTCTTATGTAACGGAGACAGAGCAGTGCGTTGTACGAACTTTTCTCCGAGTTTTGAAATTTAAAATTACCGTGTTTCTGTGAGTAATTACAAAATTTGGGTCCGTGATAATTTCACACATTTCTAACTAGCAATTACCTCCGCGACAAAATTATGTTTTCCCATGATAACATCTTTTTTTCTTGCTTATTCAGATAATAATTAAACGGAAATTAAAGTTGCTGCTTGGCAATTTGGTAAATTTTTAAAATGTTATTTACTTTCTAATGGTAAGCTAAAAATATTTAAAAAAATATATGTATGGTTACGTTACTACGCTATTACTACATTTTGAGTTAACTTCACTTGGTAAACTACAATATGTTTAAAAGTTACATTAAGAACTTTTTTAAAAACAAAAATTTTTACAACGTAGTCTGCATTTTAATTTAAACAAGTTGCAACAAATAAAAGGTATTGTTCGTTATCCATTAAGGTACACTGCTCAACAATTGAAATAGATAATTATAATAGTTTTGAAATATACATTCAAAAGTGTTGTTAAATGGTTTGAAATGTATACCGTTCTATAGCGAATATTTTTTGCAAGTTTTTAATTGCGTTGTGCTGTTATTGGTTTAACAAAAAAAAGTAGGAATACGGTTCCAAAATGTTAGTAAGTTAGTGAAACAGAATTGCTTATACCGAAGTCACTACTCTTATTTTTAACATTTCTATCTATTAACCTAGAAATTAGGCCTCTACGACGTTTGGAAACAGTGCAACTCGAGCAAGTATTGCGTTGGATCGGTGAAGGTTTGCCTCAAGAGGAAGTCGTTAACCGAAGAATAAGTCATAAGTCGAGCATGGAATCGCAACTAGTGGAGGTCGAGAACGAGCCACAATTCCCGAGACCTTTTGATAATCCCGACTGCAACAAGAAATCTAACATTCACGGCTTCAAGAATCAACAGTTTCTTTAGACAAGCTACAAGACGCGCTACATACCCACATTTGACGGCGGATCAACGTGCATGCAGATATCGTTGGGCGATAGAACATTATCAGTGATATTTTCAAAATTGGAGGGATTGCTTCTTTACCGACAAATTGAGATTTGGTTTGTACACGTGTGATGATCGAACATTGGTATGGAAAGAAAAAGGACAACGTTATAATGAAAATTTAATGGCAGAGGATCAGTTTGTGTCTGAGAAGGCATGTTTTGATGGCCGCACTGACCTGCTGGTTTTAATTAATGAAACCATGAGTACCATAAGATATCATGACAGTGTTATAGAGTCCATAATAGTGCCACTTGCTGCTGTAATAGATGAAGGATTTGTTTTTATTGATGATAATGGACGTCCTCGCCGTGCAACAATTATAAATCATCGAATAGAACATCATAAGATTACGTGAATGGAGTGGCCACCCTGCTCACCAGACATGAATTGCATGTTTGGGCTCCAACAAACTCCCAATTGTCTAGGGCGTTGCAAGAAATTTTGGAAGACATACATCAGGAATCTGATAATGAGTCTTCCCAATAGAGTAACAGCATTAAGGGGAACCAGGGGTGGGCCTAGACGGTATTAATTTTCTTCAATTCATTAATAAAAGAACTTTGAAAATTGTATTTTTCTCTCACATATACAATTTTTTTTCAATTACTCATTTTTCCCCATTGAAGATCTGTGTCTTTTGATTCATTTAATTATATACACATGAATCAGGATTTCTTTTCTAAAATTTCTACGTAAAAAATAAGTCATTGTATATATCCACTTCAAGTATTGAGCGGTGTAGTTATTTAATGAAAAATAGCACCAATGAATGAAAAAGAGTGCGAACACTGGAATATTTCAGATTTTAAATACGTTTTGCAAAAATACTTTTTACCTCATATGAATTGAATTTGAATACCATCTCTTATTTTGTACAATTTCCTCCTGAGCCACCCCCTATACAAACGACAAATTTTCGTCTAAAATTAAGTCAATTTTTGTTACTTTCAGGAACAGAAATTGAATCGCTTTATAATGCGCATAAAAAATTAACTTCATTAACTTGTAGATGTAACCTTTTAAAATTATATACTATTTTAATAATTTCTTAAGCGCTTGTTTTATGCTTTAAACATAATCGTCGTATAAATATGTGCATTTTGATTTCCCGTGAAAATATTCGCTAGCGTATAATCATCAGGGACTTTCTCAATTTACAAACATGCATGGGCGCGTCTTGTTGCCTTATGTTTACCTGTTGACATTAAACAAAAATGTAAAAACCAGAAAAAGTTCATATTTAAATTTTCTGCGGCATTCTGTAACAAATTCCTTGAGGCCCAGATTCATGAACACAACTTTTGTTTTTACAAATGTCACTGTATAGTAAATTGAACTTGCGTTTACGAGACTGAGACTAAGGCTGAGTTGCACCAACGTCGTTAACTAATTAATTAAACATAGGTTTTCTTCGCTTCAATCCGAGATTAACTTTAATCGATATCGGTGCAACTGGACATAAGAATACTAGCTTTAGAACTATTGCACAAACATTTTTTTTTCAGAAAAAAATAAGATGATTTACCATATTTCGATTCGATTGTATTTTCCATTTATGCCAAGGTCAGGTTATATTGGTTCTGATTTAAATAGTTAATTAATAGGATAATGTCCAAAAATTTGTATGCGTAATTAGTCGCTGTCGTAAGGCCGAAAGACATTCAATTTGAATGTTTGTATTCCTCACACATACAGACAGTCGTAATTAATCCGCTGAAGGCGAAGAAAAAAACATCAATTAACGTTGCATAAAGTTACAATTACGCGCAAGTAATTCCCTGTGTTAACCGTAGTAAGACTTTCACTTTGATTTAACAGTGAAATACTGTATTGCTTAAGACAATTAGGATGTAATGTTTTATAACAACAAATCTCTAAGCCAATAATTTATTCCGTAATTTCTGTTAAACATGTTTGTGAAGCTCATAAGACGAATTGCTGCATAACAGAAATAGTTATGTTATAGTCAGAATAAAAAGTAAAGTCTCCCTAACAAAGAGTTAAATTACGTAGGATTGTTTTCCAGAAGAATGAAAGAAGTTCGACAATCTCATCTGATAATGATAGATCGTTGTTTTAAACACGGTTATTAATTTATTTAAAATCGTTGCTGTTACAGAAGTAACTATTCAAAACTCTAAAACTATAAATAAAAATATAAAAGTGATCAGATACAAGAGCTTAACTTGTTAAACTCTCATGTGTGATCATTGAATTTTAGTTTCCTGTTTTCGAATTGCAATGACATATGAAACTAAGTTGCGATTTTTCATAACCAGTAATGAATTGACCTCAAACTTTAAATGTAAGGTATTGAATAAAAACAGAATTAAATGGTATTTGGGGAAAGAAAAGCCAAATGGAAGAAAGTTGTTAAGAAAGTAATCATACTAGATTATGAATTGCCATTCGAAGATGTTCTAGAATGAAATTGTAGCAATACAATTATACAGTTTCTAGATTATTGCTTCGATGATGCTCGAGCCGTACTTAATGTATGTTCGTTAAAATAATAAAGATGCACTCTTCAATATAGTATAATGATCAAGTGAAATAAAGAACAGGTTCTGGAAATATAGTTTTTCATGCAAGCGGATTTGAATTCATACGTTGTTGACACATACAAAAAAACGGACGTAATTACTTTGCCGAAGGCGGAGGAATAACTTCAATTATCGCTACGTCAACCATGGCGTTATTTATTTTTACATTCAAAGTCTCATTTTAGTATCAGTAAAAAATCACTGCCTTTAAAATTTTAAAAGTCTGCTTATGTCTGTAAGTAACGCCTAGAACGCAAGTTTATTTCAAATTTAATAAAAACACGTTTACACCGCGGAATTTAATAATACGATGTTAACACAGACTTTTTTGTTTGATTTTGTAATAGTATGTTGATTGTACGATTGAATAATTCACAACAATTTTAAAAGAATGAACTGGAGAATTATTTCGAGCTTAAAATCTGCTTCCTGCATCAAGACTCAGATGCTTTCGCTTTCGTTTACATAAATCAAAGAGATAATAAATGATTCTTCCTCAAACTTAAACGTTTCTGAAAAGATCCTTGCTTATTTTATGTAAATTAGAAAGGAACGTTTCATTACTAAATAATCCTTCGACGTATTTTGATTAAAGACAAATGTTCCAATACTAATTCTGCTTTCTTTCGATTTTGTAATTTTTCTCATCAATCTTTAACGAATTCAATAATTATTATCGTGTGAAAAATAAACAAAAAAATATTAATAATTAATTAATTAAATAATTTTTCGCTTATTCCTCTGTATACAGGAAAAAAAGGGTCCTAGAATAATCAGTAATATTTAAAAATGAGTTAAGGATTGTCTAAAAAAAAAATTAATTTTGAATATATAAAAGCTATCATGTTTTTTGTTGTTGTTTTTCAATATTTGTCTTGTCGAGAATTTTCTGTTAAAATAACTTGCACATTCCATGGTATGAGACGATCTATTTATTGGTTAAATAATTTCTACAGTTTTAATCGTTTTTTTTTCTTTCTTGATTATCTATGATTTGTGACACGAAGAACGAAATCATATAATTCGCAACACGTCCTTCAATGCAAACTGCTTATTTCCAAGGTTTTCGTTTATTTACACCGGAATTAATCAGACGAATTTACGCGTTTTCCTGTTATTAATTTATTCCGGATGGAAGAAAACATTTGCATATGCTCACGGTCGTTATCTTGTCTGTATTTTGGATACACCTCTTTAATTATTAATTGTAAGAGCAGTGTTTCAAAATAAAACCAATTAACTTCAATTAAAAAAAAATTCATATCATGAAAGTGAAGTCTCACTTAATAAATGTGATAAGAAAAACGTTGAATAGACAATAGAAAAGGATAACGAATAAAACAAATTTGAAGAAAAAAGGAAAACTATTTTCTTACCTTTAACTTTAATTTAACAGTTAATCAAAATTTCAAAAAAATTAAATTTTATTGTCTTAATGATAGAATACAGAATGTTATTAAATTTCAAAATTCAAATACTTGTAAAGAAAGCATCATTTTATTGTTTTTTTAATGTTGAAAAAATTCTCTGATTTCAATAACATATAAATAAATTATTTCAAGAAATATCTAAAATAAAAATAAAATATTTTGTGTTAATTAAAAAGAAAAATTGTCATTGGAAAAAATCAACACTAAATAAAAAAAAGTACATATGTAATTGCAAAAACGTAAAAATTAAACAACTTGTAATCTTCATTTGTATGCAGTGATCGGCACTTGCTTAATTTAAATAAATAAATAAACAAAGACTAATTAAAATAAACCGTAAATAATTAATTGTTTCACACCTTTTCTATCATTTATTTTTTAATGATTTGATTTTTTGCGTGTCGCTGTAGATGTTTGAGAAAAAGAAAGTAAAATATTAAAAAATAAATATAATTTTATTTTTCCTCTAAATCACACATTTGTATTATTTAATTATACATGTATATATTTTTTATTAAAGCTAATGGATTTGCAAATTTTGTTTAGTATAGTCAAGGCAATAAAGTGAGTTAGGTTTTTTTTTAGTCTGACAAATCACTTTTAATTTCTCGTAATGTAAATATTGGCTTAATCATTTATGCACCTACTTTAATTATTGTTTGTTTAACAATTCAAATAGAACGAGCGGTCTTACCTTGATTAAAATCCAATCACTCACTATTTTCAACAAAACAGAATTTTTCAAACAGTTTTAGAATAGCACTCGAACGGACGTCGTTGCTGTCGTTTTCTCGCTCAAAAGCAAATTATTCGATACGATTGATCGGTTCAATATTGCACGAAGACTCACACATTAGCTCAGGTGAGCTTTATATGAGATCCCCACCTGTAAACCAAGTACCTTTAATGAATCTAAGCCGTCGCGCTACCGTAAACCAGACGACGCACGTGCTACCGTGTAAACAAAGATCCTCGGCTATTTTGGGAAGCGATTTACTTTTTTTTCTACGAACCAAACTACTTTCCTTTTCTGGAAAAAGAATTGGTTCAATTTTCGTGAATGTTTTGTTAATAGCCGACCTTAGCCCGGCCAGAAATTCCCGCTTATTACGACAACTTCTCGATCTGATTAATAATGCTTGTTTGGGTCAGCACATTCCATTATGGTTTTTTTGTGTTGATTGCTTTACCTTGCTCTTTCGGTTTTCTTTATGCGAGATGTAACAAGTTCTTCATTTCCTTGCATGCCTCTAATTGGTAGATTTTTATCATTGATATTTTTTTAAGATAAAGAGCGAAAAGCCGGTTTGTGACTTTCCTCAGAGTGGAGAATTACGAGACATTGAAAATCAGAACAAGTTTGATGTTGGATAGTTCTTGCAAGGATTATTTATTTTGTAACAACTTCAAATGATTTTTTAAAACATTGATTTATTTTTTATTGGTGAAGTAAATCACAAAATTTAAAGAAGTTTAGGGAAGAATTAAAATAAACGATTAAAAGTTAAAGCGCAACGCACATTAAAACTAATATAACCACAAATACTAAGACCTAGTTTTACAATCGTGGAATAAGAGAAAAAACAACTGTTCGTCGGATATCTTACCCAATTATTCCGTCGGATAATAGATCGTGCGTTTTACAAGTGGTCAATTAGGTCGAAATAGTACTTCTCAGAACATCTAGCCGCAAAGCTAAATCGTGTAAGCGCGCAACTTGAATCTTTAGCATACTGTTGAAAAAGCATCCTTTTAGGAATATGGATTTTGCATTTGTCGACGACACATACACTTAATTGTAAAATGTCTTTGTTGTTAGAAATATTTGATTATAAATTAAGAGGGCATATGACTATTCTTTTAGAACTAAAATTTAAAAAACATCGTTCAGTGGAGTTCAAAAGTAACTTAAATATTATTTTACGCAGAGGTGGAAAATTAAAAAAAAATTAAAATCGCATAATTATGTAACTTAAATATAATTTTACGCAAAGAGTGGAAAAATGAAAAAAAATGGAAAACGCAGAGATGCACTAATTTTACCAAAGTGGAAATAGAAACATTAAGCTTGGGACAACATATAGGTATTAATTAAAAAAATAATAATACTTAAAAAAATACAGACATTGTGGATAAATATCTAAAACCTGCCAGTCTGTAAAAATTAATATATTAAATCCTTTTGATTTGTTTTGGATTCATATAGGAATGAAGCAATTATAAGGGCACTTTAGAAATTTCATTTCATCGAATTAAAAAAAAAATAAAGAGCGACTTGAAATTTGAAGTATTTTAATTCACAGATTTTCTATTTGTTATTGTTAATACTTGTTACACGATATAACAATTTTTCATTAATAATATTTAGAATGCATAATATTTCTTGCTAATAAGAAGTTCATTGATGATGGCCAATTACATTTTATAAGTACCTATCGCAGTTCTGTTAATAATAATAATAATAATAGTTTATTCCCAACAGTACAAAGACCAATTACAGGGAAATCAAAACCCAAAAAAAAAAAAAAAATTTAAATTAAATTAATTGAGTTGAACTAAATTAAATAGAAAATATATAAAACTAAGTAATCTTAAATTATATAACTACTGTTACATGTTCAGATCTAGAGAACACATTTATTCAATTTGTAAACAAATCTCACATAATTATTATCAAAGATATCAACGTCACGATTTACACTATTATAAAGCCTGCACATAGAATGTAATGGTGAATTAAAGTAATAATTTGCATTAGCTGGAGGTAATCTAAAAGTAATAACATTTCTTGAGCTAAACCTAGGTACATGAAAGTTTAATAGATATAACAAATCTGGATCATCTATTAAATAGTGAACAATTTTAAACAAAACAGAAACAGCAGTAATCTTTCTAGAAGCAGTTAACGTTTTAAACTTGAACAAAGACAATAAAGTATCGTAAGTCATATCAAACTGTGGGTAAGATCCATATTTAATAAAATACAAGTATTTTAAAAAGCGCTTCTGAACTTGTTCTAAGACATTTATATGAACATAATAATAAGGCAGCCAAATTACAGAGCAATAATCTAACTTACTTTTAATATAGGCGTTATATAAAAGAATCAAAGGCTCAAGAGTACGGAAATCACGACAGGACCTAACTATAAAACCTAATAATTTATTACATTCTATATTTACTTTGATAACGTGATCCACAAAAGTAAGCTTATCGTCAAATAATATTCCAAGATCTGTAATCATATAACATCTTTTCAGCGGTTGGTTTTCAATGTGGTAGTTCCAAATAATACTATTGCATTTGCGAGTAAATGTCATTATTTTACATTTAGAGATGTTTAAATCTAATTTATTTGCCTTACACCAATTTGTTAATTGATTAATGTCATTCTGTAAGCCAATACAATCAGCAGGTGTATCAACAGCTTTAAATAATTTCAGTTCATCCGCATACAAGAGATTTTTACTTACTATATTCATGCTAATATCATTAATAAATATTAAAAATGACAGTGGGCCAAGATTAGAGCCTTGAGCGACACCACTAGTTACAACAAAAGTAAAAGATTTAAACCTATTGTATTCTACATACAGTTGTCTGTTACTCAAATAACTTTGAAGTATTGAGATAGCATTTGAGTGGAATCCAATATTGTGCAATTTAGTCAAGATAATGTTATGTTGAATACGGTCAAAGGCTCTAGTGAAGTCTGTGTATATTACATCAATTTGTTTACGTAAGTGTAGGTTTTCAGAGACAAATTGAGTGAAATTCAAAAGATTAGTTCCAGTACTTTTACCACGCGTGAAGCCATGTTGATTGGGAGAGAGAAATTGCTTGATATGAAAGTTGATATTTTTAGCCAAAATCATTTCGAATATTTTTGCAAAGTTTGGGATAAGTGCAATGGGGCGGTAGTTTGTGATAATATTTCTAGGACCAGTTTTATGGACTGGACATAGCTTTGCTCTTTTCCAGAAGTCTGGAAAGGTGGATGTAGACAATATTAAATTAAATATGTGAAGTAGAGGTCTAGACAGAGGAGAGATGCAGTCTTTCACAAGAAATGCCGGCAAGCAATCAGGACCTATGGTGAGATTAGTTTTCAGTTTACGTGCAGCCTCCGGGATTTCATACTCTTCAACTTTTAGGAAATTAAACGTGGCTACATTACTGCACTCATTAAACTAAGGACTGTTGCAATGGTTCTGTGCAAACGTATCCTTTTATAAATATTAGCAATGAAGGTAGGTATTTCCAAGAATTTTGAACGGGCGGAGTTACGACGTTTATCTCTCGGTCGGGCGAAGTCGGATGGCCGTTTACCCTTTCTAGACTTTCATTACATTTCGCTGCGACTGTACATCAATAGTAAGCAGTTTAATGTACGCAAAACATTGGTCTTAACAGAGCGTGATAAAACGTGTCGGGTAAGTATAACAACAAAATTCTAACAGAAAACAAAAGACAAAATGATAAAAAATGTAACTAATTTCGCCTTTGACTCAGTTGTTTTATCAAATAAATGGTATGTTTTCGATAAAAACTATCAATTTGTCCTGAATAGGCAATAGAAAACATAATACAAAATGATTTTATTCTGTAAATCTTAATTATAACAAACCTTTTTTTGTCTAAAAATTATAAAAACTGTTGATTTTAATTATAAAATGTATTAATTTTAGACCTAAAGATCATTTAATTATGATTAATCTTACCAATTCTAAAATTTATTGATTTTGTATACTTAAAAATCAGTTATTTGCTAATAGAGTGTATAAAAAGAGTGATTTTTTTTGTTTTTGAGATAGGAGACTCTAATTTTGTATTTACCTAACTATAACTTTTAATTCTAAAAAACATGATCTTACGACATGTTCGTATTTTTAAAAATAAGGGCACTCTTAAGGCGGCTTCATTTTTGGTGTCCATGTGGTATGCCATAAACCGTGGCATTTCTCAATTTGATTTGAAAGAGTGCAGAAGTGTTGTGTATCAATAAAATTTATTAAAAATCGATAATAACGAAAAATACCACACTTTTTGAAAGCCACTGTATATACAGAGTAATCTCTTTCTTTATTGATACATTTTTTGATTTTAAAATTCTATTTTGGTCACCTGCTCTTTAGTTCTTTTTTGCTATACATACTGTGAGTTGCAAAAAAAAATTTGCTGTATAAAGTTGGTCTTCATTTATAATCTGTTAATAATGCCGAACTAACAAAAAAATAATAAAATTTAATGGTTTCTTAGAAGAGGAATGATAAATAAGATCAGTGGTGGATAATTAATGGTCTAAATAAAAACCCTCTTACGCGAATAAAGAAGAGGTGGATAGAGGAAGAGTGTAAGTAGAAAAAATCCAACTCATGAGCAAGATGAAGCCCTTTGTAATCATTTGAGGGAAAATTATTTTTAAACAGTAAGAGATGCCGTATTTGCAAAAAGCTTCCGGTATATTATGATCAACTGCAAGCCGGACGATTAAAAAAGTAGTATTAATGGAAGAACATAAGCAATCATCCACGTATTCTGGTTTGGTTTAATCTTGCTTTGCTTGATTTGTTGGAAAGAATTAAATCAGGATGAAAATTATTGGCGAAATCTTATTTCATATATGCTTGAAAGACTGAATTAGGAAACTAATGAAGAAATGAAATATTAAACCTTACATTTCCTTTATTCATAAATTGTGTTTTATAAAAATGTATACACATTTACTATATTTTTTCGTGATACTTTAACAGCAAATTTATGCTTAATTAAATCCAAACAAGAATCTCAATTTATAACCTACATTTTTGATAATATGTCATAATTCACAAAATACCCATTTACAAAGCAAAAAATTGGTAAAAGCTCTGCTACTTGATTTTTAAGTTGTATGCGATTTTATTGGAAGTCAGTGTACATAGATCAATTTGATCAATTTCTATATTAGTTGATTTTCGGTGTTCCCAAGTACCTACATATAATCTTCAACTTTTTCAAATTCCCATACATCGTCGTTTCCTCTATGAATTATTACAATTACTATGAACTTATTTCAAATGATTTGTGCGAAATTATACAGCTTGAGTGAAGGAAGTAGGTTGGCGAAGCGTGCCTCGGATGTATTCGAGGCGACCGGCCTTGTCTCGCATTGGGAAGCGAAACGATGAGCGCGTACTTAATAATTTTATTTTAACTAGGATTTCAATAATTCTTGTTACAATATTGTTATAACTGCTGCAATACATTTGCATAAAGCAATTATTATTGTTTGTAACTAAACAATACTTCCATAAACATTACAGAAATTAATAAATGAAAAATCTTCTTAGATAATGGTTAAATTAAAAAGAATTCACAACGATAAAATAAAAACATAATTTATTATGAGATAATCTTTTAAGATTCTCTTGTAACAGAAAAACGATTTCTCAAATTGAATGAAAGATTTTATAGAATGAAGATAAAAATAAAATAAACTTAAAGTAATTCTGGTCAAGAAATAATAAATATATTAAATATCTTTCAAAATTTTTATTAATTCTGCGGATGGTTGTAGCAGAAGGAATTGGACGATTTACAAATTTTTCTCTGAATAAATTAATTCGTTAATACCACTTTATAATTTGTACTTTCTCAGGTACATTATAATTCATACTGAATTTTTGCACTGAAGAAAAATAAAGAACAATTAAAATAAATATTATATTATATTAAAAAATATATATTTGTAGCTCAAGAACAACTCTAAAACCTGCACGCTTGGAACTGGAGGCGTGAACCGATACACACTAGCGCAAGAACCCCCCTACTCCTACATGACTTCGTCCGAATTTACTTCTATCCACCTAGTTGTAAAATTCAACCTGTATGTCCTGCATGAAAGCTTATATTTGAACATAAAAAAAGCTTTTTACATAAAAATTTCTAGAATGATTCATAAATAATTATACAAAAATAGAAATTTAATTTTTTTTAAAGGGAATCGCCAATCGTGATTTCTCATTCGTCTGTATTTTAAACGAACGAATGCAAACTAATGAATGCCACATAACAGCGAATATTAAAATTAGTTAAATTATAGTATATTATAAATTACAGTATAAAAATGTGTTTAGCTACGTAGTTTAAGCTTTTTCGATTTAATAACATGTTCTTGTTTTCTTACTCTCGCCCTTACAAAATACTCACGATTTTCTAATTTAGAATTTAGTTTCATCATCATTAGTCATTAGTTAGTTTAAAGTGTGTATTAAATCTAGAACTGGCGAATTAAAAAGAAATATTTATTACTTATTATTAGCTGTCGTAATTGGTTAATTTAGTCTCTAATTTATTGCAGTAATGATAATTAATTACGATCATAATTAAATAATTACCGTAAATTTTTTATATTTTCAAACATAAAATGCAAATATTCAGTTTAAAAAAAATATGTCAATACATTACAAGATGTGGAATGGAAGCTTCAGCAAAGCAAAGATGTCGTCAATGTCAATTATGATATGTCATGATTTAAATTTCGAAACCTTAGGAAATACTTTATAAGTAGAAACATGTATACAAAATGTTTTCCCATCTAGTGTGGTGCTCTAATTTTTTCGCGTGTTCACGTATATTAAAACATTGAAAATAATGTTGAACGTGAATTCACAACAGATGTTGTTGTGTTATGTTTGTTTACTTGTCTGTTTAGGGTACGGATGAAGTAAGGAACATACGTGAGCATGCGAAAAAATGAGAGCAACACACTAGATGGGTAAACTTTTTGTACACGACAATTGCTTAGTATACTGTCTAAAACATGAAAGGATGGCATTTTAAAAATTTATTACGTTGTTTTTGTTAACAAAATAAATTTTAAAATTACTTTACTGAAACCACGGTACATATTGCTATGTTATTTTAGTTTTGAAGATTGAAGTTTGTTATTTTATTTTGGAACCATAATTTTGTATATTGGCACTCAAATGCGGGCATAATTTGACGTTTATAGCAAAGTTGCTAAGCAACAATAACTTCACGAATTCAAACAATAATCAAAATATAACCAACTCAAGCAATCTAAGCTTTATTATTAGCAATTATTACATTTATATTAGACCAACATTTATAGAAATTGAAACTGCAATTACTTGGATCGCCTGAACCAACTCCAACGCTAACAGGTCCTGAAGTAAGCTTATCCCCGATTGACCAGAATTGCTTCGCCCGATCCGAATTTTGTTTTGTAGGGTAAGATTCAGCTACCTCATCCGAACACCATCCACCCAATTGCTTCAAAGTCCTTGTGTTACCGTCACTTTCTGCCAATATAGTGCAGCTTCGAAAGCAGTGCCCCGTGTATTTATTGGCATTCGGTAGCTTCAGAAAATCAGCGATCATCCGAGGCATTTTTTCAGACGTGTTCTTCCCACTTGATAAGATAAAAACAGACTGTCAGTTTCAACATGTTTTAGATGTAAAGAAGCATTTTTGTTGTACAAATTAATGTAATCTTAGTTCGTAAAGTGCGTTGGCGTATAGGTTTTGGTTGGACGGATTTTTACCAACAGCTGTGGTGTACACCAAAGGGATGAGGTTTGTAAACTTTAGACTACAAATAAGTTATTAATTAGCGGTCAATCAACTACAGTATCACTGTATATTTACTTAGTATTTGAGATAAATACGCCACAATCAATTTTTCTTTGCAACACTTTTTGCACATCGCCACTTCGGTATGCATTCTCGAACAAATCCTTTTTTAGTAATCAATTTCAGTTGGACTGCCTCAAATTCTTCCAAAATTTCCGAAAAATAAACGTTTTCACCTTCCTTTACCATTTAAAATTTTTTAATGAATAGTTTGAATCGCGACATCCTGCGACACAACTTTGTATAGGAGCTACGCTCCTGCTGACGAGGCCCCAAATAGGGCCGAAACAGCTGTAAAGAGAATGCTCGAGGGATCCACTACAATCAAAACTGATTTGCAACAAAATTAAAAAAAAAATTTAATAAATTATTTTAAACGGACACTAAAATTTGGTAGCTATCAAACGTAGTAAAACGTAGAGCGTTAGTGGCAATTTTAGTGTACTTTTAAAATAATTTAATACAGAATTTCATCGGACAAGAATCTACTTTAATTGTGGATTTCAGAAACATAGGATTTTATAATTTTGTTGAGGCTCACTACGGGTATCAAAATAAGGTACTGTGCAAAATTTATTCTAATACTTTAATTAAAATCACCAAAATGAAAAATCGTAAGCTCTGTTTACCTAAATATAGAAATGTCATATAATTGATCCCTTAAAAAGAGCGAATGATATATTATGTCACAAAATTAAAATTTTTAATCGTTTGTAAACAAAGTAATAAACAAACCCATAGTAACGTAAATAATCTACACCACTCGTATGCGAAATAAAAATATCCAATTCATAAATTTTGGCCATTCCAATGCCAAAATAAAACGTTGTATGTACCACCGTCATAATTAGGAGATTATAGCCAGAGAGTAAATTTAAAGCCCGACGCGAAGCGGAGAGCTTTTAAATGCTCGAGAGCATAAATAACTATTATTACATTGTCCGGGCATTATGCGTAGTGCTGCATAATGTGTGCAATATGATTTCTCTGTTAAAAATACAGTTGTTACAATTTATCATGTATTTATTTCAAATTTATGAATTTATGTATTAACATAAACTACAATATAGAAAAGATTTACTAAATTTTAGCCGCCTATTCACGTTGCAAGTACTATTATTAAATATTTCGTGAAACTTCATGAGCGTGCCATAAAACAGTAAAGATAAAGATGATTTGGTCAATAATAGAATATTATTTACTACTGCACTACACAGTTTACCGTTAGTGAATTATACAGGTGATTCTTAAGTTGTGTGATATTTTTTAATAGCGTGTAGAACTCGTTAAAAGAATTTTTTTTTTAAATACAATAAAAAAAATATATCAAAAATAGAAAACTTATTATTTTTGCAAATAAAATGTAGCTGGGATGCAGTATTAGCACTTCGATCACACTCTCCATAAATTAACATGTCAACTAATTCATTATGTTGGGCTATTGCATATGACTACTTGCTACTTAATAAGTCGTTCCAAAGAAGGCAGCCATGCATGCTGTCAAAGCATAATGAAAGTTCTAAAAATTTTGTTGCAAGTCGGTTTTGATTGTAGTGGATTCCTCGAGCATCCTCTCTACAGCTGTTTCAGTCCTATTTGGAGCCTCGTCAGCTGAAACATAGCTCGAGAATTCCACTACAAATGAAACCGAACTGGTTTGTCCTTTTTGAAAAAGTACAATATTCTATTTTTATAACGAAAGACAGCATTTACATCAGATGAAACGCCAGGAAATAATTCATTAATAATTCCGTGTTGTTTTGGTTTCATAGTACATTCATTCAATTTAATATAATAATAATTATTATAAAATACAAAAGGACGTCTTGTGTACGAATTAAAAATTGTTTATATTTTTTTATTACTAGGTACTTCTAACTCATGAATGTTTCCAAACTGCTTTATTTGAAAACTAGGAAAGCCAATTAAGTAACATTTATTTTCATCAATAATTAAAACTTCTCCGGAAGATCTTAGATAGATGTGAGAGATTTGTTTTAAAAACGTAAACGTAAATTTTCAGATATTAGTTTTGGATCTCTGTATCGTTTGTTATTTACATTCATTATTCAAAACCATTTTTTGTAATATCTAAAAGTTTTCCAATAGGGTCGAGTCAATGTAGAAATGGAATAAAACAAACTATGTGTGAGGTACTAACGAAATTCTTTTTTTATTTTAAAGGCCCATGTATGCCATTATGTATGGAATATGACATCGTTCAAATGTCCGTCGCGGGTCGCACGGTGGCACGGATCCTTGAGGTCCTATTTTCAATGACACTGCCGTATAAATTCGGCTGAATTTGAGCGATGGTCAAGTTTTGTTGACTTTGAAGTCATCGGTCGATTGCGTTGCGGTCTATTGGCATAGAACTGCGACTTCAGAAAACCCCACAAGAAAAAGTCTAGCATTGCATGATCTTGGTAGCCAATTCACGTCACCTCCGCGAGAGATAACGATACCCTCAAATCGTTCATGCAAAATGTCCATCATCGTTCAATTCGGGCCAAAAGAAATTGGTTATCAATGATATGTAGCGCTCGCCGTTGACGGTGATGGCCTCATCAACGTCGTTTTCAAAGAAGTACGGTCCAAAATCCACACCAAACGGTAACCTCTTGTGGATGCATTGAACCTCGTGTTGGTTGGTGTCGTCTCATATAAGGCAATTTTGCTTTGTTAAGATAGCCATTCATTCAAAAATGCGCCTCGTCGCTAAAGATGATTTTCGGCCAAAATTGGGGTCCTCTTCCAATCGTTCCGAAGCCCATTCAGCGAATAAACGGCGTTGTCTATGGTCATTAACTTTGAGCTCCTGGGTCAGTTGGATCTTGTACGGGTGCAGGCCCAAGTCTCGATGTAAAATTCGCCAAATTGAAGTCTGTGAAAGGTCGAGTTCTTGTGCACGACGAGGAATTGACTGCCTCGGGTTTTCCTGCACACTTTCACGGACAGCAGCTATGTTTTCGGCCGATTTGGCGTTCCCTTGACGTATGGGTGTTCGTTGATTGTTTACCGAATCGGTCGTCTTGAGTTTGGCCACCAAACGTTGGAGAGTCGACTTTGAAGGGCCATCGCGTTTGCTGTAAAATGGGCGCAAGGCGTGCAACGTTTGCACAAACGAACACATTTCGATAATAGTGTTTTGGACGTGCTGCTCAATCGTGTAACTTGCCTTGTGTTTTGGCATCAGTGACTGAATAATAAACAAACAGATTTGACAGACGCCGACGAAACAACATGGCCGCCACAGCCTGTCAACTTCGACCCGAGCCTATTGGAAAACCCTTTATATACAAATGGTGATTTGAAGTTATTAATAAATTATCTGGATGATTTATTGAACGTAAGTCTGGTAAATTCGAGTCTAAAGATGTGAGGCTTCGTTGCTTTCGGATCTAAAGACCTCTCATAAAACTTGGTTGTTCGGTAGTAACTGGTCTATTTCTCAACACCTTAATAGTTGTTGTTAGTATTAATTCATATTTTAATCGCAGGTCTTCCATATAAATATTGTATTGCCCACATATCATCTTGAGTTAATTTATCAGTATTACCTTTATAATAAGCGTACATAATTGAAATATTATTTGTTCCTAAATTATGTCCAATTTCATGTAATAATACAGTATATAAACTTGTTTTATCTATAATATCAAAACCAAAATAATAATCTTCTGATTTATCTAAATGTATTCCTCGACATTCGTCATTATTTGGAAAGAAATAATGTGCTAAAACACGAACTTTTTCGTCAAAACTGTTACTACGTATTCCTTTTTGACATCGAACATTATGATTGATTATGTTGGAATGGTGTACTAGAAAATGAAATATGTATATCTGCTTTTTTGCTATCATATTCAAACTTTATTTGAAACAGACCGCCATTGATCAAAGGCTTTTTGTGATACTTCTTTAATTTGATTTGTGGTTAATGAAAAATACCACTTAAGATTTATTTTATTCCATTTATTATGAATTCTGTAAGCCATTGGATTATCTTTAACATCACATTTAACTCACTTGTTTCTGTTAACGAGAAAATATTTCTCTCTAAATACCCAAATTGTTCTAAATAATTCTAAATTAAAGAATCCAAAGCACCAGAATTGTTAATGTTGGTATCATTAAATAAAAAAAAAAAAAACCAATTGCATTGATAGTTATCTAAATATTTGTAAGATCGTACCTTTTTTAAAAAGTAATGTAGTAATTTTCGTTATTTATTGAGGAGAGGTTTTGTTTCTCTTTATAACTATAGCAAAGTTTTTTTAATCTGCTTACAAAATAACGAAATAATTTTCGAACGAGTACGCCCATTGCATGTACAATACTACTTTTTCGAGAAAAAATTCAGTGAAGACAAAAGTTAGCTCTTCGTTTACTTATAAGAATAGAGGAAAACCGTTTTTGCGATCCAATGCTACTTTTTCGAAGAAAAATTCAACGGTGAAGGCAAGAGTTAGCTAATATCGGCGGAGATATTGTGAAAAATAGTTTTTCGGGAAAATTCATTCAGGTAGCTATCTTTTTATCTTCGCCGTTGGGGTTTTCTAGAAAAAGGAGCATTGGGTCGTGATTTTAATTTTGTGTTCGAGAAGTTCAATGGCCCAGATAATTTCATGTTTGCAACGAAGACATCTTTCATAATAAATGGGAAAAGTTTCTATTAGCACACATGCGGTAATATCAAGAGATTCTTGAGTTTTATTTGTGAGATACTACTCACTCACCGAACAGTGGTGTAGTAGGTATGACATTTGGAGTAACTTACCATTGATTCATCTCAGCATTGCAACTAAATTATTATATAAAGGATAGTTCCTTCGGTAAATATAAGCGAACTGTTGACATACAAATATTATATTTTTATTGTAACCTTTCAATAGCCTTGACAAACTACGTGCGTGTGCTTGTGGTATATTATATTTTATACCTCGTATCGTAACTTTTATGTTTAAATCTTTCCTATCCTTAGTTTAATAGCAGTAGGAATTATTATTAGATTTTAAAATTCATTGTCAAACTTTTTGGTTAACCGGCGGATATAACCAATCAAATAAGTCGTTAAGATTAGGATGTAGCATTCCAATGATGGTATTTTTTTTACGAAAGGTGACGTAAATGTGTGACATCATAGTATCACATCGTCATGCTAATGACAATTCATTTTCTGCACTTTCCTTATCTTTATTACCTTAAGATGAGATTTCCGTAAAAATAAAAAAAAAGTTGATGTTCAGATACGGTAAAAAAAATAATTGGGTCTGTTCTTTACCTCGTGAATCAAATCAGTCCTTATTTACTTAATTTTTAACCAGTAACTAGTTCTTTAAAAATAACACCTGATGTCGAAAGCAAATATGCATTTTTCCTTACCTACTCGCCTGGTAAGTTTCGTGTTACTTCTGAACTACGTCTACAAAAATTGCGACCGGTTTAGCTCTGGTTGTTGAGAAGAGATAGATACGACGAAGAACTATATGGAAATTTCCTTGTTAGCGAATGGTCAGTTATTATATGCACTTGTTCACCTCGCAATCGACGTCACTCCAACTAAAGCGTCCCGTTTTTGAAAAAAAATTATCGATGTGGTAGTGGTAGTGCAAAGCAGATAGTTTCCTGAGGAATTTTGCTTAAGTACGAATTGCATGTTGTCTTTCTTTTTTCATGCATAATTATTGTCATGATTAAATCGGGTTTAACAAGTGACGCTGCATAGTGTTATTAAATTACTTCTTCTTATTGTAATGTTTTTCTTTACGTGAATTCAAGATAATTTGTATATGACATTTGTTAAAAATAGATTAAATAGCTTAAGTAAATAGAAAAATAAATTTTCAAGTAGCATTGTCGATAAATGTTGATTCGAGGATGCATCAGTTATATAACAATACTTGTTTACGTGAATCGAAAACATGATTTTCTTATTCAACATAAAGACGCCTTGAATCGTGTGTCATTATTAGAGTCAAAATATGGATGTGAAGTCAGATTTACTAGACAATTCAATATTTTTGATCACAAACATACTGTGTGGCAATTTTCAAAGTTGCTATATCTTAAAGACACATAAAAATATTAATAATAATTACTCAAAACCGTTTAGGTGGTTTGATGAGGGAATTAGAATAATGTAAACAACGATACACCCTGACCTACCCCTTAGATTCCCGTTACCTCAAATTTGAAATTTTAAGCTTTGCAATGACACTAAAAAGAATGCTTTTAATAAACTTTTCATTGATATATCACAAGTGGCGTCTCTGACTAGTTTCAAACCGTTAAAATCAGGATTGCTTATCCAAATAATCATCAATAATTTTAACAGCGTCATCAAATGTACAACTTTGTTGAATGCATGCTTTTGATGGTGTCGAACTAATCAGAATCTGCTGTACGAACAAATTTCGTTAGTCACTGCTAGTACGACCTTGGGCTCAAGGTCTCATCGTAAACGAAAAATTTTGGAATTTGAATCCATCATGTAATGATATTTATTTATATTGGTTTGCAAATATATGTAAGGACATTTGTTTATGCGTCTCTTCAGTATTTTCTTATTAACTTGTTCACCTTATTTTAGTAAAAAATCGCAATACATTGTAATGCGTAAGATAAACAGTATTTACAGTCCATGTATTATTATTTGAAAATAATGATATTTAGGGCAAGAAAATTAACGAACGTAGGTAATTTATCATGCTTCAAAATGAAAGATTATATGAAACAATCAATTAATTATTAGATTTTACAAATCGATTTACTACAATAAAATTATTTCGCATTAAACGGCGTCTTTCATCATAAGTTTTGATAAGTCTAAGGCCTCTCCATAAAAGCCATCTCGTAAATTATTAAACTATGGATCAACACAAAACCATATTTTCGAATATTTAAAATTTTTAAGTATTAACAAGATTTTTTTCTATAACTTAAACTTTGTAAATGAAAACAAAAACTTTATTAAACTTTGTAAATGAAAACAAAAACTTTATTAAACTAATTAATCGCAGTGTTTGAATAGTTCGATGTACTTAATTTTCTCAATATTCTAAAGTTAGTTGTCTCAAAAACACTAGATAGTTTAAAAAAATCCAATAGTTATCTCCCAAATTCTGTAGTTAAGTGTATAACAACGTTAGTTAATTATACTTGAGTTGTGAAACGATTTTAAACAGGTCGGCTTTGGCGTAAGTAAGCATATCTGCACATTAATGAAGACTTAATACTACATTAACTGCAGCAAACAACAATAATTTGTTTTCTAAAAAATGTCAAAAAAGCAACGAGAAACTAATTTACAATGACATTAATTAATTAAGAAAATGTTTGAACTTCAAATTTTTAATGAAGTTTCTAGGGTTTTGTATTTTCAGTGTTGTTCGAAGTATGTAAATATTAATTTTATTTAAAAAAGTATTTTCATTTTTCTTAAACTAAGAAGTAAAAACAACGCCAAGATAATATAATGCCCCTCAAAAATGATATTAAAATATCAAACTAATAACTTACATATACTGGGCTTCACAAAAGTCAATTAAACTTAAATCATTCCTATACCTTCAGCATATGTAACCATAGCAACGTTTACTTTTAACTCATGATTAAATTTAAGTAATGTTTGTGAAATCCACCAATAGCCGTTTAATAATAGGGACGAAAAATGACAATGGAACGAAATTATGTACACTAGTAATAATTATCAACAATCACATTCAAAATTAATATCATAGATGCCTACAAATAAAATATCGTTGGATAAAACGCTAGGATATTGCATAGTTATTTAAAATAAAAAGTAAAGAAATGGTCCAATGGCCAATCCTGTTTTAGAAAAAGAAAGAGTAAAAGAAACACAACTAACTATATTATAATACGATTTGTTATCTTTTTCCTTATTGTCATGACAACTTTGTTGTTTTTATCACATTTACTAATACATTAAGATGAAATTAATTTTATTTATATCTTTTGATGGGGACTAACAATTGTAGCAGTCAATGTCCTTTTACAAAATTAAAAAAAGAACTTTTACGACTGAAGAACTTTGACGGAACTCCGACGTTTAAATTAGAAGCGCTTATTGATTTCGATACAAACTTTTTTTTATAATTTTAGACATTTTATTGTGAATTTTAAATTCACTTGGTAAATTAATGGTAATTACAGTGAGTGTTCCAAAATCTTCGGCAGCTTTAGGTTGTTTTGTTTCTTAAGGGAAAATACAATGCCAATAAGGAACTAGATATACAGCTTGAGTGAAGCAAGTAGGTTGGCGACGCGTGCCTTGGATGTATTCGAGGCGACCGGGCTTGTCTCGCATTGGGAAGCGAAACGATGAGCGCGTATTTAATAATTTTATTTTAACTAGGATTTCAATAATTCTTGTTACAATATTCTTATAATTGCCGCAATACATTTGCATAACGCAATTATTATTGTTTGTAATTAAACAATACTTCCATAAACATTACAGAAATTAATAAATGAAAAATCTTCTCTGATAATGGTTAAATTAAAAAGAATTCACAACGATAATATAAAAACATAATAAAAGATTCTCTTGTAACAGCAAAACTATTTCTCAAATTGAATGAAAGATTTTATAGAATAAAGATAAAAATAAAATAAACTTAAAGTAATTCTGGTCAAGAAATAATAAATATATTAAATATCTTTCAAAATTTTTATTAATTCTGCGGATGGTTCTTCGGAATTTTTGACTGTTTTGTAAATTTCTACAGTTCGTTCCATTTGAATATGTATCTAAACCATAAAACCCTTGCGTTGAGAAGACACACGATTTATATTATCGATCTCTTTCTGTATAACACAATTTCTATGCCGGGCAACTTATTCTGTGCGTCAGCCTGTCATGTCGCAGTAGGGATTTGCGAATTTACATTTTATGACTTAGACGCCTATTGAAATGGAACGAAGTGTATTGCTTCTAATAGGTTCAATTTAATGCCTTTGTTTGTATAATGTAATATTTGTGTGTCGTTTATAGAAAAGTTATGGTTTTCTGCAATTAAATGATTGGCTAAAGTGGAATCCGTTTTTTGTAATTTAAATGATCTTAAATGTTCTTGTACACGCGTATGGAAACTTGGACCGGTTTGACCTATGTATACCCCTTTACAATCACTGCATTTTAATTGATTAATGGTTTTCTGAAATTTGTGTTTTGTCTTGAGTGTTGAAAATAATAATAATAATAATAATAATAAAGGTCTTTATTGCTCAACATAACATAACAAAATTTCTAACTAAAATAAAACGAGCAATCACAAGGCGAAGTTCAGATTTGGGTAAAACCCATCTGCTTTTCAACTTAACCTTGACTATAAAGGAAAATATATCCAAGAGACAAAACAAACAAAAAAAACTAAACATTAACCTACAACTAGTAAGCACTCATAGGCAATGTTAGAGAGAGAAGAAAAATCACTGATTAGGTACAAGATTTGAAAATGAAGAACTGAACTCTTTAGGTAATTAAGAACTCTATTTGAATTGATTGGACAATAGACAGGCTTTGAGGGATTTTTTGAAGTAGTCTGGCTTCTGTATTTTTATTTCCAAAGGTAGATTATTGTATTTAATATATATGGAAAATGAAAATGATCTTTCATAGAGGGCAGTCTTATGTGGTGGCGGTGAGATTAGTCCACGAAATCTAGTAGTCACATTATGAATGTCAGAACGGTAACGAATTTTGTTGTACAGGTAGGGTGGGGTTTTAAAAACTATTATTTTGTGAAATAAGCACAGCATCTGAAGTTCTCTGCGATTTGACATGTTGAGCCAATTGGCTTCGCGCAGTTTATGAGATATATGACAGTATTTTCTAATTCCATACATAAATCTTAAGCAAGAATTTTGTATCTTTTGTATTCTGTTACTCGTATTATAATCTAATGCTGTATGATATAATGGTGCACAGTAATTAAAATGAGACAGTATTAAAGCTTCACATAAACGCTTTTTCGTTTCGGTATTTAGAACGGATCTATGCGGATACAACTTTCGCAAAAAATATAGGCATTACTAATATATTTAGATACTTGATCTCTGTAACGAAAGCTGTTATCCATAAAAAGTCCCAGATTTTTTGCTTTATCAACTATAGGGATCTTCACATTATTAATAGTTATGTTAATAATTCTGGATAAGTTGGAGCAACACTTTGCTTTCCCAAATAGTACTACTTGAGACTTTGAAGCATTCACAGATAACGAATGAGCTACATACATATGACGTAATGAATCCAAATCTTCATTTATTTTAACTACTGCTTGTTGCCAACGGGAGGGACTGAAAGAAAAGTATATTTGGATATCATCCGCATACACATGAGCATTGCAGTATTTCAATGAAGATAAAAATTTAAATGTATAAATGGAAAATAGTAGTGGGCCAAGTAACGAGCCTTGCGGCACACCTTGCGTTAATAACAGTGGCTTAGATCTGGAATTTCCGATAACAACAGTCTGTTCCCGTTCGCAAAGGTAATCTTTAATTAAGTTAGCAGAATGATTGCTTAAACCTATATGTTGTAGAATGGAATACATTACGTCATGTTGAACCGTATCAAACGCTTTGCTGAGGTCCAATAAGGTAAGAGCTGTAATAAGACCGTTGTCTGATGCCTGCAAAATATCATCCGTTAACTTCAGCAAAGCCATAGTACAGCTGTGATGTTTTCTGAAGCCGGATTGTACACTAGGAAGAATATTCAATGATTGAATATATTCAGTTAGCTTTCGAGTTTGTTGTTTTGTTGTGGAGTTTGTAAACTATTATTATTTCATCGTTATTGACATTCTGACTTATAATATTACCTATTTCTTCTCAGATCTTCCCGAAAAATGTCAAGGTGATGTTAACATGTTAAAACAATCAGTACAAAAAGTTCATCAATTAAAATTCAATGATTGTAAAGGGGTATACATAGATCAGACCGATCAAAGTTTCCGTACACGTGTTCAAGAACATTTAAGATCATTTAAATTACAAAAAAACGGATTCCACTTTCGCCAATCATTTAATTGCAGAAAACCATAACTTTTCTATAAAAGACACACAAATATTACATTATGCAAACAAAGGCATTAAATTGAACCTATTGGAAGCAATAGAAATTCATAAAACAGCCAAAAATTCCGAATTCCGAAGAAATACTATTGAATGACCAGACTGACCTGCACTGCACTGTATATAATTAGTTCGAAATTGTAAAATTGGCATTTAATATGTTGAAACTGCAGTAACTGTGTCACAATAAATAAGTGGTGAAACAAAGTAAAAAATTGGACATTTTAATTTAATCTATTATGATGGAATACCACAAAGTAAAGGCTGCTCAAATTGAACATTTGAAACTAGGTATATTTTAAGTAATACCGGTTCCGACTTATCTCATAAATATTTGAACAGAAAGCCAATCTGAACTGAAAGACACCTTTATAAATAGCGCATTCTTACAATTAATTAGATGCATAGATTTATGTATTATTCTACGGTTATTTACTTGAGACAATGAGCTGTTTTAAAATTAATGAGAAATTTGACAGTGCAGTGGAATCCACCTATAATTAATAATGGATGTTCTATTAAAATGAAACATTTTCAAAGTTTCAAAATAGTAATGTTACTGTATAAATTTTGAATTTTTAGTTTTCGATTATGTGAAACTTTACAACAAAAATTCTTATGCTGACCATTCAGTTATAGTGGCCTGTTTCACTTGGTTCCTGAAGTCCATTATATATATAAGTGGAAACTAAGTAACGGATAAAATCCATAACTCGGTTAATATTTGTGATAAATCAAAAATCTAAAAGGGGTATAGCGATTAAAATTATAGCGCATAAGAAGAAGTCATTTTCAGATATTTTCATGAATTTTTTTTGAAGTTATGACGTCATCAAGGTTTTTTTTAAATGACAACCTATATTTTTTATTTTTCATTTCGGTGGGATTTTTTAACCTACTTTCAACAGTATAAAATTTTGGATCGATTACATAACAAAAAATTCAAGAAAAACAGTCTCAAAGTTTTAATAGTAAAGTTGAAGAAATAAACAGAATATCTAGTTAGCTAGGTGTAAAACAAACAAAATTTGTTTGATTGACAAGAACTTGTAAATACCTGTCACAATAAAGTAAGTGAGTGTTTTTATTCCCTGTGGATAGTAGGAGTTACACCAATTATTAAAAACCTTCTTTTACCAAAATGGTGTTGCTGACAGAAAAACAAAGAGTTGAAGTTTTAATGATGGTTGGGTATGGCGATCGAATTAGAACTCATCAAGAGGTGTGTCGACTTTTTATAGACAAATATCCTGATCAGCAAATAAGTCAATCCACAGTCAGCAGAATAGAAAATAAATTTCGAAATTACGGTACTGTGAAAGACCTTCCAAAAACTGGCCACCCTAAGACAAAATTAATCGACGATGTGCAGCTTGATATTTTACTAGAAATAGAAAATAATCCGCATTCGACTAGTCGAGACATTGCTTTAGAGCACAACCTGAGCCATACCTCGGTACTGAAACTTTTAAAAATGCAAAAGTTTCATCCGTATAAAGTAAAATTGGTCCATGAGTTAGCAGAAACTGACTATGATCATAGACAAGAATTTTGTGAAGAAATGTTGGAAATTTGCATTCGCGATCCAATGTTCTCGCGGCGTATAATTTTTTCTGATGAGGCAAGTTTTACTTTACATGGAACTGTTAACAGACATAATTGTCGATATTGGTCTAGGGAAAATCCCCACTGGATGCAAGAAGCTCATACTCAACATCCCCAGAAGCTCAATGTATGGACAGGAATTGTCGGTGACAGAATTTTAGGGCCATTCTTTATCGAAGGTAATTTAACTGGTGAGAAATATCTACACTTCTTACAATTCGAATTAGTACCTGCATTGGCGATACTATTCCCTAATGAAAATGACTGTGACGTACCAAACAATAACATTTGGATGCAACACGACGGTGCTCCGCCACACTACGCAGTTGATGTGCGACGTTATTTGGACGAGGTGTTCCCAGGTAGATGGATAGGAAGAAGAGGTCCAATGGAATGGCCGGCTAGATCCCCTGATCTAACGCCATTAGACTTTTTTCTGTGGGGGTACTTAAAAAGCAAGGTGTATAAAAATCGACCTAACAACTTAGACGATCTTAAAGAAAGAATTCGACAGGAGTGTAGGTTAATAACACCTCAAACTATTCAAAATGTGATAAATGAATTTTATGAGCGTCTTGGGTATTGTCAGTTGGTGCAGGGTCGTCAGTTTGAACATTTATTGTGATTCCAATGACTGTCAAAATCAAATTTTGTTTATTTTACACCTTAATTTTGTTTATTTTACACCTGGCTACCTAGGTTTTCAGTTCATTTCATTCAACGTTACTATTTTACTATTAAAACTTTGAGACTGTTTTTCTTGAATTTTTTGTTATGTAATCGATCCAAAATTTTATACTGTTGAAAGTAGGTTAAAAAATCCCACCGAAATGAAAAATAAAAAATATAGGTTGTCATTTAAAAAAAACCTTGATGACGTCATAACTTCAAAAAAATTCATGAAAATATCTGAAAATGACTTCTTCTTATGCGCTATAATTTTAATCGCTATACCCCTTTTAGATTTTTGATTTATCACAATTATTAACCGAGTTATGGATTTTATCCGTTACTTAGTTTCCACGCTGTATAAGCGGATACTGTATTTTCTACTTCCTGTTGCTGAAACAGAGATTGGTAATTTCTGGAATAAAATAATTTTTAGACAAGTACTAGTTTATCAGTTTCAACGTAAATCAAGGAAAGGAATTTTCAGTTTTCTCTATTTGGTGAACATGTAAAAGAACAAGAGTCTCACAAAAATGCATTTTGTTTCTATATTTTGATAATATGAATTTTAAAAAAAGTTCCATATATATACCCAACACCTAGCTGAAAAGAATGATAACTCATCTGATTTGAGATTACAAATCCAATTTATGTTCAGTGCTGTGTACACTTAAGGTAGAAATTAATTAGTTATTTTCTTTTCAGTTTTTGTATTTAGTACATTTTTTTACCTCAGCAGCAGAAACCATTGTCCATAGATAATTTGGATTTGTTTTTATTTAAACAACTGTATGCGTTGTCCGGATCATTTTCAAACACGTAAAAAATAATTTGCATAAAAATGAATAAAATAAGGAAGGCAAATTTTCGCAAGTACCAGTAAATAATCCGACTGTTAATTTAATTAGCAAGAGCTAGCGACTTCGAAAAGCCTACGACGTAGTTGATAAATTAAATCTGTTCTTGCACTTAATTATTTATTAACTAATTACAAAGTACATGAATAATGTTTATAATATAGAGAGGTAATGTACCTCCTTCGTGATTATTTGGTGTCCTTTCAAAGAATTGTTGACATCCGATATGACGAATTTAAATTTGAAAGAGTTATACTTGAGGATAAAATATTAATTTTTGTAATTACTGAAGAGAAAGTGATATAAGTATAGAATTATTAGGAGCAAATTGTACAGTAGTATGATTCCAATAAAGAAGATCGGTTCTATCAAATGAGTAACATCCCAAAATATTTGAAATTCATAATCAGAAAATACTATGCTATGACCAATAGGTCATAAATAGCTTGTGATTTGTAACGCCACAGATGCGAAGACTTTGATGTCGTATGGTATCTTCAGCCATCGTTTAGGTGGCTCATAAGGTGCGAAATTTGAAATCCACACAAAATTCAACCTGTATATAAAAAAGCTAAACTTATATAAATATATTTACTTGTTTAATAGAAAAAATGTATTTATTAGACAGTGCTATCAATCAATATTCAATAAAATCTTTTTATTAATTTCTGAAGCTTGCACAAATTTTTGAAATCGTATTAAATTGTTTGAAATGTTAGACGTTTTTGAATAGCTTTTTTTTATGATTTTCTGATTTTATATATTTTCATGAAATACTGTCATACGCAGCATTTATGTATATAGAGATTTACCTGAACTCTTTCCTCTCTTCATCTTGTTCATTTTTTGGTGGTCGTGGACTATTTGGGCAGCCTCAATTCGCCAAATCGATTGCTGGAATATCTTAAGCACTGGGACTTCTTTCTTTGGCATTAGTGATAGCTACAGCATTCAACTGAATGAATTAACTAGTTTTGAAAATTATTTTCAAAAATTGACCGCACGATGTCTCGCGACATAAACTGTTGCTTAAAAAATTATTATAGAACACTTTTGATTTTAATTAATTTACAAAAAGTTTTAAAAAGTTTCAATAGCATTATCTCTAGTAATTGCAAAATTTTGAAAAAAATATTGATAGTAATTACACTCTATTCGCTGTCGTTGAACATTCCGCAGGGCTTCTCATTTCATTTTCGTGGGACGAGTTTTATATTTCACTTTCATTTTGTTTTCAAATTATAATTATATTGTATGTGTATACATATTTTTTATTATTTATATTATATTATATTGTATGTGTATACATATTTTTTTCCTTTTTTTTTTTAAATCATTTTATAATTGGAGTTTAATATTTTGCATATATTCCGTTGACTACTTATAAGTATTAGATTGTACAAACGCTTAATTAAAAATTTAAATATTGTTTTATCTGTTTAATCAAAGGATTGAATTATTAGTACTCGTCATAGACTGAAGAGCTTCAAGAATTAAACAGTTCATGGAAATTATTATTAGATAATAGGTTTCTTTTTTTTAATTTCATGTAAAAGAAATTGTCCGGAACCAGGATCTGTTTATAGCTGAAAAGTTGCATTAAATTGCAATTAAAATTACATTTCCCGTTTAATTAAATATGTGCAAATATATAGTTACTCATTTAATTATAATTAGTGTTGAAAATTGATAATAAATGAACTTAAAAGTGCAATTTGTTTATCGCTATTAAGCAAGTTTTATAAAAAAAATCTTTTGACAGCCGATTAAAATTTGATGCAATTTTAATTTTCCGTTTTACGCAAAGGACTCGTAATATTTACATGTTCATAATTACTGTTGTAAACAAAGCAATTCCAATAATTTCCGATTACTAGCAAGTCATCGTGAGAACACAATATTTAACATATTTGAGCGCGAATGCATTATAGAAAGAACTGAAACGAAACCAGTTGGAAGATATACTATTTCCTCTACAGCGAGCGCAGGAAATTTTCCAAAGGTTGTCACTCACGCAAATATGTACGTTCTCGAAATGGAGAGAAAAATGCATCTCGGAAAGTTTCGACCGCCAAATGGAAACCGTTTTTTCGTGCGTCAACGTTCGAAATATTCCTACGAGCAACCTGATTCGCATTTTTGTTTATGTTTATTTCTGTTGTACTTTTTGCTGCGATTCGAGTTCAATGTAATCCTCCTCCGTCCTTTCTGTTGTTTAAATTTCATGAATTGATAAGTCCGGTTACTGCTTGCAGGCTCACTTATTTACGTTAGTAATATGAAGTCTTCCTGGCAAAAAATCAATAATTGCTGTTCCAGAAAAATTGTAAATATAATAATAAAATGAGCAGGAATAATTTTCTCTGATCTAGATAAACAATAATATCCTAACCCCTCATTTTTTTAGGATTCTTCAAGGTCTGTTTATACATATGTATACAAACTATGCATTATTTTTTCTTTGAAAAGATGTTATATCGAACAAAAAGTATAATTTATGTATAAAACGACATTTCTTCGTAATTGCCCTGGAAATATGCTAATGCAGCAAGTAAGTAATATGCAAATAATTATTTTAAAATGTCTCCGTATTTACAAAAATGAAAAATATTATTAACGAACAGATAAATGTGCATGTTTTTACAAATATATATTGCGCATAACTTTATGAGTTCACGGAAAAGGAAAAAAAATCATTTGCTAAGTCACCCATAATTTAAAATTAATAAATTTAACTGAAAGTTAAGCAATGACCACTGTTCATTTACAATAATTTTTCCTGGTATTATGAACGGCGTAATAGAATTCCGAACAAACTTCTGACGCAATTCAGTATTTCTTCTTTAAATTGCTGTAATTGTCGAATTAAGTAGATAAATAACTTTATCTGAAGCGTAATTAAATTGAAATTAAATTTCATATTTAATTATGCAATTAAATTCAATAGAGTCATTTTGAAGACAAAAAAAATCGAACTTTCCTTTGTTATAAATATGCAAGTGTTTTCTTTACTTTATTTCAAATAACGAACATTACCATATGTATCTCTTTAATTCATTCCTCACATTGCGCAAAATTATTTAAAAAATTTACATACATATTTTTTAATTTTATGTATGATAACTTGTGATAAGACAAAATAACTGCAAATTCTCAAGCAGTAACAGTAAAAGCAACGTTCTCTCCAAAAAAACATAATGAGATTATTTATCTTTTATAGTTTTATTATTTTTGTTTTTATAATTTAGAAATAAAAAACAATGTATTTAATTTTAATCGCAATTCTGTCTGTGTCACTTTGCTCTTTTAAATGGAACACTATATATTTCTGTACATTCAGAAACGACTCTGACATAGTTTCCATTAACATAGTTATTTAATCTTTCAGGGGTGTTGGGACTTATCAAGTACATTCAAAATTTTCAATTTGTCATTGTAAACGTCACGGTAGATTTCTGAATGTATTATAACTATATATAACTCTTTATCAATTCTTTAGAGAGTTTGCGCCACCCCATTCTTACATTATAAATGCAATCGTTATCAGGGCCCCGCGAGATTAAAAGTCGCCCGCGTGCCACTCCATAATTTGACGCCCTCTAACGAATGAGTTGGTGTACGCAAAAAGTGTGAGATCCTTTAAACGGTCAATTATTAATCAAACTAAATATGTTGGTTTAAAAGGTTTTTTATTTATAAATATTGTTATTAATATCAGAAAAAAAACAAAATTATCTCAAAAACCAAAGGAACTTAAAATTTCTAAAAACTTAAAAAACAAACTTGCGTTACTAAATTGAGTAGGATAACTAGGTATGTACTTAACTATACGTATATAAATACGTAATTTTACAAAAGTTTACAAAACGCACAAAATATTATCATTTAGGTAATTCATATACCTAACATATACCACATACACCTAACAAAAAATATTACATTTAATATTGATATGACAAATTTTATATAATATAAAAAATAAATAATATAAATTATAAAAATTGAACTTTTCTATTTTTGATTGCTGCAAATTCTTTTAAGATATCCTCTGTATTGAAAGTACCTAAAAGTTAATATTCTAAGGACAAAATTGTTAATCCAGATAATCTTTCCTATAACATTATAGATCTTAAATAATTTTTTTATCACTTTAAGTTTAAAAAATGAACGTTCACCTGATGCCCCTGACACCGGAAGAGTAAGAAAAAATATACTAGTCAGAAATTTGTTGACGTTCGTTTTTAATTTTGTGGTTACGTTTTTGAAAACTGCCACTGCTAAAGTTGCCAGTTCAATTGTGCTGTACAAAGTATTCCATGAAAACGAGAAATATCGTCTCGAACAAACGTTTAATGATTAATTATTTTTTTCATTCAGAAAGTTTGAGGTGAGGTGTGTTGTTTGCGTGTTCTTAGTCAACAATTGTGCTACAAAGCGAAGAAGTGTTTCTTTATTAACAAATGTGACCCCAGATATGATAATAAACAATAATGACAGAATGTTTGTTTGTGTTTTCATAGAATTTTGTGCACAGTGGTGTGGCTAAATGAATTTTGCTACTTGTTCAGCGGGTGGAGAGGTGTATCGGCTTGTGCAACTCGTGAGGATGGCTTTTTCAGCCAGGAGTTTTTTTTCGGATTTGTTCAGACCGAAGAATTGTCGTTCTCAGGCTCTGGATGGTCTTATTATAGGGCTCGCGGCCATTTTCGCGTCGCTTTCGCAGATGGGGTGAATATTCGAGACCGGGATGAATTTTTGAAGGGGATTCGAGTTTGGTGCCTGGCAATGGTGTAGAGATGCGCTGCAGGTGGCGCAAAAGCATTATACGAAGGGGTATTTAAATAACAGGATCTTCTTGCTGTTGCCAGTGTCTCAGAATCTTTTCCATGGCCATATTTATGTACAATATCTTATCATTTTTCCCGAGAAGACCATAAGCTAGATCTCATTTAAAATTCTGTCTACTTTCACTACCTCCTCCAATACGCACACCATCAGATTCTTCTGCTAACACTAGAATTCTGCAAATCTGCTTATATTTGTGCATATTCGTGGCTATTAGTTTTGACTGCTAAAAGAATCGTCGCAGTCTATTAATGAGTTTTACAGAAATACATGCGGTTTCTACACTATAAAATTTTGATGCCAAATTAAATGTTCCCTATTCCCCTTCCATTGATTCCATAGAAGAATCTGATTCATCATCAATTTCTGATTCTGAATCAGATTCTCCTAATGTAATAATGAAAGGAGGAATATTTTCAAACGAAAAATTTCCCATACGTTTCGACCAGTATTCCGAAATAAATTTTTCACAATGATTACAAAAATTTTGCCACATGTCGGGGGTACATTTTGAATGAGACTCACGCCATAAATTTGCAACCTTATCTTTCGATACTGGTTGCGAATTTATGTGCTTATTGTAAAAACCTTTGCACAGCCCCCATGCAATCTCAATAGGATTGTATTGACAATGATTTGGAGGCAATCTAAGAACTTTATTACCGTGCTCCTTCAAAATTACGTCGCGTATCGTTTTGTTGTTCCGTCTATTCTAAAAGGCTTAATTAATTTCCATAATTGTTTTTTTCTAATTTTGCCCTCAATTTCGACATTGTGTTTAACCAACCATTTCTGAATTTGACTTTTTTTTACAGAAAAATGTGGGTGGCTTGTCGAACTGCACCGAGTGATACGGTGCATTGTCTATCACCACCACACATTTTCGTTGCAACTTGCCTAGTGCAGGAATAAGCTGATTAACCACCCAATTTTGAAAAATTTCTGCATTCATGTTTTTATGGTAGTCTCTGTCATTGTTCGTCGATTCAAGTAACAAGTCACACCCTTCCAAAAAACCAAGTTTTGTTCCCGCATGCAAAATTGTAAAAAAATCATTTTGGTAGATCCACGTTTCAATGAGGTACACGAATATTATATTTTCACTAGAATTTTGAAACTGTAAGAGTTTGCTCAAAAAAGAAATTTTAGATGCAACCCATAGATTTCATAATTTGGAATAAAGTTTTTCTTCCCCCTTTAAATTTCAAAGTACGCGAGAGTCTGTAAGTAATTTGTCCAAAATGAAATATTCATTTTTCAAATTATATTGCCAAATTAGTTGTTGCAAAACTTTCCGAAACATATAATTTGTAAATGTATCCGTCTTTTTTCGTCTGCCCGATGAAGATGTTTTCAAATTGTCAAATCCTGCTTTCAAAATTTTAGTTATTGTTCTCTGCGAAATCTAAAACATACATATACCTACATTAGAAAATGGGGCTCATTTAATTTATGTATGCCTTACTCCATGTATATCTATCAACCTGATTATAATTTCATCTTGTGTGAAATCTGGACGATCCTTTTTATAATAATTGTAGGCTTTTTTATGGCTTGTTTGGTTTGCCCGCCTATAATTTTCGGCATTTTGACAGGATTAAAAAATGTAATTAAATAATTAGTTATTTGTTTTAAGTTGCTTTGATCATGGCATTGTAATTCAAATTTATTTAAGTATTGGCAACATAGTCGATACAGCTGATGTGACAATTTCATAATTTTTTTTCACGTCAGTTTGTGACTACCTTCAAAATACATGCACGTAACATAACGAAAAAAAACATGGCCTACTAGAATGCAATGGATATTAAGTCGTAAGGATTTTTAAATTAATTTGACAGCGAAAACATTTTAAGCGCTTTGTTTCATTAAATAAATCATTGCCGTCAATGTCAGAGTTATTTTTGGATTCGTCGGTTAATTTAAAATGCAAAGTTTTGCAATGTTTAAAAGCTAATGCTCGGGTAAATCGAGAATATTATTAAAGAATCCAAAAACATTATTCAAACTCGACACTGTCTTGCAAGGAGGTTAAGGTTTGGTCAATGATTCTATTAAAAAATGTATTTTAAAGTTTTGTTTTGAATCCACAACTGGTTCATCGGGATGTTCATAATCGAAAAGTTTTGATCGCATTTTTCTGCGAGTATTTTAAATGGGTGGAAAAGTAGTTTCTACATCTACATTTAAAGCTACTTCCAAATAATCTAACGAAGTTTTAATATTAGTTGCTGGATTTTTAACATTTTGTCTAAAACGTTAATTTTCAACAAAACGTTGTACTAAATAATGACAAGTTATAAATTTAAAATTTTGAATGTTTGTTTGTAATGAGCTCGCTTTATGTATTGTGTCGCAATTTAAAGAAGAATCTACTGAAATTTCTAAAAGGGCGTTACTTATCGATTCCAAATGAAGTCCTACTTGACCATCTAGTTTCGCTTAAAAGCTTTAGGTTTAAGTCGGGTAAATGTTTTTTTTATAATTTCCCATCTTTTTGTAGAAGCCGACATATAATTCTTGAACAATATTAAAAAAGTTAACTATTTCATGCGAAATTCTTGCTTTGCTGATGTACGACTAAATTCAGGCTATGTGCAAAACATGGTACAAATAATGCTCTAGGATTAATATCACGAATACGTTTCTGCAAACCAATATGCTTTCCGCGCATATTCGCTCCGTTATCGTATCCCTGACCACGTAAGTAATGAAAGTTTAAATTTAAATTTTGAAACTAAACAAACACAAATTTGCATAATCCCTCCCCAGTCGAATCTGTTATTGGATAAAAGGCAATAAAACTTTAATTTATATTAACTTTCTTAGTATTATTATTTAATGTAACATATCTGAAAACAACACTTATTTCTTCAGTGTGACGTGCATCTAGCGTACAATCCAAAATTATTGAAAAATATTTTGAAATGCGGAACATCTCTTTTTACTTTCAAAGATAATAAATCTATTAGCTCATTTTGAATTTGGCTTCCTAAATGATGTGGCATTCTTTCTAAGTGTGTTTGAGACTTTTCAACACGATTAACATGCTCTCACGTAACTGAATCAAATGTAGAAATCATCTCAATTGCTTTTAGAAAATTACCATTATCGTGAGTATAAAGTTTTTTAGAAGAACCTTGAAACTCAAGACATTGCCTAGATAAATATTTAACTACTGCAACAATTCTTTCTAAAACATCATACAATATTTTTTTCTATTTCTAAAAGTCGCAAATGTTCATCATTCACGGTCGTGTTTGATTTTAACATTTTATTTAAGTTGACACAAGTATTATGTGAGATACTAGTTTCATGACATTTTAAAATCAAAGATAAATGTTGCTAGTCGGAAAATCCTTTTGAATCAGAAAAATAATTTGATGTTTGTTTCCCAAAAATTTTGCAACAGAAACAAAATATTGAGTTTTGTGATTTCGAATAAATAAGCCATTCTCTTACTGTTTGTTCTCCATTGGAAAGTTTTGTAAGGCAACTTTAGCAATTTTATTTAGTGCAAAATTTTCTTCCATTTTCGTTAACAGGAAAATTATGTCCTTTTAACTGTACAGATCCACGTTCCACCAGGATTCTTGAAATTTCATTCGTTATTAAGTGAGGCCATAAGCCCGGATCATCAGAAATCACCATATTGTGTCCTTCCCATTTATTTATTTCGGTATTAGTTGCCGCAGAAAGTTTCAACATCTTCATCAGAATCCGAATTTTTATAGATGGGTGAATTGTTTTATACTGCTGATCCTTTCTCCTTTTCAAAATATTCTTTGGATTGTAATGATGACTGCGACGTTGACACGGCTAGTGAAATCGCATCGGCATCGACGACAAAATTTTGTGTACTATTATTAATTGTCGCATTTATAGTTTTTTCAACTGTTTCGTCCTGATTTTTAAAAAATCTGTTCAAACAATTAGCCATTTTTTCTCTTTCTTGTTGCTTAATTTTTTTTATTGTCGAAATTTTGCGGAAGAAGGTTTTATTCTTTTTTGAGAATTCTGAAATGAAACCTAAACCAAAAATTAATTGACTGTGCCATAAGTGTTCAGTTTTTTTTTTAACTATTCCAATTAATTAAATATTTTAAATTCTCTGAATAAGAAAAAATATATAACAAGTGCAAGAAAATAAAAATCGAAATTGCTTTACAAAAAAAGAACGCCAAGTTGGTTGAAATTTACTTTTTATAGTGTTTCAATTCAGACTAGATAAATTAATAAAACATTATTCCAAAGTTAAATAAAAAATAATGAAGCTAAGAATATTTACTATTTTACTTAAATTAAAATTATCGGTAATTCACACAAAAGCAACTTACTTCACAAGTTAAAAGAATTTGTTACATCAAACTTAGCTCTGAATTTCAGTACACAGCGGTATGTAGGTATTAACGAAATATCAATTTCAATTTAATGCAACGGCTTTTATAGGCTTGCATTTTTACAAGAATGAACAGGAAAATTCAACAAAAAAGTGACCGACGCGTTTCGACAAAAGTTAAGATAAGTTCTTGCTTTGAATCAAAAAGAAATAACATTGTTTAGAAATTTTAAGATATAATTTTTTATGCGTATATAAGTAATAAATTATTACAATTTTCGTTGAATACGGTTAATTTTTTGGCTAAAAAAAAATACAGTTGCCGCCCCTTGGATATGTCGCCCGCGTGCACTGCATGCTTTGCATACATGCTTGCGGGGGCCCTGTCGATAAAGTGTAATAATAATTTCAATAACTCACTAATGTTACTTCCTTAATGTCAGAACTCATAACTGAATACGAAACGAACAAACATTAAAAAGTCAACATCAAATTAGATCGTACAATGTCAAATTTTACACGTTTAAGGTTAGATTAGATGTTAGATTAATATGATCGAATCACAACAAACAAAACAAAAACAAAGAAATTTTCTGATTTGGAGGGGAAAGGGGGTTACCGATCATCATCAAATTTCTGAGCAGCTCAAAAAAAACACGATTCGTTTAAAATTTACAGCTTTGATTTGATCACTTTGGACGAAAGAAAAGCCCTAATATTGTAGCATTATAAGGTTATGCGAATAAAAATTTAATTTGAATTTGAAATTTCAAATGATAGCTGTCAGTGTCAAGCAATCAACAACTGAAAATAAAAATAAAATTTAGCACTGCTTATTGAAACAATCATTCTTGACCACTTTGTAGATGAATGACTAAATAAAGCAGAGCATTTTTGCTCCTCTTGCAAGTTAGGCAATCAAATTTACAGGACTCTATAGAATAAGAATATAGGAACATAATGAACATCTAAATCTAAAAATAATGTTATGTTTGAGAAATTAGAAATTATTTATTTTAAATTAAAATTAATATGTTTATTTAGTATAGTCATCAAAGTATTAGATAATAAAAATTAGAAAATAGCCAACAAAGTGTTAATTAAAAAAATTAAAGAAAGCCAGGAAACAAATAATTTATTAGCTTAATAAACATGATCAAAATCGTTGTGAATATTTACAACTATTATCAAATGTTTTCAAAGTTGTTTGTTTTTGTTGAAATGTTTCGATAACACTACCGGACATGATTTTTCTAACTGACTCAGATATGATAATTTTTTATTATTAGTTGTCTTATTTGCAACGGAGATCAGTTCACATTTACCCAAGATCACATATTCAGTAAGTTTGTCTGTTTTATTTGGCGAAGTGATTTGATCCAAAGTGACCTATATATAGATCACATCCCCCCTCATAGTTGCTGCACCTATTATCTATGACCTGCCGGAATTAAAAGTCAGTTGGATCAGTTGGTTCAGTTTTGGAGAAGATGCGATATTGCAGTTAACGGAAGCAATCCCACGTACAGATAATTAATAAAACTATGTATCATTAAGGTACAAATCCACGATGAGATATTTACATGAGAATTTTGTTTCACGATTACAAAATCTCAGTAAACTTAAATTTTGTGCGTGTTTCCATTTAAAATTTAAGTGGAAACAGTCGCGAGACACAAAATTTAAGTTTTGCTGAGATTTTGTAATCGTGAAACAAAATTCTCATGTAAATATCTCATCGTGGATTCGTACCTTTATGCTTGTAGTACCTATTCTTTTTATGAAATACAGCATCCGCCAAAATAAACAGGACCGAAAATTAAAAAGAAATACTCAAAATATGTCCCGACTTTCAGTTCGCGTGAGCGATTCCTAGCCGTCTATAATTCGGTACTGTTTATTCTGGCGAATACCAAATTTGTTAGGAATGACTCTGCATCTGAATATGAAAATATAATATTACTAGTGATTTTAGAATGTTTTATTTGGAACTAAAGAGGATCAATTAGATCAGTTTACTTTGAGTTACTGATCGTAGCAAATAAAAGGCAACTATTTTGACCAGGTCAGATAAGAGACGTCGTCTCTAGTAGGTCGTAATAAAAAGTATCAGGAAACTCTAGATTTTTTAACTCTTCACTCATCTTAAAATTTACGCACAAGAAAAATAGTCACGCTACATGGAAGGCCATTCAAACAAGAGTTGTACTAACTACTTCTATTTTGAATTTTCAAGATCAATTTTTAAATCAAAAAGGTTACAAATTTACTTTCTTGGATACTTTTAGTAAGAATTAAGCTGAGTTTAGAGCAGGGGATTTGCGATGGAGACTATTATTTTTATTTTCTAAGACACTCTTTGCTAAAAGATGTCTTTGATGTTCTATCCAAAGTATAACTATAAACTATCAAATGCTACATCATTGTAATTAAAAAAAAACACACATTGTTTAAAAACATAAAAATCCAAGATGGCGCCCATAAGAAAAAACTTGAATATCGTTTTCTTGCAAATTTTATTATGATAATAAAGGCGATGGTAGAATCAAATTCCTCGTAAAAGAGTGCCTTAATAATGTCTAACTTAGATATGCATATCTTTAACAGTTTTTGTTAAAAAAATTAAAAATGAAAATCGCTATTGATGAAAGTCGGCAACTAAGAGATGGCGCTTTCAATAAGGAAAATAAAGAGCTGTCATCATGGACTAAGTCATTAGTGTCTTGCTTCCATTCAATATTATTATTAACTTGGATGAAGTCTTTGTACATACACACTAGTCACACAATACGTACATAAGAATATTTAGTCGTGTGGAAATGTGACACACAAATTATTCAATTTAATGTTTTTCATAGGTTAACCAAATGTCATTCCAATATTTTCCTTATTACAATACCCTTCACAAAACTTCCGCTAGGTGTCAGTCACTCAATTGATTTTCCTCAATTTTTCATTTACTTCGAATAGTTTGAAAACCGTAAAAGATATGTGAACTTTCTATTCAGCTTAAATTTGTATGTTCTTGTAAATTGAAACCTGATGGTTATGTCATGAATTATGATTCCGGCTTTACTCTTCCATAAGTTTAATATTGTTTTCCTTAAGGTGTAAGTCCATTTGAGAGTAAATATTGGCGAGTAGATCTCGAGATATTATCGAGAGAACTCTCAGAGGTATATCCATTGACGATGATCACGTTTTAGAGTATTTTCAACTATTTGCCAATATTTACTCTCAAATGAACTTACACCTTCAGACCTTAGACCTTCCATCTTACATCTTTGAAAAGTACGAATACTCAGATAAACAAAAGACTAACAAACTAGGAAGATACACATCTGTGCAATAAAATTAACTAAAGTAGTGAAATTGTGTAATAAATTATTTTAAACGGACACTAAAATTGCCACTATCGCTCTACGTTTCACCACGTTTCACTATCAAACGATAGTGAAAACATTTTTTTTCACTTCTGACGAAGCTATCAAATGATAGTGTCCGTTTAAGATAATTCATTAAATAAAATTAACCAAACTGAACTATGTATTGCAGACAAAGACAAAAATAAATTTGTCAGAATAAACTACGAGGTAGAGTCAAATGAAAACCTGAAAACTGACCTAACGACCTACAAGTTGGCAGAATATATGTATTATCCGGCGCAAAGTAAATGCCAACGTTACTGATACACCTTTTATTGCTTTGGAGAGTTTGACGCGATCTCATATTTTTGTCAAAATTGCCAGTGAAAATTTTTACCTTTTGTATAAAATAATATATTAATAATAAAAAATGTTTAAGAAAATTTATATTGAAATCTAATTTTTGAAATATTTTGGTAGAGGTTGGGAGTCTTGAGGATTATTAGGGAATTCGACTTGGTAAAAAGCTCATTTCGTGTTGGTAACATTGGTCGTTTGGTGACACTAGTTGGCAGTACTGCTGTTGAATGCTTCTGCTTGATTCTTTCTTTAAACGTTCTTCTCTAGTTATTGCATTGAAACGCAGTAGTCTTTAGTGTAAAGTTCAAGAATGGTCAAGTTAACTGCCGAACTGATTCAGAATTCCATGCAATACATCAACCCAGTCAAAGATCGAGAGTTGGATCTAAGAGGTTAGAGCATTCATTATTGTGAGGTTAGGTGCAGGCATATCCTCATTTGGATTTTAGGGTATAAAATTCCAGAAATTGAAAATCTGGGTGCGACGGGAGATCAGTTTGACACAATTGATTTTTCTGAAAATGATATCAGAAAATTGGATGGATTTCCATTCTTAAAAAGGCTGAAATGTCTGCTTTTGAACAACAATCGCATAATGTAAGTATTATGCTTTAAATGTTACAGAGCTAAACATTGTTAGTAATTCGGTGTTTACAGTCGTATTGGAGAAAACTTAGAAGAACACATTCCGAATTTAGAATCACTAATTCTAACAGGGAATCACATAGAAGAGTTAAGTGATGTTGATCCATTAATAGCGCTAGAGAAATTATCAACCCTAAGTTTATTACATAATCCTATTACAGCAAAGGCACATTACAGATTGTATGTGGTGTACAAATTTCCACAGTTGCGACTGCTGGATTTTCGCAAGATTAAAATGAAGGAAAGAGAGGAAGCAAAAGCTTTGTTTAAAAGCAAGAAAGGAAAGGAGATACAAAAAGAAATCACAAAGCGAGCTAAGACATTCATACCTGGGGGCAATTTGCCAAGCGTTACTAAAAGTAATGGTATTAATTTTTGGACGTTATTGTTTTTATAAATGATTTCAATATTTTAAGGTCTTTCTGATCATGAAATCCGTAAGATAAGAGAGGCTATTTCTAAGGCAAATTCACTGGAAGAAGTTGAAAGATTACAGAAATTATTGCAGGCTGGTCAAATTCCAGGACAAGAACTGCATAATGGTTAGTATATTTGATTTACTTCTATAATTTTCTTACTTTTACTTCTATAATTTGCTTGGTTAAATAATTTCAGGTTCAATGCAACATGAAAAAATGGACACTGAATAACTCGTATTTAAGGAACATTTGCTGTTTGGTAAGATCAGAGTGTGTTTGATGAATTGATTTAATTTTTTTTCCTTATTTTGTATTATGTAATAGATGTAAGTTGATAAGAAACTTGTAAATACTACCATTATTAAAGTGTACTATTAAGGACATGACCAGCCAAAAAGGGGTTGAGGAGCGATTTCAAAGAATGTTATTTGATTTCGAGAAGTAGAAAATATATTGTTTTTTAATTTCTGTTTTCTTTGTTTAACCTTTATAACATATTCAATAAATTTAAAATCTCTGGCGACCATGAAAAGAGCTTATATCTTAATATAAATCAAACACCATTTATGAAGATATACAAAACCTCTAGAAATTAAAAATAACGTGTATGCAAAAATAATTAAAATCATTAATTTAGCATCCCATCAATTTACAACAAATATTTAATTGCTCCTTTTAACTGCAGCTCAGTTATAAAATTTCTTTAAGGGTACCTAGATTACCAGTTAAAAATATTCAGAATGTTAAAAAAGCATTCATTCCACTTTGTATTTTTATGGATGGTTGATCATAAGCAAATTACAATAAAAAAAAAAATAATGCCTACCTCTCACCAGATGTCCTCTTTTTTACTTATTGTATCCAGTGATTTTTAAAATTTTTTATCAACTCTTGCCATGGAATTTGGATGGCATGTCTTAGCTTTACTGTAAAATAGCATTAAGGAGTGAAATGACTAGTGTAAGGAATTTTATATTTATTTCAGCCTCTCCACTAAACATCATTTGTACTTCGAAAACCTAAGCAGATTATTTAAAATTTTTAGTAAAATTTAGGCTAGGTAGAATAAGGAGTCCATCTGTCCCATATTTAATGGGCCACTCCCTTATTTCAACCAGAAGCCTTGTACGTTTTTTTGGGGGCCACAACGCGTTCACTGTCAATACAAACGATAAATTTCCAGACAGTGTCACATATTTTAGTAGACAGTAAATGGTCGTCTTAGGCTGGAATGAAACATAGGTTTACTTCTTTTTGGTTGATCAATAATAAACTGATTACAAAACATTTATTAGCACATTTATTACTGGCATACATTCCTACAAAAATAAATACTGACAGGCCATTGCATTAACTGTAATAATTGTTTTACTTAATTACAAAGTAAGATCAATAAATATTCAAATTATATACAAATTGATCGTCTACGACTACTTTATTATTTATTTGGAATTATCAAGGAGCTTATATCGTTAACTAAGAAGTGATGGACAAAAGTGAATTTTGCTCTGTTTACTTGTGTAGTTTTAGGCGCACCGGGAGGACTTCTCAAAAGTATATCTCCAAACAAACTTGCCAGCATCTTCGCATCAGTTCCGTTTTCGGCAGAATGCTTCAGTAATTCCTTCAGGAACATGCAGATGTAAATGAATACATTGCGATGCAAGTCCGGAAGCTGAAATATAACCTACAAAAAACAAACATATTAATTTGCAAAATTAATTTCTTATATCTTACCTGTTGGCAGCTAAAGTAATTTTGGGCATTTATGCTTTTTTCTGAAAGATAATGAGGAATGACGGGGTCTTTTGTGTAGGAAAGGAAGAGAAGCAGGGCTTCGGCTACCGCTGGAACATTATCAGCTACCATAAAGTTAAGAAATTTGTTTGCAGCAAAGTTATAATTTGTGTTATTGAACTGAAGGATACGAATTGGATTCAGTGAACCATTATCCAACCAATCCCTGACTTTAATAATGTCCTCTTGTAAGGCTCTGGTCTCAAAGAGTTCTCTGGTTTTCAACCCGTTGCGATACAAAAAGTCAACCATCAGCCAAAGTTCTCGGGGGATTGAATATAAAATAGGACTGTGTTGATTTTCCTACAAACACTCAGCTGTAGTTCAATATAGTGAACAAATGACAAGGAGTTTACGGCCAATCGAAGCTGGTCTTGTGTCATGTGTAGAATTGGAACAGGTGCTCTGCACAGTATAGATATCGATGTTGTGAAGCAAGATCTCTGACAATCTGCAGACACTGTTATGAAAATATCTTTGCCGTTTTCTAGGTGCAGAACTAATATGTCTGAGAGTTTAAGCAGAGACTGCTCCAGATTTACTTCCAGACGTAAGTCACATTTTTCTCCTATAGAAAAAGTTATTTACTTGTAAAGTCTTTAATCAACATAGGTTTTGGAAATGGATAAGGGCAAACAATATTTATTTAATGCACTAATGAACTCTACTACTATTTTTTACCAGAACTTCCTTGTAAACTATATTTGCAGTTAAATGTTGAAAGTCTCAAATCTATAAATAAAAGGAATTCATTACCTGGTTCAATATTACCACAACTTGGTGAAATCCTCAACCACTCTTGACAATAATTATCTTCCCCTAATTTATTAATAAACTTAAATTGGACAGGAACCTGCCCTGTGTTTGCGACAATTATTTCCTTATTAACAACTTCCCTAAACTTCACAAGTCCGAACAGCACTTCAGTTTGGTCGACAGTAACTTGCGGTAGTATCTCATTTTCGAACTTGTCCATCAACTTGAAGACCTCCTCTTGTATTCTCTTATATTTACTTTCATCGATGACTGCAATTTCTGATTTAAATAAAGCACTGACAGGTTTATGATCACTGTGCCTGAACTCCATGTGGGATCTGTAGATTAGTTGATGAATGCCTTTGCCACGATAGAAAATTCGATCGGTCCAGGCAGGAGTTCTTGCCTTCTCGCTTGAATCATACCTGTCCGTGTTTAAGTCAAACTTATATGTGGGAAGAAAATTGATGTCTCCCTCTGTGAAACACTAATTTTGTTCTGTTAATCCAAAGTTTTAAAATAATTTAGGTTTACTTACTTCTAAAACTTTACCCTTGGCTTGCTCAGATCCAAGTTGATCATATTTCAGGATTTCTTTTAGCTGTTTCATTTCAATAAATTTCTTTACTTGTTCAGCGTTTATTTTCATTATTCTGTAATTCATGTCTCCCAACCAGTATATTTGGCTAAAAATAAAAAATGAATTGGAGATCAGATTGAATCTTTTATTGCGTAAGACAGTGCTCTCAAATTCAAATTGCTTGTGGGCCGAATGCAAGATCTGAAACCAACTGTATATTTTTCTCCTTTTCTTTCTAACTAAAATTATGAGAATCTTTCTTTCTGTTAAGTTTCGCCTAATAACTTACTAAATATTTATAACTGAAATGTATTCGCGGGCCCTGTAAAATTGCGGTCCACGGGCCATAAATTTGAGATCACTGGTATAAGACCTACTCGTGCTCCCTTATCGTTTGTGGTGGTTTTCTGAAATTTATTCGGTCGTTGATGTCTCGGTAGTCCTGATTTCTTCTTTCAACTTCATCTTGGTGTGCTGCTAAATGACAACATACGAAACACAAGGTCGTGTCATACAGTCTTAAGCGAACTGCAACGCCCCCTTTATTTCCCTAAGAATGTTTAATATTTAAAGCGTCTGCTTTGACTGAATTTGTGATTAATACCATCTTGCCTAAAATCCCTGTTCCAACTGTGTCCCATGCTACGTCCCTTACATGGCCATAATGGTCATTATGTATTAGGATAATCAACTGGATGCCAACCAATCGAATTAAGGCTATGTTTCTGTACTTAGCACCAGGGTGTGTAGAACATGATACGGCTTTACTGAAATTGTTTAATTAAGTGTAATTTTCACATACAGTACTGGCCAAAAGTATGGAAACTTTCATAGGACACAAGTTAAGAAATGTTTAATAATAAATAATATAAAAAGTTTAATGAAATTAAATTAATCTTAGTTCTAATATTTATTCTCAACAAAAATTAATTTAAAAAAACTTTACTTGCTATAGTTATATGAAATATAATGATTATCCGGTGGACAAAAGTATGGAAACCTGAGTTTTACATATTAAACATATCGCCCCTAGCCATGGAAAACAATGTAAGACCTGCAAGTGTCATTAATTTATTGAATGTCGCTGTCAGTGGAAGCTTCATTGTAATCTTTTCAAATTTTGTGTTTGAACTGCCTAAAGTTAAGTATTATTCGTTAGATTTAAAAAATAAAATAATCCAGCTGTATAAAGAAGGGAAGCGATAGTGTGATATATTGAAACAATTGTCTATCCTTATAGGAACAGTTTCGAAGATAATTAGAAATTTTAAGGAGAGAAATAGTGTGGAATGCGGAGTTAAAACTGGAAGACCACGTAAGACAACACTTAGAATCGATAGAAAAATCAAGAATTTGTCTTCAAGATCCTCAAAAAACAGCAAGAGAAATCAAAAACGAAATAACAGATTTGTCTGATGTGTCATGCAGAACTGTACGGCGTCGTCTGAATCAATTAAATTTATTTGGTAGATCTCCTGCTAAAAAACCGCTAATATCAAAACGTAACAAAAGAGTCAGAATCCAGTTTGCACGTAATCATATTAACTGGTCACCAGAAAAGTGGAATACAGTTTTATGGAGCGAAGAAAGCAAATTTTGTCTACTTAACTCTGACGGCAAACGTTATGTAAGGCGACCAAAGTGCGAAAGAGTCAATCCCAAATATCAAGTTCCTACTGTAAAATTTGGTGGAGGCAATGTAATGGTGTGGGGATGTTTCTCGCGTTCTGGTCCTGGTCCAATAGTAAGAATAGAGGGTATTATGGATCGTTACATATACAGAGACATATTAACGAATTATATGCTGCCATATGCGGAAGAAGAAATGCCATTGCGATGGATATTTCAACAAGACAACGATCCCAAACATTCTTCAAATTTGGTAAAAGATTGGTTTATGGAGAATCATATCGAATTGCTGGAATGGCCGTCTCAGTCACCAGACCTCAATCCAATTGAGCACCTTTGGCATTATATTGGATTGAAAATTAAAACAATCAATTTTTCAAATAAGAAGGATCTATGGCAAGCTCTTGAGCGTGAATGGCAAAGAATTCCGGTGGATTTTTGTTCTAAGTTAGTCGATTCCATGACAAACTGATGCAGAACTATTTACAGTCAAAAGGATTTCCAACAAAATATTAACTAGCTGATGTTTCACAATCATACAAATTAGTTTCCATGGTTTCCATGCTTTTGTCCGCAAATAATATTATTATTTCTTATAGTTATTTCAAGTGTTGATTTTCTTAATGTATTTTTGTTTATGATAAATATTGTTAATACGATTTAATTAATTTTAATAGTTTTTTTGTAAATGTTCATAGTTGAATAGATTTAATAAACATTTTATTAAAGTTTCCATACTTTTGGCCAGTACTGTAAATCAACTCAAGAAAATAATGAAATATGTATGTAGATTTGTACTTTAATACAGAATTACACAATAATATGTGAGCACAGCACATTTAGTAAAAAATTTGTACACACTTTGATACATTAAATAATATCTATATACAGTTCAAGCCATAGTTCTTGTGGATTGAATTTGTATACCGCAGAACAATTTTCTACTAAGCGCACTCCAATTCGGAAAACTTTTCTCGCCGTTGAGCGGCGCCTCCGGAAAATAGATAGCTATTTATCAATTTATAAATGGAGAAAAATCTAAGCAAAAGTTGTGCATAGATATGTAAAATAGTAGCTAATGTCAAGACATATTTGACTTTTTTACCAAATTTCGAGTTTTTGAAGCAGTGCAATCTTTCGATCTGAATGTCTCGAAAACGATAATCTGGTAAAGCATATTTAATTTTGCCTAAGACGTATTCATTTTAGTATTTCAGTTGTCTTACATATCAAATTACAACCATTTTAATATTTCAGTTGTCTTACATATCAAATTACAACCCTATCTTGAACCGTTTCAGAGTTATTTAAGAAAATATACTTTCCAAGTTGTCCCTTTAGGTCATATCTCAGAAACGAAAATCTTTTGGATATAGATAAAGTAGGTTGAATCGTAATATTTTTATATCTTCTATATGTGGTATAATTATTGCCACCTTAATCAATAACATCCTGTACAAAATAATTTATTTTCTCATAAATAGAAACTACTATCTACCTCAATACAATTTACGTGTTAAAACTAATTTACCTATTAATTACTTAAAAAGAGAAACATAAATTATAGTGAATGATTCTCGTGGTCTAGTGCAAGGGTAGGCAACCTCAGGCCCGCGAGACAAATCATTTTTGTTTATATATTATAGATAACAAAAATGTGAAACAATAAAAAGTTAGGTATATTTGAAGCTATTAGTCGCCATTAACTAACTGTTGCGTAATAAAAAATTATAAAATAAATATGTAATACCAAAAAAGTGATTTGGCCTGCGGACGGAACAAGAACACATTCTGGCCCCTTATTTACAAAACGTTGCTCACCCATGTTTTTTTAGTAGGAATATCATATTTATAGTTAATGAGATCAAATCTGAAACATTTATTTTTTAGTTTAACTAACATTGTAATTTTAACAAAAAGTAAGATATCTAATGGTCTGTATTCTATTTAATGATTCGAGGATTGTTTTAAATAGAATATAAATCTATATCATTTCCCAAACATAGTTTAAAGTTATTGTTATTTCTGAGAAAACCGAAATACGTATATTTGGATACGTCCCCAAAAATAAATTTTTGTATATGACTTCTAAAATCATTGAAATTAATTTTCAAATTAAAAAAATTAAAAGATTATGCATGCGTCAACTGGTGTACGGATTTTACTACCACTTGGTATTTTTATTATTAACCAAGTTAGAACTATGTCAGGTTTCCTCTTCAATTACAAAGCTGCAACAACAACGGTACTAGCAGCAGAATAATCAGCAGCAGCAGATCTGTAGATATTCTGTATAATCGAGTCAATAAGCATTTACTAGAAGCTTACAAAAGAAATGGAATTTTGATTTATTTTGTAAATCTATTTGAATTCAGGAAATAATACTAGCGGCCATTACTTTATGGAAGTGTAACATGATGGAGACTCTTTGATTAAAACACTTATACTTTGTTATTCTACTAATTTTATTGAGACGTGACTAGTTTTGCCATAACATTGTCATTCTGAAACTAACTATAATTTATGTTTACTTTCGCTTAAGTATTAAGGGTACGTCATAATAGCGGGTTATTCTAATTTGCACAGATAACGAAGAGAGGGGGTTATATCAGGTCAGGTTGTTCATTTAGTACGGAGAATTCGGGATTTTGTTTTGCTTTTTGAATTTCTAAATATTCTAGTAGATTGTCGTATGTTTAGAGTCATTAGGAATTACTGCCATCCGTGCAGGTGGGTTTTCTAAATATACTAAATTTTGTTTATTGTTTGTTTTCGTAAGTGTTAGGTCTAGGAAATCAATGCTATTGTTTTTTCCACTTCTACCGTGAATTTTATGTAAGAGTGTATGTTATTTATATGAATAGTTTCAATCGCGTTATCCTGCAATCACTTTTTCACCTAACATTGCATTAGAAATTAAAAAGCAAACTTGGTGCATTTGTCTAAGTCATTCCATACAAATCGTCCTATCAAAGCATATTGAAAGATTTCAGAATTTTTGTTGCAAATCGGTTTTGATTACAGTGGATAGCTCGAGCATCCTCTGTATAGCAGTTTCGTCTCTATTTGGGGCCTCGTAGCTCGAGACTTCCACAGCAAACCAAACCGACCTGTCCAAGGTTATTCACAATTGCGTTGTAATAGTAATCAATAGCTTTAATTGCGACATCCTGCGATCACTTTTTGACCTAACATTGCATTAGAAATAACAAATTGCAGTCAGTTTGCTACTTAATACAAGGCGGCCAAGCGTGCTGTCAAAGCATATTGAAAGATTAAAAATTTTTATTGCAAATCGGTTTTGATTGCAGTGGATTCCTCGAGCATCCTCTGTATAGCTGTTTCGATCCTATTGGTACGGCATTATATGGAATGACTTATTAAGTAGTAAACTGGCTGTAATTTGTCATTTTTAGTGCAATGTTAGTCAAATAAAAATGTAAAAAAGGACATAAACTTAATCTACTACAATCTTTAGAAATTCAAAAAGCAAAACAAAACCCCAAATCCTCTATATTGAAAGAACAACCATTCATGCTTAAGCGAAAGTAAACGTAAATTATAGTTAGTTTGAAAATGACAATGTTACACCGAAACTAGTCACGTCTCAATAAAATTAGTGGAATGACAAAGTATAAGTGTTTTAATCAAAGAAATTTCACTATACTGAATTACTATAAAGTACTTTAACCCATATCCAAAGGCAAGTGATATTAGTTACTCAATAATCTGTTCTGTTTACTTAATTTTGAATTCAAGCGTTTTGTCTTTCTTACTACCTTCACTCGATCTGTCAGACATTAATTATTCAATAATCTCTTCTGTTTACTTGATTTTGAATTTAAGCGTTTTGTCTTTTTTACTAGCTTCAAATTAACTTAAAACAGTCTTGTACCCTCAGTATGAGCGGTATTTATCAAGCTACTGAAGAGTGACGACAGGTTGAAGTCGAAAAGTGGTCTCTGTGACCGTCATCTCCATTTATGTACACAAAGTGGACAATGTGGAATTCACAAGTTGACCAAACTCATCGCAAAGAGAATAAACTGAAGAAAGGTATTCTATAGAGTCTAAAGTTTGATTTGGAAGAAACAATTTCAAATAATCATATTGGAACTTTATGTATATGAATATTATTTTACAATTTCCGGGACTAAAACCTGTTCTAAATTCAGGCAGCAGAAGAGTATGTGAATGAATAATGCTTACTTGACATTTAAAATTCATTTGTTTTTCTTGCAATAATTAATTGGTTCTTATTTTGGCTGCATTCAACAATGGTCGCGTTTACCAGAAGTAATTGCTTGCAAACGGTTGGCCAACTGTTCGTAATTTTTCAGATGAATGGGTGTTTGTATGGCAAACATGTTTGGTTGTGATTGCGATCACAAGCGGAAAATTTTAACGCTGGATTAGCGCTGCCAACACCAAACGTGTTGAAAACATCAAACGTGACATCATTGAAGATACATGGTTTTATTTATACAATAACTTAATTTACAACGTAATCGAGACGGAAGATATGCATAACTTATTAGAAGGTAACACGTTGTGTTGTTAACAAATCGAAGTAACCGTTCACCAGGGAGGCTATAGCAATCACAAAAACGTATCACAAGGCGACTTATTATTAAGACCTTAAGAAAATTACCAATATTTGTCATAGAGAGAGTTTTAGATATTTCGTATGGAGAGTAGGGAGATGCAGAAAGTTACTTAAATGAGTTGACTTAACATGTGTGAATGATGTTCATTTGTAGTGAACGCAGTGCTATAATTTTGAAATTCTTAGGTGTTTGTTTGTCAAATTCTTATTTGTTAATCCTTTTTTACTTTGAATAAAAACTTTACTCATAAACATCAGGTGAAATTGGGGGGAATGTAAAATATTATATTAGGCACGTACAATATTTAGTACAAATGTCAGCATGTGTTCAATTATAACTTGGACACAAAAGATAAATAAATAAATAAATAAATAAATTTCCTCTTTAGCAATGAGTCATTATTTTATAAATATTTTCTTCACACAATGTTTTATTTGATTAAATAAAGATTATTACTATTCACTGCGTTGAATGAAAATGTGTTAATAGTAAACAGTTACTTACTCCCATTCAGCTTCTCTTGGCGTATCATTGAACAAAAAGGCCTCTTTACTTAAATCTAACTCTTGAAATCCAACTGCATACAAAACTGGTGGCTGACTATCACAGCTCAGCCAACCTCGTAATGAATCTGGTGGTGGCTGCCCATTAACATTCCATGTGCCAACAAAAATGCTGCAGAAAAACCAATACATAATAAGGTTTTTTGGCGAGTAACTGGTTATGTATGGTAAGGTGAAATAAGTAACCACTCCATTTTTGTGACTTATCGGTAACAGTTGAGTTCACATCACATATGTTACTCTGGTTATTATTTTCCTATGTGTGTTAACTTCAACTACACACTCAACTTATTATTGATTAAAGATTTACTTCAGTATTTAACATATCCATAATTTCTAGTAGAAAATGAGGCTAACGCAACTTACAATGAATAAGAAATGTTGGTAAAGTGAACAATAAATTACTGAGGTGATCACTTCCAGGTGTGTGTTGTGAAAATACCATAGAACTGCACTTCATGGTATTTCTCCAAACAGTCATTGTGGTTGTAGGTCATGTGCTAATAAATTTATCCTCTTTTTCATTACATTAAATAACCTGCTTTTCTTTTATTAAGTAATGCAAGCAGTCCAGTTATCCAGTTGTCAATTCACACAAAAAAATCTTCAATTTTCAGAGAGCGCACTAACGCAGAATTATTCATGAGACTTTCTGGGGGTTGTTATTGATCAAATTGTGGTGTAATTATAATCTAATGCGTAATTTGTCGATTTAGTGAAACGTCAAATTTAAAAGCGTAACCACCAGGATCATATACTCCATAACTATTTAGTTTTGGCAATTCTTACTAACCATAACTGCGACATCACTACTGCTAACTCACACTATTGTAATCGGTTACTCACCAAAAATACTTTAATATAACATGAAGTACAGAATATCAGCTTCTTTATATACCTGCATTCTCGAAGATGTGTAAATTGTGCTTTTCTTGACTCTATTTCGAAACGAAAAATGGAATCTCTGCTGGAATTCCCCGTCTGCCCCTTCGTATATTTTTTTCTTGAGTTTGCCGCCTATAAATCATAAATTAAAAATAACAATGAGTAAAGTACTTACGCACCGGGCTTCCTCCACAACATTTCATTATTATAAGTGAAAAAAAATATAATTAACTTGAATTATAAGACTAACCTGATCAATAAAGTCGATGTCATAATTGTCAGGGTCGAACCCGTATTTCTCGAGCCAACTGTGATCAGGCACTTTTGCAGCATATACGTCTTTTGCTTTAATAATTTCGCTGGCGAATGTTGATGAATCAAATCCGATTTCTATATGAAACGGGAGCTTTATCGTTCTATAAATTACGTTGTAAATCATATGAGTGTCGCTGTTTGGAATGGGGTCAGTGTCTGTAAGTGTACCCCTATGAATAATCGAATTTAGCAAATTACACTCTCTTGTTTACCACATGAAAAGTTTTCATCTATGGGTATGGTCCTATCTATAGTGAGGTCAGAAAACTTTGAGGGAATCTTGTTCTCTGAGGTGAACACAAAAAGAGCAAAGTTAGATTTGCATTCGACCAGTGCGAATACCTTGTCCTCCTTGAAGAGAGTTTCTTCAGGCAAGCAGACGTTTAAAAGCACCTATTTTCAGTTAAGAATTGGGAGAAATTTTAATGATTTTCATCAAAGGAAGGATACGTTCCTGACGACTTCTCCTGAGGACAATTTTGCCTGAATGTTGTTGATAACATCTTGGGTGATTTCCGTCATTATATCTGCAGACTTTATCTTTCTAATTTCGGTGAAGCTTATCTGAATTCATAATTTGACGTTAGTTTAACCTAAAAATTGTGGCAAGACATATTCAAAGCCATTCAGTAGTATACATTCAGAAATGTAAGATTGAATATTGATTGATGTAGCCACATTCTCTTCTTTCACACTTCAATGTTACACTTTAATATATAATATTTCCGTTTTATATGCATTATAATAATAATGTACACGCGATTCAAGTAGTGAAAAATGTAAATACCAGTTTAGTAACGAATAATAGGATACGTTCCTAAATATTACACTTCGTTTCCTGGGACGTCGATAAAAGAGAATATTTTAAGAATAAGTGGAATATAAAACTAGTTCTTGAAACGAATGAGTGTATTTCTAATAAATTTTTACTAGAAGTTATTTGCAAATAATTTAAAATAATTTAAATTATTTTAATCTGAAATTTTATATTGGTCAACCTGCATATGACGTAGAACCAATAGACGTAGAACGCACGCGCAAAGTAACTCACGCCACTGCATTTGTTTTTGAATTATTTTCAACAATTGCCCGACATATTGTTTAATTAATCTAACAAAAATCCAAAAAATGGCTGAGTGGGTGCAACAATGGATGCATTGTAATAAGTGTGCACAACGACACCAATCCAAGATAAAATTTTTTCTGACCGAGTGCGGTCACGTAACATGTGAAAAATGTCATGGAATAATGGGTACCTAAGCGTATGTAAGCTAAACAAAAATTTTAAAATGTCATCGTTTTAGTAAGTAAAAATGGCAAATGTATCGTGTGCGGTAAGCACGCGAAGAGTTTAGCATTATCCAGCGAGATACCTCATGATGTGCAATGTTTCTTCAAACCATTTCTCGCTTCATTCGACGCACTGAAACAGGTACCGATGATGTAAATTTTCATCATAAATTATCAAATGTTTTAATACTTCTGCAGATTTACGAATTTCAACACAAGAACGAAATAAGTTTGACCAAAGATCTAGATAGAAAATATCTGTACGCGAAGCAGGAAGTTGTGAAATCTTACAAAACTATACAGGAGTTAAAGAAGGAAAATCAACGTTTAAAAGCAATGTTGAATGTAAGATTCAAGAGTTTCTTTGCTCGAGAAATATATTTTTTTAAAAGGCTTAGTTGAACTAACATGAATTCGGCGCACAAATGCGATATTTAAGTTGTTGATGCTGTACAGAAAATTTCGGACATCAATGTCTTTCTACTGACGTAAAAGTTAAAAAATTCCTTGATGTATTTTCCATTCACGATCTTTTTAGACTCTAGAGGGTTAACCTTTTTTTTCGTTAAGTTGCGTGCATGTATTTTGATAGAACTCAAAATGTGACAAATGTAAAATTCTGACGCTTAACGTCAGTTCCATCGACTACATTGCTTCTTATACTCTACTATGGCACGAAGAGAGTAAAATAATAACATTGAAACAAATAATTACTTGTGACTTTCTAGTACTAAGTCAAAATGTTAAAAATCTTTAATGTTTTTCGCCGCCAGTTTTCAAAAATATAACTATCAAATTCAAATGGAACATATCCTCTTGGAGGTACCAATAAAAATGTCACCCTAACATGGCCTACTCTGAATCTAAAAAGATCGTGAACGGATATTAAATCAATCTTTATTGTCATTTTGATTGACGCTTGAAAATTAAATTTTGAAGTTTATTATCTGTCAGGCATCTATTATACTACTATATATAAACAAAATAAAGATCCTTAACTTATAAATAGATCATGAAGAAAATCAAGCAACGATTTTATTGAACTTATATGTACTTATACTCTCCTATTTTAAAACTATTTTATTCTTCAATTGAAAGCATAAAATGCATTTATTCTTTCATAAGTTTATAAGCTTCCCAAAATGCGGACGAGTAAAAAGAATTGAAATTTATAAAAAGAATTGAAATTTGTGAATTTGTCCTTTGTAAAACTGTGTATTAGTAGTGGCTGCCTTAAAAAAATTAAGGATATTAAATCTACTTATTTTTAATTTCTGTGAATTAAATAAAAAAGTGTCTCTTATGTAACTCAATAACTATTAAAGATAGATATAGGAAATGCTAACATAGTTCGATACAGCATTTAGTTCGACATAATAAAATGATTCCATTTGAAAAAAATACTTTTCGGTATTAGAATAATCTGAAATGGTGTGGTATCATACGGAAAGCATCTAAGCAAATGTGGATGTGTCCATTTTATATGGAAAATGAGATGTTAGTGGTCAGTTGAAGAATTTACTAGTTTAAGTAAAATATGTAGATGTAAGCAATTCAAATTGATCATACGCTATTTTAGGCCGGAACAAACGTTCGTTTTCCGAATTCGATTTCTGAATTCGGAAAACGAATCGAGGATTCCATATACGTTCCGCCGACGACATTAAATGTTTTTCACTCGGAATCTTAAAAAACAGTTGTCAAGTATGCAAGAATGTCCTGTTTGCAGCGCATTCGGAAACTGAATTGGAAATTCAAAGGTATGAGGCAACAAAGTTAAAATGTACACCACTTTTGCTGGCTTTCGGAACGAATGTTCGGAAAATTTTTCGTTCGGCTAAAAAACGAACGCAAGTGTCGCGTAGAGCATTTGATGTGCATTTGTGTTCGCGTGGTTACATTTGGAAAACGAATTCGGAAATCGAATTATCAATCGTGTATTTTCGTTCTAATACAATCAAGTAATTCGGGAAAATCACTATTTTGATGGTATTTTGACTTTTAACATTTTTACATCATTTAAAATTTTCTATAGGTCGTAATTCATTTTTTAGAAAGTATGAAGTATTTGGTATCAGAAAAAAACATTCTATTGAACTAATTGTAAGCTAAGAACGAAGCACATGTGCTTCCATTAAAAAAAAATGAGTTACAAAAATTTGAAATGCTGTAAAAATATTAAAAGTCAAAATACAATCAAAATAGTGATTTTCTCGAATTACTTGATTGCATTAGAATGAAAATACACGATTCATAACTTACTAGATTGAAAAACAAAAAAGATTTTTTTGTTGTTATGGAAACAAAAAATACCATATGATACACATTCAGATTCGTAGATTTGTAGATTTCAAGTATGTAAAAATATACATGGTGTTCCATTTAAAATAAGAAAGTTGATATCACTTTCGGCGAAACCGAAAGTCCTACCTTCTCGATAGTATATCTAAAAATAAATTTTTTGTTTAATTTATTCCTTCCAAATTTCATGTAAATCGATTAAAAATAAAAAAAATAATTTCTTTGGACCTGTCCTTTTTTGCTAGAACGGTCCTCAAGAGTTCACAATTGGAGTTGGCCATGATTTGAGATAACAAGAAAGACGGTATGTCTTTACTTATATTAAAATATTAAATTTGAATTTTTGTAGCTCATGGTCTTAATAAGTCTATGCACTCCTGTATTAAATAAAGTATGTGCTAGGTGTGGTCAGATGGTTATGACTAAACCGCCATGCGTTTACTGAATCAGCGCCTACTCCAAATGTGAGATTTTTTGAATGGATGATATATATATTTTACATACCTCTAGCTTAATACACTGTCCTTTCGGAATTTTTAAGAACCTTAAAGCTCAAGAGCAATATTAGTTGTTAAAATAATATTGCCTCGATAACTACTGCACTATTATTTTTTGCAATTAGGTTGCAGAACACAAATTTTTAAGAATATTAATAAAAATAATGGAATGTAGACATAGGGAAATGTATTGCAATTTTTCTCATATTCATATGTAGAATTCAAAAATATAACAAAAACTATAGCTTACTATTAAAGATAAGCGTGTTGATAACGATTTCCGGTTTAATCGAAAATGATTAACAGAAAGTGACTGAAAGTCAATTTTATTTCATTTGAATTGTTCTTTTTGAAATGTATATACTCTATAAAGTTTCAATTTCTATCAAAACTTCTTCGTTTTAATGAACGGTTTACGTGAATAATAATATTTTTGAATAGGTCTTTAATTTGAGCTGTTTTGTATCCGTCAATTAAAAATTGCTAAGGCATTTGTTTAATTTCTAGAGAGACTGTTTTAGATTATCCGCCATACAATCTATGGTTTAATTTCTACAATAATATTTGAAAAATGAGCTTTTTGGCTGTTCGGAAATACAGACTGGCTTTATTTTTTCAGACAGTTTTTGACTGAATCTAATTTTTGGTTCAATTTATTGCGTGATACATACGCTACAATTTAATTTGTTTAAGAAATTGAAATTGTACAAAAAATATTAGAAATCTTGTAACGTGAACGATTTTTTCTTTTTTCTTTGTAAAAAAATACAATTATTTATCTTTTCTATTTGCGGAACATTTAATTTTTCCTAATCATTGCAAATACCAAAATTTCTAAAAAAAGCTGAATATTATTAAAATTTTGCTACTTATGTCCGACTTATTCACGTTCGATTACTATGGCAATAAACTGCACTGAATATGTCGTAATAAAGTTCAGTTTCTACTGGGCACAAGTATCAGAATTTATGTCAGGATTTGTACACAACATGTATAAAGAATTTGTATGTACGGGGCTTTGACTTGTGAGTGATAGACGGGGTGTTCACTTTGATGGTCTGCATGTTTGCCGGATTTAACACCAAACGATTCCTTCTTGTGGCCTTGTTTAAAATAAAAAAATTATTAAACACTTTTTCCGCGATTTGAGTGAGTTGAGACGTAGAGCCGTGGAAGAATGAGCAACTATTACTTTTAAAATGTTAAGCAATGTTCATAGAAGCTTGTAGGATAAGTTGGCCACAAACGGCGAATTATATGAACATTTGGTGTAATACCTACCTATTAATTTATAAATAAATATTTTTCAATATGAATTGTGTTTTAAGTGCATTATCAAAATCGACATCCGGTATACAAAACGTCTGCAGAGAAGACAACGCAATATATCTGCTCATACACATGAATGGATAAATGTATGAGGAGTTGTAAGTATAAAACTTGTCAAATAAACAAGTCCCTCGTTCAAATTCTGATACTTGTACAAAGTGGAAACTAAGGTTAAGAAAACAAAACTGCCACGATTGTCAAAGTTTTTAATGACCGACGTCAGTTAATAATTACTTAAATCATAGTTTTTATTCTATACATTAATAGCATTTTCGAATAAGTAAAAGCGCCAGATTTTAAATTTACTTTGCTTTTGAAAATAACAATAGTAGCGTATTTTCTAAATTGTAGTTTTATTTTTAGAATATACAACGACCGTCTTTGAGTAGTCGTGCCACAAGCACGCCTATGGCAAACGCGGGTGTTCCATCTCCTATAAATTCCGTGCTCTCGTCGGTGAGGAAGAACTGCAATTTTAAATTTATGGCATCTCCCAACCTAGGGCTGAGCATCGATGAGTCTTTTAAACGACCGGGATATGCTCAAAGAACTCCGTTCAGAAACGAAGCCAGTATGGTAAGTATTCTTGTTGGCTTTCATTTGTAACGTTACCAATTGTTGTTATGGGTTGTAATAAATTGTATGTGTAAAGTAAGGCTTTTAAAGAATTAACACTGAAACGGAAGTCTCGGTCAAGGGTTCACACTTATTATAATTCAGATTGTGTAGTGTTGCATCCGGTCGTTATTTTTAGAAGAAGAAAGTTTACGTACATAGACAATAATAAATCAGTGGTAAATTATTACCGATTTGAATCAACAATTTAATGCCCTTCATATTTTAAATATGTAGTTGGAAATATACAGGTGTCGCTAAATTTAGTGGACATGGCTTGATCACAGATTCCCGGGTTCAAAATAAGACGATTGAATCCAATGGTATATACAAAAGTGCTTTGTTAAGCGAGTATTGTGCTTCAAAATTCTTTCAAATAAAAGTAAGTTTTCTAATAGCAAAAGAACACTTGAACCAATTTGAATGATATTTGGTATGAGGACTACAGGCAGGCAATTTATTTATTTTCAAATTAACATAAAAATTGATAGTTCCAAAAGTGCCTATACAACATCTATTCATTAAAAATTTTCCTTAATGAAGTAAAGATCTCCACATTGAATGAGGAAGTTTACTCATATTCGAAATAGAATATTTTCTTAAATAATAGTAAAATATAGACCAAAGTATCCGACTGGTGAAAAAGTTTTAAAATTCATGGATAAATAACGGAGAAATAAGATTTTAAAATTGTCATGTTTTAAGCAGGCACGACTCACTTGTGACGCCACTTCTTCGCATAGCTAAAAGCGGTTATTCTGTTACACAGCCACGTATAGTTAATATTCATTCAATGTGACACGTGTTTTATAATGCTTGTGTTTATTACTTGTGCATTTGCATTAAAATAGAATGATATTTTGCCGAATAGGACAAATGATGTCACGTCGCTCGGAAACTATTTTCACAAAACTTTAAACTCTTATAATTCGGCAATTTTTGAAGATATTTTAATTATTCTTTCACGGCCTTATATCGACTTGCTTTAACTTTTTTTCTTAAAAAGAAATAGTAAACTTCTCCATTATGATGAATGATTATAGCTAGGCTGATCATAATTTTTTGGGCCAAAAGCGGGGGCGCTGATGGTGTGTCGAGTGCTCTTATGCAAAACTATTTTGGCGCGCTTTTAAAATTCTAAACAAATTATTCCTTTACTATTTCACTCAAAAATTTACTGAAGAACCAATTTGCAAAGATTTAATTGTACACACTATTTTCCTGTTTATAAAACGAAGTGTATTTAGCACGCGGACGTTTCCCAAGGTCAGTAAGCGATTTAGCTGACAATGTTATCACAGCGCGCTGTAGGCGATCTACGAACATAGCTTATATACGATGAGGTGCTCGGTAACTACGATCGTATTATTAACATAACGTATTAGCGTTGTCCTTCTGCACTATAGAACGAAGCATAGGTAAGACCTCAGCAGACATACGCGTACTGTATACCTATTTATCTATATTAAGTCAAGCACATATTTTATAGCGTTTTCGACTGACTGCTCCAGAGCACTCTGAAAGTATCTCTATCCTATGTTATTACATGAGGTTAAAACAAGATAGAAATAATTTGAGGTTGCTCTAGAGCAATCAGTCGAAAACGCTATTAGTTTCAAAAGTAATTCATTTCTGGCGCCCCTATGATGAGGCGCCCTCGTGCGTTGCACAATCTGCACAATGGACAGCGGCGGGCCTGAAAGTACTAAAGTATTTTATCATTCATTGGGTAAAAATTTTCTATTTCGGTACAGCGATACCACAGTATAAAATGAAATTGTCCAAATAACTAACAAATAATATTTATTTATGTAATGTATAAATAAAACAAATACATTATAAAAAGTATAATCGTTCGCAATTTTCTTCGAATTTATATTAATTAAAGTGAACAAATTTCCACTTCTCATCGTAAAATTTCTTGAATTTCTTTATAAAATAATAACATTGTATAAAAACCTTATAGTCAACGGGTTCTAGGTACCTATGTGTAATAATTATTTTTTTAAATCGTGATGGATAATAAAATAATAATCATTAAACGATTTCATTAACGCTTTTTCAAAAAATGGGACAAACCTGGACTATTTGTGAAAAAAAACAGGATAATTAATACATGCGAGAAATACGGGACCGTTTCAGTGGAAACGAGACGTGTGATCAGTCTAATTTCTTTATTAGCATATTCAGTCTCGGTCACAGATTTACTTATTTTTATGCATTTTTTCGAAAATTTATAATTGAATTAGCTATATGGTAATATGAATTAAGATAAACTACTAATTATACTAGAGTTGATGGTGTTTAAATTGTCGGGGATACTTGGAAATCGCGAAGATCACATTTCCAAGGCATCGTTTAAACACATCGGTTTTATCCAAAAATGTAAAACAATCCATCCCTGAGAAACGTTTTATTTTAATTAAAAGGCTAGACGATCGTGCGAATCTAGTTCGTCTTTCGCGTATAGCTTTACAAAAAAGCTGATCGTAAAATCTTTCATCAGATGTGAAGGTCGTTGCAATTGAGACATAATAAAACAATAAAACTTCATTAGGTATAGCTGTGGAATGCGTGACTTTTCATTCAGTATAAATGCCACTGCCACGCCCCGTTCCGTGATTTCTAGGTACAATTTCCAAATGCAATTTTCCCAAAAACTATTAAGTTTTTTTTCCCATTTGTGGTAATATACACTCACCGGCACAAAAAGCGACTCACTTTGAGGTTTGTGTAATTCATTTCGACAATACACTTTTTTATACAATTTTCGACTGATAATTGTTATTTATAGTTTTCTTGGTTGATGTACATCAAATAAGGCCAAAAATAAATAAAACAAACAAGATTTTAATAAAAGTAATAAAAACTACAAAATTGATGAAATTGTAACTTAAAGAAAAATGCAAAATTTCAATCTTCCTAATTAATTAATATCGAGTATTGCCTCCACGAGCCTGTATTACAGCCTGCATAAGTTGTGGCATCGACCCCACCAAGTGCCTAATCGCTAAATTGTCAAGTTGATACCATTCTTGCTGAATAATTCTTCTAGGGTAGTTGGGGCGGGGACGCGAGTTCTAATATTCCTTCCTAATAGACATGTTCGTTGGGATTCATGTCGGGACTTCTCGGGGGCCACTGCATTCAGTTAACACCAACAGCGTCAAGAAATTCATTAACAACTCTGGCGACATGTGGCCGTGCATTATCGTGCATCAACATAAAATTGTCCCCAATAAAAGGAGCAAAGGATATCATATGATCTTGAAGAACATTTTCAATGTAGTACCTCTGAGCGTTAATTACAACAAGGTCTGTACGTGCGTTCGCAGAAATACCGCCCCACACCATAATCGAACCTCCGTTGAAAGATAGTCTGGAAACAATATTTCATTGAGAATACCGGTCGCCGATCCTTCTCCACACTCTTCCACGACCATCTGGCGCTCATAGGTAGAAGCGGGACTCATCAGTGAAGTGTACTTGACTCCACTGTCCCATATTCCAATGAACATGTTCACGAGCAAATGCAAGTCTGCTTACTCTATGCTGTGTGTTAAGCTCTAGGCCTTGTGCAGGTTTTCTTGCCATTAAATTAGCTTCATTAAAGCGTCTTCTAAACGTTCTGTCACTTACATGCACATCTCGAACCTCTGCAAGGCGATTTCTGACTTGAACAGCAGTCAAATTCCTGTTGTGAACAATCGTCAAGGTAAGAAAATGGTCATCTCTAGTGCTTGTACATCTTTGACGACCTGTTTCAGGGCGTCGATTGTAAGATTCAGTTTCCAAGAATCGTCTCCACGTTCTGGAGATACATGATTGAGAAATTCCAAGAACTTGTGCAACGTAACGTTGAGACGAGACCGACCATCCTGAATCCTGAATCCTCTTGCTGCATCCACTGCATTAATAGCCATGAAAACAACTTATTAATGACAAAATGTAAACAAATTATTAAATTAAGTCCTTTGGAAACGTTTGGAAAACAAAAAATCAACCGCAACACAATATTGACAATGGCCTAGATACTTTTAATAATTTATTTAAATAAGAGAATTTAGTTACCATGATGATCATGACTCTCCCGATTATTGAAAATGTCCTATTCACCGATGAGCAGAAAAAAATGGACATAAAGTGCCTCAGATAATTTATTTAAAAAAATAATAGTGAATCGCTTTTTGTGCCGGTGAGTGTATTAATGATTTCAAGCTTATCACAACTATAAAAAAGCAGTAGTGTAATAATTATATCCATCTCAAGTGATAAAGTTGTTGGTAAGTGAAGTAAAATTGTTCAACGAGTACATAATTAGTAAATGATTCTAGGCGACTTGATTGCGGTGAGCTTTGAATTGTTAAAAATGAAATCCGCGAACGGATAAAAGCTATATCCAGAGAGATTCCAGTGTATAAATCTGAATTTAGCCCGCGCCAACAATAAAATATTGGAAATGAAACTTATTGAGATAAACAAGTTATGGTGTAATGTTATTTATTGTCGCGGTGTGCATTTATCTTCATAGTGGTATATGTTACGCTCTTTCGCAATCCACGGAGAGACAGAACCTTTGACGTTTTCCATATCGAAAAACAATAAAAGCCGTCTTCGATTATTAAGGTCGACTGAAGAGGTATGTATTTTTTTATGCCTATTTTTTCCCGGAAAATAAATTTTCTAGTGGCGTCACTTTCTCCACTTCTTCTTCGGTAACATGATAAGTGTATTTAATTACGCAAGATTGAACATTATGCATACGCTCCCTGCAACTTTCTACTGGATGTTCTTGAAAATGTAAATTGTAATGAGTATATGTAGATGGGTACTGTTGTGGATTGTTAATGAATTTTGAGCTCGTTGGGGTGATAGATTTACTCATTTGCGGGTGTCGTATGAATAGCGACGATAAGCCGTGTGTGAATTACATGCTGGACGCGGTCGTATCTCGAGTATCAGTGCGTTTGTTAAATTTCATTGCGACGAATGGAATTGTAAATCTTTCTCGGAAGTATGATAATAAATAAACGTACGTAGACGTACAATTGAGGTGATATTTCAACTGATAAAAACTTCTACACATGTAATTTTTTCTAGTGAACTTGTTTTCCATTTGTGCGGTAGCTATAAGCTATGTTGTATAGCATATTATACATCTCCATATTACAAATTAAAACTTATTATAAACCAGTTTTAAAAAGCCATTCTTTATAAATGTAATGGCTGAAAATAAGGTATCGTTTTGATTCAAAATCGACTGGTTTTTATATTCGATGCAGAATTTTTGCAGAAAATGCAAAGTTCGATCTATTCATCCTTTGAGATGTTAAAATATATCATGTAAAGCTAAATGTCTATTCTTTCCGGTAATAACAGTATTTCACGTGAAAGCCCGTGCTTATTTCGGAGCAATTGTTCTCTCCGTGTGTGCTTTACGTATCGATATCGTGGACCATAAAATTTTATTTAGTTGTTGCTTCAAGAGCATATGCAGAACAAATGTAAATAAACGTACTGCATGCTCCTTGATTTCTCGCTTGCAGATTGCACGATCCGCGTATGCTAAGAAACAAATGACGTGAGGGAACCATTTGTTCTTTTTGCGTTACAAAAATTGGATATGTCAATTTTATTTTGATTTATTTTATGTGGAAAGAAGATTGACAAAATCAATGTGAGTTTTTACTAAATATATGAAATATTTATTTTGAAATTGAAAATGTACTTAGTAAACACGTATGAGGGTAATTAAAGCAAAAAAATTTTTAAATATTTCGGAGTAAAATTTCACTGCTAAAATAAAACATATTGGCTACCTGGGCACCACAATAACAACAACTAATCATTCCGTACGAAACAAGTAGCGGCACTCGACGTAAACAACAGTAAAGAGGCGCTTGTTATTACTGTAAACACAATTATGCTACGTCGGACTTGATCAAGTATTCTTAGGTGTGATGAAGAAGAACACATTCGTTTCAGTTTTCGCAGGAAAACGTCGACAGTCGTCTGTGAAATAAGAGACGCTTTTGAACGCTAAAGACAAAGATCATTTTCATTCATAAAAATTGGTCGAAATGTGAATGAATATTGTAATAAGAAATACATTAAATCTTTGTGAAGTAATTTCCGTTATCAACTAAGAGATGGTGTTTCATGTGCAAATTATCTAAGGCAGTAGATCAACATACTTCGTATTCAGGCAATTAGTGATTTTTTTATGTCTAACCTTGTTGAACATTATTCTCATCTAGGTATAAAAAACAGTCGTTTTGTTTGTTTGTTAAAATTAACTGACGTTTAGCGTTTGCCATTGTGACAAACAGAATTTTCTAAAACTATTGTCTTTCTTGTTGCACTTGCCACAATTTTGGTTATCCTTGTTCTGACGTAAGGAATGAATTTGCGTGCTGATTTAGTACCTTATTTTGAGTGCTGATTTAGTACCTTAAAATGATTGGCATCTGAATTTACGACTTAATATAATTTGGAGTTAAATACTTTTTTGATACGGATAAATAGCAAAAATGATAAAATTTGTAAAATTTGAAAATAAATTTCAAAATTTTAAACGACAGCAGATTTTTTCTTTTCCTATTAATGACAATTCTTTGAGGAGAAACGATAATTATTTCAAAGATCTCGTCCCAATTATAGTGAGCTCTCGGTAGGAAGGGAAAGCTTTCTTGCATACTTATATTGTGAGTAGAGCATGACCTCTTTAATACGAATTGATAATTGTATTGGTTCATCCGGATTTTCGAAATGTTCGGATTCTCAAACCAAAAAACAGAAAATATCAATTTTCCTATTTATCTACGAATTTCAATATTCTCACAATGAAAGGTTCTTTATTTTCAAATAAAAAATAACAACCGATAAACCGGTCACTGTAGAACCTGCCTCCAAACGCTTAATTAGTTCAATCTTTTAATTTGTCGATAAAGTAACGTGTTCCCTTTTAGAAGTCATCTCTATTTTAAATTGCTATATCAACTGAACTCAGAAACGGTCAACGTGCTAATGAACAATGAACAGTAAACAGAGCAATTCTTAGAAAACATAAAATCTAGGAATTCCCCCATTTATGTAGCAGGACTCATTTCGCTATTAGGGTTAAGAAAATGTGGTCGGATTATGGCTTCGAATTTCCTCTGTTCGGATTATTGAAAATTTAAATTAGGGCATGTTCGGTTTAAAGAGATCATACTTTAGTTATCATTATTATCATTTCATAAAGTCATTATTTTTTGTTGAAATATTTCGGTAACGTTTTATTAAATTATAAAAACAACTGTTTAAGTAAACCTTAAGCGATATTACTCCTTAATTCCGGGTTTTAGTTGTGGCTCTTTTGATTATGTGCTCCAAATTTTATAAACAAATGAAAGCTTTTTTCAGCTGAATCTATACTTGTTTGTGAGCATTATTCTGAGTGTGACTTTATAGTTGTGCAAAGCGTAGTATTTCACCAGTAATAGTAATGACCGAGTTAATAATACATCTTTAATGAAAAATTAATAGTTTTCGAGAAATTTACAGTTGAAATTGTATCAAAAAATTACGGAAGGCACTAGCAGTTACACTGAATGAAAACTCAGGCATTCCACGCTGTATGTAATAACATTTTATTGTTTAATGTTGTTGAGGGAAAATAGTATCATTACAAGAAGCAGGTTAGATATTTTAATGTATCTGGAAGTCCCATATTTAAAATAGTAAAAGAATTGAAATCCAAACATTTTAAAATAAATAGTCGTTTCATTAAAAATTTTGATATTCAAATAAGTTTTATTCACAAAGATATTAACGATACTCACTGAACACAACATCTAATGAGGAGTTTATAACGTTTATTTATTATTTTGCGGTGGGTAATGTTGGTTGCCTATACTGCCCTCTGTACATGTTCTTCATAAAAGCATACATAGCTGGTATGTATATAAAAAAATCCCTGTATGAATAAAAATTAGAAACTCTTATTGTAGTTATTAGAATAATAGTAATTCTAAAGATATTTGTTAATGCTTTTCCTTTAGTTTTCACAATGTTTTTATGAAATTTTCAACTTAAAAGTTGAATTTTAATTGCAGTTATTTATTTTCTGATAGTAAATAATGTTGATGATTAAGTTAAATTACTTGGCAATATTATGATGTAACTGTACATATAAAAACTCAATTCGTTTTTCTATTCTTTGACGACTTTCTTTTATTAACACTTACAAGTTCAAATAATCTAACGTATTTTGTAAATATTGGATTAGAACTTGCTGTTTTCTAATTTCCATAATTTTTTAAGCGTCAACAGCGGATATTAATGTCATAACTTATTACAACATGCTAATTGTAAGTCGAAAGTGGCAAATATGATTCATTCTTTTATGAATCGAAATGCGCACAATTTCAAAATTTAACTGCACATGAAATGAAAAGCTGGTCATCATGAATAAACATCTGTGACATTTGACACGATTAATTTCCACATAAAGCCTTTCGTCCCTATAGCAAATCTATAGAGGCGATTCAACTATAAGTAGCACACCTGTACGCAATAAGGTTGCATGAAAAACAATTAACTTGCAACCTTGAGTGATCTCACGATGATTTGACGTAGGTAAGAAGCGTAAACACGAAGTTATTATACGTGCACTAAAATTTTCAAGTGCATGTTACAGCTGCTGCTGGTTTGGCCTTGTAAGTGATGTAACGATTAGATTCTTGATGGGTGATACATTCGTTACAATGAACACACGTTAGAAACTGAGTGTTTGGATTACATTTATTATCTCTAATGCAATTAAAAATTTGAATTATAAATGTGAATAATTGCATAATAATCAGGCGTTTCATCTTCTAGAAAAAAGTTTTATTATTGTAATTATTACCAATTTACCTATTTACGGTGCCGCCTTAATAGATTTGTTTTATGTATATTTATATACTGGGTGCATCAGAAATACGTGTTAATTTTAAACCATACAACAATTCGCCAAGTTGAACAATTTTGTTTTATGGTATTTCAAGAAAATTGTCATTTTTTTTTTATAATTTTTTTACCCCTACTTTTGAGCAAACGATTCGTTTGGTGTTTAAACTGGACCTTCTTTCGAGAAACCATGACAATCAGATACAATTATTTATATTAATTATAATGTGTCAAGATAGTTGTCTCCTTAAAAATGCAATCAAGAATTAACAGATATTGTTATGGTGTATGATAAAGCTTATGAAAATGCTCCAGAGCACGAAGACTGTATGAGTTTCGCTTCCCTAATCGTATTTTACCTAATAGGCATATATTTCAATCAACTGTCCAACATCTCCGTGTACATCTCGTCGTGTACTGAATGTTGAGAATATTTCGGATGCGGTTGCAGCTCGACCAGGTACAAGTAAAAGAAGTCCAACGGTTATATCCCTACCATGTGCAACGCGTTCAGTTTTTGCGACCTGGTGATCATTCTCGTAGGCGCACATTTTGCCAATGGATGGTTGGAAAAATTAATAGGCATCCGATTTTTTAAAATTATTTGCTGACAATAGACGAAGCAGGATTTACCAGAGAAAGGATATTTAATGTTCACAACACTCATGTATGAGCTGATAAAACCCACATGCCATAAGAATACATAATTTTCAACAAGAATTTTCCGTAAACGTATGGGCTGGTATTTTAAATGATCAACTAATTGGACCCCATATTTTACCACCTCGTTTCAATGGTGAATTTCTTAAGGGAGGTCCTTTTCAATTTGCTATAGGATGTGCCTTTAGAAACAAATTTATAGTATTTACATGATGGTGCTCCCTGTCACAATGCCATGATAGTCGGAGATTGGCTGAACAATAATTTCCAAAAACGGTGGGTTGGAATTTATGGCCCAACTTTGTAGCCTGCCAGGTCGCCCGACCTTAATCCTTGCAATTTTTTTCTGTGGGGCTATATGAAGCAACTAGTGCATGCAGTCCCAATTGAAACTAATGAACAATTAAAGAACCGTACTGTAGATGCTACTACAGTCATAAGGAATAATCGACCAATGCTTGAGCCAGTGAAAGATTGTTTTAATAGACGTCTACACTGTAGTCTAAATAGCAATGGTGTCCATTTTGAACACTTACTGTAATAATAATAATTGCATCCTTTTAAAATATTTTTAGAATTACTGTTTTCCTTTGTTGTGTTTAAGGCTATTGAAATCTATAATGATAAACAATTATTTGTCTCCGGCAAGTTATAAACGCAATTTCTATTAAATTATAATAAATGTGATATTACAACAATTGGCGTTTTTATGTAAATGTAACTTTTTATTGGCAATGTTTTGTTTCTATCACAGCAGAAAATTTTCGGTCTTAACCATAAGTGGATATAGATTTTAATGTTATGTGTTCCAAATTTTAAATCAATTTAGAAAGCTTTAAGTAAAAAAAGTCAAGTAGAAAAAAATATTTCATTTAGCTAATCGCACTATACAACCTGTATACTTTTGTCATATTTTTATTACGTGAGAATAATTGATTTAATAAGTAAAGACATACTTTGTTTCTTGCTATCTCAAGTTATGACACTTGAACACTTTTTATCATAAAGAGAAGGTTCTTTTAGATTTGTAAAAAGTTATAAAAGTGAGTAAAACTATTACTCTCTTTCAAAAAAGGATAATTCTTAAATACTCGTATGTCAATTCCAATTTCAGATAAATACCGAAAAATTTTACCGAGTTAAGACTCTATTTAAATAGAAAAGAATTTTTAATTTTCGCCAAAATGAAATGTATTACAAGGAAACGAAACAGCTACTGTAGACAACACATTAATTGAAGCTTGTTTAAGGCCTGATCTTTTCATCAACAATTAACTTTATTTGTCGGTTTATTCTCATAGTAACAAAATTGCAATCACAATCGTTACTATGGGAATAAACCCACAGATAAACTTAATTGGCGATGAAAAGACCGAGTCTAAGTTGTATAATATCAGAATTATTAATACTTAAGGTAGTATAATTAGCAAAAATTAAACAGTCAAGCAGTTGGAAAATCATTGAAGAAAATCAGGAATAGAAAAGATCCTAAAATGGAATCTTGCGGGACACCAACATTTATTATTGTCCAGCAGATAATTTGTCATTTAACTAGACGATTCTATTAGAAAAGTATGTTTTAGGTAAATTTATAGTATTAGTACCGAAGTTATAATCTAATTGAATGAGCTACACCATGAAACACCTTACTTAAGTTACAGAAAATGGACAATGAGTGTACAACCTTTTCAAAGCAGTGAATAGTGCTGTTTACAAAATGGCATCGGTTGTATTACACTTTTCCTGAAACCATATTGATTGTTAAAAAAAGATAATTTTCATCAAATATTTTATTATTTGAATACCATGTAATTTTTTTATAATATTCGAAAATACTGGCAATAGGGAACTAGGCCTGCATTTAACAATTAAATTTTTTCTCTGCCCTTAAAAAGACGGACAACTTTGGATATTTTTATACAATCTGGAAAAAAACCTTTAACTAACATTAACATCATAAATGTTAATGTTAGTTAAAGGAGTTAGATGCGAAGTAATTTTATTTAAACTGTTTTTTAATAGTTGTTTTTAACCCATTCACATCTTTAGAACAATTCCTCAATGATATGACAACATCTCTAATTATATCAAAATTAATTTGTGTATATTCAAATTGAAAACTTCGTGACGTGGGTCCAAATAAAGCAAATGATTTACAGTTGAAAGTGAAATACTTTGTAATATTACAAATTATTAAAACCTTGCAATTTTCAATACTTTCTTATATTGTGACCTGAAATTATTATGTAAGTTAAATTAATTCAATTCAAATTTATTATACCATGAGCAATAAAAATCCAAGTCAAAGATACCCAGGGAACGTGAAACCTGTTGTCTCTATTAGCTTCATACATTTAAAAAGTCTTGTATAACTTAATTTTACTGAAAATCATGACATTTTACAGTGCAGCCATATTATTCATTCATTTATTTTGGTCCTGAAGAATGGAAATGTTTAATAACAAGCAGATGCAGAGAATACTGAAAGGGGCCCGAATTACCACCGGTCTTGTATAAATACGCGAATGCCTTATTCAAATTATGATTAAACATTAAAACTATCGGGCATACAAATAACATTTGCATAAATTGTGATTCAAAGCGTGTACTCTGACCCTGTTTGCCGTACGCTTTATATGATACCCGGTATTGCTAAGCAGGCTGAAAAGCGATAAGAATACGCTGGGCCCGACGATAATGAGCTATTGTTATGCGCGCTGAAAACATCGACTCCAAAACTAAAAGTATAAACTATCGTTTTATTATTCGCCTCGCCGTATCGGGTCGTACTTTTGATTTCTTAAGTGTACATAAATTTTTATTATCGTCCGGAATGATTGTTATTTGTTGGCATAGCCTCGAATTTCTCTTCAAACAATGACTCCATCGATTGTGTGCAGTTACAATTTCGACCGTTTGCAAGAAAGTTTCCTTGAAAATATTCCAGAATTTTAGTTTTTGAATAATGAAATATACATAGTCTCCACTCTTTAGCACTGTCTAATTTTAATCTGAATTTATATTATCGAATAATTGAAGTAGCTACAGTGAGAGCAATAGAAACCAAAGTCAAACATGTACGACCCCTAACAACTTAATGTTTGGACGGCCAGAATTGTATCGTTATTGAATTATCAAATTATCCATGGATCTGTTGGATTTATTTTTGTAAGAAATTAAGAAACCATATGTATTTTCAAACGTTTGTTACATATTTTGAACAAATTTTCGTCTCAACTTCCGCTGGAACAAGACATAAATATCATATTTATCAGAAACTATTGATAATTAAGTGTTTGGACTATTATTATCTAATAACATGTCACATCTTCTTTTGCTTTTATCACGGCCTTAATTCTGTCTGGCATTGAAGCTACCAATTTTTGGAAATATTCTACTGGAATATTCGCCCAGATTTGCAAGATTTTCTCCTTCAGAGCAGGCAAAGTTCTTTGAGGATTATTGGAGGGTCACGAAAGCACGAAGATGTCATGTTCCCCATACCAATTCTTAGTCGTTTTCGCCGTGTGACAAGATGCCGCGTCCTGCTGAAAGATAAAGTTTGTGTTCGGTATTCGCATTTTACAACTCATCCATAACTGGTATCAAGTTATTTTGCAGTATCTCTTGGTATTTCGCAGCGTTTATAATCCCATCTATGAACTGCATTTTACCCACACCCTTTACCGCACACAACCCCACACCATTACTCCTTTTGGGAACTTGATAGTTCGTTTTAGGCAATCTTTGTGAAACGCCTCCGATTTTGTTCTGATTATTCTTTTCCTTAGGTCTCCCACGCAAACATCAAATCTTGTTTCATCACTAAATACAATTTTGGACCAGTCGGCGACAGTCCAGGATTGTTTAGATTTGGCCCAGATCAGTCGCTGGCATTTTTGGGATGCAGATAACAGAGGTTTCTCCTTTGCCTACATAAATTGTTAAGCTTAGAAGCGATTCAGATCCAAGACAACTCTTTTAAATAAGTATTTACCTTGTAAAATTTCAAGCCATACTTGTGTATTCTCTGTCGGCAACACTCTCTGGATACTTTTACGCCAGTTACTGCGTACAGTTCTGCGGTAATATGTCTTACTGTCGCTCGTCTCTGCGCTTTGCAAATGCTAACAAGACTTCTCCTTGTCTGACATAAGTTTTAGACGCCCATTGCTCTTTCCGCGATTTTTGGTACTTCCCGTCTCTCGAAATGTTTTTATGATATATGCCACACTAGATTTGGGTATATTCATTATGTGACTTATTTTTTTCATACTTTGACAGCGTAAATATTGCTGCACTATTCTTTCACGAATATCTGTACTGTATGAAACACCTTTAGCCATGTTTATAAACATTTAATGCCTTTTGCGTTCAATCATATGCACTACTGACATTATTTGACAACTCATATTCTACTGTTTCCAAAGTTGACTCAGTTAAATGCAATAATACTTATTGCGTCCAAACATTTAGTTGTCAATAATTTCTGATAAATATGATATTTATGTCTTGTTCTAGTGTAAGTTGAGGCGAAAAATTGTTCAAAATATGTAATAAATGTGTAAAAATACATATAGTTTTTTAATTTATTACAAAAAGAAATCTAACAAATCCTTGAATATTTTGATAATTACATAACGAAATCGTACTGGCCGTCCAAACATTAAGTTGTTAGGGCTCGTATACCCCTGTTGGAAAATGAAGTTATTGTGTTTGTTAGCTTCATACTTAAAAAGTAATAGCGTTTTATGTTATGTTATGAATAAAGTTTCCAAATAAAAGGTCCGTTTACTCGCACAGTTGTATATTACTCAATGCTGGCGTTCATACTGCAAACTTCAATCGGTCGACTGGCGTTTATTTCCGGTGGCGTTTACTTCTATATGATAAATACGTATAACGTGTTTTATCTAAACAAATCTTTTTTTTGTTATATCGTATCGTTAAAAATACTCCAAATAACAAAATAAAATGAGACAAAGTTGATCAAAATATGTAATGAATGCTTGCTTGCCTCTCCGTAGTTCGATAGGTGCCAGGCGTATGTACTACATACGTCGAAGCGCCCATGCATTCGGATTTATTTGTTGGAGACTCTAGTTATGAATGTTTTGTATTCATTCTGTCAAAATTAATGTGAAATCAATGTTTCCATGTAACTTTTGTGGTTCCCATCGTTGTTTCCATAACTCTCATTTGAAGATGAAATTCTTTTTAATAGCGCGGTTTAGTTAGAAATACCTTTGATTTTAGAAATTGTAGAAACGCAAAAATAACCCACCATGTTATAATGTCCACTAAGGATTCATAATATTGTGGGGTGAAAGAATTTCATATTTCCTGTATTTTGCATGTCTTGTTTCAGGGTTTCGATGACATTTAAATCGGAGCTATTTGAGGACCAAGCTGATCCTCATATGTCATCAAATAGTTTTTGTTTTTAGACTTGCCCGTGTAACATAAAGCGTTGTCCTGCTGACAAATGAAATTTTCTATTCGAAACTGCAACCTTACAATCAATCTGAAGGAGGTTTCTTTGTAAAATATCTTGATATTTTTCTGCGGTTATGATACTATCAATAAACTCTAGTTTGCCTAAACCTTTATTGAACATACATCTCCAAATCATAACCCCTTGTGGGATTTTGTGGTTCGTTAAAACAGTTTTTACAGAAACCCCCGAATTTTGTTCTGATCACTCTCTTCTGACAACTACCAATATACAATCAAATCGTACATAATTCTAAGCTAAACCTAAAATTATTTGGCTTCACGTTTCTTGGGTCCATGTAACTTTAGATTTTGTCCAGTCAAGACGTGTTTTCTTATGTGCTTCGGTAAGAAGTGGTTTTCATTTCGCATTTTTAAAAATAAAAAGTATTAAAATTCATGTTTTCAAATTGAAATGAGTATTGAGTGCAATAAATTTGATTTACTTTGTAAAAGCCATAGCCGGATTTGTGTAATCATTATGGGAAACATTACCTAGACTAGTTTCTTCATTCGATTGAGACTAAATGACTCTTAAAGTAAAGTACCCTGTCTTTGCCGTTTGTAAATCTTGTCGAGAATTCTCCGTCTTTCTGTTACGGTGTTTGGTTTTCCAGGACTTTTGCTACGAATATCAATTATGGTATATCGCCAATTGTCAATTTCGATTAGTTTTGATCTAAGTTTATATTATCGAATAATTGAAGTACAGTGAGAACAATAGAAACCCGAGTGAAATATGTATACCCTCGTTGAAATTATAAAAAAAGCAAAGATAACCCACCATGTTATACAACATACCTATACAAAGTATCTAAATTTGACCAAAGGAGGTTGCCAGATGAAATATATTTCATGTACTACTCTTTGCTTTCTAACCGTATTTTATTTAAGGGGAAAATAACATAGTGCTTATTTGATACTAAGTTCTAGCGGAAAATGTATTAAAATGTAATATAATGTGCCTTTCTTAAAAATTTTTCTCCTAGTTGGTAGTGAAGTGAGTTGTGAAGCAGCCTCAATCGACCTCACGTGCGAAATAATACCATTTTTAAATTAATAAAACGTTTATGTTACGACATTTGTTTGGAAATTCACTCCGTGCAAGTACGGAGTAAAAAGTAGAATTACCGAATTTAGCAATTTCCTTCAATAAGAAAAATAAGGTTATGATATATGTCAATTTATTAAGGCTGGTTCACAACTAACGGCGAACCACAAGGACAAATTTTAAAAAAGTACGTTATTTCAAATGATGTGTTCCAAACTTAAATTTACTTTCCTGTAGGCAAAACGTCACATTATACAAATGTGAGATTTACATACAACGATACTTTATAATCTTTTCTTATCTGGCTTATAAAGACATTGTAGGTCGTGTAATAAAGACATTCTTATAAAGATGTTTCTTTTCGAAAGAGTGATATAGATAGCTACATATACAAATAATTGTATTTATTAGCGTCATTTGATAATGAGTGCGTAAAAAGATTCATTGAATAAGTGGTATATTCATAATCCTAATAATTCATTATTGCAAAACAAGTAAACTTTTATATCAAAACATCAGAATTAGTCACTTGAATATCTTTATACCTACCTGTAAAGTAGAAAAATCAAAATATGTTATTGCGTTTTTATGTTTATATCACTTTTTACCGCATGTTATTCGTTAAGTATATTTTTGTCAAAAGAGTAATTATGATATTTAATCAGAAAACAATTTTAAAATAGTGATCTTTACTTCATCTGCTCGTCTTGTATGACACGTTACGTTATTGGCATATAGCATTAGTTTCTATACTCTGAACATACAAAACGCAAAACTAGGCAACATTAACAGTTTTGATGCTATATACTAGGTTTTTTCCAAGAAGCCAATTGAGAACAGTTAATACGATAAAACAAGAAGCTCTGTAGAAAAATATTTTTTTTGTTTTAAAACTGTTAATGTTACCTAGTTTTGCGTTTTCATTAAATCCTTTTAAAGTCATTATCTTTATAATGTAAACTATAAATGTAGCAGTACGTTAAACACAAATGATTAAGTAGAATTCAAAGATATACAAATATACAGGATGATCCATTTAACAAAATTCACCTACCTATTACTGCAAACATGACATTCAAATTTTACTTTAAAAGACATACCATTTAGATTAAAATTGACGTCTCCGAGCTTTTTGCATAATTATCTAAAACAAGATTAAAAATAATATTATTCTAAAAGTGGTATCCACACTGTATATTAGTGTATTAAGGTCCATATCTTCGTCACTTTATTCCAAGCGTTTATCTGACGATTGTAAAATCGGGCTTACGTAGTATTGCTCTAAAACAGTAATTCTTCGCAACTCAAAAAATATCTTTGATAATCCTAGCAAGTTTCATTTGCATTTTTTTAACTCTGAAAATGAATCTTCGGATTTTTATTCGTATAAAAAATGTACATACGTAAACTTAACAAAAATACTGTATGAGTAACATCAACAAAAGCCTTGAAAATAAAAGTAACTATTGTAGATTGAACTGTACATGTGCTGTGATTTTCGCAAGAACTGTCAAAATATAAAATTTAGGTTATGCGAAGGGACTGAATTCAGACAATTTATTTTAAGAACGAAGATATTACTTTCAAAATTTACACTGGCCACTACCACGAATATGTGTCGTCTAACAACTTAAATTAACGACTAAAAGCTAGATCTTATCCACATTTTGAGATTAATCGAATGTTTATCCATTTTTGACATGCAAGAACTTGATTATGGAAGCTATGACATATAATTTTTCCCAAGGCTAACTCGAGGTACTTTTTTGTCGAAGACCTATTACATGCTTAGTAACTATGCGCCGTATTTATTGAATTGCAATTCAAGTTTTATTTAGAACAAAGAGAAATGTTCAAAACGGAAGGGGCGAACTGGAGAAGAATCAGACCCCTTTGTATTTTAGTCCAATATTCACAATTACTAGGAATGAAGTAAAAAGTAAAGTAGTCATTAGTAAATACAATTACAACGTTATTTAATTAATTAGTTTAAAATTAAAAAAATTGAAGAATGCGAAGACTATTCCAGTAAAAGGTATATAATTTGATAACGCACGAATAATAAGTTTATTTGGTACTTTTTGACTTTGGGGCTGTAACAGCTATAATTACATATATTCCTGCCGACGTTGATAGTATTGTTCTAGCAACAATAGCATTAAAGATATCCCGGTGATCAAAGATGAAACGTTGGCAGAAAAAAGACGATTAATGCGTGCGGTTCCAGTTCGGATGCTAAGCTTTTTTTGTTATTAGAAAAATAACTTTTTTTTTCAAGAATTTTGAAGCAGAATACTGTTTTTAACGAAGCATTTTTGGTTATATTTATGATGGGTTCAATCGTTTTATTTTGAAACCAGGAACCTGTGGTTAAGACATGTCCACGAAATTTATCGACACCATGCATAATTAAAAATTTCTTAAAATTATCAGTGTTTTTTAAAATTCAATATAAATAACTTAAACAGATAAAAATTGTTGATTGACATCGTTTTCTATTACATTCTAATATAATTGTTTTAGAATAAAGTTAGGAAGTATAAAAAAAGTGATCGCAGGGTGTCGCGATTCAAATTATTGATTATAAAATGTTTGTTATACACCGATTACCTAACAGCAAAGATTATATGAGTACAACAGTATTCTTGGAATAACGTGCTGGAGATATGGAAGAATGTTATAAGATATTCGGTAAATAGTTATTCTGTTCTTATTCCACATTTGTAAAATTGGGCCTAAATCGATGCGAATAGTAATATAAAATACTAGTGTCGACAACAATTCGTAACGGGTGCTGCTGACAATATTTGAAATCGGAGCCAGCAACGGAGGCACTTCCTATTACATAATGATTTGTGATTCACAATATTAGCGTTGTTCTAATAATTATTTTTTGGAGAAATACATATTAAGTGTTTATTTAATTTTTGTTAAATAATTCATTGAATTTTAGCGAAAGTTATTGCTTTTTGTTGATTTTATCGACTTATGTTAAAAACAAACCCGTAAAATATGCAAAAATAATAATGTATGAATTGTAATTAACTTTTTCTATTCACTGCTATCCAAACAAAAGGTTATTTTTATTTGTCCTTTCATAACGTAAAAATAAACAGAGATCTGTTTCGTCCCTGAATCAAATTCAACGTCATTAAATGATCGTTAACAACGGGTCGGTCATTTTTAACGTTGTAATTAAGAAGCGCAAAAAAATTAAATCCGCAGGCCACATATTTCAACGTTTGAACTGGCTGTATCCATAGAGACACCGGTTAAATGATCTATTTTTATGTGAAGTGAGAGTAAGAATAATACTAGTTTCTGTAATTAGTTCCGACTCTCGTTCGTTTGGTACTGATACAAAGGACCTTTTACTCGTTTTTGAATATTGCTATCCATTATCATTAAAATTTTTTCTTATCACAAAAAATAATTCAATGCGTGTTACTTTATTATTATGTTATTCTTAAGTAACTATTTTAAAAGATGTAACTAAAATGTTCTAATCTTGATTTCAATCACCGTTGAAAATTCATAATTGTTTTTCATTATTTAACGCCCTAAAATATTTATTTAAAATTTAATATTCGATTGCGTTTTTGGAACTTTCAAGTCACAGAGGAACGTTTCTTAGAATATTGATGTTCTTGTAGGAATTGCTTTTGCGTTAGATTGTTAAGTTTCCTTGACCGTATTAAATCACTAATATTTCCTGGTCGCTTTCAAATCAGTCAATTTTTTTCTTTTATAATATAAACTGATATCGGATCTCGAACTTCTTTAGCTGGAAACGTTCAATGAAATCTTCTAAATTGAGTTTCTGGAGTTTATTTATCGACTCAAGTCGGATAAAGTTAAAATTACAGAAACAATTGCACATGGATAGTTGGGAAGGTAAATTGTGGTCGAGTTAAGATTGAGAAAAGCACTGTTTCTGACTACATGTAAGTACAGGTCAAAAATCAGCCGCAAGATGTCGTGACCTAAATAAGGTGGTGTTAGAGACACTCAAATCCATTTGCACTGGATATATGATTAAGAGAGGATTCTCCCAGATAAATTTCCTGAAGTGCCTTTAACTTGTGGTGTGTGGGTGTGATCTGCTCTAATCTGTATGTTGTTTTTTGACGACTTATATATATCTATATATGTTACATCGTAGGTTTCCGCGGGTGTTGTATGTTGTAGTGTTCCTACGGGTCTTCCTCTGCGTAGGGTTCTCAAAAGAACCGTTTGTGTTCTGCTTCTCGTTGTTATGCGAGACGTACTAACTTCTGCCGGTGCCGGTGGTGGTTTAAATACCGCGTTGCGGTTACGCTCGAGGGTTTTCTGGACTGGCTTCTCGTTATTGGTCGTACCGGAGGACTGGCTTCTCGTTATTGGTCGTACCGGAGGACTGGCTTCTCCTCTTGATGATCTCGGTTTCTTTTGTAGCGCTGGTTTTCATGTTGTTGGTATACGTTGTGTATCGTCTCTGGTATTTAGATTTCTCGAATGTTTTTCTATTTCGATGGCTTCTCGTATGATTTTTTTCGATAGGTGCTCTACGTTGGCTATAGTTTTTGTGTTATCGAAATCTATCTTGCGTGATGTGGATGTTACGTCTTGTACGAGTGAAGACGTTCTTTCGTTCTTCTCGACGGGATTCCCGTGTGCTTCTCTTCTCACACTTATTTTTCTGTTCGCTTGTTCTATGTAGACTCTGTCACAATATCCGAGGCTTTCGTTTTGTTCCTTCGTTATCAGCACGTCCAGGAATGGAAGACTGTTGTCTTTTTCGATTTCCATCGTGAATTTGATCTTTGGGTGTATTCCGTTCAGATGTTCTTGGAATTTTTGTAGTTTTTCTTCTCCATGTGTCCATATCACGAATGTATCGTCGACATATTTGAGCCATAAGTGTGGTTTATGACTTGCTGTTTCTACAGCCTTTACTTCCAAATCTTCCATGAATAGATTGGCTATTATCGGCGATAATGGTGAACCCATAGGTGCTCCTTCCACTTGTTTGTAACGTTGTTCTTTGAAGATGAAGTACTTATTCTTCAGACGTCTATTCACCTTCAATATATATATATATTTTATTAATTTGTTTAGGGATAATTTAAAATATTTAAGTCGATATCCAATAACAGGGATTTAAATGCTTACCAATGTTCTCTATTCGGTAGAATAAGAACTTCTTTTAGGAGAATGGACCAAAACTTATTTTCATATTATTTGATTTGTTCTTATCTGTAGGTTGTTTGTGACGATCTACTTTTAGATAATTTCTTTTTGTTATTATTTTTGTTATTATTTTTATTCATTTAATTATATTTTTTATAATTATGAGTATGATTTGATCCGGGGACAAAGTGTATATGTTATGAAATATAAAAAGATTTTAAATACTGAAATCCTGTTATTTATGGTCCTATTGTTTCTGGTAATCAAAGATTTTTATTTTATTGAATCACGCATATCGTCAAACGCAAAAGAAGAACAAAGAAATTTTTGATTTACTGTATCCCCAAACTCTGCAAGTAAAAAAAAATTAATAAGACCCTTGTGTTTAGTCTGTAAGTCAGGCAACAAAGCAGCAATAACAATAATAATAACCCCATGTTTCGACCGCCGCTGTATATCTCACGTACGGAGGTCACACATGAATTATGTAAGAGAGTCACAATCGTAAAATAGCTGGTGCGATGACGGACGGCCTGACGTCCTCCTTTTTTTTATTTTGTAAATGTGTTCCTATTTATAAAAGTTTTAAGCGCTTTTGCTCGAGCCGCCTTACACAAATACGCGTCACACGCCGCATAAATTATATTCGAAAGAAACACAATACCCAGTGACAGCGTAAATTATATTTTCGGGCTTTCTTTCGCGGATACGGGAAGGAAACACGACCAAACATAATTTTAAAATCCGTGCGGGAAGGAATTCTGTGTAACAAATGGGTTGTTTTTTTATCGTCATAAATACGCGAGTTTGACAAGTCGGTATTTATTATAGTCGGAAGCAGTGGAACAAGATTATTGTGAAGCTTATATCTGATCGATCATTTCTCAACTTTTCCTTCGGCATATGTAAAATTAACTTTACAATTTTTGCCTCTGATTTGATCGATTGAACTAAGAAATGTAAAAAAATGGAAACTAAAATTTTTACGTAACAGTTTTCTTTATTGCTTTAGAACTCTCAGAATGTCTCCATCCCTTATTATCATATGATTGAAATAACATAAATAACTGCTCTAGAGCAGTCAAGCGAAAACGTTATTAGTTTTTCATAGAAATTGCTCGTTTCTTTAAATTTTATTTTTATATAGAATTCTAATCCAATGGACGAAGATCTTTTATTGAAATATTTGCCTTTAATAAAATGTTGCCAGCTTGAAAACTTTTATTACAAATTTGTGAAAAAAAGACAAGTCTACAATTAGAAATGAATTTGTATTTTTATCGGTTTTATGTACTGCGTTTCTTATACTTTCTTACTATGTAATTTACTTTTGGTGTCAAGAAATGTCTCTTTCGAATAGTTGAAATTTACTTTGTTTTTGGAAACTTTAAAATTAAACACTTCTTTTTTGTTTTCGGAAATTCTCTTTTACTGTTCTTTTCTTTTTTCTTTAATTAAATTTAAGGGAACTGTTTTTGTATTTCTTATTGAAACATCTTATGCTTTACGTCCGTCGCATCGTCTTTGTAAGCACATCTAAATTATTAACTTACCTTTGGTATTGTTGAGGTCTTCTTTTCTTCAAATTTTATAATTTTTTCTGAAAATATTGTGGACAAGAATCTGTCAAAACTTACCCGAACCTTTAAGATTTCTGTGAAAATCGGAACTGGCTCGTTGCTAGCGTGTCAAGCGCTTTTGTGTAAAACATTTTAGCGTTCTTGAATAATGCCAAAAAGTTTTTAAAATATATTTTTGAAAGGCCTTGTCAGTCATATATTTTCTATGATGGGGACTTCACCGGTTTAAAGCCGTGTCACGTAAAAAGTCATTGTAAGGCCACGTTAGTCGTATTACACTAACACGAAATGATCAGTGAATTTTACTTCTCCATCTGTTGACAAATACATCAGTATAAGAAATTTTGTCTTCTGACTACTAGGTGTCACAAAATATATATGGCTTGGCATGTACTTTTCACTTGTTTCACCCGGCTCTAACAATAAATTCTGTGTTAGTCATTTTCGACTGACATGGCAGTTAAAGTGTTAAAATTCCGAACAAATTAGTTCTTTATTTATTATTTCATTTTACTCAAGAACGTACAGAAGAGTCCATATTTGTAAACACTTAATTGTACATGATATTTCTCTGTTTGGAAAACGAGTCAACACAGTATACCTACAGGGTGACTGACAATTGTTCCAGAAAAAGAAAACGCCCAACGGAATGGATGTCACATATTACGAGAAAAATGTTTAAAAAATGGAATAGTTTATAATTAATTAAAAAGTTACCCAAAAAATATGTTACGCCAGTGTGTGTAGCAGTAAAACACCCATTTTTCAGTTTTTATGATATTTCACAGGCTATGAACAGCTATAAAACTTGTCCTCCGCAAATGCTGTCACGCTATTAATGCAGCTGATGAAATACCAATGCGTCGCGATCGATATGACTATTTATTTCCTTCAACTGTCATTTCTTAACCAGGGACGTAGCGTCATTTTGGGTATAATTGTTGATTAATTATTTCTCGAAAACTAAAATACATAGAATTTTTTAAACATTTTCCCTATACTCTAGGACAGCGAAGGCCACAAGCGGGGAGGCATAAGCGAACCATAACAATTGGTTTTGTTCAAGTGACAATGTGTTCTGTAATTATATTTTTTTATACACACCATTGTATATTATTGTGTATATTCAAAAGTGATTTCACTTTTGAAGAAGATCACGATAAGATGAACGAAACATCAAGTTCTACAAACTTTCTAGACGGCAGAGAACCCGAGAACCGAAGAACAACCATCAACGACGGCTGTGAAAGCTTGAAAACTAGATCTAATACAATTATATCTTTAACTTAATCTGTAACAAAGCATACAAAATTTAGCAGTCAGAGTTTTCATAAATACTTCTAAGAACTCAAGGAAGCAGTGCAGAACAAAGAAGTGCATCTATAAGAAATATGGATTTCTTTGCAATTCTAGATGTCATAGTTTTCTCACTTGTTCTAATAAATAATCACATTTTAATAATTCTTAAGTAAGATTTCATTTTACTTATCAACTTTCACAACAATTATTGTTATGATGTACGAGATTTTTTTATTATTGCTTTTGTTATTGTTATATCGTGTTTTTACATTTGTAATTGAGTTATTTCAAGAAATATACCTTGTATTATGATTATTTATATTTAAAAAAATTAGATGTAATTTTACATACTCAATACTCTACAGCTCAATACTTCTATAAATGGAATTTGACTGACAAGGTGAAGGGTTAATTGATAAAATCTAAGATTGGCTGGTCAAATACCACAATTAGAGAATACGTCCGCGAGCTCTAGGCATTACAGACGCCTGCGTTTAATCAGCCTGAAGTTATAATTTCTATTCATTACAGTAAAATAGATTATGTCTACGGTTTATCTCCAAAAGAGACGATCGCTAAAGACATATTTATTTATCAATATTTTTTTGATAATAAGTCATTCTCCTGAAATAAAGTTTACAAATAAGGTGTTTTTGAATAATTATTTTTGCCATGTGTTATGATTTTGATATAGCTGAACTTTTTACAAATAAAAGATGTATTGCGGTTTTCATGTTGAAATTCATAGTCGTGGATTTTTCCCGTAGTTACCTGGTGTTGAATTAGTTGCTAATATTACCAACATATAAGTTTAAAAACTTACTACCATAAGCTCTTGCCCTTGAACGGTTTGTAACATAATGTTCAAGTACAATACATGTAAGTATAATACAATTAAAATAATTATGTGAATTTCAATCTGTTCTTTCACTGTCTCACTACTGTTTTCGTCTTCTTCCAATGGAAGAACACGAACTATATCGTCGTCGCCTGGGTGAAGTTCTACATATCCGAGGGACCATTGACATGGAGGTAAGTTGTCATGTTTAATGAGTAAGGTTTCCTTTCTCTAAATTTGACTTTCTTTGTTTCCATTTTACCTCTGTTGCAGTTGACACAAATAATTCCGAGATCAACGTTTCCAGAATCTCTGGATGATCTGCTATTGGAGTTAACAACGTGACAATCCTGAAGAAGATAGTGGTTTCTCAACCAAAAAGTGAGCTGGGGTTAAAGGATGAAGGTCATTAGGATCAGAAGAAAGAGGACATAGCGGTCTGGAATTTAAGGTAGCTTCTACCTGTATCAGAATTGTATTATATTCTTCGTATGTTAATTCTGTTGTACCAATTATCTTGAATAAATGTTGTTTCATGATTTTGATGTTCGTCTTCTAAAAACTTCTGAAATGGGGTGAATTTGGTGGTATGAAATGCCAAACTATATACTCGCTCGCACAAGACCTCATGAATGACCTTGAGAGAAGCTTATGAATGATCGATAATTGCTTAGATGCGCGAACAAAATTTGTTGCCTTGTCGGAATATAAATGGTCAGGTTTTCCGCATCGCGAAGTAAACCGTTTAAAAGCAGCCGGAAAGGATTCTATGGTTAAATAACCTTTTACTCGAACTTTTCGATCCTTTATAATAAAAGGACCAGCATAATCGATTGCCGTAGAATAGATTTCTAATCGTCACACGTGCCTTGGACAAATGCACCATAATTGGGTTATATGATTAAATCTAAAATATTTCGTGCATGTCCTTACCATTAATTTAGCAATATTAATTCCAGAAGTTGCCCAACAATAGCTGTGGTCCTGCATGAAGCATGTATTATGAATGTTTTCAAAAAAAGTTTAGTCAAATCATGTTTTCCTTCTGAATCAATAAACGGTGCCAAACCTAGCAAGTTGTAGTTCGATTTTAAAACCTTACTGTCATTCAGAATCTTAATTTCGTGAGAAAAACATTTTCGCTATGCCAGTTTCAATAATTGCTTCTTACTCGCGTCTAATTTTTCACTGAAATGGATTCGTTTTAACGTTCATGCCTTGGTTTTTTAATGTTAGCGATAAATGCAAGACATCAGCCATGGTTAGTTTTAATTTGTTTAAAAGTATTAATTAATTTACATAGATTGTGGCCAGTAGCTACTTTGTAAAGAAAGTCATGGTGGTCTATTCCACCACAAGTCAGGACTTACCAATTTCTGTGAAGACACACCCAATGAAGCAATCAACTGGATTTTACTAATGTAATTCTAATACCTTTTGTTCATTGTTGAATTTTACATATACGATTTTTTTATAAATACTTGTAGTAAATGAAGCATTTTAATCCAATGTAGGACAATTTGAGAATCTGACTAAAGGAAACAAGTTGCTATAGAAAGAGATTGCTGTATCTTGTGAATTAATTCTGCTAACATTAGTGCATTGCACAGTTCTAACCGGGGAACAGTTAGAGGCTTTATAGGAGCAACCTTACTTTTCGCACAAGGAATTTTAACGAAAATGTTATTTTTCTCGTTAACACTTCGAATGTAATGCAAGCACCATAAATAGGTATTCTGCTAAGCGTCACAAAACCTATGAGGTTCAGTTACTATTGGATTGTTGCAGATCACTAGCCACTTTTCTTGTATGGGATTTAATTTGGCTAAGTTTTTTTCGGAACTGTAACAGTAGGTTTGCAATATCAGTAGGAACGGTTTCATCCCAACCTAACCTTTGCGATCAAAGTTTCTGTATAATGATTTTTGTAACTTTACAAGGATTCACTAACTCTTTTGTACTGTTTCATATCACATCCAGAGTTTTTGTATATTCACTTTCTCCGAGCAGTAATATACTACAGATTCATCTTTATCCCGAAGTTGTAAAATATTGCACTTATTAGAAGTCCATTTTCTTAAAGTAAAACTTGTAGAACTTAAAATAAAAGAAATTTCCTAGTAAACCCTGATTGCTTCCGATTTCGATTCAAAATCCGTAATAAGATCGTCTACATAGAAGTCATTTATTTTTATTGATGAGTCACTTGGAAATTCTGTTAGAATTCTGTTTGAACTTCGTGAGCAAGTGTTTTAAACATCTCATTGCAAAGCATGGAGCAGCTTTTGTATCGTGCATTACTGTATTCAAGGTGTAAATTGAAATTTAAACTTTAGCATCGATATTCTGAAGAAATCGGTCATCTGGAAGCACTAGAACTTGCTTATACATCGATGTTGGCTGAAACTACGAGTGGATATTGCCTGAATCGTAAAAGAATAGAAAACATATCATTTTGTATAGGTGATCCTGTGTACTGCAAGTCATTTACACACCAACCATATAGATCCGTCAGAAGCTACCCGTAACTTAGTAGTTAAGTTTTCTTAGAAAGTAAACTGTACTAAAATAAATTGAATTTCGTAAGGACATGTGATCTAAATCGATGTATTCTTTCATAAAGAGAGAACAGTGATGTTTCAGATCAAGACTTGAGTCAAATTTATGTTCTAATTGTTGTAACCACTGATTGCTTGATACCGCTGCAGACCTGATTTTGTTCTGTTACAATTTTAGCGTTATGGTTAATTCTATGGTTTCCAAGAAATCCGTTCTAGGTTTTAAAAAGATACTTAAATCGCAAAGTTTTGAAAATTCATGGGTCGATTTGTATTTCTCCCATTTTCGGGCAGTAATTTTATAAACTTTGATGTTATTAGAAATATTATTAAGGTGTTGATTGTTTTAAATTTCAAGTGCGCGTATATGTTTGATATCGGTGTCCTTTATATTGCGTAAACTGGCAGAAGACTCTTTTGTGAGCGCATTCATCTCAAACATGACATGATTGTTGACTAATAATCTCGAATTATTGTATCTGTTACAAAGTAATTCCCATGCGATTGTGTAATTTTTTGATGAAAATTATGACGACTGAATTACCTTGGTGGCGTCGCCTTCCAAGGAAGCACGCAAGTAATGATATTTTTGTACCTTGTCGATTGAATTGTTGTTGTGTATTAAAGATTCAAATGTGTCCTTAAACTCTAGCTAGCTGTTATAATTTTTGTCAAATTTAGCTAATTTTATCGTCGGGAGTTTAATGTTTAGTGATTGCGGGTAATCTGTCTGCTTTGAGGAGCCTGATTGAATACTTTCTTGGCTTCTGATTCTCAGTTTTATTGAAATTTTGCAAGATAAATTTTGCGTCTGCAAGAACAGACGAATATTTGTCAATAAACTCATAACGTTCTACATATTGTTTCTCTAATTCGTCTTCTCTGCATGAATATTAAATGTTTACTTGTATTTCGTCAAACTTCTCTAACGATTGAGTGATTTCATTGGTGCGATCTTGTAATTGACTGATTGGTTTACCTGAAATTGACTCTCTCTACATGTGCGCGTTTTCAACGGTTTCAAAAATGTAATGAAATTGATTAATTTGTATTTAACTACATCTCGTTTCCGCACAAGATTTTGAACAGTGATTTGTTCTTGTATGTTTTATTTTTATCTCAACTGCAGAGTGAAACGAAAATTGCGTATGATGCCGTTAACGATGATATATTGCGTACAAAGCGTAAATTGATTTGTACATACGCGTGTCTTGTCTATATGTCTTGGTACTCGCGTATAATTGATTGTATACAAGTAGAAATTGTAATCGTAGGACAAAAGCAAAATTGAGGAACTCACTGTTTTGCTGTCCTTTCCAGTCGTCTAGTTGAATCATCTTTGTACTTGCCGTTTCTACCGCTAAGAAATTGCTTGATCCACTGGTGTGGTTTGCTTTTTTCCGATTTTTCCTTCCAAATCCGTCTAATCCGACTCTTTGGACCAGGAAATATTATGATTTCTGATATAGCTGGACTGTATAGGTTTCACTGTATTTATTAAATTCATAATTGGTGTTTTAACAAATAAAATATATTTAGTTATTTTGATGCTGAACTGGAATTTTGTTTTATTTCATATCATAATATTTCTTGTTTCTACAATGTGACATAACGAGAATTCCTTATAGCATGTCGATAATTGCCTCTACACTTGTTTCTTCATATTGTTGAATGTGTTTTAGTACTTCTTATTTCAACTTGTATCTGAGTATTCCAGACGCCAACTTTCGGTCATAGTTGATGACAGGTGTTTGTATTTCAGACAGTGTCTGTCAGTAAATTGCTGTTGGCTTTAGTTTTCATCGAAACAAGATAAAATATGTTCTCAACAAATTTAAACAACATGAAAGCGAATCGCTGTATTTGCTTTTCATATTTAGTATTCGAAATTCGAAGTTTCATGCAATTATTGTAATAATTGTAATGTGTATTGGAGATTTTTGTCGGCACATAGATTGAATTTCTAAAGAGAGAAAGCGGAAATATTCTGCATTTTCAGATGAAATAAATTTTTACGTGTACCACATTTAATTATCTGACAATGGGAATGTTAGACAATAAAACTCGGGCAAGATTTTATCATAATCAGACCTTTATTTCTATTGTTTTCAGTCTTTACATTGAAACAAACATAACAACAATTGGTAACTACAAAACATTTGGTAAAAGGACCAGAAACAAGTGGTAATTTTTGTACTCAATCGGTTGGTAATCTGTATCACTATACCTGTTTCAGGAAATTGTGAACACGCCATCGCCCGCTTCTTCCGCTCAGGTGGTTCCGGGAGCACGTCGCTTCGGGTTGCCCGTTGTGCACAGCTCGCAGAGGCCGTTCTTAAACTTCCAATCTCAGATGGTGCGCGAAGGCAAAAGACCAGTTTAGACCGAAGCCCTGCACCGAAAAAAATCAAAATCATTCATATTATTAATTTCAGTTTTTATATTTAAAAAAGAATGTCGTTTAAGTTGTAAGACGCTGGAAAAGTCAGTACAATGAGTTTGAAAAAATATTCCGGTCACAACTATTTGAACACATTTAAATAGTTGGCATGCCACTAGCTAATTTGATAGGCCGGACGCGATGTGTTTAAACATGTCCGAGAATATCTGATAGGGCAGGACCGGATTATCACCATTTCTTTAGTTTTGAATATAGTACGAGTTTATGTAATAAAGTTTGCTTTATAACTTCCAAAGTGTTTATAATTTTCAATAGTCTTCTAAATTGAATGATGACCGGTGGTGCACACTTGCTCGTAAACAATTTATCGAGTGCCACTTATTGAATTAATTACAGTTTGCAGTAAAGCTATCCGCGTCCGCTGCATCGAGTTTCTGACAATAATTTATGACTTTGTTGACGAGGTTGAAGCGTTCGTTTCAGAATGAAATTTAAAAGTCTTATTAGCCGAGTTAGACTGATGGTGACTAGCCAGTTGAATTTATCTTTACATTATTTTGAAGGTTATTATTTTTTCGAATATAGGAAACTTTTAGGATAATTCGAACGACGACGATAATCTCTAAAGGATAATTCGATGAAACAAAAATGGTTAAGGGCAGAGGCTGGAGGTGAACGGATAAATTGAGAAGAAAACTCATTTGATTTTTGAAAGTCATCACCACGGGTCGGAACATTCCAGACGGGCATGGGCATCTCTTGATTTATGAATTTTGTAACTGGTATATAGCGATATTTACTATTTAACGCACATGCAGTATTAATAATATTGTTTTCTCATAATAGGTTTCTTTTATTATAAATTTGAATACAAAGGGTGTGATAATAACCGATAAATTAATTTATTTTAAAATTTATTAAATGCAGAAACCAATCACAGGTTTGCATTAGTCATTTTTTTTTCTGGCAAGCATTATCTAGTAATTGATACCAGTATTCAGAAAAATTGGCAAAAATACAACTGTAAACGTATATTTTATTGGAATTAACGTTAGCACTCAATTGCCGCATCTTACCTAAAAATCCTATATTTTTTAAGAATGTTCGGAATGTTCCTAGGTCTGGTTATCACTTTCGAAAAAGTGTTTGTGGAATGTATGGGTTCATAAATTAGTTTTGGTAAGGAAGAACGGTATCCTTGTATCTTCTTTAGCAAGGTTATTTGCATCATTGTTTCTCTTTAGTTCTTCCAAAGACATATCTATGTAATGGTAATCGATTACAAGCGCATTTTTTTTTAATTACTGACAAAAACAAACAAAGGAACCGGCTCTGATTTCGAATGTATCACGTGACTTAATATCCGGAAAAGCAGCGAAAACAAAGTGCGGGCGTAGCACGTACGACGTTACTGAGTTTCAGGTCGGATAAATCGATACGTCTCCGCACAGGCGATTACATAAATCCACCGGAATTAACCTTGAAATCTGTCTAACGTTGCGCTTAAACGATATCACAGGTTCTAATTTTTTATGTTGACGAGACCTTGATACTCGGAGGCTTTTTGTTTGTTATCAAATCGCGTTAGCACTTCGCTAATTTTTCCTTGGCGGACGTCGGGTTATTTTTCATTAGATGAAGTTCGTGTGTTGGAGGTTGCTATAATAAAACATTTTAGCATCAATAAGTCAAAATGTGAGCACGTTCAAATACTCAATGACACTGTATGTACGTATGAACTCATGTAGTTTTCTTGTTTTTCATCTCATCGTTTTCATTGAGAAAGCCATTTTTCGTATGACAATGTAAATATAATTAGAGGCTTTATGTCCCCATCTCCTAGAAAATATACTGGATCTGGAATGGCGCTTGCATTCTATTAAAATAAATGAATCCATAAAAATCAGATAGTTTTGTCAAATCGAATGTAGCTAAATTCTGTAATAATCAGTTAATTAGCAAAATAATATTAATTTCTCTTTTTCCAAAATTATATTGCTAGCTCTCTTAGAGTATTCTCATCTCGTTTTAGCTTCGTGTAATAGAAGATGCAATGCATCGAAGTTGCTATTAATTTTGCGCTCTAATAGTAACAAGTTTTCGGCACTCACTAGTGGCGAAGTGAGAAGTGAACGAGACCAAGTTGACGGGCTCTTCGGACAGTTTTCGTTTTTCGATAGATGGCAGATGAATTTTTAATGTGTGAAATCGAAATAGAAGGCATAAGATAAGTAAAGAAACAAAAAATTACAATCCTCCGGTAGAACGTTAAAAATGAAACTGTTAAAACAAATGAATTTAATTATATGATAATGGACCTCAGAGTATTTAAAAAAACATCGAAATATTATGAAAAAGATTAACGAAAAACAAAATACGTCGGTCGATAAGGCTGATAAGAAAGTAAAATAAGAAACTATAAAAAGAGACAATGACATACGAAAAAGCATTTTCACAAAAAGAAATAATTGCAAAACAAACGTCATTGAAATATGAAGAATAACATGATCTTAGATCTATAAACAAAAGAAGGATCGATGATTCTCCTACGGAGTGTAAGAAAATTAACAGAAAACAAAAGAAGAATTGCACAAAACACTTATGTTGTTCTAAAAATAAATAAACAGTTCGACAAAATAAAATCAAAGGAAAATTAAAAAAGAACAAGAATGGCAAATAATATCAGAGGAGATTAAAAAGAAACAGAAGAGTCTTTCTTCTTCATTTCTTTTTCTATTGAATTATTCTTTCTGATTAAAATTGTCGATCTTCTTTTATTTTCTGTTCATAAAATTCTGTGCTTTGTTATTTGTTTGATTGATTTTGGTACTGTTCTTGGGTACAAAGTTGACATTTATCTGTTTTTCATTCAATTTATTCTTAGTATTTCAATATTTGTTTGTTTCAATTTTCTTTTGATTTTTTCTTCGTCGAATTACTCACTCAGTCTTTTTTATTTTTATTCTCTGTCCGCATATAAAATCGTAGATCTTTTGTTTTCTGTTTTTGTAATTCTGAATTCTGTATTTTGTTGTTGTTTGATTCAGTCCTCTGTTGTTGTTGTTTGATTCAGTTCTCTGAAGACTTTATTTGTTTTTCTTTCATTTTCATTCTTTCTTTATTTATTCTGGCCGTTGATATATTGTAGTATTCTGTTCATATTACTCTGTATTGTGTTGTTGTTTAATTTCTAATTTATTTATTTCGTTCTCCGGTGAATAGTTAACATTCATTTTGTTCTTCCTTCAATATATTCTTAATATTTCAATGTTGTTTGTTTTAATTAATTTTTTTATCAAATTATTCTTTCCGGTTAAAAAAATATCATCTGCTACATAAAATCGTAGATCTCTTGTTGTCTGAAACTATGTGAAATATCTAAGTGACTACAGATACAGATTTTGATGAAACATGCTCATTTTATCAGGACGATATGGTGATACGTCAGCCACAGTGAATTTTTCCTTGAAATAAACAGCCACGTAGACCTGTGCATGTTTGCTCGTCTCGTACTCGTTGCGGGCGATAAAGAAATTCCATCGTTTATCGCTGAATACTCCGCTTATCGAACCGATAGAAACCGTGTTTGTTGCGGCCAATTTCGATGGCAAATTTCAACAATGCATCGTGCATTACCTTGTTATTAGTGCGCCGTTGCTGTCTCGTTTCATGGCGATGTTGCTGGTTGACTGGCGTGACGTGATGTCATCGTATCAATTACTTGCACTGTTAAGCGATGGTCGTTGTTTGAGGACGAAACGAATTGAGTGTGTCACAGGCTTTGATATTCAATGTCGATGGATATGTACGTTCAAACTAGCAGTTCAAATCTATTGTCATTGTATACATCATTTTGAAAATATTAAAATTTCTCTTAGTCTTCTTCTTCATAGTAAGATATAGGGAATCTCGGCGTTCAATAAAGAAGACGTAATATCTAGTGTTATTAGCTATTTGATGTTATAAAATCATTAGGAAACCTAAAAAATGTAGTCGTGTAGTTAAACTTTTTTATGTAGCACAGTATAATTTCATGACGGAAATCGATTATAGTGTAGATATAGATAGCCGACTTGGTGTCCAATATTTTTCTTTCGTTTTATTTTTCTGGCAACAATCGCCTTTCATTTTGTTTGTTTCAGCATAAGTATTTTTGGAAGTCTGGAAAATCTGGAAAGGTACTTTTCCTATTATTCTGCTCAAATTTATTTTTTAGTTTGCTTATCTGAGTTTTGTTTTTATTACCTTTTCAGTTTTTTAAAATTATCTGCGAAGCTTTCTTTTCTCAGTTTTAATTCATTGTATTCTCTCTGTAACCAACATTTTAAGGTGTTACAGGAAAATTCTTCGGTTTCCTTTGCGCTATGTATTTCTGTTTCTATTTTTCTTCGCACATGAATGTGCATTCTATCTGGTTTTATAAGTCTAAGGAGACAGGTTTAATTGGATTAAATTAAACTTGATGCCACAATGTCGAGAAACGCCCACTATCTGAATTTATTTTGCTTCGTAATCCACGGAAGTCAAAATCAAACGAGACGTAAGCAACACAACAAATACCGAAGGCCGAATGCGAGCTTTTCAAGCTTCTCGAAGTGAATTGGGATTTAAATAAACAGACGAACTTATGTACATACCTTAAGAAGTTGCGAGGAAGTCGAGTTATTAGAGGCCAAGAGGGGTTAAACGGAGAAGAAAACTGATTACCGAATAGGAAACAAATTTAAACAAAAATTATACTAATGAAGTTCGTTTTCAAAATTTTATTTTTTTGACTATTCCCGTTCATAGAAGAATCATTATTCTTTTTGAAAGGCGTAAAATATGAAGGCTTATAATTAAAAATCACCATACTCAAACTATTCGAATTTGGAAGACACTGAAATTTGAGAAAGCAATCTATCGATATAAAAATGAAATAAGAGTTATCAGTTTTACATGGATGAAACACTCAACATGTAGTTGATTTGATTTCAGGTTCCCTGAACGCTTAATTTAATTCCCAAGGCTAAACAGAAATTACATAAACAAATAACTACAAGACAGAGACTACAAGATCAATATCAGAAGATCAAGAATCGGTAAATGATAAGTCTTCTTAAACATAAATATGATTGACAATACACTGCTGGGAAATTTTTCAAAGAAAAAACGAAAACTTTTACATCAAAGGTCCAGAGGATTGAACAAAGTCATAAAATTTTCATAACATCAAGTTATTGAAAGTGATGGTTTCAGCCTAAACTGAGGCAGAAAGAACAAAAAGCAAAATGCTGTCCTTTTAGTTGTACGTAAAAGTAGAATTTATAAAGCCTGGAAACAAATCAAGAAGGAATAATCGATAGGAAATTTTAAATGTTGGGGGATAATACACAATACAAATAAGGAAACAATGAGATGGAACCTTTGAAGTATAAATTCAAAGCAAACAAATTCATTGTTGAACAAATCTACAAAGAATATTTGAAGAAAGTGGAGGAAAACATATGTAAGACCATTCAAAGACAAAATGTTAATTTAAAATGCCATGGGATGAAACTGCCATAAGATCAAGAGATAACTTGTTACTGAATACAAAATAATGTCAAGTGATTCAATTTAAAATCATTTTCAGAAGAATGTAATTAATAATAATATAATAATAATGCGTTAGCTAGATTAAGAAAATTTCTGATCTCAATATGCTAACAGGTCCATATTGTGAATCCAGGCAAGACAAGACTTTTTATTTGTACAGCTCTCTAAAGATGACTATAAATTAGCATCACCTGATATGGTTAAAATTGATAATGTTATTAATTTTAACTTTCTGTATATTTTAGTGGTAATAATTGTGATAATTAGATATCGGAATATATGTAAATTATTAATCTTCAATTTTATTTGTTTTGCAGAATCAATATTCTTACCATTTTATTGAAATTTGTAATTACAAATTAATGTTAATTAAGTTAGTATTACTGGATTTAATAAAGTGGCATATAGATTTTACGAAAAAATTAAAACATTTTGCATATATCCCGATATCTTAGTGATACCAGTTGTTCATATGGAAATAAAGTGAAGGTTAAAATTAATTTCTGACTTAAATACCGGGCCTTGAAGAATGAAAGGCAATATGCATAACTATGCCTTCTGGATGCCTTAGAAGTTTGAATCAATATTTGGAATGGATATTTGAAATATTAGAAAACATCGTCCTGTTCTTATTGAAGAGAGCAACTGCTGAAACTTCTGAGTAATTATTATAACATCTAGCAACTTCATGTAAAAGATGACTAATCAAAACTCTCTATAGATAATTTGGAATATTTTTTCATTGACTCAGTGGGACATCAAATCTGTGATTTTTTATCATTTCTTGAGGCCAACAAAAAAAAATCAAACTGAAAAGGAATCATTTTTAATTTCCAATATAGTTCTAGGAAATGTATTCGTACTAAAACGCGATGAGTAACAATCTTTTCAAAGATGTATTAATAATATTAATGGTATGTGCATACACTCCATATAAGCAATATGAAGCCATTTTCATATGCAAAAAAATCATGTACAGTTGGTCACTTTGGAAGTTATACTACAAACGTTCTGCAGTTCATTTCCGACTGTATACAACCACAAATTACTTTTCAAAACTCATTGTTATTTCCACGTCCATAAAGCATAATGGTTTAGTCGTCGTCTCGTTACTAAAGACCTAAACTAAAATCGTTCATTCGTTCGTCATACACGTACATACATACGTGTATATGTAGGTTCGTGTCCGTAAATACCTTACATAAATAACAACTCGAGCCGAGTTGTACCGGTTAATTTACGTGGTACACTGCAAGGCTGCAATAATAAATTTGTACATATACAAAGTGTAGTTTGTTAGAACATGTACGTGTTAGCTCCTCAATTGTTAGCACTACAATTATCGTGTTACGTAATTTCGCCTGGCTTCGCGCTTAGAATTCTCGAAGTGCGACATCACTGCCCGGTGCATCCCCGATTGTATTTTCGCGGACGAAACTGGATAACTACCGCTGTTATTGTTATCAACGGGAGCCGTGGGTCATGTGCCCGTTAATTTCATTATACGTGCGCGCTGTTGCGATTATAAGCTCTCGGTAATTTGTTTATTGTTTCCTCAGGCATGATTTTCAGATGCTAAGTTTGGGACGTAATGTTTAGTTGACCTGTTTGATGAATTGTTTGACTAAATAAATTTTGAAATTTTAACTGAATTTTAAATGTTCAAGAAAACGTTGTTAAAATGTTTTTATTTACTTGAAGGCAATAAAAATAAAAGAAAACTAATGAGCAGTTTTAGAAATGGTAATTCTAATTAGCATATGAAAATAAGTATTTAATTTTAATCTAGGAAATATCTATAAGGGCAGAGATACTTAAAATTAGGAATGATAGAAATATCCGTTTACCAACCAAAAACATGTTACACTTTGTAATGCGCGTTCAATATTAGAATTACTGAAGAAATTATAATTTTCAAATACAAAGGCGATTTAATAATTAAAAGGACAAATGCATACAGTTTATAAGTTGAAAAGATTTTTTCAATGAACGTAATTTGATGATGTACCTAACAAATGTACATTGAGATGCATAAATTTACTATTGTGTTTAGGAAGGTAAAAGCCTCAGTAAATAATATTAATAAAATAATGTTTACTGAAGCGTTGAACTTTTTTGAACACAATTATAAAGTTAGATTGTTCAAAAATTGCAATGTGTAAAAGTATCGATTTAAAAGAGTATATGAATATGTAACCTTTACAAGGTCTCTCCAATGCATATCCAATTTGAAACATTGATGTAACTGTTACGGGATATTAGTGAAATTAACCGCGAATGAGATGTGTAGACTATAAGCTGAAAAATTTTCGAAGCGACTCAATTAAGAGTTTCATTAAATGTTAATTTTTTAATGCTCTAATGATACCGACATTTTGTTTTGAAGATAATGTTCTTTTATATAGGGTGTCACAGAAACCTAAAAGAATGGCAAAAGTGCAAGAATAATTAGAGTCACTAATTCCTCTTCTGTGTTGACAGGTGTTTAATATGACCTCAATTGCAAAAATGAATTGGAGTCATATCTCGCGATCGTGCAGGTCAAAAAAGGACCACTTCTAAAAGGACAATCGCTGTATTGGGAGAAATAGTCCTTTTCCTTGGCCAGTACGATCCCGAGATATGACTCTCAATTCATTTTTGCATTTGGGGTCATATTAAATCGATTGTCTGCAACACCTGCTTGAGTAATTCTTGCTTTTGATGCCATTCGTGATTGTATTGAGATATTTAGAAGAAATCGTCGTTCGAGTATACATCATCATAATATCCAAAATAGTGGCCTTAATTTTGAACATCTCTTATAATTTTTCAAGTTCTCGTCATACATCGAAATTAATCAAAATTGTGGAGCTGTTAAAAATTACTTACTTCTTACACTGAGATAATTTCTAGACCTCATTTTCTTTATTTCGTTTTAACTAGATACGCAAACATTTCCCTTTACAAGTTATGAGTAAAAATTTCTTAATTTCATGCCTTCTACTACTTTTGAATATTAGGAACGATTTTTCTGTGACACTCTTTATATGTACCACCCGCAGATGGCTTCTTTTTTTATATCCCTTTTGGACTATGAATGAAACGGCTTTAAAATTGTAGACACTTCGTACGGATATTGTATGTATAATAAATACGTGAAATTCAATAAATTTAAATATTCTTTTACCAAATATTTTGCTAAACAACTCGTTAGTCATTACATCAAACTAGTTTCTTTAGATGAAAATTTAATTGCTCATTTATCTCGTGTGCCATTAATTTAATTCAATCAAAAAGATATAAATAAATGACTATGAATAAAATTCAAATAAATTAAAGGAACTGTAAAAAAACGTCACGCTTCGTGACCCAGAGCGCCACCGAAAATAAAATAGAAACGCCGAATACGTAACACGTTTGGTTATTTATTAGCGCCGAAACACGACGGCACCTGGCATAAGGCAACAACAAAAAAAAATTATATTTAACAAAGTACATGCATTAGTAACTCGAAAATAAAAGTTTATTTTTATATTGTCAGATACAAATTAACTAAAATTCCCAGAGCGTTTCGTGAAGGAGAAAAAAGCGCCGCGACGTTACGAGCAAGCGAGCGAATCGCTCGTTCGAATTGCGTCGGGAGCGTCTTTTTTGCGTTACTTACCAACAACATAATTAAAATTAATACGCAATCAAGAATTCCCGGCGCACAAAGTTGCCGCTTCTCGCGAGACGTTAATTAGAGAGGCTCGAATTAATTATTTTTCATAGTCCTTTTTGAACGAGAGCGCGTATTTAATTAAAAATTTTATAGTAAGAGAAAATTGACGGCCGACGTCGACTCGCGGATTTTCTTTCATCTCGGAAAATTAATTGAGGCGATTTTTTCTCATCAGGTGCGCATAATTTAAATATTTTTTGTATTTTCTTTAGCGTGTTACGGAAAATTTTATTTAACCAGAGGGCAAATATAAGGAGAAATTTCCGGAAAAATATTAGTTGACATGAAGAACTATTAAACGACAAACTTTGGGTTTGTAATGTTGGCCGTTTCGACGTGCCAGCCACCACAAACACGCACTTAGTTCCCGGTATAATATAGCAGAACAATAATAATAACCAGGGTGGCAATTACACCGTATTATTGCCGGCAAAATTCAACATTTGCGGAGATTAAAATTGCCCCACACGTTGGTTTGTGTTACTGTTCCCTCAGGAGGCTCTAAATATTGATAAAATATTCCTACATATTACACACCACATATATTCTGGATAGTCTTTCTTTAATAGCCTTAATGTTTGTGGGATTGAATATAATCTTTCTAAATACTAATAGTAAATTAGTGTAATAGCAGGCAAACCAAAAGGAAAACTAATCGTATCTATAAAACAGTTTGCTAGTTTTGAACTCTGTGTGTCATTAGATGAAGAACCAACATGAGTGTGGAAAAAAAGAAATGAATTAAAAAACTTATAAGCAATGGACCAATTTCGTTAGATAGCAGTTTTCACTGCTTTCCAAATTGATTAACAATTATAACAGAAAATCCTTAAATTTGAAGGCTACGAAAGGATAGTTGAATAAAAAAGAAAATATACTTGATAGTAAATAGTTTTTTGCGAAATGGAATTAAGAAAGTATGAGTCCCAGCTTTTCTTTAGAATTAAATAATTATTCAAACAAAAAGAAGAATTGAATAAACTTTATGTATAATAACATTTATTGTATAAGAAAACGAAAAAGGAACTAAAAGAAGGAAATAGAAAAGATGGATTATGACTCTGACTGTCTTTCCTGTAGAATGGTTATTTATGTTTTTCAAACTTTTGACTTTCATTTACAGAGGAATACATTTGAGAAAAAGGAAGAAAATGAATGGAATTGTCCATATTTTCTGAGGTACACTGAGAAAAAAGAATCTTTATCGTTAAGAAATTTTTATCTTTGACATTTTTATTTCAGTGGAATAAATGTTACTTCATTCAAATATATCTTATTTATGTTAAAAAAGCTACTTGTTCGCATGAAAATAATATTTTAAACTCAAAGAAAATATTTTATTCCGAAAGAAATATATCTTTGCTACTATTGAAAGAAATAGTTTCTTTAAATTAAAGCATATTCATTAACTACAAAGAACTATTTTTCTCCGTGTATCTTCAACGTCACAAAGGATAATGATGCAGAAAATCTTCGTATAATACAATATGTACAAATATATTTTTGATAAAGGTAGACCATGGAAATGAAAACGTAATCAAGCAGTTTTTGAAGAAACTAACGTATTACAGACGTGTCAAAAGTTTTCTGGATGCGTCAAAGTCCGGTACGTGGAAAACTAATGTCGGTTTTTCTTAATTATTTAAAGATTAAACAATATATGTAAATAATAATTCTGAATTTAATAGAGCATGTTATAGAAATTGTATTACGGAATGATTTTACATGCGTAGTCGAGCTGACATTGAAAAAAGTCCATGAATGTCGTAACTTTCTGGGTGCGTACATCAATTGACAATTTACAATATTGCTCATTTCACCAAATAAAAAAAATCCAGAAGTTGTAGTTGGTTTTCACTTATTTTCAAAACATAAGATTGTCTTGAGAGAAATGTATTTTTGCATTAATTAATCGAGTTCCATCTAAACTTCAAAATCAGATTTTGACATATCACGGTTGTGCAAAGTAGCTTAAATATTTTCAACACAACTCAATTAGAAATGTTTTTGCACAGTTGTTATAAGTTCAGGGAATTTTGTGCGTAATTTTTCTGTATACCAGAAAGATTCTATGGCGAAAGTATTTTGTTTTTGGGAGTGGAAAATTGAATAATAGCGCCAATAGTTTAGTCACTGATTAACTTTAACCTTTGCTTTATTCCTATACCTATTATTGCAGAGACAATTTTTCTAAAAGGAGTAAACCAATTAAATACCTGCCCTAAGTCAAACTAACAAGTTGTGCAAATTCAGACGAATGTTTTGTTTTCTACAGCCACTTAACAAAAATTTATTTCAACATGCTGTATGTTTATTCGCTAAAAAATTCATTATTAAAGTACCATTAGAGGAGAGATCGAGTGAATACCGACTGAAAATTGGGCATGAAAAAGTGGTACGTCGTAACAAATTTTTATTCCATATATTAGCTGAAACTCAAAAGAAGATAACACATTTCTGCTACATTTTCTGGGAGACAAATGTTCCATAAATCACACATTAGATTTATTTTCTAGTGCACAGCGAGAGCTGTTTAAATAAAGTTGATTTACTTCGTTTAGTTGTAAAATGCATTATACTCACGATATTATTATTGACTATATCAACTTTCTTACTAATTTTGGAGACTTCTCAATATCAACGTTAGAAAAACTATGAATATGGAATCTCAATTGTAAAGAACGTAATATCCTGTTAGAGATGTCTATGAGTATTTTTCTAAACAACAATTAAGCGAAAGAAAACGAGAAATGAGTAAGTTCTTATACAGGATGGGGCAGAATAACTAATGATTTAAATTTGGAGTTGTTCACGTTGGTATTATAGATGATGCTCCAAAGAACGAATATTTTGTGACCGAAGCAAAATTTACATCCGTTCAACACATATATTTTTTAACAGTTATTTTGCAGAAACCAATGGCAAATGAACGACATACCTTTATAATTTCTGAATCTCTTAACAATGACAGACGAAGCAGATCTCTACTTAAATCCTAGGGATTCTTGTTGGAGGATGTAGCAGCCCTTTTTTTCCTAATTCAATACGATTAAAAAAAATGTTCTCTGTGCCAATCGTAGGTTTCCCACGAATAAATAACATTAAACAAAAAAAAAATAAGTTTTACTCTACTACGTTTACGAATTGAGTCAAAATCAAGGTCAGTTTCTTTTTTACTGGGAAATATAAATTCACTGAATCATTTCCTATGCATTTAGTAACTTTAAATCGTCGGTCGCCTTCAATTCAATTATCGATAGTTTTATGGTGTTTGTCTTATGAAAAACACGCATCACGCTATAACTCTGTTATTAATAGTTCGATTTCAGTAGTTCAAAAATCACATAAGACCTTACCTAATTTGTATAAATATTGTTCAAAATGTCTCCTGCCTTACTGAATATACCTTCTATTTAACCCACTTCATTTTACTTAAAAAGCCAAATTATTCTCCTACAGTTCAAGTTCAATAGATCGTGGAATTCAGAAACAAAATCAAAATTCATGAAAAAAATGTGTTGCTATTTGAAAAAAAAGTTGACTATCGCATGACAAAATGTCATACTAAAAAATAATAAATAATAAATCAGTCTTATGTGATTATTAAATTACTGAAATCAGATGATAAATAACAGAGTCATAGCGTGGTGCGTGTTTCGTAAGGCATATGGTATATGAAGCAAAGAAGAGATTCCTGTAAATTTAATTTTGAGATTAAAGTCATTGCTTTCGATTTAAATTGCGTCGTTGGATATGTGTATGTTTGTAAATACGAGATAATTTAGAAAAATGAAGGAAATTCCTATAGTTTAATACAATCATATATTCATAATTTTTTAATATTATCCATCAATTGAGGGGCCTAGTTTCAAAGTGAGCAATCTCCATTTGTTACTTTCACGTGCAGCTCCATTCCTTTTTTGTAATACCTTCTTTAATCGCAATTTTTTTAAGTGAAAAACTAACACATTGTCTCTTAAGTGCAACACAATTATGTTAAAATTAAAAAAAATTAAGAAAAAAAGGTTAATTATTTAAATTATATATGTTTTATGTTTCCTGAGAAATTAAAAATAATACTGGAGATTGTACACTTTGGAATTAGGCCCCTCAATTAATCTTTTCGAATTTATCTTTGTAGGACTGATAAATATGAAAATGTAAATTCTCCTCGAGTGAAAGCTGAAAGCAAAATCGAAATTTCTAAAAAGGCAAACAGTTTTCACGACACTTTCCCGAGTGCCGCTTCTATTTTCGGAACGCCTTGCATGCAAAGCGCTTTTCCTTGCGTGCGGGGCCAAGTGGGCCGCCAGACAAGGAACGCACCGGTCAAATCGGTATTCGACGCAGCTCGATCGCGTACGGAATAAATAAAGGCACAACTTTGTTTGTATGCTAATCTTGCGTTTTATGGGAAGTATAGAAAGGAATCTGCGGTTGTTGCGTGATCCGCGTCTGAAGAGAATTTTAAGTTCGAGATTGATCGGAGAGGGCTCGAGTTATTTCTTCTTTTTGGGCAAGCCAATATAAAATTGTCCTTCGACGTCAAATGCAAAATTATTTGCATAGTTGAAATTTCTTTTGCCCTCGAGTCACTTTTTACAAGAGTTATTTTTATATTATTTGTGAGAAAATCACTTGAAGTTAGTTTTGACAAAAATTATAGCTGTTATAGTGTGCATGTTTCAATTTTAGAAGTTGATAGCATCCGTCAAAATTAAACAGAAATTTTATTGAAATGAATGGGAATATTTCCTTAATATAATACACTTCTCTCTGTCTTTTTTACGATTCAAACATAATTTGAAAAATAATTAATAATAAATTCCCTATCTCGTTTTATATAAGTTGAAGATAAAAAATAAGCGATCCAATGAAATTTCAATAACAAATGTTCAATTTAGTTTTTGATGGCTTAACTCGTGTTATATTGATTTTTACGGATTTTCTGCAATAATCAAGTGACATAAGATTTTGATATGCTTTTCATCGTTTATTTTATTTTAAGGTTCGGTTTCTTAGTCACAGTTTAACTTTAATCTTGACTTTATTCCCATATGAACAATTGTTTTTATAATTGTTACTATGGGAATAAACAGGTTAGACAGCAACTGAGAAACCGGGTCTAAGTGTTTCTTTTATTAAAAAATTGAAACCGCAATTAATTTGGCCTTATATGTTACAAATTTCTTACTACAAAAAATTTTTTAATTTTAAATATGGAAAAGATTTTATTTAATTCCCATTCACCTCTACGCACTTTTCCACTTTGCATTTAAATTCTCTGCACACGTTACTTAACGATACAGAACAAGTCTCGTAAAACTTTTCGATTGCGTTTTTTAACGTGTTAATTGTAACATGGATGCCAGGATATTTTACATTAAGGCCTTGTTTATTCACTTTCAAGTAACTTTAACCTTCAGTTTATTCCCGTAGTAATAATTATTTGTACAATTGTTACTATGGCAATAAATCGGAAGATAAAATTAATAGGAAGTGAATAAACCGGTCCTTAATGTATCAATGATTATTTGGCAAGTAGTTTCTTCGATTCAGTAACGTTTCATTAAATAAATCCGCTGCTGCAATTTGACCATAGCTTTAACTAAGGATATTAATTATTAAAAAGTATTTAAGGAATGAGTTTCATTAATCACTTTGACAATACCGGCTAATGCGATAATTCTGATTGTAATTAGAACTTAGACAATTTTTACAAAAAGTATCTATTTTTTTGTTCGAAAACGTTCTTGTTTCATGAGTGTGGATGCATTCTAAGTAAACATGTTTTTTTTTTTTTTATTTAAAGCCATAAACGAGATATTTCGAGAATGTTTCCATCATTTTTATAGGTCTTAATGCAAGCAAAAACTTTTCTAAAGAATAACTCTTTTCCTAAAACGTAAAATAAAAGAGTTTTTCCTTTATTGTAGAAAATCCGTGGACACAGTGTATAGTAGACAAAATTAGAATCAGCGCAGGGGATGGCAGCGGCATCTATAAGAATGGACTATATATGTATTATAACCTTTACTGAGAGAGTTTTTGAGGATAATACCATTAGAAAAAGTTTGAAAAGATCATATAACATCACTAACAAAAGCTTTCCGAAAAAAATTCTTTGCCAGTAATTTAATACTAAATTATATCATCCAGTTGCCATTGCAAACAAATATTTAATATTAGGTGCGTTCGTTTTACATTCGATTCAGATAGGTAAATATCACAAGCGAGATGAGATTTGTTAAGTTAAAACATTCATTAAAAAAAAAAAACAAGTTGTTTCCACTCACAGCGCGTTAATGACGGTGCGGAAAGAATTGAAATTCTCTCAAAAATTCAACAGCGAATCAATAAGAAACGCATGTTTTCAAGATTACTGAGTGACGTTGAATACCTTTGAGTTTTGAAGTAATCTACATTTTTATTTATCGTGCCATGTTTGTCATGTGACTATTATCGTAGTTTTATGACGTACAAGATATCCGGAAAATGTATACCCTGTGTCCACGGACTTTCTGCAATAGAGGAATAACTTTATTTTACGTTTTAGGGAAAAAGTTGGTCTTCAGAAAAGTTTTTGCTTGCATTAAAACAAACAAAAATGATAGAAAAATTCTCGAAATGCCTCCTTTATGGCTTTAAATAAAAAAAAAACATGTTTACTTATAATGCGTTCACACTATGAAACAAGAACGTTTTCGGACAAAATGTTTCACTTTACTGTGAAACATTTTAAGTGAAAACGTTTTGACTGCAACTGTTTCAGCGTGCTTTTTGTTTTGATGTATCAGTGCGTGCCCAGTGCTAATTAAAGCATTGGAAAAACGCTCTCTAACAAAATTAGTCAAAAATGTTTTGTCTGAGAAAGTTTTTGTTGCATCAGTGTGAACGCAGCTTTAGTATCTCACCGTCCAGCACACGTTGCATAATGTAAAGCAAAAATTGCATAGCATTGAAGACAACGGACCTCTAAGGTATCATTTAAATTATGTTTTCTATTGTTTAGAAATTAAGGAATAAGTACTATCTGAATAATTAGAATAAAATACTTCGATATTTAGATATTGGTCCAGAAAAATTTTCCGAAAACTTTGTTACATACGTTATTTCATCGGATAGCAGAAGATCTAGAAAATTTAGAAGTTCAAAACCGGAAAGAGCAAGAAGATAAATTAATGACTATACAAATTTAACTCGTTACACTCGTTAAGTGTGAAAAACATTAATTTTTGCTTGCTTTGATAAAATTAAAATAAATAATCTAGAAATTATTACAAAGTCAAAATAAAAACAACGTACTTATCGAAATTACATATCGTCGGTGAAAAGTACTTTATAATTCTGTTCTGAATCGATAAACCGTTTTTAGTATTGATGCTAAGAGAAAAAAATATTAGGTATACCCAACAATAGTATCTCCTGATGATGTACATTTAACAACCTAGCTTTATTTAAAATCGTGTCTATAATTCCTACTAACTCCGTTCGACGTCAATTTGCCACCGAGAAACTCTTATTTCCATTTCTTGCTAGACTCTGATCGTTAAACTGTAAATTTATATTTATCTTTAATTCTCCAATAGTGCCTGATGTTTGAGTGTTAATTTGACAATTACATTCCTAATGAACCTTAAAAATAGTATTTAAAGAGGTAGGCGTATCTTGCATGTGCAAATGCATGGCCCTTAATTCTTGTTTCTTATTTATTTTAGGATTTACGGTCGGGTAAGGTTGCAAGAATAAATATCTTTAAAAGATTCATACCGGATTCTGATTAGGAGAATTTCAATGCAATACTTTGATTTTGACTTTAAAAAAATAAAAAGACGTTTCTGAGTGGCTTTTCAAAATAAAAAACCAAAGGAGATAGGACAAAAATACTTAGCAAGAAAGAAAACAACGGAAGGAGAATGGTCTCACAAGAGTATAAAACAGAAAACTAAAGAATAGATGTTCTTGCAAGTAAAAAGAGGATTTTATAGACATTGAAGATCAAAACCGCGTTGATATATCTGAATATTTTAGTACAAGAATAACTTTGGAAGAAAAGAAGATGCTTGTTAATGAAACTGTTCACATAACATCGTACCCCTCGAGTTTATATAGAACTGATGATATCTCAAAGGTAAACTTTATTGTCAAAAAAAACGTGCAATGATTTAGAGCATGATTTTGCATAATGAAAGGTTACTGATTAAATTAAGAAAATTTTAGGACTTGCAATATATTTATATAATTTGCCACTTATGTGTTTACTTTGTTTCTTCTCACATCATATTGTAAAGTAATACTCTTAACATCTAACTCCGCTTTTAATTAATATTGAATTATTAATTAATGATAATATTTTATCATATTTTTGTCCAAACCTACTCTTATTTGACAACTAACATTGTGCAATGTGTTTTAAGTAAATAAACATTTTCTTAATCACTATTCTCGTTCTCCTACAAAGTTATCCATATTGGAGTTAGCAGGTTACTAGTTTCCACCGACGATATGCATTACTATTCTATCCAGATTCTAATTAATACACGTGCTTATTTAAGTTTTATTTCTTAATAATCTTTTTTAATTCAATGGTAGTTCTTTACTTATATTCTTGCCATTTTTTTTTGTAAAAACAATACTTATTTGTTTGAAATGTCCAATTTACAGTTTAACTTAGTTTGAAGAAATAAGTAACCCCTCGGATCAGACTTGAGAGTATCGTTAATAAATAACCGTTGGATGGTAAACAATTTTTCATATTCATTTACGGTATACCTGTAGGCATTCGAATATTGAAATTTTTTATTAAGAAAAATTATTGATGCCAAACTTTGTAAGTCCATCGTCCGTCCGCGATGTATTCCAGTTGTACTTTGTATGCCGTGCTCCGCTAAAAATAGGTCGCGTCTTAATTATTGCCGTTGCATAACTCGAATGAATCGCTGGATAATTTCCTTGGCATTGCATAAAATTCTATTTCAAGGATGAACGCGATAATTGAAGTGAAATTTAATTTGCACGTTCGCGATTTCGCAACCGAAAGCGTGGAGCAATCGGCGAATTCTCTGAATGAGGAATTACGACTCGATCGTTAAACATACGAGGAGAGTTCTAATAGAAACGAAAATTTATGTTGCATGCATATTTTTTATTAAAGAAGGAAAGCTCGTAATCAAACGAAGAAAGCTATTAAGCTTATTTTCTTTATAACTTAATATTGTTTAGATACTGGAGTTGGAACTTGATTTTGTTTCAGCATCTTTTTTAGGAATAATAAAGAAAAAATATGTTTCATAAGTTATTAGCATATTAATTGAAGTTAGTGGATGCAATTCTATTCAACAGAACACGTGATCGAATTAAATTTTGAGTTGCTTAAAAGTATCCTATCAAATTTTATCTGTGCTATACTGTTTGTCATTATCACTTAATTTTACGCTGCTTTGTTCTTATTTTAACAAGTATCCATTAATCGTGTGTATGTATTTGTGTTCATGCCGATATCGATTCTCATCAATATCTGGAGACTGCTGTTTATTCATGTATTCTCGAAAGTCAGGCAAATCTAATCCCTTATTCACCCCTCTCTTCACAATATCTTGACAACTAAATTTGGCAGTCCCCAAATGTTAACCAATTCAGAATCGATTGAAATTAACAGCTAATGAATACTTTACGTATTAAATTGCTTCATCCATATGCAAAAATTTTTGGAAATAAATTTTTGTTTGTATTTGAACCCTCTTTGTATTTAGAGAAAACTATTACAAAAGTTAAGTTTTGCATTCGATTTAAATTTTTGATGAGTAATATTGAGAGAGACAGGAAAACGACGAACAACTGCTAGGTCGAAATATGCATGCGAGATTAGGTGTGCATTTGCATAGTTGCATAAAGTGGCGGGTGAGAACCGGGCAGTAACGCAAAAAGACCGTCGTTCATTTAATGTCGTGTTAGCGAAGTGTTAGTAGTTGAGCCACTTACTGTAGATGAAGACAAGTACATTAGTAGACACAGACAGAAGCCACACTGGACGCACTGGCGTTGTTATGCACTGAAATTGCTAGAGAGAGCACTAGCACTAGAACTGAACCCTGCAATGCGAAATCATTCCAGCCAAGTGTAGGTCTAACTTTGGTTTTAATTATAACAATAGAAAATAAAGGTACAATTCAATACATCATGCTGATAAATTAACGGTAATATATAATATATAATGTAGACTCAACTAAAACATAATCACTCAACATTGATGGCCTAGAGAAGACATAACTAAACAACAGAGGATGTCTACGCGCGTACGCCACGAAACACAATTTACAAAACCTAAAGAACCAAAACATTACAATCCAAACATAACACTTATGGTTACCGAAACATCCTCGTCATTCGTCATTTTGCAATTTACAATCGCGGCACGGGCCGCCGTTAACTAGTAAAAATATGTCACAGTTCTTTTTTGCACAAGCATCAGCTATATCCTGAGAAGGGGGCACGAGCGCACGACACTCTGGTTTAGACGGGTCGAGTTTTTTTTGGCGGCGGAGAGGACGCGAGGACCCTTCATTTTTTAATAAGGCCTGGACACGTCTTTCGCGCGCTTTAACTGAACCTTCAATCTCTTTGTGCCAATCTGGAATCCGTTCATGGCCGAGATGGCGGCCTGCGCCGAGTTCGGATTGTCGAACGACACGAAACCGAAACACTTCGACAAGTTCGTCTGTTTGTCTATGAACACCTTCGCCGAAATCACTTGCCCGAACGGCAGGAATGTGGACGCCAGGTCCGTATCGGTAAATTCCTGAGGCAGGTGGTATATGAACAGGTTGCAACCTTCTGGACCTGTAACAAAAAGAAATTACTGTTAAATATTCCATTTCACTTAAAAATTGCATAGCAAATAAATTAGCATCCATTTCGGAATTCTCTTGGACATCTGAAAAAAAATTTGAAAAAAATTATTAAACAGAAATGATTAAATTTGAGCAGGATTAATCTTAAAAAAAATACGAATTTCTACACTAATAAACGCAAAAATTTGTGTTTATGGTTTATTAGAACTTTCTTCTCTTTCTCTTGAATACTAAACTTTAGAGATCGGAATAACATATTTCAACGTCATCAGGTGAGTGACGCACTCTCTCTATGTTGTCATGACGCAATATGAAGATCAAATTTGGAAATTAGGGCACTCCTAAGATTATTTAGGTTAAATTAAATTAAAAATAATGTTAACGTGTACTTCGTAAACACCAACTCATTTTAATTGATATCTAATATTAATTGAAGAGAAACGAATTGATATCAATCGTCGCAATTCACCAATGACGCTTCAGTATGCCAATCAATTGAAGAGAATATGGTTTTTAGGAAATCAATTGTTATGCTGGTTCATTCGTAACAAGCATCACAATTGATATGAGACATTTACAGAATACACCTCATTGTCTCTTTTCTTTAAACAGATCACTCGTTTTCATACTGATAACGTCAACATATCTGATTTTGACCTTTACTAATCATCAAAGCAAATGAAGTAGTTTTAAAGAAAGCAGATGTGCTGGGGTCGTTGGAGAGTTAAATAAACGGTTAAATAAAGAAATAGAAGAAGATTTGTGGAAGAATAAGATATTTATCAAAATCTAATGCCACGAGTTAAATAACAACTAGTTATTAAAGTTACCTTCTGTCACTCTTATAATGTGAATCACATTTTAAAAGATTTTTTTTATTCGCTTTAATGCAATACCGAATGTCCCACGCCATATGCTGACCCATCTAGAATTTTTATTTTTTAATCAATTTCAATGAAATTTAGAAAATAAAAATCTAGCAAACAAATGCATTTTCCGACATACTACTAAGCACCTTAGGTCAGAGAGGGCGTAAAACCTCAATAAATAATGATGATGACTTTCAAAGAAAATATGAAATAATTTGGTATCGACGTATTCAGTAATAAATTTTCTGATTTAGGCTAAAAGGCACATTAAAAAACTGAGTTACGACCTTATGAAAATTTGAAATGCCGCAAAAATGTTAAAAATCAAAATATAATCAAAATAGTGATTTTCTCGAATTGCTTGATCGTATTAGAAGGAAAATTCACAATTCATAGCTTTCTAGATAGAAAAACAAAAAAGTTTTTTTTTCGTTGTCTTGGAAACCAAAATGACCAAATAATACATGTTCGGATTCGTAAAGATTTGCAGATTCCAAATTTGTAAAAATATGTAGGGTGTTCTACTTAAAATAAGAAAGTTGACATCAGAAACCGAGTTCTACGGTGCACAATTTTTTGCTTAATAAATAAAAAATAAAAATTCTAGAAATGTGAGCATATGCCGTGGGACACCCGGTATAAAAAAGTTTTAAATAAAATAATTAAAAAAAAATATATTACGAAATAAATTTGGAAATTGAAAAACAAGGGATTCGAGAGTAGTTGCGTGGAATGTGGGGAGTCTGAATGAGAAAGAGGAAGAATCAAGATAACAGTTTAAAGCTATAAATTAGCTGACACAGAGAAAAAGATAATAAGGATTAAAAGTATAAAACTAGGAACTGATAAATCGTGATCCTCTGTTGAGTTAAACCATAAGAAAGAGAAAGAGAGAGAGAGTGCAAGCAGAGGTAGGATGTATTGTACGAAAAAAAAATTGTATAATTTCTAATGAATTGCAATAATATTTCCAAAATAATTTTACTCTGAATTTAATGTAGAAAGAAAGAGGAAAATCAGTGTGCTGATTTTACCGAAGACAACAAACTGAAATTTTCTGGACAACGATAAACAACTCGGTTGAAAACGAGGAAAAACAATTATCATGGGTGACTTAAATGGTTGAGTTGGAAGGAGATATCGGCAGCCAGGATTAGTAATAGGAACGCAGGAAGATTGTACCACAAATAATAATGTAACGAGAATAATAGATTAATAGTAGTAAACACCTTCGAACACAGAAATATTTTCAATAATCTGTGTATTCGCTGCGTGCCTTCTTTTATGATAGGGTTGTTACTTAAGAATCATTTGCGATATATGAGGAATGTTCTAGTAAAACAGGACATGTCCATTTTGTATGAAAAATTAGACTTTAGTAGTCAAAAATTTAAATGAAATATGTATGTTTAAAATAAATAGATGTTCTATAGAACACTTCTCATTTGTTCAATAGATAATTTAGGAAAAATTTGTGAGACGTGAGAGTAAAATCTCTTTTGCATGAATAGCACATATCAATAAGTTTCAGAAAAACGCACTGGATTTTTTGGCGCGTTAGTGTGTATGGCTTCATACGTTCCCATTCTCATAAGCACACGTGCAAAATAAAAAACGCGCGTAAAATGCCTTCATGTGAAAGGAGTCTAAAACAAAGAGTATAAATTAGTAGCGATTGCTTTTCAATAAAGGCCAAAACATATACAGAAAGCCAGCTACAATTATTGTAAGAAAAACATATCGGAAAGTAAAAGTAATCAAAAGAACTTACTAAAGGAACAATTAGGTCAAATAGACTAAGCAAGAGATATTGCAGTATAGCGACAGTTTATGAAGATATGACAAATGGAGAAAATTCAGAGAATATTGAATATTTTAAAAGAACAATTATGTTTAGATGCAGTACAGCAGACGTGTCGAGTTACAAAGGTAAGTAAATATAAAAAGGAAAACATACTGGTGGAACGCGGAAATCAAAAATAAATTAAAACTGAAGCAGAAAACGTCAGTGAATATAAGAGTCAGAATTAAAATTAAAAATTGTATTAATATTTTATCATACGCAAATACTACAAAATTAATGTTTCGTAGAGTTGACAGAAAAGTGACACATTGTTTAATCAGTAATCGTAAAGAAAAGTGAGACTTTTCTCGTTAGCAACATTTTTTTTCACGATTTCAGTTAGCAACACTTTTTTTCTTTCTTTTATTTATTAGCGTAAATTGTAAATGTACAATTTGTTAAATTATTAAATACTACACCAGTAGATGAGGAAACTGACCGCAACGCAGATACTGACAAATTAGAATTTATTACTTCACTTGCTGTTACTGTTGATGTTGACGTTTCAGAGGTCGAAGATTCCTTTTCAGTCGAATTATACAAAAATTTCTTTGAAATTTTTACTTTATTTTCGATACTATCTTCGACATTGGCTTCTGCAACAGCACTACTATGCCAGCCGCCGTGTTCAAAACTTGGATGTTAGCTTCACTGTCGGCCAAAAAGATCGCTGATGTCCTTCGGAAACAATGGCTTGTGAAGCTGTTAGGCTCCGGTAGCCCTAAGTACGCAGCAATTTTCTTTGATAAATTGTAGATGGTGTTTATACCAGTTAAAGGTAATTGCTTTGTGCACTTGCTCTATCTATAAAATATAAATAGTTTGCGATGGTCCACATTTTTTGGTCTCAAATTCAAACTTTTCGCAAAGCTCAATTCCGTTTACTCCATCTTCCGATGTAACTGTAAAGTCTCGTTTTTTCTTTGTTTTCGTATCATGTAATGTTATGACCAAAATATGGCCGCAATTTTCTACATCATCCACTTTTAGTAAACGTAATTCTTCCGCCCGACATGCTCCATGCAAAGCAATTACCAACACTACCTTCATAAGCAGAAAACTGTCACCAGGAGCTTTTCTAAAAACTCATTCATATTAACCATCGATTCTTTTGCTACATAACTGTCATTTTGACGTTTGAGGTAAGCCAGCAATTTTTTTATATGCAGAAATATCCACACTTTCATTTATTTGTGATACTTCTCAGCATCGAGTACATTGACCATAGTGTTGTTTAATTTATATTTGCAATTCTCTTATAACACTCGGCTATAACGGTCTATTTCACTTGGTTCCCTGAAAGCTATTATAAGCGGAATCCACTGTATACATAAATCGATTTTTTTTAGACCAATCAGTGACTTTGTTAGTTTACTTCTTGTCTGCATATTTAAACTAATTCGTCATTTTCTATTAAATATCTAGAAGAAAATGAACTGTCAAATAAACTTAATTAGTTACGTTGGCAAGCGATAAAAAGATTCAAGTGCCAATCATTTTTCAAAATCACTCGCGCCTGTGTGGTTTTAATCCTCAACAGATTGAAGGCACAGTAAAAACAAAATTGCTTTTTTCGTAAAGAAACAAAACAAATATGAAAGAAAGTCATTATTTTCATGGAAAAAAATTAAATTTCATAAATTCGCTACCGTCGCACTCAGCATAACGGCTTTCATTTGGATCGGACACAGTGGTCATAAACTTAATTAATTATTCTTATTTATCTATTTTAAACGGTTCTTTTCTCCGTTTCTTTCGCCCCTGAAAATAAAACAATGCTTTACAAGAGAGGAGAAGGTCGTGATTTATACGCGGGCGCGCTCACGTTTTATTTAGTCCTCGGCCGCGGTAATTATAATTAATGACGCGAAAAAAAGTTTTTAATATTCGCAATTTATATTTCGACGTCAGGTCTGAGTGCCACTTGTCACGAGCAGCACGCTGAAAAATGATAGTTTCGAATTACATAAATTCGTTTGCGCACTCTAATTTCCTCCTTAGGGCTTCCATACACGCGCCGCTTTGTTTCTTCTACTGTTCAAAGCTGCATACATACGTCTTTCTGCGTATTCTTTCTACGAACTGCGAAGTAGAATATAATTAGAAATTTATGGACATTTTAAGGCGAAATCAATAACCAAGTTGACAAGTATGACCTGCCTCTTTTTGTTTGTTGGCAAGTGTATTGGATCGATGATTACATCTGACATGTAGCACGATTATTACTATAATTGTTATCATCAAGCAAGAGAGCTTACCAGGCATTTCATTTAAATTATTTCAGAACATACAATGATATATTAAACAATAAACGTACATAATATGAATTTATATCGAATTATCATTACAGAACAAAATTAAGTTGGCTGAAACTAGAGGGAGCTTAAGACTGGAGATTTGTCGTCGTGGGCAAAACGGAGGTGGACAAGGACTTGTCCGTGTATTGGATGCAGAAGAGGCAATCCTCGACGTGGTAACTGAAAATCTTTCGGCAAGCACTCGGGAAATCATATGTCATTTGTCTATATCAAAGCATTGTGTGGTATATATTACGAGAAGTACAGTTGTACCTTTACCATGTGCAGAGAGTGCAACCAATGATTGCAATCCTCTTCGACAGACATTTTGTAATTGGTTGTTGGAACGCCATTAAGAAAACTCAGCTCTTCTAACGAATGTGTTAAGCACTGATGAGGCTACCTTTATGCGGAACGGCATATTAAATTTCCGAAATACACATGTGTGGGCAATGGAAAACCCACACGTTACACGTACTAATTTCCAACAACGGTTTTCCATAAATTTATAGGTTGTTAATAACATGCTCATTGGACCATACAAATGACCAGCTCGTTTATCTGGGGCAGAATATCTTCAATTTTTGCAGAATGTTCTTCCAGAACTTTTAGAAGATATACCGTTAGACATCTGGCAAAACATGTTACTATTGGATGGTGCTCCATCTCATTACAGCCGTGTTGTACGAGAACATTTACATGCTGTGTTTTCGGATCGTTGGATTGGTCGCGGAAGTGCTACGCCATGGCCTCTTCGTAGTCCTGATTTAAATCCTTTAGACCTTTTTTTATGGGTGTCCCTAAAGTAGTGTGTTTATGCAACAGAAATAAATACTATTGAGGATTTACGTCAGCGAATTCGTGATTGTGCTACAGAATTACGGAATAATTTTCCCCGAATAACTGAAAACTGGCTACATCGAGCAGAATTATGTTACATAAACGGTGGGCAACATCTTTTGTAATACTCGAAGGCACGTAAAACAGCTGATACCTAAATGCGTTTTTATCATTTAAGAAATAATAACAATAAAATCCATTCATTTCGTATTTTTTCAACGGTTACACATTGCCGACCTTGACCTTTATTGCATCGATCCAGCCGATTACTTGGATTAATGCACTCGAATCTTATTGTCATATGAACGGTCCGAAGACCGTAAAATGAATCAGAGGTTTTAAAACAGTGGAACTTTTTGATATTACGCAGGTCAGTTTCTCAATTTTTAGCTAGATTTTGGAGATTTGCAGAATCCATTTTATGCTACAATATTAATAAATGTCAGTAGTGTTATAACACCCTGTATATGAATCGAAACAAAAATAATTTTATTTCATATTTTATTTAATATTGATTGTATTTTATTCGCTATTTCTGGAGTAACAATTACAACTGATGAAAGCTTATCTATTCTCGTAGAATACATTTAATTCACATGCGTACTTATTCCAGATATAACGTTTCACAATATTATTTAGTTAAATTATATAACAAGTTTCTCTTCACAAAACCTACTACGTGATTGTTTCTTTATAACTCTTTTTGAAAAACATAAACAAATAGTCAAGATTACAAGATAAGAGATTAAAATTCATATACACACGTGTGTACTAGGCCTTAGAAGTACTGAAATTATAAAACGCGAAACGCGTTGTAAAAGAAATCGAATAATAACGTGAACGTTGCGTTGTTCGTAGGCACACTGTTTGTTCCGATTCATAAGTAAACAATCGAATGTTTTCCTTTCCCATTTTGATAATCGTTACAATGTAGACTCCGTGAAAACATGTACGAACTCAATATGATGTTTGTTTATTGGAGTTGATTTATTAAATTTTGATTAGCCTGAGTTTAGCTGGTGTACCAAAAGATTATTTTTACTGGTTTTATCACAAAAGAGGAAACTGGATATGAATTTTTGAACAATTTTTAGAGATATTGAATTTTAAATTTGATAAACGACTCTGAATTTTGCGACACGTGTAAGTAAACTGTTATGTCATTACGTGCGTACGTGGATCTAAGCCAAAACTCACAGTGAACGAGGTGTAAATGTTCTAGTGTCAGCGATCGGATAATTTCCTTTGTTATTTCAAAGAGAGCAAAAGAGAAAAATAGAAAAAGAGAAATAGAAAACGAAAAAAAGAGCGATTTTCAATATTACTTCGTGATATATTATCAGGAACCATACAAACATAGCTGTAAAAGAAAAATGAAGTTTCAGTATGGTGAAGAAAAAATCTTAACGTTTCAAAAATGGAAGAAAAGCAAAGCATTCCGATAACAGTTACGAGAAAATATAAATAATTTTGTTCATTATGAGAGTGTCGAAGAATAATATGTTATCGAAGTATGTCAAGCATTTGTCGACATAGTAACAAAACATATGAACAAGTAAATAATTTGTGAAAAAATGTTCATCTAAAATGAGTCAATCAAACGAGAATAATGAAGAAATTTTACAATTGGTATCAGAAGCAGAGTCAGGTTTATTATCTAAAAAGTCCAAAGCAAAGTACGAGAAAACTTATCAACAGTTCTGTGGCTGGAGAAATAAAAAAATGTGCAAGGGGCAAATGAAGATATTCTAATTGCGTACTTTTTTCAAAAGGTTCGTTTATTTATAAGATTTATTTGCACTGATTTTTAAATATTCTTAGGTGGATAATCTTAAAGCTTCAACACCTGTGGTCAGTGTACTCGATGCTAAGAAGTGCTTTACAAATAAAAGAAAATGTGGATATTTTGCATATAAAAAATTGCTGGCTTACTCGAAACGTCAAAATGACAGTTATGTGGCAAAAAAATGAGAATTCTATCGATAGATAATGTGAAGGAGTTTTTAGAAAAAGCTCCTTTCTGACGATTTTCTGCTTATGAAGGTAATGTTGGTAATTGCTTTACATGGAGCACGTCGGGTGGAAAAATTACGTTTACTAAAAGTGATGTAAAAGATTGCGGCCATATTTTGGTCATAACATTACATGACACGAAAACAAAGAAAAAACGAGTCTTTACAGTTACATCGGAAGATGGAGTAAACGGAATTGAGCTTTACAAAAAGCATTTGAATTTGAGACCCTAAAAATGTGGACCACCGCAGACTATTTATATTTTATAGACAGGGCAAGTGCACAAAACAACCAATTGGTATAAACACCTTCTACAATTTACCAAAGAAAATTGCATGCTTATGGCTACCGAAGCCGAACAGCTTAATAGGCCATTGTTTCTGAAGGACATTAGCGACCTTTTTGGCCGACAGAGTTTTGAACACGGCGGCTGACGTAGTAGTGCTGTTGCAGAAGCCTGGGTTTCGAAAATAAAGTAAAAATTTCAAAGAGTTCGACTGAAAAGCAATCTTCGACCTCTGAAACGTCAACATCAACAGTAGTAGCAAGTGAAGTAATAAATTCTAATTTGTCAGTGTCTGCGTTGCGGTCAGTTTCCTCATCTTCTGGTGTAATATTTAATAATTTAACAAATTGTTCATTTACAATTTACGCTAATAAATAAAATGAATGAAAAAAAGTGTTGCTAACTGAAATCGTGAAGAAAAGTGTTGCTAACGAGAGAAGTCCCACTTTTCTTCGCGATTTTTGATTAAACAATGTGTCACTTTTCTGTCAACTACACGAAAAACAATATTTTCACATTTTTGTCCCCCGGCTTATTTCTAATTTATGTTTGACTAAAGCAAATTCTTCGCATTTCATAGTCTGGGAGGATGTTGCAACAGTGTAGATGTGTATCCAAGGTAACTTAAAAATTTGAACTCTTCCACTTCTCACTGAAAATGAGGTTGCCCAGAAACGATGCCTACATACATTTTCCTGAATATTAGGATTTATTAAATTTGCCATATTAAAAAAACTGGAATAAAAACGGGAAATGTCAAAAAAAATTGGCACTTTTTTTCAGTTTTTTCATAATGCGAACGTGATTTTTTTAGAGATAAGTTAGAATTTTTTGACGGTATGTCAACTTATAAATAAATAGGTGATATTTTTTCGTAAGGTGTGTATTTGTCAAGTAGACAATTCATTGACAAATACAACCAAATTTACAATTGGAAAAATTTCATTTCTAGTTTTTTTTAATTTCAGCTGTATTTCTGGATATAGTTTTTAACAGAGAATTGCGCGGTGTGAATATTTGTCGGGCGTTATGATACAGCCCGTATATGCAAAACTGTCAACTTAACACTGACAACTGCAAACTTGACATCAATTCTTTCTGGGCGTACAGGCAGGGAATTTAATGCAAGAATGCGCAAGAAACGCGTTTACTGAAGAAGCAAAAACGTTTTCGGACAAAACATTTCACTGTATTGTGAAACATTTTGAGTAAAAACGTTTTAACTGCAACTACTTTAGCGTGCTTTTTGTTTTGATGTATCAGTGTGTCCCTGATTCTATTTAAAGCATTGAAAAAACGCTCTCTAACAAAATTAGTCAAACATGTTTTGTTTTTGCTTCATCAGTGTGAACGCAGCCTAAGTGGCGAATTCAATAATGTTACTTAAATTTAACCAGCCGAGATAATTATTGCTATAGTTTTATCATATATATCGACGGAGTTAATCATTCGTAAAACTTAATCAACGTTGGTGAATTCGACCCATAATGAAACATATAGTATGTCTTTAAGACGGCAATTCCACAGGAATAAAAAAACAATACAATTAATTTTACTTATTAGTCATTACATAAACAAGCAAAACTGTAATTGGGGCATTTAGAATGAAATGATTAACATCATGCCGATTGGATACCTTGCTACTATGTCTTGTTTTTGATTATTCATTTGTACACGTAATAGAGCATATTGTTTTTAATTTTCATGAATAGGAAACAGTTTTGATATACGTCGCTTTCATAACCAGTTGTCTCCGAAAAGGATTACTAATACAATAATACAGAAAAATCAAGAAGAAGAACAAATTATCATCAGTTTCAAAACTACATTTTGCAAGGTGTTAGGTGACCGTAAACGCCTTAATAAGTAATTAAATATTTTTTAAAGATATTCCAACTACCTTAAATTACTTAATTAAATCAATTAAAAATAATTAAGTTAATAAAGTAAATAGATTCAGGCTCGGATTTAATTAGCAGTTTAAAACATACAAGATCGTTTAGAGCTAACGCATAGCCTCAGGAGAGTCAAAACCAATGTGACTCAGCTTTTCCTATGTAAATTAAAAACAAAAACTCAAGTGAAACTTCTTGTATTTGCAGGACGTAGGGACGTATTTCATGAATTCGAAGTTCAGAGACATAATTTTGCAGATGCCCATAAAAAATTCAATGAGGATTTCGTTCGGAATATCGGCCAGCTGTCATAAAACACATTCGCCTTGTTTGCATAACATGGTTTTTCCATTCCGGTATCGACTTTCACGTCCAAACGACAAACTCTGCCAGCAACAGGAGCAATATACAAAGGGCACACAGAATTGGATGATAATCTCAAGGGCAAAGAGGGACAAAGTTACGAGAGCGGACCCAACCTCGTCGTAAAGACACTCCAATTATAATGGAGGATGTGTAGGGAAACAGGGAGCACAGGGAGGCCATAAAAACAGAATCCGTCATGGAATGGAAACTAAACTATGCGAATTATTTTTTCGCACACAGAAACCGATGGTTATTTTGGTTTCGCAACCTTTCGACCGGATGATGAAAATAGAGCCGCCTGTTTTCTGCATTCTTTTGTCGACAGCGTTAGGTGTGTTAACAACGGAAACGGGTCACGGGGGCAACTATTTTCAAAGTAATTATCGGCGTACGTCACCGAAGCCACTTTACAAAGTACGCAACAGCTCGTTTCGCTTTTTTCCGATGGCTTAAAAACGTGCACACGCGATTTTTTTCCTTGATTTTAATACCGCGCGCAGTCGAGAAAATTGCGCTCATTAGGATTTGTAATTAGTACTAAGTGTTTACTGCTTGCGTGTGTCGTCTATATTGATTTCGTCGACATGGACATAAAACTTTGTGTTTTATTCGTTGTTGCAAGAAGAATGATCAAAACGTTAATTAAGAAAGTGATTAAGCATATATTTATTATGGAAAATTCTGGAAAAGTTTTTCATTTAGAAACTGCAGAAAACAAATAAAACCACCAAATTGTGTTATTATATTACTTTAAAATGAAATTTCCTATTGAAAAAGGTTTTATTAATAATCGTATAACTTTCGTCATTCCTGATGATTTTATTATCAATACCATGGTTGAATTGTATTAATTGAACTATAAAAGATTTAATCGTCGACCACTTTAATAGCTTTCCCATTTTTATTTCTGCGTCGAATAATATAGAGTATCAACATAATAACAGTCTACATTCATACAGTTATGGTTATTCGAGGAAATATAAGAAATTTAAGCATAAAAAAAGTTTTGGTTATGTTAAGTCGAACGTCCGACTATTCTACTAAAACGATAGAAGATAAAAAATCCCGCTCTAAAAATGGTTATCTTCCAAGGGAATCTAGAAATTGTAAGTGTAAGATCATGACTGAAAAGAGGGAATTAGACCAATAAGTATCGTTGCATTTTTTTATAAATATTTGAATACACATCACAACTTTATATTCTTTGGAATGAGGCACATGGCTCTCTAAAAAAAAATAAAGCAAATTGAGTACACAAATTCTATTTTAGAATTCTAAGAAACTAACAAGGTCACTTGAGGAAACAAAACTAGAAAAATATATAAAACTGAACAGTCTCACAATTCAGTTCGAAATCTAAGAGTCAAAGAAAATTCAAAGAAATATTCCAGATGAAAAATTCAATCTCGCAAAATATTGGGTTCGTTAATCTCTATGGTACATAATGAATTATTACATCAAAAAACAATTCAGTTGTACTGACCACAGAGCATCTAGCAAGAGAGAAAAAAATACAATCTTTGCGAAATCAAGCAACGGCATACAATCATATAAACAAATGAAGAAACTCTGAAATACAATTGCTCTGTTATAACTAAATACTCCAACAAATAGATTCGAATACATAGGCGCTTCGATGCGGGCACGGCAGCTATCAAACTACGTAGCTGCAAGATTACTTCTTCGATATAGCCACAATATTTTGATCAAATTTGTCACATTTTGTTTTATTTGGTATATTATGGAAAAAAAACGAAAACATTCGATTAGATAAAACACGTTATACCTATATATCATATAGACGTAAACGGCACTGAATATTTGGCCAGTCGACCGATTGAGGTTTACAGTACATCGGTGCGAGCACTGAGTAATATACAACTGGGCGGGCAAACGAACCTTTTATTTGGAGACTTTAGTTATAATAAAGACGAATAAATAACAGTGTAAGGTACTTAGTAACGATTTTAGATGGAAATCTAAACTGGAACGCATTCATTTTTATTCTCTGCTAAATGTCGCGGCTTTCGAAATCCACACACCGTACAAGCAAGAAACTTATGAATTTTTTCTAGATAATAAATTCTTTTATTTTAAGTACAATTCGGCACTGATACATTTATGTTGGATTATGTTTGCATTGTATTCGTGTTCACCTTTTTGCATATGTAACTTCTAAAATATCGTACTAATACAGCATTTGATAGATACTTTCGTTTTTATTTATAAACAGAAGATATATGTTTTGATTAATTTTCATATTTCTAAATACCTAGGTGTTTTCAAAAAATTAATTTATATTAATCTTCTTCTCCTATGTTGCATTTGTAGATGCCATTCAGATCCTCTTCATTTAATTTTCTTCCAAGTCCTATATTTTGTTTTTTTAAATCTTCTCTTTTGCCTTGTTTTCCTTTATATTAATTTTTTTATTTCTCTCGATCTCTGGTTCTTATGTTTATTGTCATTTCTCTACCTTTTTCAATACTGAGTCTTGCCTTATCATCTTTTACCTATCTCCATTCGTCGTTTTCATAAATGTTTTAATTCTATGTTTTATATTTTCTTTTGTTGGTATTCTAATTACTCAATATAAACCGTCGGTAGTGTAATTTTTTTTATCATCTTTTAAGTTAGTGCTGGTCAACTCATTCTACGTGTAAGGTTATTATTTCTTCTTTTCATTATTCAAATTTAGGCTCTGAAGCATCCACCTAATATTTGCTGTCCTTTTACGCATGTGGTTTCTTGTTTGTAATGGCGGAACTTGAAGTATATTTTTTTTACTAACTCGGAAATATTGTCTTTTCCGTTCACTGAACAAGTTTGGATTTTAACCAATACAATGTTTGGTTTAGTTTGAGTTCCAAAATTCAAGAATAATAATATCGTTTTCTGTCGAGAAAGAATTTTCAAATGGAATTTGAAAGCTTTAAGCTAAATAGCACACAAAATTGCAAGTATACATACAGATGCGACGATTGGATTTGATTCAGTTGATCAATTTGTTTACAAAACTACGTAATAATATTTTTCTGTAATTACTTTAGTGGAATATTTTGAAATTTTTTTCTCGCCTTTGTGTGCATTGTGAAAGTTGGGATCTTAATTTAGTAAAACTCAAAGAGTTTTTCTTAGTAGATGCAAAACTTTAAAACATTAAAATCTTAGAATGTAATCATGTATAGTATAATAAATACGTAAAAGAGCAATTGTCATGGATAGGCAATAAAATACTCGTGAAGTCGGTAGAGTGATTTAAAATTTACAAAAAGTTGTAAAGTGCAGTATTTAAATCCGATGGTTTTATGCGATTTAAGGACGAGTCATTTCTTCGTTGTTATTTTGCGTTTAGTTATGTACATATTTTTCAGGCCTGCTTTGAATAAAACTAAGCATTTGAAGGCTTTTACGTGCTATTATACATGTATGTACAGTTGATTACAAAAAACAAGTACATAAAAAAGAAGAGTGCAAAAACTGTTTTTTGACAATATGAATAGGGAGTATGAAATTATTTTTCTTATTGCATAAATCAATCATACAAGTTACTACATGTTTAATAATATTAGTTTCAGATTTTTTATTACTGCAGGTTAAAATTTTTACTCTTCCATATAATTTACTCTAATTTAAGCGTCGAGTATTTTCACACGTTTTAAATGACGTCACATGACATGATCAGAAAGTGCATGTCGAGCAGGATTATTTGTTAGTACTAGTTTAATGGAATTGACTAGAAAGTTCGTGTCAATGTGCACAAAAAATACTGTAACCGCCCCGAATAAACTCTTTTTTAATATACCGAGAACTGCCTATGTCACACGAATGTGTTGCAAAGTATTTGTCACAAACCAACGCATATCAACTGACGTCACAAACAATAGTATTGCGTTTCGTATTTACGTCTCGATTATTCAAAAATTTTAATGGAAAAATCCTTCATTAAAAAAGATAATAAATTATATGAAATAAATTAATTAATTAATTACCCGATATCTACCCATACTTACATGTTATTTTGTAAAACTGTGAGCAAAATGCTCATAGCGCGACTACTCTGGGCTTAAGAAAGTACAAATAACAAATACGTATTGATTACAATAAAGAAGTTGTTACAAAAAACGAAATTTAATAATTTTAGTTTTTTTTATATAATTCCTGAACCACACGAATTTTTTTAAATTTCAAAATAGTTTATAATTACTCTAAGGCCCGATGTTTTCATCTCCTGTTAACTTTATCTGACGGTTTATTCCCATAGTAATAATTGTGATCACAATCATTAATATGGAAATTAATCGTCAGATAAACTTAATTGGAGATGAAAAGACCGGGCTTAAAACTTAGGAATAATTCATCCCATTTAACCGAATTATAATATTAATATAATTATAAGTGAGACCCCCATGCTGGAAAAGTAATCTGGGACATTTTGTATGTGATGCTAGGAACACATAAAAAATGCAATAAAAGTTTCAAAAGACAGGTTTTGTCAAACATTTACCGAATAAGGTAGAAATACTAAAAATTGTGAAAATGCTATGTTGACAACAGTGCAAAATCTTCATATTTCTATTTGATAAATTTCTCGAAACAATACCTTCAAAAAATCAACTGTATATAGGGTGAGCTTTTTAACTTGAAACAGCGAAATATTTCGAGAATTACGCATCGCATGAAAAAAGTGTTCGTAGTAAACCCTCAGTATTTTCCAGAGGCAAACCAATCCCATAAAAATTAACCTCTTCGGATTCCCAGGGGTGGTGGGGAAATTTTAAAATTTCAAATAGGAACCCATATTTTTTATTGCGATTCGTAATTTACAACAAAAAGTAAATACATTTCCTTTGAAACATTTTTAGGATTCGTGATAAGTGGCGCTGTAATCGCAAGAAATGATCCCTGCAATTGCTTTGTTTGACAGTTGTCTCTGGCCTGTACTACCTTTGTTACTACTACGACCATTATTATTGAATACTATCTACTTTTTGTCCCCACTACACACTTCGTCTGGAGCAATCCTTCATCACTAGCATAATGGAGGCTTTATCCGAACAAGAGAAAGTTGAAATAGCTCTTACTTTTGGAGCAAGTGGCAAGAACATGGGTGATGCTGTGTTTACACTCCACGCTTTCCAGACAGGGAGTGTTGATGCCCTTTTTTTTTGTAAAACATTTCACTACTGACAGAAGTGTAAAGCCTAAAACAAAGAAGCGCTGAAGAACGATCACTGGAGCTGATAACGAAATTGCGGTATTAGCTGCAGTAGCTTATAATCCGTATGCTCATACACGTCAAATAAGCTGCGAATCCGAAATACCTCAGTCTATTATTTGTAAAATATTAAAACGCAATATATTTCGGCCTTATCATGTTTCTATGCATTAGGAACATCATGGAGGTGATTTTTAGAATTGAGTGATATTTTGTCAATGGGCCGTTCAGCAAATACAAAGAAACCAAATTTTTTTGGATGAGAGTTCAGACGAGTCAACTTTTATGAATCACAGTTAATCGTCATAATATGCACTACTGGAGTGCGGAAAAGCCACATTGGTTACGCCAAGTTGAGCATTAGCGTCCTTGGTCTATTAGCTGTTTGCGGTGGTATAATAGCTTATCGGTCTTTATTTTGTTGAGGGAAATTTAAACGGTGAAAGATATCGTAACTTTCTGGACAATAAACTACCAATATTGTTTGACGGCATAAGTTTGAAAATGAGACAGAATGTGTGGTTTCAAAATGATGGTTGTCCATCGCATTATTCGACAGTAACAAGGGAGATACTGTGATTACGATTACAATGCTCGCTGGATTGATAAATTGGTGGTTCAATAAATTAGCCCGCTGGATCACCAGACCTTACATCGCCTGACTTTTTTCTGTGGGCTTTCCTGAAGGATCAAGTTTATCAGGAAGTGTCCACATCTCGGGAAAACATGATGAAGTGCTTGTATTTGTATTACATCAGACAGACTTTTATGTTGTGTGAAGACATTCCAAGTGCGGATAAATAGATGCATCGAAGCAGGAGGTCATAATATTGAGAACTTATTATAATTTAGTGTTGAATGGTACAATACGAACGATCATCGCTGTGGTGAGAGGTGAGGGGACACGCCCAAAACAAGCACCCCGATGGTGATAGGCGAGGGCCTCACCCAAAACAAGCATAAGGTGAAAGGCGTGGAGAAACAAGCACTCCGATGATGAGAGGCGAGTGCACTCACCTAAAACAAGTACGTCCACGTCATTGTTTCTGGGATGCGATAAAAGTAATTTATTTAGTAACGATTTTTGAATCAGAGGGAAATTGACAGTTGGCCAAACGTTGGCAACGGTATACCGACGTTAGTAAATCATTAGTATGTAACAGCAGACCAACCATAAAATTCTTGCGATTACAGCGCCATCTATCACGAATCCTAAAAAATCTTTCAAACAAAATGTACGTACTTTTTGTTGTAAATTACGAATATGCAATGATAAATATTGATTTGTATTTGAAATTTTAAAATTACGTTCACCCCCGTCACAGTGGGGAGACAGAAGAGGTTAATTTATATGGGATTGGTTTGTCCCCTCGAGAATACTGAGCGTTTACTTCCAACTTTTTCATGTGATGCGTATTTCTCGAGATATTTTGATGACTAAAGTTAAAAAATTCAGCCTGTACAAAATCCTAAGGAAAGAAAAGTGGCATGTACGTAGAACCAGTGTACTTCAAGAATGACTTGAAATTGACTTTGATCGAAGAATAGAGTTTTGTGAAAAGTTAATGGATCGACTTGAAGTAGATTGAAATTTTCATAAAAGATCCTTTTCACTTATGAAACCACGTTAAGTTTGAGTGGTAAACCTAACAACAAAATGTACGTTACGTTGTGGTCTTCACAAAATCCTGGCTGGTATCTACAAGACCACACTCTCAACCAGCAGAAAATAAATATTTGGGCAAGAATTATTCTAAATCAAATCTTAGGATCATACTGCAAACTTTTAAATTGATAAAACATTTACCCTTATTAAAATTAACATTAACTTGTGACTAAAAGTTTTTATAGCAAATTTGGGTTACTCTAGGTTCACCCAACATTTCGTTATTGCACCAACCCCACGTATATCGTGGGTACTAAAGAAGAAAGTGGTAGGTAACTTACCTTCAATTTGTTTTCCTGCAGCATTGATCGCAGCAGCAGAAAGCGTCGCGTTAAACAGCGAACCGTACGCCGTTAGGTCTGTTGTGGCAGAAAGAGTGGGTTGTAGTCCGGCCGTAAGCGAACGATCAACTGCAGCATTTTTACCTAATAAACTGGCCATACACAGCTGGGACGTGGCAGGCTGTGACATGGCGGCCAGCGTCACCAAGTTCTGCATGCCGATGGGCGCCAGCAAGTTCTCTGTCCCCGTGAGCAACTGCTGCTGCAGCAGGGCTGAACCTCCCATGGCCTGCAGGAGCTGTAATGACGCTGCATCATTAGGCAACTGTACCGGATTGTAAGGTGGCGAAGGCTGCTGAAGCTGGGGGCTGGTTAATACGTTCCACACGTTCGCCTGCATCTGCTGCTGCCGTTTCATCTCTTTTTCTTTTTGCGTGTCCGCGAATTTCACTACTAAGGGTGCCGAACAGCCTTCCATCGTCTGCGACTGGTGCAGTCCTTTTATGGCACTCAAGGCTGATTGTTTGCTAGCGAAGGTAACGAAAGCACACCCCCTCGATTGTCCGGCCGGGTCTCTAAGAACCGTGCACTCTTCGATATTTCCGAAACTACTAAATAAATTGCGCACTTCATTTTCCCCTAGTTTTTTGCTAAGCATACCCACGAACAATTTCCTTTCTGAAACAAGAAAAAAAAAGCAATCAGTAATGGTTCGCATAGACTAATACAAAGATCATAGTTATAGGTAAAGTAACGATGTATTTTTGTAATACTAATATATTTATTTTTCATTTCTATAATAGATAAGATCATAATAATTTATGAGAAATCAACGAAATATTTTTTTGATATAATAGTATTAAAAGTATTTCCCTAATTATTTAATATATTTTATTTACCGACCGGTTTAGATAAAAATGTTTATCTTTAGGTTACTAACGGCAAATATAAAAATAAAATAATGAAAACTGTTTTCATAATTTTACTTTTATTATGAAAAGTGTCAATGATGACTTTTATATTTAAGGGTAACAGCCTGAAGAAGATAAAAACTTTTACATCGATGGCATTTATTTATTACAGAAATTAAGGAAATTAAAAACAGTTTTCTCAAAGACAACTTACGCTCTATTTTTGTAAAAAAAAATATTTTGGTACAAAAAAGTTGCACCTGACTGTTATATACTATACAGATTGCTACAAAGTTAGAAAGTAGTTAGATTAATGAGGATTACTGCTGAAGAGTTTGGCCGAAGTGGTTAAATAGGGGAATTAGTCGATAGATTTTAATTTTTGATTTGGAAACCGGTTTATAAAACCAAACTAATATAAAAACCTTAGAAGTCTTTCATTTTTTTATGCACCTAACGTGCGATCAATAATATATTCAAATAGAGCCTGGTTTCCTTCAATCCTAAAAGTGTTTTAAATATACTGATAATCTTAAAACACGATAGTCACCTAGTGAGATTTGAAGAAACATGACAGTCAATAAAGGCTGGTTTTCACGATGATAGTTTCTGTGATAGTTGCTCTCATGAAAGCAACTATTATAGAAACTATCATGTAAATAACTTTGACAGTCGTTTCCGTGCAATCAATTAATTCTTGATTAGAACTATCACATCCACTTTCATGATAGTACTTTCATAAGAGTATTATGATCGTGAAAACCAGCCTTTATATCAACAATGTTTAGATCTTACTATTTTACGCATAATATTAAATGGAAAAATTAGAGATTATTAATCATCCTGTAGCAAATTCGAAGCTGACCTGTAGATTTCAAACTATAAAATTTTATGAAAATTAATTAAAATTGTGTAACTGGCTATATAGAAAGTGTTAGGAAAGAGTTTATACATGTATTTCGGCCTTATTGGGCTTCAATAATAATAAGCCCAATAAGGCCGAAATACATGTATAAACTCTTTCCTAACACTTTCTATATAGCCAGTTACACAATTTTAATTAATTTTCATAATTTTCATCTGGCAAGAAAACTTGATTTTATAAAATTTTACTAGTGTAGCCAATAAAATAAAACGGTTGATTGGTCATATCATCACATGTTTTGATTGGTTTCGGGATTATGCGAGCGTTGAAGTCACTCTTTTCGTTAATAAAAACACTGTAAAAACGCTTTAAAAAGTTATAAAAACTGAAATATGCACACAGATACAAGTACTGATATTTATTAAGCAGTTATTTAGTTCGGGCGGTCCTAAGTAATCACTTCGGTTCTGTAAGTTTGCAGCGACATCGATCGTAGAAGTTTAATCTATTCGATTATTTATAAATAATTTCTGGTTAATTAGCACTGGTAATTATTTTATATTCGGATTAAGTGTGTTGGTGTGAGGATATTTTCCTAAGCGAAGATATTTTCAGTCATCGTCGTCATCGTTATTTTTTTCAGCATGCAGTATAAGTGAAGTCGGTTTTTCGTTTTTGTTGTTTCGCCTAGGAGATTACAGTTCAGTCTTACTTGATAAATGAAATTGCATTATCTATACTACGCGCTAAATAAATCTAAAACTCTCTGATTTACAGTCAAATATTTTTTAATATTTAAGATAATGTAACAATACAATAGATTGTATGTTTACTTCCTATAAATATATGCCAAATCGCTTTTGAAATTGACGTCGTAAAATCTTAAGCCATGCAAGACAATAGAGACTGATCCACTTTAGCTGAAATCATTTCCCAATGTAGCTTTATTGTGTCGTGTAGATATAAATTTCCGTTTAAAGTTAATATCCTCCGAACTACAAATAAAGCTGAACAAAACTCGAAACGAGACGACTCATTGTGATGTAACAGCTGATTAACGAGAGCAGTTCCTCTTCGGTGTAATTTATTTTTAAATTCGCCCGAAATACAACTCGTCGTCGCCAGACTTGTCAAGTAGCAGTCAGCTAGGTATGCAGAAGCAGACAACAATGTCAACTGACATAACACATGACGATGACACACAAGGAGCTTGCGTAACAGACGGGAATTTCCTGAGCGACAATTTCATTTGAAGATGCAAGCAATTAGGTTTATACTTTGTGACTTATGCAAATGCAAGTATATATTAAAATGTTCTTGAATTGATGAAAATTCAAACGAATATAGTAGTGCGTTGAGTCAATCCGGTACTGAGTATAATAATAATAATTCAAACGGCATATACCATGCTAAACAATGAGGAAATTAGAACAGTTCTTACGAAGCGACGTGCAAGAATTTCCTTGAGAATTTCTCGACCGGAATGTTTTTCCTTCTTGAGCAGCGTATCTAAATTGGAAAGCAATGGCGAGTCCATCCATACACGTACAATGCAATTGAAAATATTAACTAAGCTCTTAATTATAATAAATAATTTATTACGACGCTTTATTAAGCTAATCAAAATGAGTACAAAGTACACTTCCATTTCCAAAAATTTTAGTTGTGTAACATTAATTTTAACAGTGTTTGACATGCATTTGTCAACCTATAAAATTTCATCCTTTTTATTTGGTTCCAAAGAATTTTAATTAGTAATAATAACAGCTAATTTAGTTGCAATTGTTCGAATCTGATTCTGCCTTGCAACTGCATTTGAATTATTGCCTTCTGAATTGGATTTAATGGATATTTTTATTTGTTTTGTCAAAGTGACATTAATGTCAAAATGACAAAAGTTCATTTTGAAGCACACTTCAATTAATTGAAATTTAAAGTGTAGTCGATTTCTCTGATTACGATATTAATTGAATTATAGATATACACATATTGATTTTGTATATTTCTGTAAATTTATTAGCCAAGATTTGCAAAAGGAATTTTTCTATTTCTAAAATTATAATTATGGTTAATCACTATTCAATTTGATTAGCATTGAATGACAGGATATATTGTTGACTGCAGTATCACGTTGAATTATACTGCCCGCATTAAAAAATGCAACACCTTGATAACGTTGGAATCTTTTAACCAAATTTTGTGGAGTGGTAGAGCATCGTACTTGCAGCTAATGATAAAAATTTGAAGCTCAAAGTAAAAGTCTTTCTACTATTTTACTGAATTTTTGTACATAGATGCACAAGAACTTCATATTACTAAATAATTTATCAACAGGACTGCATTTTTTAATTTTATTGAAAACATGCCACAAATACGAGGACATCAACAATACGCTCAATTTAGTGAATTTAATTGAGGAAGAATTGTTGAATGCCGTGAAGTCGGTTTGTCATTTCGCGAAATAGTCGCTAGGATTGATAGAAACGAGATAACAGTTCTGAGATGTTGGTGAGCATGGGGCCAAGATCAGCTCTAAGAGACTGTACGCCCACAACACGAGCTATTGCAGGTCAGTGGTAAATAACATTGGTAACTTATCCAGATGCGAACAGTTTACAATACAATGCGCTCATTTGAGCTACTTTACTACATAGAACATCTCAACTATATTTTTCAGCAAGATAATGCGCGGCTACACGTAGCTAGAATAACCGTAGACTTCTTACAAACAGCCGATATCACTCTTCTCCCATAACCTGCTCGATTAGAGGTCAATTGAGCACGTGTGGGCAAACAACTCAACAATTTACCTTGACAACTACAAATCCTAGAGGCTCTCCAACATGAGGTAGGAATAGCATGGGATAAGGTACCACAGTTCATTTGGCCTAACAATATCATTGTACCATTGACATGCAATAGCTTGTGTTCTGTGGTTTGAGAACGTCAAATACCTCTAGCTCTGCTTGTTCGCTGTTCTTGGTTCATGCTCACCATCATCTCAGAACTGTTGCCTCATTTCTATCGATCCTAGCGGCTGCTTCGCGAAATGACAAACTAACTTCACTCACTCAACTGAGAGTAATTATTTACTAGTATGAAGATAAATTTTTGTCCGTTTATGTAAAAAGAAAATTCAGTAAAACAGTTCAAAGACTACGAACTTAAAATTTTTGTCATGGCCTACAAGTACAGTCCTCTACTAGTTAAAAAAAAATTTGGTTAAAAATTCCAACGTTATCAAAGTTTGCATTTTTTAATGCAGGCAGTATAGTATTTTTTGTTTAACTTAAACTTAACATACAGCGTGATCTTAATAGTAGCGCAAAGCTTGAAACATGTTATATTGCACCATAAATAGTAATGGCCGCGCTGGCTGTTCTGTTGAGTTAAAATAGAGTTTTATTTTTTCTTGTCTCAGATTGCGCCTTACACATCTGTGCGGAAGTTTTTACAGTCAGATATAATTTTGTAAAGTTGTTAACTTATGACTGAATCTGACATGAATATCTTCATTACATGGGGTTTCCAAAAAACAATCCAAACCCAAGAACCCTCTAAAAATGGGAATGAGATTATCAGGCGAACCGATAACTCAACTGAACAGGCCTGCTAATTAACTATGTTTTATTTTTATAAAAAATAATAAACATATTAACAGGCTTCTTGAAATGGTAGATTAATGTTTAATAATAACTGTGTTTTAATGAAAATTAGCGTTCCAATGACACGAAATTATTTCTTGCTAGTATCTTGGATACTAAAAAGTTAAACTACAGTTCTTGAAATAATTTTTTAAATTACATATGACATATAAATTTTCTATAACGTAAATGTAAAGAGTAATTTTTAATTTTAAATTGGGTTTTATATTTATTTGTAATTTTCAACTTTTAGTACCTAATAATAATTCAGCTAGATTCGTGTCCGATGAAAGTCTCTGGACAATTTCATTATAACTCGTCAACGAACAGCTTAAAACTAATATAATTCTCAACGTTTCGTCGTCTTTTGGAGGCTTAATTTTTATCAAAGAAATAAATAAGTCACATATCATTAAATGATTCTTAATTATATTTTATTTGATTTCATTTACATACTGCCGCCAGGCTACTAACTGACTTGGTGAAGATTTGGTAATGGACTTTGTTCGAAACTAGTCATATATTATGAAGAAACGAAATGGTATCTCAAGGTGATGCGTTTCTCAGTAGGTTTCTAATTGATTAATGTGATTCACAACACGAATTAAATTATCTTGTATAATACGACTGCATAAAATTAGTCAAAACAACAAAGAGAAGTAGATGATAGTTTAAATACGATAGCATATCTCAATGAGTTTCTAAATAGTTACCAGTACACTAATACTTGGTTTAAATTTTGCTTTAAATTTTGACAAAGATTTGATCTATAGAAAGTATTGAATTTTCCAAGATAGAGTTTGACAGAAATTAGATTATAGTATTAAATAGTTACTATGAAAATGGTATGTCAAATCATTAATATAGATGTTAAAAACAGGAAAGGTTTAATTACCGATTCTTGAGATTCTGTTTTTTCACGAATAATATCTATTAAATTGGTGTCCACCCGAAAAATACGAATGAAGAAAAAGTAAAAATGTAGAAGAGGTATTTCCAATTTTAAGTTTGTCTAAAAGAGTTTTGTTGTTTACACACTTAAAGGCGCAGCAGAGATCATAGACAATACAGTTTACGTAGAATTCGAGTACTCTATAATTATTTATGTGTAATTCTAATCGATTAATGTATTTTCCGTTGACTCGCTTGGCCTGAAACAGAATGGTTAATTCAAAGAGGATGAGTAATCTAGTGTTCAAAATTATTTCAAAAATTTTGCCTACAACTGGATTGATACAAACAGCTTTCAATCGATAGTGAAACGTAAAGATTTGTGTGATGTTTAAGCTCTCTTAAGACTATTATGAAATTGATATAAGTATATTTACCCAATTTGTGATATGAGCTTATGGTGTTCGTAGAGTATAGTGTTTTATTAAAATTTATAATTTACAATTGCTTGTATTGAAAGTGCGAAATTCTGCTATGAGTGACTTCATTGTGCGTCTATTTATAGAACCTGCAAATTTGATTATCACTTAATTTCGGTAGTACCGAAGGCTGCGCTTAATTTTTTATGCTGAATCTATAATTTCTGTAATTTTTATATAAATAAATAAGGCGACGGCGACGCAAACACGTACGTTACTTAATCGTTTAATTACATCGACCAATTAAGAAATAAAATGAATGTAAATTTACACCGTAAAAAGAAACTTGCGTTGGATACACGATTCTGCATAAAATTTAGCAATAGTTAGGCGGAAAGAGTATTTAAACAGAAAGCCATGTTAATTAATATGATAATTAACGAAGGATTTTACCTTCAATTTTATTTACTAAGAAATAATAAACACAGTTCTGAAATGCTTTGTTGTATTATGTTAAATTAATGTTTATTAATTTTATTTTAATAATTGCGTGTTTGTGTAAATTTTAATACTCAGACGACTCAAAATTGTTGCATTGATTATAAGGGAAAATCGAGCTGTCGCTGCCGTTTTAGAAAATGATATAATTTTTTAAAATTCCTGTTAAACATAACAGAACTCAAAATTTTTAACAAGTGTTATTTTTTGTTTTAATTCGATTTTGGGTTTGGTACTTTTGGATAATTTTCATTTGTACATGAATATCTTAAGGTTAAATTTCATCTATTTATCCTTTGATGCCTTTTTTTTTAGATTTAAGTTCAATTTTCTCTTAATTTCTTTCCTTCTTCTTTTTCATTTGTAGCTGGTTTGCATACTTCTTCAAGTTAACTATGACTTTTCTGAATAAAGTTTGTAATGTAATTTGATCAATAGGAAACGTAGAGGTAAGAAACATTGATAAACAAACTTTTTTGGTGCTTTTCTAATTGTCATTTTGTTCAAAGAATTTAAAATTGAATTTAATAATCTTTTGTAGACCTAAAACATGATTTTGTAGCTAGCCATTAACGAAGAACACATCAAAAAGATTTTTGAATACGTGAATGACGTTAAGAATGGCACATCGAAAATTTTCGTCTAAAGTTAAGTAGCTGTGTGTATGCTCTCCATTTCCGACTGAAGTATTAAGGCGTAAATCCATTCACTTCCGATTTCTACTATTATAAAATTTACAAAATACCTTTTTACGTACAGTAGCAGTCAATAAAATCCGGAAGAATTTGACATGTTGTATGTATTTAGACACATTTATTAAATTAGGCTTTTATTGAGGTTATATTTCTGTCTAAATAAATAAATAAAATTTATATTAAACGTCAGAATTACCAGCGGCACTATGTATTAAATACAAAAAATATTAAAATGAGGTTTACATTGTACAAATGACGTGTCTGAATTTTATTATCCGTTATCGTACAATTGTCACAGTTATGGATTTTTTAGACATTGTCAAAGTGTAATGTAATTAATGAAGACTGATCTACTTGTGCATATAAAAAATGACGGACAAAAGTACATAATACGAAATAGAATGTTTTATGAAAAGTTATAGCATTGATTAAGAATTTAAATCGTGAATTTTGCTTTATCAGAAGATATAAATATATCTTGTCTATCTTTATCATCCTCACAAAAGCGACAATCGATATTAAACTATCATTTAATATTATTCGTCTGAACAAAATGTTCGAAGTTACAAATTTAAATTTATAATTTTCTGTTTCACTAAAGACAAGGTTTAACTAACAGACACGTGTAACACTGAAGAAAAAGGAAAAACAACTGTCAATTTGTGGTTTAAACACATCCATCAGGTCCTCTCCGTTCAATTAAAAACCAAATGTCTGTTTAAGCCCATCAACTTATAAACTGTCCAGATATTTCACACGTCTCTCGTGTTCTCGTGCACAACAGCTCTTGATAATTTACTCGTTTACCAAGTTGCAGTTTTGTCATTTCCCGTGGGCATATTTTCAGAATGCATTAAAGCTGTGAGCGGCAAGTTTTACATTGTTAATAAACAACGATTTATCATTTTCTGCAATAATTATGTTAGTGTTATTGTTTGCCACACGCGCATTTAAAATGAGTTTTTTTTATATGTAGATAGACATGCGATGCCTCGTTATTATAATTTCGTGTGACGGTTTCAGGTGTTTTTGAATAAAAAAATTTGGAAAATTTTGATTATTTATATCACTTAGAAATGGGTCGATTTTTCCCTTCAATACTTATTATTTTACAAACGTTTTTCACGCAAATTTAATTAAAAAAAAGATAACTTCCAGCTTTAACTACAGGATATTATCACATTCACATCAGCGCGTTGTGAATTTATCATTTGCGTTTGCACTAAACCAGAAGGAATAATAAGCGATTAACGGTGTGCAACAACAAAGAAAAGCAGAGCATACAAACCGACACGAATTGATACAATAAAACACTCTTAATACGTCAACGTTTAGAACATATTTCCTTAATGTCGGCTCGGTTAAACCTTTATTTACAAACACTTCGCGGTATTTTCATAGTTTCAGTCGTCATAAATTCTGACAAAGGAGTTCGCTTAAATAAACCGTCGATGTGCGTAAATTAGGGCTACGTGCTGAAATGATTTTCTTTTATAATAAACAGTTTAACATACATGAGAACTAAACAGTTTTAATGAGAAACATTTTGTAGTGTGGTATACTGAAGAGAAAAATTTATGTTTGTTTTGATTACTTCGACTTTTGTGTGTCGATTGTTAAAAGAATTAGTTATTAACTTAAAAACTTCGAATGTAAAGTTCGTCATTCAAGTTCTTATGTTGCAATTGCACTACTCTAAAAATTCGACGAATATACAGGTGTCCCAACAGTGCGTTCTCAGGCAATATCTCGATAACTACTGAAGGTAGAAAAAACATTTTGAACGTATTTTTTTTTTAATTTAGAGGTCTACAACTTAAAATTATTTTTATCTATGCAGAGTGAATCAAAACAGTGGTACCGGATACAACTTTTATATTTCAAATAGCACACCCTATACATGAAAGCAAATTTGATTGCTCATAAAATTTTACACATTTTCTGTATACCATTGTCTATACCTAAACCAAACCATTCTTAAGATATTCAACATTTTGTTTAAAAGCTGCCATTTTCAGCCACAATCTTATTTATTCATATTTCATTTACATTTAATTCTAAGATAAATATTTTTGGTACAGATGTAATTGATATTATTATAAGCCATTATTAAATGTACTTTTATCGCTGCAGGGTGGTCATGGTAATAAACAAAATATCAGCAATTTCAACATGACAAAAGTCAATTTTCTTAAATAGCATTATCCTACTATATTTTTTTATCCTAAATTCTTCGTTTAATAAAGTAGTTTCATACAATCTACCTATTTTTTAAGACATTCAAATCTATTTGAATTATTTTTTTTTAAATGAATAAATGAACTTTTCAAAGTGTTAAACTGCTATGAACTTTTAGTTGTGAACTTGTTTAGACATTTTTAGATTTGAATTATTTCTGTATTAAATGGTTTCTAGCCGAGCTCGTTGGGTTCGCTGGAAACTGGCTTTGCGCTTGGTCTGGGCAACTAGAGGTGTGGATTCGAATCCCCTCCTGGTGAATATGGGATCAAATGTGAGAGATGGAGCATTTACGCATCGAATTGTGTTTCAGATTCAGATCGGCTCCTTCAAACTGGGTTTTCTGCAATTCCCCAATTTGTAAGACGAATGCCGAAGGAAAATATCTAGTACATCGGTCGCAGCTGCAGCAGGCAATATCAGAATAGCTAACCTAACACCTCTCTGACAAGCTCATAGAGAGTTTGGGGCACGTATGGTGTAAGTACAAAAATGTATAATTGTCTAAAAAGCCACGTATTTAAAATAGGTACGTTTTGTACATTATTGTCGCTTGAACAATTAATTATTAATGTCAACGGATTCATTTGTTTGCCGTTTTCGACTACCACCTTAGACAATTATTAGTTTCAGAAGAAATAATTCAAATAGATCTGAAAATAGTGGTTCGAGTTGGAGGTCACAAGAAACCAGTTACAATGTTTTTTTTACATCATCAAGATTTAGATGACATTATATGATAAAACTCAATCAAGTATAATATCTGAGATGAGAGATGTTGAGACAATACATTAATACTTTTGTCAATACCGATCGTACAGATCTATGTTAAGAAAATACACGACGAAATGACTCGATAGACGGAGATAACTGTATAAAAGTTCTTCGACTTATCAATCGATCGATCAGCATCTAGCAAAAAAATGAACTGTACAAGTACAGCTGCGGAATCATAACGCGGGACAAGTCTTATAGCAAAATTTTGTATTATTTCGATAGTGTTTAATTTTTTTCTTACTTATACGATAAGATTTTTACCATTTTATATTATTTAATTATATTATGAACCACAAAGGTTTCTAAGTTACCATGTAGTTACCAGAATTAAGAAGTAACATTTAAACTGACATTAAACTGTCCCGCTTGATGATTCCGCAGCTGTATAAATGCTTGGGTTCAAATGTGTAGAATGAAGAGTTTTTTTCCCCTAAATGCTTCTATTAGTATTAGTATAGTAATACGTTATGGCAATTGAAGAGAAACATTTATGAATTTGAAAATTGGTGAAAGCTAAGCTTTTTCCAAAGTTTCATCATTGGGTGATTTTGGGATAAGAAAATTGAAAAAAACTGTTAATATACCGTTGAAGTGATTGCAGTTAAGATGAATCAAACAACTGTTTCTTCCTTACACTTAAACTTGAAAGCAAGCAAACTGCTACTAAGTTTTGACCTTGTAACTGCATGTCAACATTTGGTGTGGTTTGATCAGGTTGATTTTTCATGAAAGAAGGAGAGGGTTGACTTTCTAAACCTTTTGACGTTTGACGGATCACAGTTATCTAATGTGTTTATTAGGTGCCCCTTTTAGTAAGGTTATTAAAAATTGGCTGTTTTCAGGGTTAAACAGAACATTTATTTTTTTGTTCAACGATGGTTTTCGTTGAACTTTTCAATTAAACACCTGATATTATATCGTGCGAAAGATCTTAGAGAATGTTGAATTAAAGAAAACGGGACTTTGCAAATATAAACAGTTGAGCTGAACCATACTTTAAAAATTTTAAGAAACAACTTTAGTATTTCGTTCATAGCCATGAAGTAAAGAATAAACAAAAAATTAGTTCTAGTTTGTGGCGTTTTATACATATATTGTACATAGACATGGAAACAGATTGTGTATGTTGTGGCTTCCACAAAATTTTTAAAAACGCCAGGGTATTTAAGAAATTAACATTAAATAATCACACTTTTGAATTCATATAAAAGTTATTCATACCGAAGAAGGAATTAAATTAAATATTGGGCGTAAGCTTGTAACCTTGTAACAAAAGCATTTGATAGCCTTCAATTCGATTTCATATTACATAAACTACATAGTTTCGGCTTTAGGGGTATAGTTCAAAACTGGTTCCAATCTTATTTATGTAAGCGAAAGCTTACAGTAAAAATCAATGAACAGTACTCAGATAATTTTAGTCTAACCATGGGAGTACCACAAGGAAGTGTTTTAGGTCCACTTATCTTTTTGCTGTTCATAAATGACCTTCCTAAACATATAACTAAAGGACAAGTATTTATGTTTGCTGACGACACCACAATTTTAGTTACCGCACCTAATGATATTATTCTAGAACAAAAATTAAACATAGTTACTCAAGAATTTAGTGCATGGTGTAAAAAAAATAAATTAATTATTAATTATAATAAAACGTTGTACATTGATTTTTACTATAAAATATCAGATCCTCATCATAACTTTAATTATAACAAAATACAGGTAAAACAACATACAAAATATTTAGGACTTGTAATTGATAGACATTTGTGCTGGGCAAACCATATTGAATATATAGCAGCAAAATTAAATAAATGTTATTATCTGATACTGAACTTAAAAAATATCCTTGATAGTAAAGCTCTCCTTAATATTTACTTCAGTGTAGCATACCCACATATAAGCTATATGATTTGTGCCTGGGGACAAGCCGTTGATTTAAACCGAATTTTTATTCTACAAAAACGAATTATTAGACTCATCTTTAATCTCAGTCCTTTAACATCCTGCAAAGAAACATTTCAAAATAAAAATATTCTCACAGTTCCTTCAATTTATTTGTACAAACTGTTAACGTATATACACACTCACTACAATAAATTTAAAAGAGCCGAAAATGTCCACAGTCATAATACCAGATATAAAAGTAATCTACGTCCTGAGCACCCGAATACATCCCAGTATCTAAAATCACCATTCTATGCGGGAATAACTTATTACAATAAACTACCCAATAATCTGATGAATTTTAGAACACCGACCTTATTTAAACTGAATCTAAAAAAATTTCTGATAAACAGATGTTTATACCATGTAAAAGAACTAACTTGAATGTTATGTACTCTTGTATATGTTTCTGTGAATATCGTGATTTCTGTGAGATTTTTATTTATATTTATTATTTTTTATATTCATATGTTTATATTAACGAAGCTAACCATGTAATGATGGAAAAAAGCTGAAAATATATTATTATTATTATTATTATTATTATTATTATTACATAATTCCAGTGTCCCAGAGCAAATGTTACATAAATAAAATACAGGTGTTTTTGTTAGTCAGGAAGATGTGCTTCATTAACTTAAATAATGTATAGAGAAATGGAAGTCTTAATACGAAAGGGTTTGGCGACATGCAGTGGTTTAATTTTTGTTTCTGAACATTTAAACTTAGAGAATAAATTATCTTTAGGATGGAGAAATCTCTTATAATGGAGAATTTATTTATGTTAGCAACACACTGAAGTTTAGTAGCACCTTGTACATTTGATGTAAGATTAATTTCCATTTCCCGGATATTCTATTAATCACAATTCTGATCATTTTTGTTGTAATATCGCTACTGGTTTGCGGGGATTATCTTGTCATATTCTAATTTCTTTCTTAATTTCTTATTTTGACCATAAACTTCACAACGTATAAGTTTTGTTTTGCAACACTCTTATCTTTTGAATGTTATTTGCTCCTTACTATAAGTATTGACAAATAGCTTTCCACTTTTTAAAATTTTCATTAGCAAATTAGGAAAATGTTCTAACGCCTAGTAAAGAAGACAGAATTTCATCTTATTAATTTCCCTAGAAACTGATATGTAAGTAGGTTACTTAAGTAGGTACTTAAGTATGTTACTTAAGTAGGTACTTAAGTATGTTACTTAAGTAGGTACTTAAGTAGGGTACTTAACTAGGTACTTCAGTAGTGTACTTAAGTACGTACTTAAGTAAGGTACTTAAGTACGTACTTAAGTAAGGTACTTAAGTAGGGTACTTAAGTAAGGTATTTAAGTAGGGTACTTAAGCAGGTACTTAAGTAGGGTAATTAAGTAGGGTACTTAAGCAGGTACTTAAGTAAGGTACTTAAGCAGGTACTTAAGCAGGTACTTAAGCAGGTACTTAAGCAGGTACTTAAGCAGGTACTTAAGCAGGTACTTAAGCAGGTACTTAAGCAGGTACTTAAGCAGGTACTTAAGCAGGTACTTAAGCAGGTACTTAAGCAGGTACTTAAGCAGGTACTTAAGTAGGTACTTAAGTAGGTACTTAAGTAGGGTACTTAAGTAGGTATTTAAGTAAGTATTTAAGTAGGGTACTTAAAAAAAAAAAAAAGTAGGGTACTTAAGTAGGGTACTTAAGTAGGTACTTAAGTAGGTACTTAAGTAGGTACTTAAGTAGGTACTTAAGTAGGTACTTAAGTAGGTACTTAAGTAGGTACTTAAGTAGGTACTTAAGTAGGTACTTAAGTAGGTACTTAAGTAGGTACCTAAGTAGGGTACTTAAGCGGGTACTTAAGCGGGTACTTAAGCGGGTACTTAAGCAGGTACTTAAGCAGGTACTTAAGCAGGTATTTAAGCAGGTACTTAAGTAGGTACTTAAGTAGGTACTTAAGCAGGTACTTAAGCAGGTACTTAAGTATCTACTTAAGTAGGTACTTAAGTAGGTACTTAAGTAGGTACTTAAGTAGGTACCTAAGTAGGGTACTTTAGCAGGTACCTAAGTAGGGTACTTTAGCAGGTACTTAAGCAGGCACTTAAGCAGGTACTTAAGCAGGTACTTAAGCAGGTATTTAAGCAGGTATTTAAGCAGGTACTTAAGCAGGTACTTAAGCAGGTACTTAAGTATCTACTTAAGTAGGTACTTAAGTAGGTACTTAAGTAGGTACTTAAGTAGGTACTTAAGTAGGTATTTAAGTAGGTACCTAAGTAGGGTACTTTAGCAGGTACTTTAGCAGGTACTTAAGCAGGTACTTAAGCAGGTACATAAGCAGGTATTTAAACAGGTACTTAAGCAGGTACTTAAGCAGGTACTTAAGTATCTACTTAAGTAGGTACTTAAGTAGGTACTTAAGTAAGGTACTTAGGTAGGGTACTTAAGTAGGTACTTAAGTAGGGTACTTAGGTAGGATACTTAAGTAGGTACTTAAGTAGGGTATTTAAGTAGGTACTTAAGTAGGGTATTTAAGTAGGGTACTTAAGTGGGTACTTAAGTAGGGTACTTAAGTAGGGTACTTAAGTAGGTACTTAAGTAGGTATTTAAGTTAGTATTTAAGTAGTGTACTTAACTAGGGTACTTAAGTAGGTACTTAACTAGGGTACTTAAGTAGGTACTTAAGTAGGTATTTAAGTAGGTATTTAAGTAGGGTACTTAAGTAAGGTACTTAAGTAGGTACTTAAGTAGGGTACTTAACTAAGGTACTTAAGTAGGGTACTTAACTAAGGTACTTAAGTAGGGTACTTAAGTAGGGTACTTAAGTAGGATACTTAAGTAGGGTACTTAAGTAGGTACTTAAGTAGGGTACTTAAGTAGGGCACTTAAGTAGGTACTTAAGTAGGGTACTTAAGTAGGTACTTAAGTAAGGTACTTAGGTAGGGTACTTAAGTAGGTACTTAAGTAGGGTACTTAGGTAGGGTACTTAAGTAGGTACTTAAGTAGGGTATTTAAGTAGGTACTTAAGTAGGGTATTTAAGTAGGGTACTTAAGTGGGTACTTAAGTAGGGTACTTAAGTAGGTATTTAAGTTAGTATTTAAGTAGTGTACTTAACTAGGGTACTTAAGTAGGTACTTAACTAGGGTACTTAAGTAGGATACTTAAGTAGGTACTTAAGTAGGGTACTTAGGTAGGGTAGGTATTTAAGTAGGGTACTTAAGTAGGTATTTAAGTAGGGTACTTAAGTAGGTACTTAAGTAGGGTACTTAACTAGGGTACTTAAGTAAGTACTTAAGTAGGTACTTAAGTAGGTACTTAAGTAGGGTACTTAAGTAGGGTACTTAAGTAGGTACTTAAGTAGGTACTTAAGTAGGGTACATAAGTAGGGTACATAAGTAGGATACTTAAGTAGGGTACTCAAGTAAGGTACTTAAGTAGGGTACTTAAGTAAGGTACTTAAGTAGGGTACTTAAGTAAGGTACTTAAGTAGGGTACTTAAGTAGGGTACTTAAGTAGGTACTTAAGTAGGTACTTAAGTAGGTACTTAAGTAGGTACTTAAGTAGGTATTTAAGTAGGGTACTTGAGTAAGGTACTTAAGTAGGTACCTAAGTAAGGTACTTAAGTAGGTACTTAAGTAGGTATTTAAGTAGGTATTTAAGTAGGGTACTTAAGTAAGGTACTTAAGTAGGTACTTAAGTAGGGTACTTAACTTAGGTACTTAAGTAGGGTACTTAACTAAGGTACTTAACTAAGGTACTTAAGTAGGGTACTTAAGTAGGGTACTTAAGTAGGATACTTAAGTAGGGTACTTAAGTAGGTACTTAAGTAGGGTACTTAAGTAGGGCACTTAAGTAGGTACTTAAGTAGGGTACTTAAGTAGGATACTTAAGTAGGGTACTTAAGTAGGGTACTTAAGTAGGTACTTAAGTAGGGTACTTAAGTAGGTACTTAAGTAGGGTACTTAAGTAAGGTACTTAAGTAGGGTACTTAAGTAGGGTACTTAAGTAGGTACTTAAGTAGGTACTTAAGTAAGTACTTAAGTAGGTACTTAAGTAGGTATTTAAGTAGGGTACTTAAGTAAGGTACTTAAGTAGGTACTTAAGTAAGGTACTTAAGTAGGTATTTAAGTAGGGTACTTAAGTAAGGTACTTAAGTAGGTACTTAAGTAGGGTACTTAACTAAGGTACTTAAGTAGGGTACTTAAGTAGGGTACTTAAGTAGGATACTTAAGTAGGGCACTTAAGTAGGTACTTAAGTAGGGTACTTAAGTAGGATACTTAAGTAGGGTACTTAAGTAGGTACTTAAGTAGGGTACTTAAGTAGGGTACTTAAGTAGAGTACTTAAGTAGGGTACTTAAGTAGGTACTTAAGTAGGGTACTTAAGTAGGGTACTTAAGTAGGGTACTTAAGTAGGGTACTTAAGTAGATACTTAAGTAGGGTACAAATTACAAGAATAGATAGTAACCCATTACAAAAATATCTAGAGGCAGCTCATATGATATGCACAGACAAGACGGACCGTGAACTGATGCAAGACTACAGAAGAAAATAGGGATAGGTTCCCCGAGTTGGCCTTGGCAAAGGGAACCTTTGAGGTGCTAGAGCAGGTGACGAAATTAAGAAATAAAGGTGGTGTGGTGTAGGATAGACCGAAAGGCCGTAAAAATTGTTACAAGCGGAGACGAGGGAGACTTCTGGAATAAACTTCAACAGTTGAAAGCGGAAGTAGAGGAGGAGTCTCATGTTGCCATTTATCACCATTATATGCTGAACGAGGAGAGATGGATAAAGCTCCTCGAGTGCATTTTTCATAAACTGGAATTAAAGGTCACGATTCATAAGGATGGCGCAAAGCGCGACGTAGACAGGAAATTTGGTTAGTAATTAGTAACGCAGCTGCAAAAAAATATAATGAGACACTGAGTATTGTCAAAAACGCCATAAAAGGCTGGTGCTATCAAGGGTCTTAGAAGCACAAGGGAGGGAAACTTACTTGTAACCGTAAGAAGGATCAGGAGGCTCTGGAAAACCTGAAAACCTTGATGGCAAAGGCAATAGAAAGATAAGTGACACTGGCAGACTCCAAATGAAAAGAATGAAATTAACAGAAAAGTCGATTAATAATTGAATAACAAATTTTCAAATCGTTCTAATAATCTGATTAGTAGATTCTTATTATTATTATTATTAAAAATTGACACAAATCATTAAGAATATCTGAAAACGTAATTAAAAAAAAATATTAGTCCAAATGGTTTATTATTTCTCAGTTTTTCATGTTCGATTTGAGTTAGCAAGTAAATGATTCTACTGCACAAATATTTGATTCATCGAATGATGGGCGAAAGAAGTTCGAAAAATTGAGTGTTAAATTTGAATAAATCATTACTAATTGTGGCAATGCGTAACTAATTAACTTTTACTCTCGTAACATCAACTTTCAACACTCAGTTTACAAATCCGTGACTTAAGTAACTCCTGCAGCGACTTTCCGTCGTTTCACGTCCAATTCATTTGCTTATGCAAAATTGAGCAAACATGCAGTACGGCGTGTGCAGGTTTAAAATATCTTTTATTTGCCCGACGCTCGAGTTTATTTATCCTGGACGCCCGAATGTACAAACCGTAACGGCGATTTAAATGCGGCGTTCCCGGGCTAATAAAATTTGCGCGTCCCTCGTAAACGGAGATTATGGGGCATTGTTTACTCGAGCTTTAAGAACTTCGAACATAAAATATGTTCGACATGACTAATCGATTGTTAATGTGATTTTAGTGACTTTAAAATAAATAGGTTAAGTGTTAAATGACGAGATTTTACTTAGATATGCAAAATGTAATCATATCTTGCAAAATTTGTTTCCTCTATGCATTTGACGACTCTAATTAAGCTTTAAATATATCAAGTAATTCAGTTATTAACTATTAGTGATTTACGTATCAATTTTCTTTTTAGATCACTTTGTATTATCAAGTAGTTAAAATGACGCTACTTAGTTCTTTTTTAATTCAGTTTCTTAAAAGGTTGTAGTTGCCATCGAAAAAACAGTTACATGTGATAACTGATAACATCGGTTCTAAAACAACAAAAATGACATTTTAACTGTTATTCTCAGGACGACATCTAAACGTTTGAGTTTAAGTCCGCCAAACTTTCGGCATAGGATCGTATATTGGGCATTTTTATTTGTCCTCTTCCTTTTTATTATGATTTCAATTAACTCTTACTAAACATCAAAGAAAGTCTTTAAAAATTGATTGACATTTTAAATTATTTCAGCCAATTTAAAAGTTTGTGATATTTTATAAAAGCCTAAACTTTTGGTTCTGAAACTTTCTAATGTTGTTCGAGACTATTTTAAATAATTTTTTTTAAGCTTGATTTCGTAATAGGTTGGTCGTTAGCGAGCACAAACGAAAAAAATAGAATATTTATAAATCGAATTCCCCTCTACTGTTCCTAAGCCGCAACGGCGAGTTCTAAATATAAAGAGGTTTTGTTTTTTATCAATGGTCTGTTCTACTCAATAAGCGGGCGCTGCGTATTTATACGTCGCGGTGCTTCAAATTATTAAGGTTTCTGGCTGCGTTATTATGTCGGGCGTTTCCTTAATTTCCGTATTATGTTGTTCTATGTGCGAAATAAAGTACTTGTGTCGGAATGTGTTTGAATTCACATCGGTTCCTTCGAACTGGGTTTCCTGCGTTCGCCCAGTTTGTAAGGTGAAGAAGAAATAACAAAGTAAGACGGTCACAACCGTAACCTGCAATATGGTCTCCCCGATAAGCTTTAAAGGTTGGGGCAAAATATGGATGTTAATGACGTTTTACCAAACGTTGACAACTTGTGGGGTAATGACAACCTGCGGGAAATAAGAGTCAGCCTGGTTCAAGTATAACCAACAACCGAAAAAAATTGAAATTTGGTGCTCGCGCCACATGGAATATCCATTTATCGCAAAAAGCAATGCGTAGTAATGGCAGTGAGCACACGTTGTAAATTAAGACTTATATTGTTATTTTTCATAATTTTACGTTGAAAAAATAAGTAGTCAAATACTATTTCTTGGACAATGTTTAGATTTTATATTCCTGCATTACCAATATATTTTATGTTTCTAATATTTTGTTTCTTGTTTGTCTATGTCTTTTGTCTAATTTTCATACTTAAAATATTAATGCCATCTGGGGTAATAACAGCCAAGTTATTATTAATCACATGTGACTCTTATTATCTCTGACATTACAAAGTATATTTTCTTGCTGAAGATACCGACGACTTGTAAAAGAACAATATAGTAAGCTAGTTTAGATATATGACTTTTGCACCTAACACTTCAACATGTTTGTTAAAGTGTTTCTATTATTGTTTTCTATTTTCTCAGTATTACATTTTATGTTGTGTTATGAAAGAAAAGTGTATAATTTATTTTATTAACTGTATGAGTTATTTGTTATTTAGGCAGCAGTCGGTTTGTCTTCTTTTATGGTTCTTATTACCCCAACATGTGGACAATAAGAATTAATTCCATTTTTATTTATTTCGTTAATGACAGGAATGATACAGTTGCGATAATACGTCTCCCCTATAATTAGAAATTTTTTCGTAATTTTTAACGCACAATAAAATGCTTTAATTATGAACGTTCACATAATAAAAGTAATAACAAATTAAATATCATCAAACTGAATCCATAAACAAAAATATTTATGGCATTCCGGCGTATAAGGAGGGAAAGAAGTCACAGAGAGTAATTTTCTACCGATTCCTCTGGTGCTTGTAATTTCCAAATATTTTAAAATGCTTCAAAAATACAAATAATTAATAACTTTGAATAACATAACTTACTCTATTGATTTGGATTTGATGCATAATAGTACATCTAATTAAATCAGTCAATCAGAAAGGGTTCTTGTGTCTTTCTGCATTGATCGATTCAATTATTGAAGTAGATAAAGAAATGAGTAAGAAGTTCAGTGATTTCAATAAAGGTTTCCAATATGAAGACCCTGATTATTATGATTAAATAATTACAATAGGAAGTATAGAACTCATTTTATCGCAATTGAGTAAGGTTAAGTCTGACGTGGTCTAGGGGGTCAGCACGAGCTTAGGTCCTTAATTTACTAAAACGATTTAATAAATGGAGGGTGTAATTTTTATACCTTTAGCACATGATACAATTTTGTTAGTATCAGCAAAAACTATTCTGAACATCATATTTGCAATACAAAGAAAAGTAATTCGTATTATTTGAGATATACAGATAGGATATAGAGATTATGTCGAAATAAATATATTGACAGTTACTCAACCGTAATATATTTTGTATGATTTGTTTTATTTATATCTGACCAAAAGTACAAATAGAAATATTTCAATATATCCAATAATCTTCGCGGAATATTGCCCCAAGCTTCCTTGATTGCGTTAGTTAATGTTACTATATTCGTAAATTTTACATGACAACCAGCCCCACAGATTTTCAATAATATTTAAGTCGGGAAAATTTCTAGGTCAGTCCAAAGCCTAAATCTTTTCTTCCCTAAACCACTCTTGCATGATTCCTGCTGTGTGAATTGGAGAGAGATCTTGTGGAAATATTCATTCATCTTCCTTAACGTTACTAATTAGTGGTTTTGCTATGGTAAGGAGTTGTTTGTATTTCGGGCGGTTTGTCTTCTTGGAAAAATCTCTAAATTCACTGGTCCATTAGAAGAGATGCCCCCCCATATCATTACACCTCCACTTTATTAGGGCGGTGAACTAAATACATCTTTTCTTTTCATAGATCGAGAAAATAAGAAGAAAAACCTAAATAAAGCCTTTTTCGACAGTAAAAATGATTTCTTTCCATTGGTTAATGAATTCCATATGATTTTTGGAAAAATCTAATCTTGCTTATTTGCGGCGTGCAGTTAGTAAACGACGTCGCTTGAGGTGTAGGCGACTTTCTATTATCCTCTCATTTATTATCCTCTCATTTATTATCCTGACTGTCATATTTACAGTGCTACCAACAACGTGCTTTATTTTCCTTGCAGTAAGCGTGGAATTATAAGCTTCGCGTAAAATATTGCGACTTTCCCACTAGCAAAGTTTTCTTATAATTTTCCATATTATTTACAAAAGTAAAGATGTCAAAAACAAGACGGCGTGGAATTAATTGTTATTAAATAAATAAAATAATAATAAAAAAAAGTTCTTAAAATGTCTCTCGTTCAAAGAAGCAGCAGCAGATATTTCTAATTACAGATTCCCTTCGTGTGTAACCAGATTAGCTCTTTACATGTTGTGCTCCACATTTCATTAACATCCTGTATAGATCATGTCTAAAAGGTTTTTTTTCGAGACAGTTTTGTCTTTATGTATATTTTTTTATAGGTGTGGATTTACATTGACTAAATTAGGGTTGTGACCATTTTTTATTGCGTAATCACGGTAATCTGCAAGGGTTATGCTGTCATGAAATCAGAATCTCTTTTTTCGTACAGTTTTAATTTTTATTGTTAGTATGTCGTTAATGTTTTTCATTAGATAGATAAAGTCAGCTCAGATTTAAATGATGCTTTGTTAAATACAGAAAAGTGTGGCCATAGTAATAAAAAATGGAAGAAAAAAAGTTGTAATTTATATTTGTCAGTATCTCAAAAACTTAATGTTTTTCTACTTTGAAAAATAATGTTTTATTCTGTTGGCACTCTATTACCTTTGAAAAAAATTAACTCCTCTTAAAAAAAGGGACAAAAACAACATGCACTCATAAAAACGTGGTTATTTTCGCTCGGTTTGTGGAATTAGTGCACGATGATGATTGGGCCTTAAATTTCTTATTACGTTATCCCTGGACGTTTACAGCGACACCAGCTGTAAAATTTTAATCAGTTTTATACACAGATGCTATACGACGCTGCTTAAATTTATTGTCCGCTAATTATAGTAGATAATTAATTCTTTTGTGCTGGGTGGTATTTAATAATTTATGGCGAGTGTGAGTAATGTAGGTGCAAGGATATTTTCGTGTGTATTTTCTTCCTGCCCAGATTGAATTCAAAGGCTTCAACGTCGCTGTCGATCCTTGCCGGAGGGTGTGATTCGATTTTGGGCTGATGTAGGGGTAAGTCAGTTTTCGTTTCCGTTTTTATGCTCAGAGTATTACACCCTCGGTGTTTTTGAAAAACTAAATCACACGATGGTCAAGCGCATTTGATATTTTCAAGGTGTAATAAATTAGCACCTCGTTGTTGTTAAACGCGTTACGATATTCAACGCATTACATTTCTTCATTATGTCAGGATAATGAAATTTTGTTTCATGTTTCAAGTACAAACTTCCCAAATTTACACTGATTGATTGATTTCTGATTTGGTTCCATATTTTAATAAATATTACGGAAATTAAACCGCGAATGAAAACCAGCCATAAAGTCAACTATTCAACGTGTAATTAATAATTTTGAAATGCAATATACTTTCTAAAATGTACCGAAGCCTTTTTATTCATAAAAATTCAAATATCTTAACACAGCCATTCAAGAAAAAACTACTATAAATGCCTTCGTGATTGGAGCGCAATAATTTTGCAGATAGGTACTGATGATCTTTGATAATTTAATCATGAGTAATGTTGGATCTGTTAACAAACGCAATAGTTGTTATTAAGGAACAAAAAACCCAATATTAATATCTGATTAGGTAACTTTACACTTGCAAGTATACGTGTGATGCTCCAAAAATCACAATGCTCCGGTCGCACACTCCACAAAGTGAAAAGAAAACTTAGTTCAAAATGAAACATGGTTCCTTTAGCGAGTGAAAAGCACAGTATTACTAATTTGTTTTTGTTTGCTATTACTCTTATACATTTGTGTCATAAAATTTTATTAAAACCATTAGAAATTTTAACACTCCACGAGCCACACTTTTCACACGTGAAAGAAGCCATTTTTTAATTTAAACTAATAGTTTTGGTTCACGTTGCGGAGTGCGTGACCGGAGCATCGTGACTTTTGGAAATACGTCCTTGGAGCATCACACTTTTGCCGCGTTATAAGAACGCGTGACTGGAGCGACGCGTTCAAAGCTTCCATGAAAAATCGCTACCTATTGACTTCCTCACTTGTTGTCAACATTATTAGTGACTGATATCCAACACTATTGCTTTAAAATTTATTAATAAGGATTGGAGCATACACGGTTTCGAAAAGACAGAGCAACATCGTATAAAGTTCGTTCTGTGATGGAAATTTTGCGCTGAGCTTTTTCTTAACGAATAATGTCAAAATCTGGTGACAACTGGCCACCTCGTTCACTTAGTTAACAACATTGGGGATATATTAGAGAAAAGGGTCTATGAAAACAAGCCGACAGCAATTCAAATTCAAGAACTAGAACTACATTTGTGAAGAAATAGACAAAGTTACAATTAAGTTAAAAAATGTAGCCAAAAGAGCCATAAATTTGTATCATAGCAGACATTGTAACAGGTAATGTGAAAAATTTTTTTCAGCTTTTGCCATGAAATTTGGACTGCATTGGATTAACTGAAAAATAAGTCATTAAACTTCTTGATAAAAAAAAGTAAAAATCGGTTGGTACTTCATAACTAATGCCAAGAACATCAACAGTTATTTATATCACTAGTCCGTAAACTACATTTATGTGTAGGTAAATAGTGTACCCACTGAAAATTTTGTGTAACTCTTTTAACGAATATGTTTCGCTTATATATTTTGAATTCAAGTCGAACAATCTGAAATCATTATTGATTAATTATTATTACTTTGTAACATTCTTAATTACTTGTTGAGTTTTTCGCACCGATTATAACGCCGGAAACGAAAGTACACTTTTTTATAGAATTTTCAAATAAATAGCAAATAAATATATCAATGAATTTTATTGTCAAAATGGGGTGCCAAATAAAAGATAATACATATATTAAGTAATACTGCTGCATGCTTAGTAATCAACTTGCGTAGATTCAGGTCACCGACATGCCGAGCTTTTGATCTTCCATCTACGCCCATTAAATGATTTTAACACACAAATAGGAGTAAGAGGAAAGTAATTAAAAATGTTTACATTAAATAATCTAGGATAAAAGTTAATGTAATTGTACATAATAAGATTATTGCAAATGCAAGGTTTTTATAAATATTCTTTTAAAACTGAAAAACTGTTGAGACTTTTCCATAACACAAAAACGTTATAAGGTGAAGGCGAAGTATTCTCGCGTCATTTCTTCAAAAAAAGATCACTGATGCAGTGAGTTTCGATTCCACAACTTTTCAACATGTACGTAAGGAAATTTTGAATAGATTTTTCTTTTATTATCAGGAAACCCTTCCTTGAAAATACTATTTCTAATTTGTTCAAAAATTATTAGGGAAGGATGATACAATAAAATCATACTGGACATGTAAATACAGTGACTTTCAAAAAGTGTGTGACAAACAGTTGGAATTTTCTTGGTTATTAATTTTTACAAAATTTTATTGATAGAGAACACTATATAAAATACTTTTCTGTAAAAAGTACTACAAATTATAAGCTTTATCATTTAAAATTAACTTAATTAAAGTGTTATAATTTTCCAATGGATGAATGATGAAATGCAACAAAAAAATAATTACTCAGAACCAAATGAAATAAATAATTGAGAAATAACAATAAGTTTAGACTTTTTCCATTCTTGTTATCCTGGCGAATTCTTTAATCTTGTTGGTACATGTTAATGCAGTTTGTTTAAAGAGCAATTCTTAATAAAGCGTAATTTTGTATGTAACTGTAGCTTCTTAATTCTAAACAACATTGCCTTATGACATTTCCTTGTATCTTTTAAACTAAGGGTACTTTACTCTTTAGTCGTCTTCATTTTTCGGTGTACATGCTGAATACCGTAAATTTTGATTTGGAGGAATACGAAAGTATTCTGCATCAATGAAATTTAATAAAAATCGATAATAGAAAAAAATTCTTCCAAAGACACTGCTTATGTAGCGATTATTATAAAACCGGGTTGACATGGGGCGTGAACACCATCGCGGATTATCGACATATGCACATTTTTGTTCCAGGCGGTTATTCTTTTTATTCGACCAATTTGTGGAATACGAGGAATAACTTCCTTTCTTCACGAAAAAAAATTCATGTCGAAAATTTGCGATTGTAATTCGCACGGGCTTAATGCCAATGGTAATATCGATTTATCATACAATCACTGGTTTAATTTAAATCAATCTCTATTTACATAAATCAATCTCTCTTGAGAACTTTCCTGCACAAAAACGCGAATTGCATTTAATAGCAATAATTCGATAATGAAAGCGTGCAACTCATTAAAATGAAATTAAAGTGTATCACTGCAAAATCGTGGGAAGTCTGAATAATTTCGGTTTACGGACAGTTCGGTCCGTTCTGGACTTGGATAGCCGCATTAAATTAGAAAAACGTAAACGATTATTGTTAAAGATTTACGCTTGACGTAAAAACCTGCGTCTGCTTTCTGTTCAGCCTAAATCACGTTTTATTTGATTGGAGTGGTTGGCGAAACAGTGCGGCTTTGTTATAAATGCGAAACTGTTAGCAGAGTCGGGAGATAAATATATTGAATTAAGCGAAGCAATTTATAAATTATCGAGATCGACTTTTGGGTGTGAAGACTTTGGCTTCACTTATTTATTTGTATGTGGATGAGAATGACAATAATTATAAATATCGTAGCAAATCGTTGGTACTCAGAAAATGTAATTATTTAAAAACTTTTCCCTTAAATCAAAATTGAAAGTTACGCCAGACACTATGGACAATAGAAATTGTAGCGCAAAAACGCAATAGTCATGTAGCCCGGAGAAAGCGGATATTAGCAAGCAAAAAATGCGGCGCGGAATTTGCAGTTTAAGTGGATTACGGTGCTCGGAAGCTTCTTTTCATATACCGTATGTTTCATTTGAACTTGAAGCGTGCGCGTATATTTTGCTCGCTCATAGTGATTAAGCGAACGGTTTCGTTTTATATCTTTTATTTTGCCATAGAGCCTGTTCTGTCTGACATTTTTTAACTTTCAGTGAAACAGGCGGTATGTACCTGCATGAGTCAGTTTTAAAAAGTAAACAGAGTGTTAGAGAAAAAAGAACCTGGAACGCATTCCTGTGAAGCAATTAATTTTAAATGCAAGATAAACAATGAGAAAATAATATGTTTTGAATCAAAAAAGTATTTTATGTTTCAATACATTCAATGACCTATACAATGAATGAGAAAAAACTTTTCAGAATTGAAACGTAATGTGCTTGACAAGTTCGTTGCTTGATAATATAAATCGAGCTTTATTCAAATGGGAAGTTTAAATCTAAATACAAAAAGAAACTCTTCTGTGTATCGCGAGCCATATATTATTGAAAAAAAAATTAAAGTTAAGAGAACGGTCTAGTTAGACTAAAAATTAGTTATTAAAAAAGAAAAATCTAAGTCATTTGCCTCTGCTAAAAGAGAAATGCTTTCGGCGCGAATTTCTAGATCTTTTGTGAACATAAGCAATTTATAATACCAAGGAGTTGGTTCGTACACATTATCTGTCCCAGTTCCGCTTTTCTAACTAGCATAAACTTTTCTCAATTCTTTACGGAAACTATTTACGTAAACTGTGTATTCTTTTTTTTACAAAAGTAATATCCGTTTCTGGATAAGCATTTTTATAAAATACAGGGTGTTTCGTAACTTCATGAAAATAAATAAAACAATGAAAGTTTGCATGAAAATGAACTATTTTTTATTGAACAAAGTGTTATTAAATTTTCGAGAAAATAAATAATTTTGTCGAATGGGTAAACCATTTGGACGTCTCTGGTTTAAGTTTATGATGTTTACGAAGAATATGAGTGATTTAATTTATTGTTAGTCATCGCCGGCCGAGTCGGGTAGTTTGAAGGTGTACGTTGAGCTGGTTGCACGGAAATTTTACTGAAAAAAATGGCAGAATTTACAAATAGTGAGATTGTTGACATGATTCTAGTGTACGGTGAAAGTGGGCAAAACGCATTAGCGGTAAGGCGTTTGTATGTACAACATTTTCCAAACCGACATTTGCCAACCAGTGCCACATTTCTCTCTGTTGTGCAAAGAGCGAGGAATACTGGAACTTTAAGGGCACGTCGCGGAAGAGGTGGAGGACGGCAGGGTCCACAACGCATCCTAAACAGAGAAGAAGAAATACTACAACTTATCGAGGAACATCCTTGGTTCAGTGTACATGACATCTCAAGACAAACGCGTTTATTGTCCTCCGTTGCTTGGCGCATTCTTCGCAAACAACAATTACATCCGTACCATGTTCAAAGAGTTCAGGTTTCGCTACCAGCCACTATGCTCAACGCATACGATTTTTTCGTTGGTTACTGCATAAGCAACAGGCAAATGCGAATTTTGTTCATAATGTCCTGTTTATCGACGAAGCTATTTTTACCTGAGATGGGGTGTGCAATTTTCGCAACTTGTATTTGTGGGCTGAGGAAAACCCTCACGCAATTCGTCGCAGCCATTTCCAACAACGGTTTTCTGTTAACGAGTGGCAGGTATTCTAAACGGTAATTTAATCGGCTCGTTCGTCTTATCGAACCATTTAGATGGTCTCTTATACTTAAATTTTCTCTGAACTAATCTACCGGAATTTCTCGAGAATGTGAACTTAAATCTTAGAGCAACGATATGGTTTATGCACGATGGGGCTCCCCCTCATTTTCGACGAAAAGTATGTGCTCACCTCGACGAATTTTTTCCTGGTAGATGGATTGGAAGAAACGGGCCGATCAGGTGGCCTGCACGTTCACCTGATCTAAATCCGCTAGATTATTATCTGTGGGGACATGTAAAAGTGTTGTTATACGAAGAAGAAATCACGTTCCAAGAATTGAACGATCATATTAACGCCGCATTTCTCTCTGTTCGACAACAAAACATGTTTCATAATGCTTGTGAATCATTACTTCGCCGGGCAGATTTGTGTTTACGAGCGGCCGAGGGAAGGAATTTTGAACATTTATTGTGACTCAGCCGGCACTGAATAAGAGATTCTAAACATTTGTCAATGCATTATCAGTTGAGGGTAAGTTTTATTTTGTTTTTATTTCCTTTTTTATTTAGATGCATTTATGCACACATCTCATGTCCAACACGCCATTATTTCTTTTTTACGAAGTTGCGAAACACCCTGTATTATCAATTGCATATGCAGATCATTTTTCTAGTAGCTTATAAAAGTTCTTTGACTTATTGATCGGTTGATCGGAAAATATTGAAAAAATGCGTTATTTTTCAAATTTTTGTCAAATACTTAGAAAATGGAAAATGTTTCATAGAACTGAATAAATTCGGTTAAAAAGTCCTTTCACAAAAAATACGTGAATATTTTTAAAACAAACCCCGTGTTACAAGCGTACATAACTAATTGTATATAAATATTATAATGAATAGTTCGATCGGGACATCCTATGATCGCTTTTGACCTAATATTGCATAGGATTGACAAATTTCTTATAAATATTATTAATTAATATTTCTAATAATGAAAGACAATTTAAAAAAATAAAGTAAGCGTATGGGAGTTAAATCCTGGCGGATGCTAGGACCTTACAGCGGGAAAGTCTGGCTTGCGCGTTACACACCAACAAGCAGTATTATCGGCAGACAATCCATCACTGGCAAAGATAGTCAGAAATACTGCTAACGTATGGGCACCTAACCTTAAGCTTATATCTATAACTATTCAAGAATAAATTAGCGAGCCGAGAATTGTTATTGTAATTGTTATTGTAATTGTTATTAAAAACTGTTTTTCAATTGCGAGTGAAAAGTCAAAATCCTGCCTTCTTTTTGGATATGAAGCAGAACTGTACGTCCGTTCACAATATGATATTCGGCACGTTAAGAAATACTACCATGAGTGGAATTTCTCCAGGTTCGGCTAAATTCTAATAGAAATGGCAGTGCAATCCTAACAGTTGACGCTCAAAGGTACGAGGAGTATTCCACAACCCGATATATCGTCCATTAAAAAGAAAGAACAAAAAATTCTTTGCAACATGTTCTTGCAATAATTTATCTGACGTTGTTATTAATATGGAGCCTTTGATTGGCTATATCTAAATAGAACATAAAATAGCTTAAGTGGATATGTACGTACGCAAATTATGATGTTCCAAATTCATTTATAAACGTAATTAACCATTTTAATGCACGCATCATTATTTGGCATCTGAATTTCATAACATTTTTACAGATTTCTAAATAATTCATCTAGTGCAACCTAATAAATTAGTGCAGAACTATTTGACTATCTTTTAAGATTCCATGCCCTGGTCCTATTGCAATTTGAATAAGATTTGAGTTCACACTTTTCATCTTGAATTACTAAAACATTAAGTACAGTTTTAATTTTTTAGAGAAAACTGTTTTATGTAAAAATTCTTTGTAACTTTTTTTGTATTTTTATACCAAGAATATATTATTGTGTTTCCTTCACATGAAATTAGCTTCTGTCGATCTTTTCTCTGGTTTATCCACGACAATCAAAGTAACTCACTACCAATTTGTTTTGGCAAACGGCATCACAGTTACATTATTATTATTAATTAAGGTAGATTCTTGTTCGGTGAAATTGTGTAAACGGACACTGAAAATGGCACTAACCCTCTACGTTTCGCTATCGTTTGACAGCTTCGTCAGGAGTGAAGAAACATAGAGCGTTAGTGCCATTTTCAGTGTCCGTTTGACATAATTCATTACATTATTATTATTATTATTATATAAAGAAGCAATTCCTTTTGTAAACAAACCCCTGGTAAAACAAAAATAACTTTTTTCAAATTATTTTTTCTTAGGTTATTGTAATGTGGCGGTATAAGTAGGATATCCGAGACAGGATAATTAAAATTTAATTTAATTATAAACTTTATGTAGATGGTCGGACGGGAAGCGACAATTGTTGAGGGAATTATGATAAAGACTAATGTTATATTTCAGTAAAACTCAGCATCCACTTAAAATGAAAATAATGTGAATAGTTTGCAAATGAATTGAAATTTATTTAAACAAACCCGTATAATATTTTTAACAAAAATATTTGTTAAATATTATTGTTTTTAAATTTTTTTAGCACCTCTTTGCATGAAATTTGGACGTTGTGACCTTAACTTTACTGTCAAATAACCTAAAGTACTGTAATTATTTTTCAGTTCAGCTATGTCATGTCCAAGTTTCATGGCGAGGAAAAGACTATCCGGTATTCAAAATCTGCTCATGTACATGATTCTTTCAAATCTTTTGTTTAAAAAATGGGGAATACAATATATCTGTGCGTACATATCTCTTCGCTCTTCACGCTGTATTGAACGAGGAGCCATATTTCGTTTAAAAAATCAATATTTTATTTTGTTACACTGCGAATTTCCTGACTTAATTTTTATTAATTTAGTAATCTGAACACAGTTCTAAAACATTCTAGAAACTACTAAATGGATTGATGTGTATTGTACAGGTCATATACCATTACATCTTTCTTGTCTTTATAATCACTTGTATGGGAAGTCGGCGAAATGTTAGTAAGAGTGTTGAAATAAGTCGTTTTTGAAATTATGCACGCGTTTAATAAATTGCTTTCATCAATGTATAAATTGTACGTATTAAAAATTTTTTTAAAATTTCATCTCAGTTGAGATGTTGAAATGTGCTTTAGCGATTTTGAAAGGAGAAAACAAGACAAAATTATAGTCATCAAAACATAAATGCTTGGTTCAGAGGGTAACAGCGGTTAATTGTGTTTAAACTCAAACCCTAACACGAGATAACGGGTTCAGCACTTACAATTACAATTACAAAGTAAAGCACATACAGAGGCCGAAAACCGGCTTTATGTAGTTGACGAGATCAAAACAAAGTTTAAACGTGTGTTTTAATGTTGACGAAAGGGTATTAGTACATAGCGTGTTTATAAGTTTCTTAACATATCAATTTCTTATGAACCAAAAAGCTCACTTTGGATACATTTTGGAAATACTAATATGTAGTTTTCATTCGAGTTCTATTTTAAAGTTAAAAATGTCGAATTATTTGAATTTAACACACCCACCCCACATAAGTTTTATTTAGGTTTTACTATTTTGTAATAAAACATGAAAATATTATTAGGAAATTTCAGTGCAGTTGTTAAATGAAATGGGAAAAAATTATATAGTTATGTCTGGCGGAACTTTAGTAATAACTAGAAGTTAAAAGTTTCCAATTACATAATATATGTATGTAGGTATGTACGTGATGCGATAATTGTGTGGGTCAGTGTATTTTGAGGTTGGTAATTACAACGCGTGATTCTTAGAAAGCTTATTGAATTACTTCCTCTCCTCGTACTTTCGTTTCAAGAAATTCATGATAAAGACGGCGTGAAAGAGATTATCTCAGTTTCATATTACACTTAAAATCACAATGCCTAAGAAGATAAATATATGAATATGTGTTACGCAGGGAATGTTTGCTTTGGATTATTGTAAATAATATGGAGTATTTTTTTATATTAAAACGGTGGGACTGTTGAGCCTATAGATTTTCGGAGATCCTGAGGTTGGAATATGTTATGCCGATAATCGTGTTTATTTAGTTGATTTCTTTCCTTTTCAGGAAGAAAAAAAAAATAATTCATCCTGCCTTTTGTTATATGTTTGTCAATTTTTTCTTGTGCAAACTCTAAAAAGAGTTGTTTTTATAATGTTTATGAACAAAAGTTAGTTTAGAAATTGAAAAAAAATAGATTTAGAGTGTTTCCTAAGAGCGTTCTAAAATTTGAGGATGTAATTTCCATTAATATTTTAAGAAAAAAAAAAGTTCCTATGAACATATGGGCGCAAATACCTATTGAGGATATGTAATTGAATTTGTAATACGGAGTGCAGTAAAAAATGAAATTTCTTTGTTTTTAGAAATTCGATAGTTCAGATGAGAGCTTTTTTGACGTTTAAACACATCACACGGAACGGAAGGCATCTTATAAAAGTTTCGAGTTTTCAGAACTAATATTTATTTGATTTATAAACACAAAAAAGAATGTACGAAATTTAAAAACGTAATTTATGAAAACGTAATGATACACTGAGAAAAATGAAATAGTTAAGTCAACAACTTTTTGAATGTCAACTTTTTGTGCGTTGACTTAAATAAAATTTACTTGTTTCAACGGGTAATATTCTTAACTGAACATCTTCGAAATTGTTGAAATAATACTAAGAAAATGTTAAGCAATTACATTATTGACTGAACGATGTAAATGTTTTACCTTAAAATGAAAGTGTTTAACATGTTAAATCAAAAAGTTGAAATATCTAAATGATCGTAATGTGCTGTTGCCTTTAAGTGTCTGTTTCGATTTTTTATTTAACAGAATAAATGTTAAAAGTAAAAGCGGGGGTTAATTATTGAAATTCTTGGTTTTGACTTCCAGATGATGCTTGCTAAACTTTATGTATATTTATTGCCCGCCTCAACATAACAAGACTTGTTATTCGATATCGTTTCTTAAATGGCAAAAATCATTCGTATTTAAGACGTATCCAACTTTGTTTATACAATTCGTTGAGGGGTTTATCCTCACAAGGGTTTGATGGGGTACACCTTACTTTGGCAGCATCGCAAAGAAGGGGTCTACATTGCTTTCGCTCCAAACGATAGTCTAGATTAAATTGAGTTTACTCTTTTGTTTACCATACTGAAAAGTTACTTTTAAATAATCAAAAATATAGTTTTAATTCCTTAAAACGTACTGTCACATAAAATATTTAGTTATTTTAATGATCTGAAGTTCTTGTATCTTCTTGTGCATTGAAGCAACATGAACCATGTTTTCTTGAATGCTTGCCTCAAACGACATATTGAGTCGATTCAATGTGAAATGTTTAGCATTGTTTGACTGTTGGTTAATGACCACGTATGATTGCTAATAGGTAAACGAAAAATGTTGTTAACTGAATACGTTTTTGGTTGACTGAACAGTTTTTTCTGAGTGTAGTATATTCTAAATGGCATTGAAATTTCCATATTGTATAAACACCTCAGGGCAAAGTATGATTACTTTTTTAAAAAATCACTTTGCTTAATTAAATGACTTTAATCAATAGGAATAAGCGATAATAATTTAAGTTATTCTAAAATTTCTCCTTTCTAAAGTATTGTAGTCAATGGGTCTGATGAATAAAACGAAGCAAATGCTTTTGCTTCAATTTTTTTAATGTGAAAACTAGAAATATATATTTGAAGAAAAATGAAGTTCTAATTAATTCTACCTGTAACATAGTAAGAAATATTTGAAATTTTTGCAAGTAGCTAGGCTTTAAAAAAATTATAATAGAAGTAAAAGCATATGCTTCGTTTTATTTATTTGCCCCAATGTCTACGTTTTCGATTTTGCGTGAAAATTTTATTATAGAATTCATTCGTCGATGAATAAACCTGCAGGTGATGTTGTTTGTGAATATATTTCTGGATTAATAGAGACAGTGTTAGAGTCGAATTGATTGTATAAATGGAAGCTTTAGTAATAATTATAATTCTCATATACAGGTACTATAATAATAAACACAGACTATTGTAATGTACTCGTAATAATGACATTACATACCAAATTAACAGAATCGCGCACCTTTGATTCGATTTTAAACTTTATGCTTGAAAATTGGAAATTTTTAAATTTGATTAAATGAGAAAAAATATAAATAACGGCAGCATTACGTAATTAAATACAAAAATATTAAAATTACTAACAATTTTAAACAAATTAAATGTGATTCAAGAGTTACAATAAATCTGTATATTTTCACAAAACCTCAAAAACATACATAAAAATATAAAAAACAAATCAAAATGAAATCAAATAACGTGTGGGCTCTTTGACGGCCAGCTTAATTCACACGTAATTAATATTAAATTAAAAGTGTTGAGGTACATTTTTCCTTGAAATTTTTTCTAAAGATTATATTTTTGGGATTGAATCCCTATGTTCTCTTAATTGATTTGCAAGACAGACCCAGGCATGTTACATTGTATTCATATCAAATTCATTCGAAATTTTGAATCGTCTATTTCATACGTACGGTTTCTCGCCAAAAAAAACTTATACAGGGTCGAAAATTTAATGACATGACTTTAAAAACTTTAGGCTGTATAATTTGGACTTAATGCTCTAGCTTTACTGATATTAAATTCCTTAGCTATCGCTCTTATTGGCGTTAATTCCAGCAACCTTACAATTCTGCCCTCGAATTTATTTAAATGCCGTGACACATATTTCTTACAAATTTTTTTAAAAAAGTTAAAAATTACCAAAATGCCGAAACACGAAACAAACATTTACATTTTCTAAGGACATTGCAGGTTACCTGCTTCCGTTTTGATCTTTAACATTTTCTCTATACTATTATTTAATCCAATCGTATAGAATGTCAACATAATTTTTATGTCAACAATCTTAATTGAAGAAATCCTATGCTACAATGATATTATTTATTTACCAGTGATTCTGTACTTTGTTATACATACAGGCGGATGATAAAGTCCCGCATAAAGCTCTTAATTTGTTTACTTGTTTTTTCTGTAAAATCCTGGAATAGGGAAATTTAAAAAAATGTGTTGTGCACTGATAAATTTGTTCCTGATATGGGATAATTATGTATTTCGGTGAAAGTGCAAATCTTTACCAAAGCAAAACAGAGCCTTCATTAAGACGTGAATTGGTTTAGGAAGTTATAATTGAATACTCGGTATATTATGTAGTGGCTGACTTATATACCACACATGCAATTTATGAATTCATGACCGAATTACATACATGCTATATATGTAATGCGGTCAATTCAATCCAACAGTTTTTGATTACAAGTTTCTATATTTCATTGAAAATTTACTTTTAATCTTTCCCATTAAAAAAAGTTTATAAGCTCACGCTAATATTATTATCAATGATTAGTTTAGTTATTACTGATACGTGACGAGAGCATCTAAATTAAATAAATAATGATAAAGTTTCCTGCTTAAGAAAATTTAAAAACACTTTTTGTTTCTATTGCTTTCAACTCTGATTGATATTCCGATTCTTAATAACGTTGAACGTTGTTTTAAACAAATAAATTTCACGACTTTACGACTGAAATAAAACGTGGACGCGAACGTCTACAGTTTTCCGCAGGATCGTGACAAACTCCTTTGTGTTATTGATTCTAATTATTAGAAAATTGTCTTTTCGTGCCAATTCTAAATGGGATTTGACGCTCGTCTGCATGCGGACGCCGTAAATAAAATACGCGTGTTTAAAATTAGCGAAAAAAAAATGTGCGGAATGTTATTCACGAAAGACAAAAGGAAAAAAAAATGGGCGCGCATACAATGGGGCGATTAATCAAATGAATGCACCGGAGAGCTTTATCAGCTGATCCTAGTTGGCGACGGTCGCGTCAGGACGCGTGGCTTGCCAAAAACGCGTTCACACACAGCAGGATCTGACAGTGATTGGGGCTTCGCGCAAGAACTAGGGTAGAATAATAGAGTTGCGTAATAATGATTGGTACCTGGGACGAGGTAGGGACTAGGAGTCGGTGCAGGCTGCCAGTAAGATGCCGTGATGGACGGGTACGAAGACTTTGAGGTCCTGCTCTTCATGGCACTTGTTCTTCCGAAGCACACGCGACCGCTCGGTGCATTACATCACTTCACATCATAAGAACCGCGTGTACCTCGACCAGGTATGTGCGCCGTGTGCGGTGCGAACGGGTCGCGCTCAATAGCGCAACTGACGACGACTCATTTAACTTCTGAACGCCTCAGTCACGGCTTCGTGTCGAATACAAATATATCTGACGAACGAACGTCACCGTGCATACCTAACGAGTCTTGGACGGACAATGGACGCCGGTGATAACGTCCGGCCCCGGTTCGATCACGTGCGAATATCCGGCCTATCGAACCAATGTGGACGCACCGTTCGTTGTGCTTACTTGACGTGAAATTCTGCATTACTATCATCAGTATCATCGTTCGTAACACGATAGCCTTGAATGACTGTCGACGTCGCATCTTGTTACCTGTTTCATGGATAATCGTGTCCTCCTCTCTTTCAATGCATAAATACGAGACACATTTTTATGTAATCAACTTGGCCGTGAAAGAGATGATCGCTTTTAAATTTATCCATTAATTGATACTATCTCTTCCAAAAAAAGTTTCTCTGTCCTAACAATAACAACTTTTCCCGTTTGTTGTCTCTTCAAAAGTACTAAATCCAATTCTGGGTTATAAGATGGATGGGTAACCTACTTAACAGGAGAATGATAATTCGGCTTATCTCAATTTGTATTAAGTTAGTAATTGACGCGCCTCTGAACAGGGATGTTCAGAATCGATTCGATTTATAAGTAGTTAAATCGAACCTTTGCAAGAGTCACGACTGCTTCTAGTGCCGACGTTTCGTACTCCATTGCAGAAGAACTTCCTCGAGGTTGCTGCTGTTCCTGGCGGTGTTGCTGCTACTTCTCGTTACTCGATGAAGAACGAAACGTCGGCAGTAGAAGCAGTCGTGACGCGGTTAGAATCTGAAGCCAATTAAAAAAAAAAGTTCTTAACCAGTTCTAGAGCATTTCCGTTCTAAAGGGAACTTCTATAAAAATAAAACAGGGTACGAGAGAAAAACAGTTTCCATTTGAAAGCAATACACTAATTGGAGTGTGAAAACAATAAACTAATTGAGGAATCAAGACTAACTAATGAAAGTGTTAGTTGGTAGAAAAGTATCATGGTCAATTTACTCAATGTTTTAAAATGTTAAGTAACTTTGTTGAATTACTTTTTGACTTCGAATTAATCGAATTTATGAATTGGCTTTGCGGACTGTAAATGCAATTTTAGTTCATTTTATGTGCGAAAATTTACAATATCACCATAGAATACAATGCCGATAATTTAAATGTCAAAACAGATGCAACTAAATATTTACGACATACGGTTTCGAGTCATGACCAACTGACGGGGTAAAATTCAGTTGACCTCTCTAAAGTTCCTAGATAATAAAAGTAGTGCTGTTCATTAAGCCTGTGTAATGACGCCAAAATGGTGGATTAAAATTTAGAAAAGTCAAAGTGGAGAGAAGTAATATAACAAGTTGTGCGGTTCTATATTGCTCCGGTCGTTCTGAGAAAGACTGCAGACAATTTTTAAGTCCCTAAAACTAACTTAGTGGTAGTTTAACTAAGGTGGATTAATTTGGTTGAGGGAATACATTATTTGACTATGAAAGTTGAACTTTGCGGTAAATTACTTCGGTTTCCTAAGTTACGTATAACGAAATGGCAACATTTGTAAACAATTTGGCGATAAAATGGGGGCTAATTTGCGGTACTTTAATATCTAAGGACTTTAGATCGCCCGATATGATAACGCTCACTAGCCCGTATCACGTCCTACAGATACCAGACCGTACCATGCCGGACGTTATCTCATACAAAACTAGGGAGAGAACGTTTTTTTGCATGTGTCGGCCTGGTCACGGTCCTAGCAGGATCCTATTATGGTCAGGTCTAGTGGGCGAAGTCCTTTATATATTTCTAGAATATCTAATAAGTATACCTCAAGAATGCCCTTTATTTCGTAGCAAATTTTCTAATATCGTAGCAATTGTTTTCCTGTGAACTAGCCTTTCTGTTTCCCAAGCATTTAAGGTGAATGTTAAAAGTGAAAGAAAATAATGGAAAATCCAAGTAGAATTTATTTGTGTTTCTCAGGTGAAAAAAGCAAAATTAAATGGAGTCCTACAAAAATTGAGGCATCATGATTTGTAAGTGATTTTGCCTAACCTAACATTTGTTCTCACAATTCTTAGATTATTGAAATATTTATCCTTTGTGATAGCATTCATATCATACTCTTTCACAGTTAGCTTCTACGTGGCAGTGAAGAAAGTGAATCCGTACAATGAGTAACGGCAACAGGAAGTAATAAATTGCCGTGTACGTGCGCAATATTTTGTCGGGCGCACCGCTATTTATTCCGGCGCTGCAGCGCCACGGATTATTATTATTATTATATGAAAATTTGACACTCCGAAGGACGTTTTTGCATAACCGTTCTACGCGGGTAAACCTACCTTCAAAAACTACTTAACCATGTCCGTTTAAATAAATACTTCTTTGTGCAAGTTTACGTATTAGACAAATCCATTTATGAAATAATTTAATATTTATATTCTTCTTCTTGGTGATGTTTGGCTTTTGGGTTAACCAACTCTAGTCAGTTTTTTTTTCGTACAAAGCTACCCTTCTTTTCTCACTGAACACTTTTGATTAGTATAATACCTTTGCCTCAGAGCGTATAATATGTTTATGTACCGGTAAATGCAAAGTTAAGGTTTTTTAAAATAATTTCTGAAGATATCCCATCCATCCACTAGCAATTTAGGTCAGATAGAAACAGTAGGTGATCAAAAACATGAAAATAGTTCCACTAATCGGTGTAATGCTATACACCATCCTAAATTTAAACTATTTAAACGCCGGCGGCCAGCTTGAAACGATAATAAAACCAGTTGCTTACGCACACAAATAAAGCATAAATCATTCGGCTACGATTGAGAATCGGGCGATCTATGTATACGCGGGATTGTATTACGTCTTGGAAGGATGCGTCTTTACTATCGTAACTCGCCCACTTTCTTCTCAAGCACACACGTGCTCAAGGAGTCAATTAGTACATCGCTTTTTAAACAATAAACGAAATGTTCGCGCCATGATATAATTTTGCCTGAAACTGTTGGGGTCTCAGAGCGTAACGAAGAGGCTTCGGGGAGTGCATTAATCGAATTAGATTTAAATCGATAATGTATCTGCGATCGCTGAAGCTGCAAAGCAAAGCGATGCAATTTCGTTAGCGAGTTTGATGGCGACACGTTAGTAATTTTATTGCTTTGCTTTGTGCCATATCCTCAATAAGGACACGATTTTGCTTCTAATGGCTAAAATTGATTTTAAAATCGAAAGAAGGGAATTGTGAGAAAAAAATTCATGTTTGAAAGTTTTAAGTAAAGGAGTTATTCAGTTTTAATTTTTATCAGTTATTTGTGGTTTAAAGGTACAGCGCACTTAAAATCTGTTGAAAAAATGTTAAAAACCTGATGAAAATATAAAAAGTAGAAAACACTTCGTAAAATTTGGGCAATTTTTGAATTTCATTAAATTAGCGAATGATAAATTTAATTAGAACAACATAAATATTATACGAAAAGTACGGAATCATTCACTGTTAGCGGAACTTATAGAGACATAGAAAAGGGAATAATTACGATAAAATATTTTAAAACTGGTGTTCTGCATACAGTTGTCGAAATGCGACGAATAAACGAAAAAGAAACGATGAATACATAGTACTGCTGGTATTGTATTATGTAATTCCCATTTTACAAATAAAAATCAAATTTTGGTCTTCTTGATGGAAAGAGATATAGAACGAAAATTAAATTTAAGGCATAAAAATGTTAGATAAGGAATATCAAATGAACCAATTTAAAATAAAAGAAGAATAATAAAATCTTAGGATTCCAAGAGTAAATAAAGAATAAGTATTTCACGCAAAATAATTAAAAATTAAAATTTCAGGAAATGAATTACAATTTTTTAAAATTTTTTTGTGTTGTCAATGCTGACATAATTTGAATTGTTTTCAGATTATCGAAGTCATTACTTTTTTTAATTCTACATGTGCCATTCAGATTATTTAAAAGAGAATTAAAAATATCTCTTTTTTACTATTATAATTCATTTAAGTTTCTCTGTATTCTTTGTTTTCCTTTTCCCCTTACAGCTTGTTTATCAGTTTTTTACTTTTCAGAAATACTAGATTTGCATGAATCACGTGATTGTGGCACATTAATAATAACGTAACACATTTTCGATTTCCTTACTTTTCATGCGGCTATTTATTTAGCTCTTAATGTTTTATCTCAATGCAGTGTTTTAGATTTTGTCCATATTTTGCTTACTTTATTTTTGTTTAATAACTTACATGTACAGCGTTCTTGTTTATATTTTGAACGGCACCAACATTGTTAGACATATAAAAAGAATGTTAAATACAATAATAATAAAATCAAGTTTTCTTGCCAGATGAAAATTATGAAAATTAACTAAAATTGTGTAACTGGCAATATAGAAAGTGTTAGGAAAGAGTTTATACATGTATTTCGGCCTTATTGGGCCTCATCAGAACTCTGTACCTTAAAAAAAATAGGTTTATTGAAAAATTTAGAAAAACTTACCCCCTTTTTTTGAATTTCTAAAATCCCAAAAAACAAGAGCAGGAATTAATTTAATTTTTCAATAAACCAAATTTTTTAAGGTACAGAGTTCTGATGAGGCCCAATAAGGCCGAAATACATGTATAAACTCTTTCCTAACACTTTCTATATTGCCAGTTATACAATTTTAGTTAATTTTAATAATAATAAAATGTGTAGGTACCGTTCAAAAATCCTGTACATAGAAATTCACGAGTAACTATACATATAGAGTTACTCCTGAAATCAAATTTGAGTTAAAGATTTTCCATAAAGATGGAACAAAATTAAAATTGATACTTAGACACAAATATTTAAAACTAGAAATTAAGTTACAATGTTGGACATTTCTATTATTGAAAATAACAAAATGAAACATCACAAAATAGTTATTAATGTATTGAGGGCATTAAGTTGATGTTTATGGCAATGAGTTTAAAAGGTCAAGGGCCGCTGGGCCCGAGAGCTCTTAAGTTGCCAGAGGGCATATGCATCAATTAATGCCCGTAGTACATATGTCTATTTACATATGTCTTACCACCAGTTCTATAGCCTCGAGAGCAATAATTTAATACTGATATGATTATTATCTGTTATATAAAGTTTATCGTTTCCAGTGGTTTGTGAATTTGGTAGTTAGGGAAACTTTATAAACAAACAAAAGTTTGTTTTGCATAAAACGCTGGCAAAATGAAATACAAAATGATGAATGAATGAATCATTGAAATTCCCGCAGAACTGGAATAAGTTGAGAAAGCAATGGAAAATATACTGCCCTGAAAGCCAAAATGATTATACGAACTGGAATTTGACAAATTTAGAAAATGGATGACAGGCAATGGTGTTGCACTCATTAATGAAACAGTTTTGTTGGGATATTTTGAAGAATTGATATGTTATTGTTATCATTATTGTAGTTTGTTTACTTATGTACAGTCTGGAAAGTTTTCTCCAAATTCGCCCTACAAAGTTTTCTGTGCTTAAGAAAACAGTACTACTGAACCAAGATATTGACATTGGAAAATACCCCTAGTTAGTAGCCTATTTAAAACAAGGATCTAAAGGATACGAACCAAAAAAATGGAAGGTTCTAACTCGAGAGGAAGTGATAAAGTTTATGCAGGAAGCACCAAACGAAACGTTTCTTATGATAAAAATGGCGCTGTTATTTGGGGTGTTTAGGCGGGAATAATTAGTGAATATGTTAATTGATCATATGGAGGACAGGGGTGAAGTTATTGTTGTGACCATACCTGAAACGAAAACCGACAAGAAACGTATTTTTACCATTATGAAGAAATAATGGGTTCTTTGAAGCTGATAAGAAATAATGGGTTCTTTGAAGCTGATAAGAAAATATGGATCATTGCGGAGGTACTTTGTAAATTATAGAAACGGGCGCTGCTGTGCTCAGGCTGTTGGAAAAAATACATTTGGAAAGATCTCTGCTACCATAGCAAAATATTGAAATTTGAAAGATGCCGACCAGTACACAGGTCATTGCTTGCGAAGAACGTCAGCCACCTTCCTTCCTAGCAGATGCTGAGGCTAGTACGATTACATTAAAGAGACACGGCGGCTGGAGGAGTAGCAGTGTTGTGGAAGGATATCGCCTCCAAAAATAAAGTCGTGAAACTTCTAGCTGGAGAGTCTTCAATATCAAATATCGCAATCTTACAATTAGATGGAAATGGAGAGTCTTCAATACCAAATACCGCAACCTTACAATTAGATGGGAAAAGTGTTTACTGGTACTTTTAATAATTGTTCTTTCATTGTAAGTGAAAATAAATAAAGTGAAAAATGTCAACTTTGTGTTTGTATTGTATTAACCTCTCTAAAACTATAACAACCCTTAATGCCCTACAGCATAATCTTCCATTTTATGCTCGCGTATCGAAGTTGTTAATAACTGATAATGGTACTGGTAAGACAAAATTTTTTAAGTTAGTTACCGGTTTCGGTTTTAAATTTTATTTAAATCATTACCTAATTCTGGACCAAAGATGAATTATAAAAACTATTCGGCAAAACAAGAAATCATCTAAATTTTCGAATTCACGGTTTTCGGCTATGATACATATTATATTTTGTCCAACTTATTGTATGTTTTACTTATTACAGATCTTTAGGATGGTAATAAAACGTCAATTACGGAGTGATTTTAAAGATTTGCAGATATACAATTTACAAATCTGTTACATAAGTCGAGAATCTATATTAATTTAGTGGAATTATTGTAATACATTACCTACTACTTAAGCTAATAATAATCAATTAATCCGATTCTCTCTCTCTCTCTCGTCGATTTTTGCCACAACCTTTGAAATGAAACTTGATCACGGTTACATTTCCAGAACAATGTTGGCAAGAGTGTAAACTGGTACTTAAAAGTATCCGAATGAAAAGCAAATAAAATCGTTACCCTTATGGTAAACTCGTCACCACTACACTACACAAATTTTGATGTGGAGTGTATTATTTTAAAATTAATTAAAATTGTGTAACTGGCAGTATAGAAAGTGCTAGGAAAGAGTTTATACATGTATTTCGGCCTTATTGGGCTTCATCAGAACTCTGCAAAAGAATTTCATATTTTTATCATTAATTCCTGTTCTTGTGTTTTGGGATTTTAGAAATTCAAAAAAGGGGTAAGTTTTTCTAAATTTTTCAATAAACCAAAATTTTTTAAGGTACAGAGTTCTGATGAAGCCCAATAAGGCCGAAATACATGTATAAACTCTTTCCTAGCACTTTCTATACTGCCAGTTACACAATTTTAATTAATTTTCATAATTTTCATCTGGCAAGAAAACTTGATTTTGTATTATTTTAATATGAAATGATAATAATAATAATAAATTACGAATGGAATGAAATGACGGTCTTCTTTATCATTCGAAATTTTCGAAGAGCTGTATGGAAAGGTTACTTTACTGTTCCTTACTAAAAAGTATCTCTTTTTAAACGAAGATCAACGTGTTTTCAAGATATTTCAACAATAATTGCTAACAGTTAAGCGTGGAATTTATACCTTGGACAGTATGTAGTGGTACAAATGTGATCATGATCACTAAAAGTGCGACAAAGCGTATAATTTGTAAAATAAATAGAACTTAATTTCGCAAAAGGTAATAAAAAAGAACACTGTATCTTGTTAGTGCCACTGAATTTTATTTAGTGCAATTCTTTAAATTCCACAGAACGGTTCGTATATTCGCTGGCAAAATTATGACTTCGTTCTATTACAGTGAAACCATTGTAGCCTAACATAAAACGGAATAATGTGTGCGCATATTTCTTCCCTGTTACATGCATCTATGTGTGTGTATAAACGTAAGTCTTGCGACAAAGGTGACCTAATTTCTAATCCATTAAGCAACGGTGAATTGTTTATAAGAAGAGCTCCTCGTTAACGCCGAGCAATTAAGAAAGTTACAAAACGCCGAAATTTCGCTTTATGGCCGAACGCGGAGCGACATTTTCACGTTCGAGCATACGAAAAGTAAACATCACCGGGTTTCAACTCAGCGATATAAATTGTAAATAAGATTATCGCGAGACAAAGAATGCTGTCTTTGAGGAATTCGTCGAAAGCTCGGCGTTATTTTGATTTCGGACTCGACTTAAATTACCACTGTTCGTTCGAAGACCATAGCACAAGTGCTTTTAATTTTTTAAAAATTAATTTAGTTGTGTTTGGATACTATTTCGGATATGGCTTCCCATTTGTAAAGTTTATCTGTGTTTATTTTATCCCTCAGCTATAAAAATCTAAGTTTCAAATTTTAAAATGTCATCAAAGAAATTTGTAATAAGTAATTATTCTTCATTTAAAAAGTTATTAGTCTTTTCACGATTCATAATAAAGTTCCGATTATTTTGTGTAGATTTTTTCTAATGTCTCGTATTTTTCTGTGCCACTAATTTTTTTATCAATCAATACTTTGTCAATTTTACAAGAGCGAACATTTTATTACATTTATTTATTATGCGTTTTGAGAAGGTGTCATTGTATCTAGCGAATGATAAGTTTTAACGATCAAGAAACTATTTGCAATTATTTTTTCAGATTCTGTAACGTTGGCATTTTTAAAGGTATAGGGAAGTTCAATAAAACCCAATATTTTAAATTTTAATTCAATATAAATAAGCCTTGCTGTCCTTTACTAGAACTTCAAGAACTATTACAGTAGAAGATATTCAAATATTGCAATGTTTAGGAATCGTGCATAAACTCATTTTAAATATAAGATAATAAATATTTGAGCATTGGATAAGATAATATTATAAATGCGAAACTCTGCGTTTTGTAAATTTCCATGTCAACTGCTCACATCTGGAAAACCGCTAATTTTAAGTATAGGGAAACCTTAAGGAATATTTCACAAGTTTAAATAATTTATCCAAACATTTAATAATGATATAGAGCAAAATAATTTTGTATGGAACTTTTAAATTGAAAAAAACACATAGCTTGAATTTTTTGCCGTTGTTAAGTACTTTAGATAATAGAGAAGGAAACTACACGCGATGGACACACGATATACTGGGTGCTTAAAAATGGCGAAAGAGAGCCATTCTGTACTATTCAAGGACATAGATATGCGCATATGAAAAATGTTAAAAAATTCTATCTCGTGACTTTCTTTTATTATTTCCAATTCTGAATATTTCAACAATTTTTGTAGTGAAAGCCATGTTTAAAATGATGTTCAAAAATCATATTTATTTAAAATCAATATATAAAATCTTTATATGAAGCTTTTTTCATGTTTTGCACAAAAATCATCATAAAAATGATTTTTTAACGCCTTTCCCATGCTCAAAGGTGTCCCTAAATAGTGCAGAATGATGCTGTCACGCCATTTTTAAGCACCCTGTATAAAAATAAATCTGAATACTTTTTAAAATATTTGAATATTGGAATAAGCAACTATTTTTATTTAAATATGCTAATATGTGGTATGATTTTTTAAAGATCGCTGATAAAGAAAAATCCCATTTGTTGCATACATATTTATGTTACAAGCAATTCATTGTCAACATTGCACATCGCTGCTTGGCAAAATCCACTGATATGGCTAATTTACAGACATAACCTGATTTAATTAGAGCAAAAGCGACACTGCCAAATTAGTACTGGACGATATCAGTTGCAAACATTTCTTTGTAAGCTTCGCTCGGTTTTAAATGGGCATTATTGACTAAGGCTAAATCGCCTTGAACAGAAATGTGTTACGCCATGCTAAGTGGTTTGTGTAGTCTTATTTTTCCAGTTACATTTAATATACTCTTGACACCCGAAAGCAAACTGATCAATCAATTGATTAACACTTAGCAGAAGTATCACAATTCAGATAATGTTGACTTAAAATCGAGCGACGTTGCAAATAAATAATTGGTCACTGCTTTAGCATTATCACAAGTCCATAAATATTCAATTTCTGCGAACTTTGCACACCATCCACACATTTTCAAATTGATAATTTTTTTCTTAACGGTTGCAATGAATTAGAAAACATCTGCAAATGAAAACGTGTAGATTTTGGAAAGCACTACCAATTTTAATTGTGAAGAGAATTTAATTTAGCGTTAATTTTTTCCGAATTTCGTAATTCATTTCATTTATTTAACCTTCATAAGATATTTTCATTATTTTGTTAAAAAGGAAAATCTGACAGTCCTTCAGCAGGAAATGGCGAAATCTTGTAAGGCGACCCCTTCTACCATATGTTGTTTGTGGGGTCGCAATCCCTAGAGAACAAAACGGAGGGATAGTTGATCTCTTTGCGGACCGTCCGTTCCACTGATTGTTAGTAAATCTGTTGCTTGTATGAAGGAATGAAAACACACGAGCTTTCACTCGCTAATTCCTTTGTTACTTATTCACATGAAGGAAATATTGATATGTTTGTTTATATAGACATTTAAGAAAACAGTAAACGTGGGTATAAAAAAATAATGTGTGAAAATTATAGGTATTTACAGAATGTTTCAGAAAATATTTCCCCTTGATAAATCTAAAGCTTGCCTGGCACTAACATATGTAATTTTTGAAACATACTATGTGTACATCAGAGTCTTTTGATAATGGTTAACTCACCATTTCGGTTTTCACTGTCCGCCGGTTTCATCTGGATGGGATGATGCATCTGAAACAAAAAGAAATCGGAGATGAGCGGGTGTCAGATGAAAACCGTGCGGCGGGTAAATTAAAGCGTCGCGGCGCCCCTCTAATGGGCGACGCTACACAATGGCGTGTCAGCAAGTATAAATAGCGCCCGTCGATCGCCGTCTGATTGATTTCGTAGAGGCAGAACCGCAAGCACTGCAACGGCAGCGAGTTATTTCGGCCCGGCTGTCGGCCCCATTTGGAGCGGTACTCGAGAGGGCGTAGCGGCATAACTCACGCGAGAGATTAAAAGGATTTTTTCTTAAAATGTTTTCCCCGTCTCGGTGAATTCGCTTATTAATAAACATGTATCCCGAGAAAAAGTGTGGTATTGCGCAAGGATCATTTAACATGACACGAAAACTTCGGTTAAAAATATCTTAATCGCAGGAGATGAGTTTAATTTAACGTTCATGTTGGATTTCAATTTTCGTATAAACATTACTAGTGATCTAAAAATATGGTCTTTTAAAATCACTGTTGGAAAATAAAATTTCATCGCGAAAAACGTGGCACTAAAATTGAATTTTAACGTTGTAAAAAATTTATTGAATTTTAGTTGTCATTAAATCTGTATTTTGTCTGCAAAGATGTAAGATAATTTGAAAATTAGAAATCTTCTATACAATATTTTAGTTTAAAAAGCTCTTCGAGCGGAGCTTTCTTATTTTACGCGCAGGTTTTCCAACGATTCCACAACATTTCAGCAGCAAAAATGACTTGGCAACTAATTTATAATGAATTTAATAAAGTTAATTATATAGCCTTATTAAATAATAATTTCTCGTTAAACATGCATGTCATATGAAGTCATTTTATTTTTTGCCAAGACACAAAATTATGAGTGCTACTTTATCATATTTCTTTGCAGACGATTATTAAATTTTGATCACATAGAGGACAATTCCAGAACTAGAACATCTTCTGTGAAAATTACATCACATAACATACATAACTGTGAAAGCTCGACTTCCTTATCGACATACTCTTCTAAATTTGTTTTAATGATTCCCGAAAGTAAATCTACTGCGTTAAAATCTGTGCTTCTTGATGACTTGAAAACTAATTCAATAAAGTTATGTTTCATAAAATCCTATTAGATCTAACTGAATATAATGTTACTTTGTTGTCACATTCATATTCGCGTTATTTAAAATGAAAACAAACTGAATGGTATACGACTAGTTGATCATCCACTAATTTAACAGTTTATGTAATCAGTAACAGTAGCAAATACCTGTATTCTCTGAATTGGTTTCTATCACATTTTTTCCTGGTAGAACTTAAATTTCGATCTCGCTTATATTTATTATGTTTCAGAAACCTTTCAGTTTACTCTGTTTGTGAATCTTGGATTTGATATTTGAAGAGATTAATGATATTTAAAGATATTAAAAAAAATCAGTTCAGACAGAAATGACAAAAATAGTAAATGTAAACGCCATCTTAAAAATATGGCATCAATACTTGCTATAATCAGCAATAAGTAGAAAAAAAGTATACTTTGTAAGTTGTTAGTTAGTAGGTAACTGCATTGCTACCAAATTTTTCTGATTATTATATTATCATATTCAAAACTGTTCCTGTTCCTTTTGTGTTTCGTGACTACTTCAACTGGTTATGGGTCCAGACAGCTGGTTTGTATTTAATGACTGCATCAAGCGTTGTGCGAATTGAATTGCTCTCGAAGGATAATTTTGATACCCGGAAAACATATATCAAATCCTCAGAGTTAAAGCAAGTCAAAGTAATATTTTGCGCGAGTTATGGTAACGATTGGAATCCATTTATGAATCGAAAGGGTCAGTGCGAAGGCTACTTTGTTGAAGCACATAATACTGCAGAGGATGAATGAAGGAGATGGTGAATATTTTTTGTCGCTTTGGATAAGTTGAATGACATGGATATTACAATTAACGATGATCTACTGTCAATTTTACTTTTGTATAATTTGCCAGACAATTTCGAATACTTCAGGTGTGCTATTGAATCCTGTGATGAATTGCTCAAACCCAATGTTCTACGAATAAAAATTTTTGAAGCGAGTGATACGAGAAGTAGCTATCGAAATATTACTGTCAAAGTGAAAAATCAAAGAAATCTTTCAAATTATTCGGAAGGAACCGAAGAAAAATAAGCTACAATTATATGTTACCGTTGCAAGAAGATTGAAAAAAAAAGCAGCAGACTGAAAGCAGATTGAAAAAAAAAGCAGCAGACACTATACATAACATCAAATTCAAATTCCTGCAAGTTTGTGCCTGCCTTAGATAGAAATAGTAACAAAACTTGGTGCCTTTTTAGTGCTTGATAAATTTTGACATTCATTAAAATTAGCAAACAATTCAACGACGTAAATAAATGCCAAAGGTAATGTTAAAATTTATACAAGGTCTGGTGGGCGTGATAAAATTTACAGTGATGCCTGCACCGTACATGTACCGGACTCGATAACAAATCTGTTATCAGTTAGCAAGATAGTAGAGAAAGGTTACCGCATAGTGTTCGATAAGAGATCAGCTCGAGTTATGGACACGGAAGACAAAATAATGTTAGTTTCGAAACGAGAAGACGAATTGTATTATATAAATGAGTCGCGAGCGAAAAGGATCGATTATATGGATTGGCATATTAGATTAGGACATTTAAATTTTAAGGACTTTCGCGAAGCTTTAAAAAAGGAGCCGTACGAGGTTTCGAAGTTCCAGATCTTGAAACTGAAGTTCAGTGTGAAGTTTGTCTCCAATTGAAAATGACACGAACCCCTTTCCCAAAGAAATCTGAACGAAAAACGAAACCTGGTGAACTGATTCATACCGACGCCTGCGGACCCATGCAAATTTCTTTGAAGGGAAACGTGCGTTATTTCGTCACTTTTATAGACGATGCGACAAGATGGTATGAAGTAAAATTTATTCGTCGGAAGAATGAAGATTTTAAGAAACTTGTGGAATCTTACAATGATAAATAAAACTCTTACAATCTGAGAATGAAATCTCAATTTGATTATTTGCCGAAGAATGATGCAATACAGCGTTGCCTCACAGTTCCATACAACCCAGAGCAAAGAAAGAAGAAAATATAGAAAATTCACGAGACGTAAAATTTCTGAAAGAAGATCTTAGAAAAGGAGAAAAAGATGAGGAGCCAGAATAAAATGATTCATTTATCAATATCAACATAGCTCTGAAATTAGACATTCATGAAAATTAAAATGTGGTAAATAACGATAAAAATGCTGAAGAAGAAGAAACTGAAAAAAAATGAAGATTTTGAAGAACGAGTACCTATAAGAGTTCGAGGCAGACCACGTATTGTACGAACAGGATCGCGGGGTAGACCACGAAAAAAAAATTATCAATAATACGTTGGAAAAATTGATTTTGCTTGTATGGCTGAAGTGAAATATGCAATATCTGGTACACAAAAGGGAGACTGGATCTTTGCAATTGCAGATAAATTGGCATCTAGTTTGAAAAATAGTACCTAGGATTTATTCAAACGATAAAACAACTATCAGTAGTCGATTAGTTCTTCGTCGATTGCCGCTCATTTCAAAATGCACATCCAGCAATTCGATATAACGACTGCTTATTTGAATGGAGTGAAAGAAGCCCTCGAGTTTATAGCACCGTATGACGTTATGACTGAAGCCAAAAAGATGTTAGCACAACTAAACAAAGCTAGCGTGTGGTTAATTAAAAAAATCTTTTTACGGATTGAAACAGGCAGGTCGCTGTTGAACTCGACGATTAAACGCCTCAAACGTATCTCTCTCTGTTGCAACACGTTATGATATTTTGCATGCTGCAAGTATATTAAATCAATTTAATGATTGTTTCAGTAGGGAGCATTGGCAGGCGGCGAAAAGAGTTTTGTACTATCTGAAAGGCAGTCTGGATTTTTTTTCGGAAATGGTGTTAATAAAATAGTTGGGTACGTAGATGCCGATTGGGCAGCATGTATAAATGATCAAAGGTCTTTTACCGGATGTGGTTTCATGATGAACGGTGGCTTTGTGTCGTGGCAATCAAGAAAATAACAGACCGTGGCATTGTCATCTACCGAGGCGGAATATATGGCTGAGTGAAGCGTCGAAAGAAGCAATTCATTTAAAGTGAATGGTACCTGAAATGGATATCAAGAACCTACCACCCATTCAGTTATACAACGACAATATGGGTGCTGAGAAACTAACTTCAAATCCCGTTTTTCACTCACGAACTAAACATATTCACGTGAGAAATTCTTACATCTGGAAAGATTCGATTGGATTATTTGTCAACGGATAAGATGCCAGTCGATGTTTTGCCGAAGGGTTTTTCGAAGACAAGCCATTGGGAATGTTTGAAGAATTTGGAGTCGTCAAATGGAAAATGAAGACAACAAGTACAGGGCTGTTGAATATGACTGTAGGGCGGTACTTCATTTGTATCTATGTAGTTGTTGATATAAAAATTAAATAAAAAAACTGTAGTTATTTATATAAAAATATGTGCCAATTCAATTTTGTATGAAGAAGTTTTCTGACTATTATATTATTATTCAAAACTGTTCTTATTCCTGTTAATTTAGCCAATTTCTGAATATTCATTACTGAACGGTACATAATTATTATATTTTGAGCACAAAATAAAGCTACATATGGTAGGTAACGAAATTTTTTTTAATTTCTCCCCCTAGTTGGTCGTGGTCCGTGAATTGTTAGTTGTGAACGAGCATCAATCGACCTGACATATGAAATACCATAATCCCTCTTTTAAACTGATAAAACGTTTATGTTGAGTTCGGCAATTCATGCGGTGCAAGCACGGAATAAAAGATAGAATTACCGAATTCAGCAATTTTATTCATTAAGAAAAGTGAGATTATGATATATGTCAACTTATTAAGTTTTAAGCAAGGCTGGTTCACAACTAACAATTCACAGCCAACCACGAGGAAGAATAAAAAAAAGGCATGTTATAATTATTACAAACATTAACGATTACTGCAATATGACATATTTTTACACGTGGAATTAAAAAATGTGATAAAAGATGTAGCATACCATTTAAAATATCGAGTGACTTCCGGTATAACCGGAACTTATTGAAAAACAATTTTATTTCATTTAGAAAAATCCTTTCGAAGCATCTCTCCTCCGTAAATTTCAAATTTCTAGCTAAACTTCTTCCTTGAAAACTCTAATGAACGGTTTGCGTAAATAAACCCTATATCTGGAGGCAGAAAGCATATCATTAGCATTACAATACAGTCTCCAAATCTGCCAAATAATTTTTTCATTTTCTTTAAATTAAATACAGTGAGAATTTTTGCACATAGAACATGTGTACATTTATGCATTTTTACTACAATAGTGAGTTTCTTGAAATCGAACATAGGTTGTAATGTATGTGGGGTTCGTTACTATGGAAACCATTCATTCTTGTTAGTTTGGCACTGATGCCCGTTGCACAGACAAATCTTTAGGCTAAGCTAAAGTTCAACTTATTTATTGTAAAAGGTCACCTTAAATGCTGTTGCACTGATGGGCATTCTCGGTTGAGGTTCGCTTCAAAGGAATTTTTATAGAAAATTTTGTCGGATATTGCAATTTTATTAATGATTAACTACTGAGTGGATTCGAATATTTTCTTCAAGCGAGGCGGCAAACGTTTACGGCGTGTATCACATGCAATAAAACAATTCAAATTGCAAGCGCTTCAATAGAGGCATGTACGGATTAGACTTTAAGTCGACCTGAGGTTACGCTTTCATATGTAGGCGGTATGGAATAATATGTAATTGTGTCGCAGACATTTAAAAAAAAAAATAAATAATAAAGTTAATGATAATAATAAAAAAGAAAATAAAGAATACTTCGCCCATTATCGAAATAATACTGGATACTAATATAATTGCAACTTGCTGCTCGCATTTCTCAGGTTTACGAAGCACCGATGAATTTGGTGGGGAGTTCAAATATAAAATTTCGCTCTATATTGATAACCAATAACCAGTATACTCTCCAAATACAAAAAAAGTCTTTTAATAATGCATCTTAATTTTTTAATTTTTATCGAATTTTGATTTATGATATAAGGTTTATGACCTTAGAAATTTTAAGCTAATAGTAAACCTTTAAAAATGTAACTGTACAATGTACAATTTGATAAGTTTGCTTATAAACTCAATAGTACTTATTTACGTTATTTATTATGTATATTCTATGTTAAAACATTCTCATTGTATCAAGAAATCATAACTATCATTTTCCAATAGAGAAATTGTTTGGTGCGTTTATAATAGTACACAAAATATTTATATTCCTACAATTCCCAATTACAACATTTCTCTTTCTAACTTTATCAATTTGTTTACTTTCTAAATAATAGTTGAATGTTACGTTCAGGGGTTTAATGATTCGGAGCGTAGGCATTTTTTAGTCACGGAGAGACAAATTTAATTTTGAAAATATTAGAAATCTGCTCCACATAATTCAACAAGGTCCCCTAAATTATGAGTTAGTTTCAAAACTGATTAAATCATCATTAATGCCGGACAAGCAAAACTCACGATTAAATAATTCAAACTTGCGATGGTACACGTGAAAAGTTACTGTTATAAACTTTGAAGAGCAGTTATTGCTCATAATTGCGAGAACAGACTGGGGCTGTACTAATGTTTTTACCTCCACACCTCAATTAGTAGTTACTTCCTGTTTCACATATTTTAGTAAATATAATTCAGAATACAAAAAAAACCTTTCGCAAATTTTAATGATTAGTAAATCTGTACTGAATAGGTGTAAGTGATTTAGACACAAACATTTCATTCCCAACAATGCATTTGATTATCCCTGATACCAAACAACGCGCCGATACTCTTTTTCCACGTTAAAATTTCACACGTATTTTATTAACGACGTGATCCGGGTGCAGAATGCGCCTCGGTCGCGCTAAAAATTTCCTGCTAAAAATGCAGACAATAAACAGTTTAAAAGCCTCGCCATACGCATAAATTACACGTCAACTCGGTGGGAAAATCATCCCGAGGTCCCGACTGGCTCGCTGGCGGACGTGCGTCCTGCATGCTCGTCAACCCCATTAACATTTGCATTCCGGTCTCCTTTGCTTCTGGCTGACAGACAAAAATTAACACCCCCGAACTTAACGCCACGCGCAATCTAATTCCACAAGGTTCGTTTATTTCCCAAATTTCGGAGAAGACCGAATATAATTTGGTACATTACGTCCGGCAATAACGAAACGGAAAAAAGAAGGGAAACAGATTGGAACGGAAGCCCAAAAACCTCGGGCGAATTTATGACGTAAAAACTGTAAACAAGTGATTTCTGCAAGGACGCGCCTAATCCTTATCGAGCCGGGCATTTATCTCCCCCCGGATTGAATAAGAATGAATGCGCACTCCTCCGGAAACATCGAATTTGTTTTTACGGTGTGGCCGCATTATTTATCCTTTTTATATCTGAAACGCTGAAGCTTTTCTGCAAAAAATTTGCGCGGTAAATTTAAGGGTGGCTAAAATAAAGGCGCAATATGTTTGAATTGACAGTAAGAGTCATGTTATTCTAACGTTTGAAATTAATATATTTCTCTGACTTTTTTTATATTTTATGTCAAATAAATATAATCACATATTATGATAATATAAATTAATTTAATTTCTTTTGGTCTTCATCTTTTTGTAATATATTTGTCTATTTGTCATGCTTTTCTCTTGTATTCTTTTATTTGTACCTTCTATACGATGATGATTTATCTAAGTTAATTATTTTACTTAATCTCCAACATTTCTCTGGAATTTGTATTAAAAGAAATTTATTTCAATTCTTTACTTTTTTCATCTTTCTTTCTGCTTTCTTTGTCTTCTAAGTTTATAACAGAAATATTTCGCTTATTTAAATTTAGACAATTAAACAAAACGGCCGCTGGAGAGATTTTTTTAAATAATCTCTGAATACAAATGAATACAAACGAGCACTCCAGTCTTATTGGAGGTATTATTATACTAGCTCGAAATTTCAAATCTCATTTTATTCATGATCTGGGTGTCGTGAATCAAGCGTTTTGAATTGTGTTATACTCATACAAAGTAGTTCCACATGGTAATTGCTAGGGCAGATTATGAATCATAAAGATTTACTTGAATTCCGTTTTGCTAATTGATCGCATAATTCATTACCGTTGACTACTTTGCGGTAGTGCCTATTCCTCGAGTTTTCTATTATGAGTCATAATAGAGAACTCGAGGGCAACGGAATATATGTAAAATGTTAATCTTCAATTTTAATTTTTTTGCAAAATCAATATATCATTTTATTGAATTTTGTAATTACAAATTAATTATTTTTAATTAAGTTAGTATTAGTGAATTTAATAAAGTAGCAAACGGATTTCACTAAATAATTAAAATTGAAGATTAATATTTTGCACATATTCCGATATCTAATTATAACCTCAAAGAGTTAGGAACATTTCTCATCTCAAATTTAAAACCCACTAGTGGAGAAGTTGAAATTAAAAACGTCGATGTTATCCAAAAGCGATTTCAGAGGGCGAACGTAATACAATTGAATAATCATTAAGTAAAAGGTTTTAAGCATTAATTGAATGCATAAAATTTTATATTTTTGACAAATAAATTGAGGGCAAGAGACTCAATTCAATTCACGGTCCGATACTTGAAAAATCAATCTCTTATACTGAATTCGTGTATCAGGGCAAACCATCCGTACGTAGTTACTCAACTAAGAGTCAAACATTGCCAGGGATCAACCCTTCTCGGCTATGCAACTACCAAACTCATAATGAATTTGTGCTGAACTAATACCTGATGTTTGAATTTACTCCTAATTTTTTGATCGCCTGGAAAATTTAATTTGTCCACTAAATTTTATGTACTGATTATAGAACGTGTTCTACACGTGAACCCTAGGATACACAAAAAATATAAATGTATTTTTTTAAATTGTACTTATGCGTTTTAGCCTGTATTTACCACAGCCTATCGATTCTCCTTTATTTGATTATTTGGTGGCACATTTTTTGTTTACATTCCTTATCTATGCCTGGCAGGGTCGCGGATCGCATCCGCCATGATGGATGAGTCAGCAATCGACTTGGTAAACACGCTTTATCGTGCGTAAATATTGTGTTTGAAATTAATATTGGATCTCTTTCCTCTATGCTAATGAAACAGAATTTTATAAAGCCCATTGTGACGCAACATCAGCTTGGCTTTCTGCTTTGTGTTTATTCAGTTATTCATTTCCAAGGAAATTACATCAGCATTTATATAGGGGGTGTTTCAGAAAATGTAGGAAATTACTGGACGTTACCCTATTAGTTCCACGGTTGACTTAAAACACGGAAATGAATAAAACTACGTTCTTTTACTTCTATTACTAAAGTAATTTAATCAATTGGCTCGTCGATTTTAATATAACTCGAGCCAGTAAGATTTGAGCGTGGGCCCAGGCGAAATTAGGAAGGTAAATATTGGGAGTCGTCATAACATGATGTATTTTTACTAATGGCCAGTTTTCGGTTTATCGTCTTGGCCTCGTGCCACACGTCAGTTTACGCTTATTAAGTGTTATAAATGAAATACAACACTAACGCGTTCTATTGATGTGTGCAAGGGCAGAGCTGTTCGCATGCTTTCAGAATGAGCCCATTTCCTATCGCAAGTCTGAGAAATATAACTCATAAAGACACACATTTATCTTGAATTTGACATAAATACTGCACTTCTAATTAAAATACCTTTAACATTTCAGTCTAATTAATACTTGAGTGTCCATTAATAAAAGCAGATTACGTTTTGCAAGTGAAATGTTGGATATGAAGATGTATTGAACTGAAAGGACTTCACGTAATTATGTTATTTATGCATGCGTTATTCACGTAAGGCTGAGTTTATAAACTGCTACAGTCATAGGCCATTTTTCTCACAAGACAAGGTTAAAGTTGTAACATTTTTGCACTGTCATGTGAAAATTCGAGTATATTCGATGAATTAAAGAACTAAAAGAAACGAAATGAAGTTGTCAAATTTGAGGAAGTTAATTCATGTTTAATTTTCCTTTTGTTTTTAGTAACTGTAGATATTAATGAAGTTTTGAATGCTGATAATGTAATGTGTGAATAAGAGAATATTACAAAATTTTTCTCCAATTTAAAACGATTTCAAAAGATATATCGTATTAGTTACTTTCATTAGAGTTGCTATATTGCCCAAACATAAAAACGACATCCAATTTAGCAATAAATTCAATGCTACGGTCGATCACAAATACGTTCAACGCTAAGACAAATCTTTTGAAGATTCCTCTTTGACTTATACTTCTCGAATGCTAGACCGATCGTCAGACTATAAAATATTCAGTATGAATTATTTACACGTGCTTTTCATATTTATAAAAATAAAACACTGCTTTGCCCACATTGCTTTTGTTTTAATTTCCTTATCATTTTATCTGACCTGTCTTTAATTATTATTTTCAATTCAGTTTCAGCTTATGAAACATTATGTAAAATTTCATGCTTTACATGAGCTTGATCTAAGACAAACACATTACTAACCGGTTCTCGTGCCTTGGAAAATGCAAATCTACGACACAATTAATTTTCCGCCACGTCAACAACAAGGGTTGAAGCAAAGACGTTTAACCTAGTTCTAAGTTATGTACCGTGTGTGTATACGTGGTCTTATTCAAGTCATGCTTGGGACGTCGCTCAATGCAATACAGTCACTCCCGTCCCGGTCTTCACGTGAAATCCCCCCGTAAATCAAATAATTTGACGGTAATTTGACAGGTTGAGTATACTGTGCTCGCGGCACAATAGAGGTCGCAGTCCGTCACATGCTCGTGACATCCTTTGAACAACCATCTAGCGGTGGTTACCGAAACAATATCGGCCCCGATTTTGAGCCCACAATGACGACGCCCCCATTAAAAGCACAATTAACGCTGAAATGACATAGTTTAATGCGATTGCACTTGAATCAATGTGGGTAAATATTCCTTGCCCAAATATCGCTTTGTTTCGAAAGCTGCTTTTTCAATTCGAAAATTACTCAATTTTTGTTTGTCTAATTGGATTAAATTTAATTTCAAAAGCTGCGATTCCATTAAGTACAAGCGCGATTTAATTGCGCTCCGTTGTTGCGATCTGAATGCCGAGAAAAAAAATCTATTTGCGCTGGTATACAAACGGAATTCTCGGTTCGAAAGAAAGCAACGTTTTTAAATGAAATTTCCGTATTTTTAGCGAACTCTGATTGCTTGAGGGTCCGATTGTATTTAACTATCTGCACGAGTTCGGGACGGTGTTTAATATGAGTTTTCCTTTCTCCATGTTTCAGCGCCACGCTCAGATTATAGCTCTTCAAATAAAGTACACTAATGACATGTGCAGTAAAAGTCTACAACTTTGAAACTCAATTTCAATAAAATTTGCATAATCTCACAAATATTAATATTTTTTAGGAAAATTCAAGTACATTTCCCGTTACAACTTAATTTCTCTTATTTTTTTTTTATTGAAATTAGAATAAATATGTTAAATATGTTTCACAATTGAAGAGTGGAAGTTTCAAAGGTGCTAAGTGCCTTTTTTCTTTGTTTTCACCTTTTCTCTTTAATGCGATCTATGTGCCATCGCCAATGTCTCATAAAATGGTCTAAGTGCCAGACTTAGAAATAATAGTTTAGATCCAGATGCAAAGATAGCAATGGAGTTATGTCCATGTTTTATTTCCCGCGTGCTAAGTGCCATTTAGCATCCATTTAGCCATTTAGTACACAAAAAAAAAACAGGTGTTGTGACTCGTACATTGGGATTGTTTGTACAGGTATCTGTGATAACAATTTTGATAAAAATGAATACACATCTTTTCTTTTGTTACTGAGCAGAGAAAGTTAAAAACTACGGGAAAAACTTATGTTGCTCGAAACAGCAAACAAGTGACGGGAAAATAGCAACCTAACTAGAGGTAACTTTTATCTTTCCTATGCCGAATGAGTCCAAGTTAAGTCTCTTTTTTAATGAAACTCGTTAAACGAAACATTTTTTTCACAATTAAAAAAAAATTAAAAATAGAAAACTTATTACATTACTTTTGCAAATAAAATTTAATGATTTACAATTTATTTAAAGAAAAGGTCCAAAGTCCATTCTGATCCATACAAAATTGGACATGACTTACCCAAGAGTAAATAAATAAAATCAAAATGACCTGAATGATTTTATTTACAAAAATAATATAATAGGCTTTAATTTTTTAATTTTTTTAATGTTTAATCTTAGGAATCACCCTGTATAATGTCCTGCTTGTAATAAGTAGAATGTTTTTTAGCTTACATAAAAGTTTACATGCAAATTTGAATACATTTTTTAACATTCAAGCTGCTGCTGATTGTTCTGAACACGAAGGAAGTACAAATAAGTAAAACTGTCCATATCAAAGTTGACTCCTGATATCCTGGAATGCTTTCGTGCAAAGATAGTTTTACTGAATCAGCACAGTTTCTTAGAATCCCCATTTTTTAAAAAAAAAGGATGTGAAAAACATAAGACTTGAAGAACTACCACATGTAAACCACATCGGTACAAATAAGAAAAAAACACTTAGAGTTAATGATAAATTTCTTACAACGGGAACAGCACAAGGACTTCTACAGAGAGTTATTGCAAAATTGTCTATAGGCACTTAACATTAGGATTCCCTGTTTGGCACTTAGCACGTTTCCAAATTCTCTTTTCAAAATAATTATTATATCATATATTTTTCAGTATTTATTCGTAATTTTTGAGAATTCTGTTCAGAGTAATATGAGTAATCTCCAAGCGTTAAAACGCTGGTGCATGTTTGATAATTTTTGTTCAATAAAGTTTTTTTCCAAATATCTCTGTTTCGTGCTTTTGGCACTTAGCACCTTTGAAATTTCCACTCTTCAATTCTAAACCAAGAACATTGTATTCTGTTGTAAAGGAAGAGTCTGGTACCTCGAAAGACAGTGTACCTTGAAACATTAGTTTTTGGAAGATGCTATTACTATTATAACTGTTAAATGAAAATACAAAAAGTATGCACGCTTTAATTTCGGCTTTGTGTTATGTACGCCAGCACAATCTAAAAATATGGCCATTAAATACAAGTTGTATTCTGCAACACATGATTTGTGAACAATTGTTTTACAACATTTTCACTGTTTTGATTGTATTTTGTTTTCTCAAAAGCCTAGATGATATCTAGATCTAGAGACTTTAAATTCAATCGCGGACTTGCAAAAGATTTTCATATTTTTATCATTAATTCCTGTTCTTGTGTTTTGGGATTTTAGAAATTCAAAAAAAGGGGTAAGTTTTTCTAAATTTTTCAATAAACCAAATATTTTTAAGGTACAGAGTTCTGATGAGGCCCAATAAGGACGAAATACATATATAAACTCTTTCCTAACACTTTCTATATTGCCAGTTACACAATTTTTCGTTATATTTTCCATTCCAAAAGGGATTAGTTGTTTTGAACTTTTCAAGTTTCAATTTCCAGTAATTTATGAAACTATTTTGAAAATAAAAAGAAAAATAAATCTGCTATTTTCTTAATTTGTTTCATATTATATCATGTTCATTTTTAGCCAGACTTCCAAAAACAGCCTGTATGTTTCCTCCTTTGTCTAAGTTCATTATCAAACATTCTACGTTGCAAAAATCGGTGGATAGATAAATTGTGTCACTTTGAAAAAACCAAACATCAGAGATGACGTCTGGGCGTCATGTTATGTTATATTTTCTATTCAAAGGGATTAGTTGTTTTGAAGTTTTGAAGTTTCAATTTTCTGTTTCAAGTGGCCCCAAGAGTTACTGATAAGGATTTCTCGGAGGATGGCATTGTAATTCTTGTTTATACACACAAAAAGAAAGTGAATATCAGAATATTCAAATATTCTTTTTTCTAAGATTTACAATTCAACTAAACAAAAATCAAACTTTTTAGTGGGAAGGAAACCATTTGACATGGACACTAATCTCGACAAACCATTTAAATAAACGTAGGTCACTTTAAAACTAATATAGAGAAGAAAATCATATGACATATGATTTTTTACAAAGCTTCATAAATAAATTTTTAAAATCTTCATCAAGATGGATGTCTTGTAATATATGATTTGGGGTGAAAAACCTTCCAAAAATACAAATTGTGTTTGGGAAGATATGGGCCAAAGGTACAAGTTACGAAAACGGTAATTGAAATTGTATAGAGGTTCTCTCATTTAAAACAATGTGTTATCAATATCATTCCCAATACCGAATTTAGAGTGATTTCCTATGTGCGATAGAAGCTTTTCTACTATTGTCCTTCTGGATTTCGGTTATAGTGGATAGTGGCCGTGGAAGTCTTCTATTTGTAATTTCTTTTTCGTTCATATTCGCATGAGGAAGTCATGAAAATTTTAAATTTGTTTCAAGTTTGTCAATAAATTCTCGCCATTTAAATATTAACCGAAGTGGATCTTAAAATTTTTCCGATTACCGTTTGACAAAAACAATTGAATATTGCAATTTTGAAATGTGAATTTTATTGCTTTTTAATAGAAACCTCTATATGTCGCAGTATTTTTAACGCGAATTCAATTTTGACATCTTATTCATAGTAAAATATCGCATACGTTTAAAAATGACTCGTAAGGTTCATTTAATGTGATTGATTTTCGAGTTTTGTTCCACTATTCCCAAGTAAAAATTAGAAAATATTAATTTATGCTTACGATGTGGCATAAAAATTCAAGTTATATTTTATTGCAAAATAAGTTAAAGAAGAGAGCAAAAAGCAAATTGAACTCAACTGTTATATGTTATTTTTAAACAAGATGTGAATAAATGATAAATGTTTATTAAGAGTAAAGGATTAACTGTTCCTGTTAAGGGTTAAATCTAAATCCGGTTCTTTTCTGTCACATCGTATTTTTTCGGATTATTAAATCGAATTAGTTCCATCGACAGAGCGACTGCTTATCTGACGTTTAAATGTATTTGGTGACGAAGCGTAGGGGTGAAATTTCCTCGTGATCGTGGGGTTGAGGAATGGAAGAGCGCGGGGGGAGCTTTTTTGCATGCCGTCAGCAGTCGCTGGAAAGGTTGGAACGTGCCCGGAGTGCAGACGAGCCGGAGCTGTCAAATCTGAATAACGTGATCTCATGAACACTCACCCCGTTCAGCGTCTTGACGTTGTGCAGCGCATCCTGGGCCTGCAGGGCTGCCTTGCGTGTGTAAAACGTTACGAAACAACAACCTGCAACAAGAAGAGAAGACGCAGTTTAGACTTTGCTGGGACCTTGTTTTGTCGGATTCAGTCATCTAATATACACAGAGACGTACGGTGCGAATTTGCATATATTTCGAAAATGCAATTTGCTCCTTGCTTGGTTTGTCGACAGAGTTAGAGCGATAACTCACGTTTAGAACAAAAACAGGTTTCGTATCTAACATAACACCTTCACTGCTTAGTTGCAATTTAGAATTTCCTTATAGTACATACTTATATAAGGCAAACATTCAGTAATGGTTTAATTCTTATAAAGGAAATAGCTTCATGTTGATTGCGTATCTTGAATCTCATTGGAAAGCAATAGAAAAAATTATTACAAGTAAAAAAATTTAATAAATTTACGCAGTTTTCTTTCATTTCCGAAAAGAATAATGGAAATTGAATCGTATTTAATTTTTTCAATTTGAAAATATGATGGTACGAGAGATACAAGAGCATACTGTTTCATTTTTGTTTAAAGATTTGATCTAGATTCACCTCAAACGAATAATTAGTTGTGAATTAGACAAATTAATGGCCTGTTTCTGGAAAGAATTTTTACTTTTATTTTAATGAAAAGTATGAATAAACAGTAAAACCTTTCTTAGGCGGACACCGACGGTGACTACAGTCTGCTTTGTGGCGCTTCTAAACTTATATTCTGATTAATTGTTATATTTCTCACTCTTACGCCGAATTGTCTAGAACGCTTTCGCTATTCCCAATATTTGTTCTAATGACAAATTGGATGATGCCGAAGAAAAAACAAGATTCATTGTATTCACGAAAAATTAGGAATTTATGCAACAGCAACATACAAACATTTTTGTCACTGTCGGAATTTCAATCAGCACAATAAAAATAGCAGCCCATAAGTAAATTAATAAAAAACTCTACTTTGATTTATTTTAAGAATATTATCAATGGACGATCATCTTGGTTCAGTCAAATTGAGTCTTCTGTAAAGAGTTCATCTACCGACAATGTTTTAAGAAACGGGCTTTTAGGTCTTACGGTGAATTTATCTATTACTTGAAGCTTTTCAGAATCCGGGCATAAATAAAATAATTTGTCTTTAAGGTACTAGGAACGCTGCGGTTACGGCCTATTATTTGATAAAATGAGGTAATCATTTTCCTTGATTATGCTAATTTATATTATTTATGGATTTATGACTATGTGATTTTTGTAAATTGTCATCATAGCTTTGGATATTTGTTTTCTAAACCATATTTCGTATTAGGGTGAGTACACATTATTTGCCGAACCCGAGCGAAGACATGACAGCGAGCGTTTTCGCTGAGATTCGCGGATTTGGCGGTAGAAATCAAAGGACTTTCACCTTAAATTGGTTCCCTAAATTAGATAGCAAAGCGAATACATAAGCCGTGACTAGTAGGATGACGAAATGCTTTTATGGTTTTTAATGTCTTTATAAAATTTGTTTCATTCTTATTGTGTAATAAAATAAAGCGACGTATTTTACTACCGTGCCTTCAATTAAATTCCCCATTAAGGTGGGCTATGATTTCATTATTTTTCTCCTAAGATTTGTAGCACTCATAGCTGTTCAATTATTTAATTAAATAAATGTCAAATTATCACTTTGTATTTTCATTTAAAAAATGTTAGAATTACAGCACGAAATATTTATTGTTTCAAACCGTTAGATTAGAAAATGGATAGTTAGTTTATTCAATTAATCAGTGTGTACAGAATTTTCGACAACAGTTTCCTAATCTTGCATTTACTTATGAACAGCTAGTTAAACATATCCATGGTTGTGTTCATAAATTTCGTGAAACGGGGTCACTTGGTCGCAAAACAGGGAGCGGAGCACCTAAGAAAAGGATCGCAGGCTGCATTGAAGATGTTCGGAATGAAATGGAAAACTCTCCCAAGAAATCTATTGCGAAACTTTCACAAGAAGTTCAGCTATCAGTGGGAACATGTCACACTATTCTCAAAAAAGACCTAAAGCTATATCCATATAAGATTCAAGCAGTCCACGAACTCAGGCCAGTAGATTTTTGCAGAAGAACAAAACATTGTTAGTGGTTTTTTGATAACTTAAACAACGACGACATTCTTGATAAGTGTTTCTTTTCCGATGAGGCCTGGTTTCATCTGTCAGGGTATTTAAATAAACAGAATATGAGAATATGGCCGGCAGAAAATCCCCATGAATTTGTGGAAACTCCATTACATCCATTAAAAATTGGTGTTTGGCTAGCAGTGTCAAGAAGGCGTATCATCGGACCAATATTTTTTAACAGAGTACGCTTATGTATTCAAGCTGAAGGATGGCACTTTGAGCATCTGCTTTAAACTTTAATGTTGTGTTTGTATTTGATGTCATGATCAGTAACTGACAGTTATTGAGAACTGCTTTCTTTTGAATTACTGCATGTCGCCAACTTTATAAAAAAACACTTAATTGAATGCACGGTATATTAAGATATTAGGCAGAATTTAATATTTATGCGTTGCCCTCATAAATATTTTCTGAAAAGAAATTATATTAGCGTACGATTGTTCATAATTTCGGTGTAGTTAGCAATTATTACAATAATATTAGATTATTTAATTCTAAATCTTTTCTTTTTGTTTTTTTAAGTACTAATCTCAGTAGCGATTACTAGATAGTCTACTTTTATCTCAGTTTGATTTACCATGACCGTACGCGTCGAAAAAGTGGGGTCGTATATATAGATAACAGTGCGAATTCGACGCTGCTGCAAATGTTCAGAGTCGAACAATACCCTATCGCATCAAAGGTCGCGGAAGAAATATACTCTCTCGGCTTGGTGGACTACCGCACATTAAGAAACTGAAATAAAAGTAGACTCATTAGTGATTACACACAATAGTGAATTTCAGACAAATTTCTAAATGTAGGAAGACATGGCTGCATTGTGTACGCAATTATCTTATAATGAGCAAATTGGAAATTTTATTTGTAATTTTTGTAATTTTTGTAATCTAGGGCAACGGTGGGCAACCTTTTGTAAATAAGATTAACGGTTATTTAATAGCCACTAGTAGGTGCATGTATACTTTTCTATTGTTTCACATTTTTGTTTTTATTAATATTTGCCATCTAATTTATATTAGAAAAAAGCAGATTTAGGTCGTGCGGGACGGATAAAAATTAATCCGCTGGCCGGAGTTGGCCCGCGGACCGGAGGTTGCCCACCGTTGATCTAGGGAAACTCGGCGAACGCCAGCGAAGTTTCACTCAGGTTGTTTGCTTTTACGTATGTACATACATATAAGCAACGAAGGCCTTCGATAGTGTTCGTTGGCACTTATTGGTGTACTGTGGATGCTCAAAACAAGCGAACACCGAAAGCATTCGTTCGCATGTCTTCGTTAGGATTTGCCCGAATAGGTGTAACGGACCTTTACACGCTTATAGGGGAGACCTGGTTGATTAGTTATTCGTATATTGTTCTTTTTTTCTTTTTCTTAGAACGCTCTAGATGGATTAAAGCTAACATGTGTCTAAATAATATGATATTCTTACACAGTGAAATGATGAAATACAGAATAAATTTATTATTTTCTCAATATACTTTAATTATACATAGAAAACACTAATTGTAAACTTCAGATGAGTTTGGTGCAGTTCTTACTCGTGATAGGTATTATATGAAAAGAAACAGATTAAAAGGTCTTCACAGCAGCAGCAGCGACTACATCAGCAGCTACAGCTTCCAACGAAGCCCTGAAGAAGTCCACGGCAAGATGGACGAAACGTCGGCAAGACGAAGAATTGACGCGGTTCCTAAGCCGGAAACCAAGATTGTGAGAAACAGATTATTATCGAATAAATAGTATATTTAATTATCACTGACGTTTCGCAAACAGCTTGTTTGTTTTTTCAAAATGTTTTTTTTGTAAAAAATTCTTTTTCATTAGTTAAGAAAATTAGAAACGTTAATTACCAAACGATAATATTCTTATTTCTCTTGATGTCTCTCTATTCGCTGATATTCCAAAAAATCTTGTTTTGGAAAGTATTAAAGAGAAATGGTTAGAAATTAAGCAATACACTGATATTTCGTACAAAAATTTTATAGAAATTATAACTTTGTTATTTCGCTTTCAATGATAAATTTTATAAAGAAATTGGAACAGCAATGGGTTCTCCTCTCTCTCTTGCTTTAGCAGAAATTGTTATGCAAAAATTAGAAAATTCTGTTATAAATTCTTTACCTTTTAACCTAACTTTTTATCACAGATACATTGACGATATTTTTTTAAATTTTACCTCAAGATAAAGTTAATTATATTTAGGTAACAATTTACTGTCGAAAGAGAGAATAGCATTAGTTTTTTAGATGTAAATATTATTAGACAAAATGGTAGTTTAAAAAACAAATTGATATTGCAAAAACGCATGGTCAGGTAGATATATTAACTATAACTCTTATCAACCAAAAAGTCTTAAAATTTCAACTATTATTAGTTTGACTGATCGTACAGTATTACTTTCGGACAAATTATTTATAGTCGAAAACATAAATTGAATTAAAGAAATTCTTGCTCAAAATACATATCCTAAAAAACTAAGAAATATATATCTTTATCTTACATTAAAACTATACATGATACTTATAAACATTTTTTCAAAAAAATTAATTTAAACCTAGGCAGTAAATGTTCTGATAATTTTAACGTTCTTCTTATTAATTTCAAAACAAAAACACCTAAATTTTAATTATTAAATATAGTTTATGAGATAAATTTTCAAAATTGTAACTCAGTATTTATAGGTGAAACTAACCAAAATTTTAAAAAAGGTTAAATCAATATCAATATTATATCCAAAATAAAATGAAAGCGATTCAATCTTAGTTGAACATTCTTTTTTAAATAATCATATTTCTTATTTTGAAAATGGTAAAGTTATTTTTTGTGAATCTAACACTTTTAAACGTAAATTTACTGAAATGTGTAAAATAAAAATATCTAATAATGCAATTGAAAATTTAAATGAACTTTAACAGTTTTCTAAATTCGTTAAATGAAATACAATAATCGGAAACATAATTGTTTATATTACAAATAATTAGTTTATATTTAGTTTATTATTTCTCGTTATGTTTTTATAATGTTTATTGTTAGAATTGTTGTAATTATTTAAATTATAATAACAACAATTACACTATACACTCTAGTTAGGTTTTACCAGGATTTGAATACTGGAGTTCTGTTAAGACGTACCTGGAAGCATTGGTAATTATATACTTGTTATTTGATTTGATAAGCTATATTATTACTAATATAATTTTTTTAACATTAACATTAACTTCACAAAAACTTAAAAAATTAGTAGGTTAATGTTATAATGTTATTCGTTTTGAAAAAATAAACAACCTGTTTGCGAAACGTCAGTGGTAATTAAATATACTGTTTACTCGATATAAATCTGTTTCTTTTTCATGTAAATTTCAGGTTTTTCTACATACAAATGATAAACGCATTCAAGCTTCTAGTTTCTAAATTAATTGAGGAGATTTTGGTTAATTATTGTCTGCTAAGTGGCTGCGGTCGACTTAGTAGATGTTTATTTTTTGCAGGTCTGTTCAAACTTGATAAATGTAATTAAACCTCACTATGTATCCCAACATAGTTCGAGGCATGAACGTTTCATCTCCCACATTTACCAGAATGGATTTGAACTTACCATAGTTGCCCAATCAAATGTAGAAATCTTCCAAACGGATATTATCAAAATCTTTCTAGTTAGAAATACTGGAAATGAGCGGATTCACTTAATTAATAAGAAAAAAATAGGTAATAATAGAGCAATTCATCAGTGCGAAACAAACAATTACAAGTTTATTGAACATTAAAGAGAACAAGTCCCCTTTTTATTCAACTTCTTAGAGAATCAAGCGTCTCAAACTCATCTTGACCGACGTCGATTTAATTAGGCGTACTTAATACATGTAGTTCCCTCTAAGCCATACGTAATTTAAGTGGACGTCTTCGAACAAGAGTATTAGTCTTTATTTCAAACTAACTTAGAACCAATTAAAACGGAGGAAAAGGAAAACATTGGCGTAGATTTCATTGTGGTGGATGCGCCAGTGTTTTGCCCGTTATCAGCGCTGTGATTAAGTAACTTCAAAGTAATATGAATAATCCCTGTCCTGCTTAAGTATATATTTTTAATTGAACTTGTTATGTGGGTATTTCGCAGAAAGCGAAAGTACATTACCCTTCTGAGAAGTGCGCACATATTGGGTAATAAACATGTAAGCGCGCGTAAAAAAGCCGACGTAAAACCGTCATAATCAGTTTATATCGCGCACTAAGCTCCCACAAGGGCCGATAAAAAAAATAACGCTAAAACGCGACGCATCGCTCATTATTAAATATGGCGGGTGCGCGTTAATAAAAACAAAGGCGCGATCAATGTTTAACGACGACGCCGAAGAGCTTCGTAATCAAACGTGGAGCGCCTCTTCGGAATGTGGGACAACGGGGGTGATGGGTAAACGCACCCTTGCGTGTAAGCCGCAAATTGCTCGGTCAAATATTAATGTGCAGCATCGTCTCGAATATTACAGAACCTATGCAGTTGGTCGTAAATAAACTACGCAAATATATGGGCAAACGTAAACATGAGGGTTTGTGCGGCAAAGCTACGGATTTTTTAATCAAGTTTTACGTCCGACCGCAATCATTTTTATTAAGGTCGACGGGTTTTAATAAGTCTGTGGTTTACGTCACCGCCTATGATTTAATATAGACCGGATACATTATAACTGTAGTCCTGTAAGCATATTTAGTTCGAATAAAACAATATGGAAGAGGAGGATAAGTGATAATAATAATGATAATGAATAGTTTGAATCGCGACATCCTGCGATTACTTTTTGATATAATTAATTTTTTTTTAATAATGATAATATTAACAAAAAGAAAAAATAAATTTTACAATGACCAAATATGAGAGTTGAGAGTATTGTAAATAACAGGAAACTTAAAAGAAAGAATTGAAAGAAAAATAATAAAAGCCATAGTGTGACGTTTGGAAAAACAAGGCCAAGAAAAACGAGCTCAAGTGGAAAGATAATTATACCTACAATTTGAGTTAGTAGAGTAATTAACTTTTACTTAACAAATGAATAAAGTATAGTTTTTTTAAATTAAAATTTGTAACTACTGTGAGAGTTATTCATAAAAATTCACGGACCGATTGCTGCGATGGACAGTAACTTACATCGGTGTGAGGTTGGCTGCCCTGGCGTCGTCCCGGTGCTTCCCCGCACTTATGAGACAACGAAGCGAGAGCTCGAATATATGATGAGCAGTGTAAAATCGAACTTTGTAGAGTCCCTACGTTTTAGTTTTGCTAATAAAATTTCTGTTGTTGCATTGTCTTAATTATCACGATTCTAACATATCAGAAGTGCGATTTGAACTCATTGGCCACTATTCAATTGAACTTTTGTGGTTGTTTATTGCTGCAGTGACTATTAGTATTTTGTTTCATTCATACATACTTTTTAATTAAAACTAACAATTAGTGGTGCATCACACGAAGCCGAAGGACATTCGTTGCTGACGATTTGGGTACATGCTCCCTTGATTCAGAAATGACTACAAGGTCGTGAGTACAGCAGTTTACTTTTATTGTTCTATTGTTAGCCTGTACGATTACTTTCTTTTTGTTACTTTTGATATTTGATACCGCACGTTCGCACTGCACATTGATATTGGATACGGCATAAATTGGTTATTTTTGATTAGCAACATATTTGATAATAAGATGCAGCGTCGTAATAGGAGTCCGAGGCGAAGAGATCGAGAAAGCCGTCAGCGATCTCGCTCGCCTCATGATAGTAGAAAGTTTCGCAATTTTGAAAACCAAATGGAGAACCGATTTAAGCAGCTCGAAGAGTTAATTCGTTGTAACTTAAACAATCCTTCGATATGCGAAAGATCAAGAACGCCGCCGCTGTCTAGCACCCGGCTATCACAATCCCGAAGTTTAGATCAACAAATCTCAGCGCAGAATAATAAAACTAATAAATCACACACGTGCGAGACCGCAAGTGGGCAACGATACGTTGGACGGATGGAGCTCGTTCCGGAATTTGACGCGTCAACTGAAAGTATAACAATTACGCAATGGCTAAATAAAATAGATTCTGTAGGTGAATTATACGGATGGGACGATCGTGCAAAAATTTTCTGTATGATCAGTCGTCTAAGCGGAAATGCAAAATCTTGGTACGATTGCCAAACAGAAATCAACAGTGATTGGCAACAATGGAAAGCAAAATTAACTTTAGCATTCCCGTCGGTAAGAAGCATAGCATTGAAAATAAAAGATTTTGTCAATTGTGAGCGAAAGCATAATGAGGACGTGGTCACTTTTTATTATAATAAACTACGTTTAGGAAAACATTGTGATTTGCCCGATCATGTTATTACGGACGTCATTATTTCCACAATGAATAACAGTTTGCTAAAAGCAAGCGCTCAGGCAGCAGGTTGTAAAAGTACCGAGTCATTATTAAAATTTTTAGTCGAATCAGATTACTCCAGCACAAGTACAACACATAAAGTGGAGTATCAAAATAATAAACAAAAGCAGAATGACACACATAAAGGGCGCGGCTGTTATACCTGTGGAAGGATGGGTCATAAATTTCAGGATTGTTTCAAAAACAAAACTGTAAAGACATCAGATAAAGTAATCAATTATTGCACTTATTGTAAAAGGTCGGGTCATACCCGAGAGAAATGTTTTAAATTAAAATCAAATTCTGAGACGGTAAAAATAAATTACGTCGCTGAAAACGAAAAAAAATACCACCGAGAAGTGATGATTAACAATAAAAATATTATGGCATACGTTGATTTCGGAAGCGCATGCACTATTATTAAGAATTATAAAGCCAACAGTCTGGGGCTCCCAATAAATAAGACAAAATCGACACTGATGCAGGGATACGGAGGCGCGATTGTACCTTCTCTGGGAGAAACGGAAGCAGTAATCAAATTAGATGAAGTAGAACGGTTGACAACAATCGTAGTAGTGGAAGATAATGCTCAACATGTGGATCTACTGATAGGGAGAACATTTACCGAATTACCAAAAGTTTGCGTGTTAAAAGGAAACGACTCTTTATTTTTCTATAATGAAGAATATAATTTACCGATTGAAGCAGTAGAAACGAACAGAAAATTTACCTTACACGCCGAAGAAAACTCTATAATCATTCCTGGGATTAATAAAATTGAAATTTATTGTGAATTTAATCATGGGTGCCTAACAACTACACATTCTGAACAATTTTTAAACGGCAGCACTGTTATTATTCCAGCAAGCCAAATAAAAGTAACAAATGGCTTGGAACTTTTAACTGTCCTAAACGTTAGCAAATTATCAGCCGCATTTAGAAGAGGACAATGTGTTGCACGGGGAATCTCTTCGGAGCAGTTTTCACAAACTGAAGTACCTGAGCAACCTACTCTCGAATCTGAAAGTGGGCAAAAACGTTTGGAAAGTATACTGGCAAAATATGATCGCTGCTTTGCAACAAATAATTTGGAATTGGGGAAAACAAATGTTGAAATGGAAATCCAACTTACTAGCAGTGTTCCTGTATGCTACCGACCTTATCGATTGTCCTTTTGTGAAAGGGAAATTGTAAGAAACATAGTTGACGATCTTCTCAAAAACGACATCATAGAATCAAGCACATCGCCTTATGCGAGTCCGATACTGTTAGTATGCAAAAAGTCTGGAGAGATGCGCATGTGCGTGAACTTTCGCAAACTAAATTCAATATCCGCTTCCCCGAATGGAAGATCAATGGGACAGATTATCAGGACAAAATTGGTTTACCACCCTTGATTTGGCATCGGGATATCATCAGCTGAGAGTTGCTGCAAATTGTAGACATTACACAGCATTTGTCACTCCTGACGGACACTATCAATACAAGAGAATGCCATTTGGATTGACCAACGCACCGGCTGTTTTCCAAAGGACAATTAATGACATATTGGGTCCTTTACGGTTTACATTTGCTCTGGTATACCTCGATGACATTTTGATAATAGCTGAAACTATTAAGCAGGCGCTTGAAAGACTTGAAGTAATTTTGAAAATATTTTTGAATACTGGAAAAAAAAGGAGAGGATTTTTACATCCAATCCCAAAAATGGATAAGCCATTCCATACCCTTCATTTGGACCATTCAGGACCTTTTTGCAAAACTCCACAGGGAAATGCTTTCATGTTAGTAATTGTGGATGCTTTTACGAAATTTACATGGATTGAAGCAGTTCCTGATACGGGAACTCAATATGTTATTAAAGCAGTGGAACTATTAACCAAATTTTTCGGAATTCCTGAAAGAATAATAACCGATCGAGGAAGGGGCTTCACTAGTAGAGCTATGACTGAATTCTGTAAGAACTATAATATTAAACATGTTCTAAATGCAATTGCTAGTCCGAGGAGCAATGGACAGGTGGAACGATTCAATGCGACCATATTAAATGCCATGACAGCTGCAGTAGGTGACGATTATGATGCATGGGAAAGCAAAATTCTAGAAGTGCAGTGTGGTATCAATGGTTCTATTAATGCAACCACGGGAAAATCTCCGTCTGAGTTGCTATACGGGTTTCGTCCAAGATTGAAATTTGACGTGAGTGTTGTAAATCAAAAAGACAGGCTAACAAATTTAGAACGGTTCCGGGAAAAGGCTGCCGTAAACATGAAAAGAACAGCAAGAGTGATGAAGAGACGTTTTGATAAAAACCGTCTAGACGCAATAAAGTACAAAGTGGGAGACATGGTATTGGTAGAGCGTACTCCCATAGTGAAGGGTGTTTCTAGCGGGAAATTGGTTCAAAAATACATTGGTCCCGTACGAGTAACACATGTTTTGGGAAACGATCGCTATCGAGTCCAATCCTTGTCTCAAGATAAAAGGCGCTTCAAAGGAGTCGTTGCCAGCGAACGATTGAAGCTGTTCAGAACCCAGAAAGTTGACTAATTGGTGAGTCTTCTCACTTTTGTTATGATAGTTTAAAACTTGGCGATTTGTGTGTAAATCACTAATTGGTTCTTGAGTTGTAAGCCTTTTTCTTTAAGATTTAAAAAGGTGTAGTGTGTTGGGTATCCGTAGTAGACGGTGCCTTAGAAGTTGAAAGATACTTCTCTTGACACTTGCACAATGATGTTTTAAAAAGGTGTAGTGTGTTGGGTATCCGTAGTAGACGGTGCCTTAGAAGTTGAAAGATACTTCTCTTGACACTTGCACAATGATGTTTTAAAAAGGTATAGTGTGTTGGGTATCCGTAGTAGACGGTGCCTTAGAAGTTGAAAGATACTTCTCTTGACACTTGCACAATGATGTTTTAAAAAGGTGTAGTGTGTTGGGTATCCGTAGTAGACGGTGCCTTAGAAGTTGAAAGATACTTCTCTTGACACTTGCACAATGATGTTTTAAAAAGGTGTAGTGTGTTGGGTATCCGTAGTAGACGGTGCCTTAGAAGTTGAAAGATACTTCTCTTGACACTTGCACAATGATGTTTTAAAAAGGTGTAGTGTGTTGGGTATCCGTAGTAGACGGTGCCTTAGAAGTTGAAAGATACTTCTCTTGACACTTGCACAATGATGTTTTAAAAAGGTGTAGTGTGTTGGGTATCCGTAGTAGACGGTGCCTTAGAAGTTGAAAGATACTTCTCTTGACACTTGCACAATGATGTTTTAAAAAGGTGTAGTGTGTTGGGTTTCCGTAGTAGACGGTACCTTAGAAGTTGAAAGATACTTCTCTTGACACTTGCACAATGATGTTTTAAATGCGTGGCAGTGTGTTGGGTACCTTAGAAGTTGAAAGATATTTCTCTTGACACTTGCCCCACTTTGGTAAGATTAATCGAGTGTCGGGGAGAGTTTTAGGAGTTGAAAGATACTTCTCTTGACACTGGTAGATTAAAAAAAAAAAAATATATCACTGGTACTCGTGCGAAATTTTAATTACAGGTGTCTGAATGGCCCGAGGACGTGCCTGGTCAGGATAGCCGAATGTGAGAGTTATTCATAAAAATTCACGGACCGATTGCTGCGATGGACAGTAACTTACATCGGTGTGAGGTTGGCTGCCCTGGCGTCGTCCCGGTGCTTCCCCGCACTTATGAGACAACGAAGCGAGAGCTCGAATATATGATGAGCAGTGTAAAATCGAACTTTGTAGAGTCCCTACGTTTTAGTTTTGCTAATAAAATTTCTGTTGTTGCATTGTCTTAATTATCACGATTCTAACACTACGTACAACTCGAATTGTAATTTCAAGCTTATTCAAAAGCGATTTAATTTCAGACATAACACCAGCCACAGCTTATGATAATTACCGTAGCTACACTAACATTCAAAATAACTTTAAAGATGAATCTGGTTATTGGTTTCCTCATCCTGGTTAATCTGTGTAACCCTACTTTAAACTACAAACTGGTGATTAAGTTGTGTGTAGACTGGTTATTACTCTATACTGTAGTATCAAATGTGAACTATCTATTAACTTTTATATATACGCGAGTACTCACTTTATTGTTGAAATCTTTTTCAAGTTCTATGGTACAAGCTTCAGATCAAAATATTTACTAGTTTGTTTCATCAAAATTATTATTACATATCAACGGAAATTTTGCAATACTATTATAAGAACAAATTCGTAAAGTAATTTATTTGCTACAACTTCCTATTTGTAGTTTAATCGAATAAGTTGAAAAGACTGGGAGCGTTGAAGACAATCAGCGAAGAACAAGACGATCACCTAAGCAGTAACTCCAGAAGTCAGAGGAGTAATTTAAAGATAGACATCAACTTTCAAAGGTACCTTTCCTGGTATGCTTTTTTGTTGAAGCGTATTTGATAAATTTAGTACATAAGAAACTACTCAAAGTAATTTATTTAAAGAAGAAAACCTGTTAAATATATCTCATGTCTTAACTGTAACAAATGATGACTTGTGCTTTATTTATAGCTCTTCTAATTAAACAGGTCTGTATTTTATCATCCAATATTTCGTATCACTGTACACGAATTTAGGACTATGCAGCCATCTTGATTTATGTAACTCTATAACTGATGTTCCCCGAGATGCAATACCTGCAGGATTATTTTGGCCACTAACATGATACCATTTATCAATGTCAGTTTATTTGATTGAGATTGCAGTAGTAGATGAATTTTCGGTAATTTTCTTTCATGAGGAAAAGGGATATGAAAAACTTTTGATATTTGGTGGATTAGCTTTTGTTTTGGAAAAGGATAAAACACAAATCGTTATAGATAACGATATCAGATAAATTGTTCTTTATTTAAAATGTTATTTATTTATTCCCCACATAGTTTTTTTTTATAATATGCTTTAAATCTATTTTTACAAGGAATTGCACGAAGACCGATATTCTCTTAAAGTAAATGCTAATGCTTTACGTATTGCGAAATTTTATGTATTTGAAAGAAATAATGAAGAAAGTGACTAAATAATGTTAATATGCATATTTCAACAAGATTTTATTTTTATGTTCTTGAGCTGCGTAAATTTTTGAATACTATGTTTGAAGCAAACGAGACAGTTTAGTTTCATTTTAAACTCAGACTTTAAGTGGAAGCTTAGAGTAAATGATATATCTTGCTCGAAACACGACAAGAATTTTAATATTGTATGTATGCTTAGCTAGAAGACGACTTATTTATGAATGCAAAGTTCGCATTGCACAAATTTATTACTCCTGAATGTCTTTCAAGTTTGCAATGGAAACAGTTTTTGATTTGAAGATGTTATTCATCAAAAAATCACAGCGACGGAAAAACAGATCAGGTGCAATAAGTGAAATAAATTTGATGCACTTCACTTTTTAATTATAATGTTTATTATAGGTTCGTTGTGAAGTGTCCTTCAAAGTGTGTTACATATGGGATTTTTTTATTATCGATTTTAACAAAAATTTATTGACACAGAACGTTTCTGCATTCCTTAAAGTCAAATGGGAATGAAATTTTTCTAGAACGGTATACAACGTGGACACCGAGAAATAAAGACGGCTTAAGAGTAAAATATCTTTATTTTACAAGACACAAGAAAATATAAGGATAAGTCGTTCAGAATTAAACCTTATAGCTAAATATGAAATTATAGCCCCCTATCTTGAGAATAAAAAATCACAATTTATTGTGAACACTATACATACGACTTTAGGAAATACTGGTGGGATTATAATGTCCGTCAAAATAATATGAACAGTAAAACACCAAATTCGTTCTTATTTCTCATTATTTCATGGTTCAAGATAAATATCATCTGACATTTCTCAATTTGACTTTAAGGAATGCAGAAGCATTCTGCGTCAATAAATTTTTATAAAAATCGATAATAAGAAAATCCCATCTGTAGCACACTTTTTTGAAAGATACTGTATATTGACTGTTTTCATAAAAAATAAAATTATTTATTTTTTTTTCTTTTAAATAAATATTAAATTAATATTATTACTACGTTATTTTATGCTTATTTTGCACAGTTCAAGAAATCCATGAATTTTATGACCTTGAATTTATTGATACGTATAATACATAAAATCGTCATGAATAAATCGACCACAATAAATCCATAAATAAAGCGCCAAATTAGAAGTAGCTCTAATTTTTCATCAATTTTTAGGGAATTTTAACAACATTTTGTATTATAAATTAATACCAACTTTGTCGAAATGACTTGTGTGGTTTACGTGCACGGTGAGTATATGTCTTTTTGGAATCAAAGGATTTCGCTAAGCAGCTGTTTTTTTTCTCTTGTTCTAATAAAAAACAACATGCGCAAACCGCATATCATATTTTGCTGGTTTTCTTTGAAATTTTCTTTATTACGATTTACTTGTTGACATGACATTTCAGCCTTAAACAACATTAAAATGTAGATAGTTGGTGGTGAGCAAAAGTTCCTGTTTAACAGTTGGCATTAAATGAAAAACGACAATAAAAAATTGGACCGTGTAAAGCTTCATTCACATAGGATTAGTGCAGTTGGAAGGGAACTGCAGAAAACCTATCGATTACATTCTTGTATGAGCGTGTTCACATAGACTTAATGGTATGGCAATATGGTGTTGATGGTGTAGAAGTTATCAAACTTTTAGGTTTGTAAACGTTTTACCACAACCAATCATTTGCGTCTATGCTTCTGACATCATTTTAATCTAATTTTTTTGTGAGTAATTTTTAAAGGTTTCATATTTCATTCTAACCGTTTTAATTCTCCCGATCTCTCACGTTTTACCCAGCATAATAGTAAAACCTATCGGAAATTGTGTTCAATTGCACAACGCGCAGGTGTGATATACAGGGTGTTCTTCAAAAAATTAATGGCGTATGTGGTACGACATAGTCTCATGAATGCATCAAAATGAAAAGGAAACAAATTCATACCGACATCCGGCGATTCCCCGTGAAATGTTTAGAATTGCTGGACACAACGGACGGTGACCTTCACTCACAATAAGTGTTCGGAGTCCCTACCCTACAGAGGTCATCTCGACTAAGCTGGAATTCACATGCGTTACGGAATTGATTCTGTTGTCGAATATTTTCCACTGTTGCGTTAATACGTGCGTTGAGTTTGTCTATTGTATTAACTTCTTCGGCGTACACTAGATTTTTTAAATGTCCCCGCAGATAAAAATCTAATGGATTAAGGTCTAATATTTTCTAATACTTAAATTTACATCCTCTAGAAGTTCCGGCAAATTAGTTTGCAAGAAACGTAAATACACCATTTCGTCCAAGCGATTGCGTAAAACAAATAGACCGATTAAAGTGCCGTTCAACATACCTGCACACAGATTGACCGAGAAACGTTGTTGAAAACTACGGCGCCGCATTGCATGAGGATTTTTTCTGCCCACACTGCATCCATCCCTTGTCAACACTGATTCGTCGTAACGCTGTGCATACAAACATCTTGCAGCCAACGCACTTTGACCACATTCGCCATAAATTAAAATCATGTCCTTAAGAACAGTATTGGAAAATTCGGCAATGTTTTCAACGCGACAAAGGACAGCTGACAACTGACTCACTTAACAGCCGATGGTGACAAATTACGTCATAAAAATAAACCAGGTAGTATCAAACTGTTTCATCGTTCGCCAAAAACATTTATTATCTCTAATATTATTAATTAATTGTTATACAAAAACTGCTTCGATCACTTTTAATGTAAACTTTCACTGGTTTCATTTTTTGTATGAAGTTAAGTAACACCCAGTATAAGTTTTAGTTTTATATGAACGGTGTATATTTCATTACCACTAAGTTTTGCATAACAACTACACTACCATTGCACTATTGTCTACGTGAATGTTACTTAATACAAAGTGATATTTCAATAAATCCAACTATTTCTTCATGAATAAATTGACAAATATTACTTTTGAATTTTGTTGTAAAAATACACTACTCAAAATAATTAACGCATATTGTGAATACGGCTACAAATACAGAAAATAAATCTAAATTAGACGTTTAAATTTGATAAGTCGAGTGATAAAACCATTTCTTGTAGTTTTTTTCTTATTATGAGGAAACTTCATTTTATCTCAAAACAGTTAAATTTGCTTTCGTTTAATTTAATAATGACAAATAATGACAGGCGTACTTCACGAAATTTCGAAGAAGCTAAAGCGCGATTAGTCGTTCGATACATAGAAGAAGGCCATACACAAAGTTGGGTTGCTGAAATCCTGGATGTGAATCAATCAACAGTCAGCAGACGTTACCGCCGATATCTAGAGGAAGATTTATTTACTAGACGTCGAGGACAAGGTCGAACAAGAATTACAATAGCAGTACAGGACCGTTTTATTAGAATTTCAGCGCTACGGTGTCGTACTGGATTTCAAAATGATCTTCAGCGAATCCATAACATCCCCACACTGCGAAAATAGTATGCGAGTACGTAAACGATGTTGGTATCAACCAAATCGGCTGGCCAGCGAGGTCTCCGAATCTGAATTGTATAGAACACATTTGGGACATGTTAGGGCGAAGAGTCAGAATGAGGGAAAATCCACCTCAGACACTTCAGGTGCTTTCTGAAGCACTTGTTCAGAAATGGCAGAATATACTCCAGAAATTTGTTCGGAATTTAATTTTGAGTATGCCAAATCGGTGTAGAGCTGTCATACGAGCAAGAGGAGGCAATACAAATTATTAAAGCCTTTCTTTCTTCTAAAAAATCTTCATTAATTCAATTTGTTTTTACTACTAATTTGTTTCTCAATGTTTAGTTTTCATTTTTTCATGAATTTATTGTTTATTTCACGTTAAATTAAAATTTTGTCAATAAAAAATTAATATCAAACTGTAGTACTTCATATCCATCCTTTAAATCTTCTAAAATATTGTCTTTTGCAAAATAAGCGTTAATTATTTTGAGTAGTGTATTTTTATACTTATGATTATGATGTATTTATAATAATTTAGTTCATGATTTGTCATATATCAACTAAATTTTACATATTAAAGGAAAATTGTGATTCCAAGGTATTTCAACACAAATGCTGCTATTACTAAAACAAATTTTTCTTAAGAAAAAGAAACATGAAGGGAACGAATAAAGATGCAATTGTCATCACCAGACTAACACACACACCAGTTTCAAAGTAGATCCACCATTGTGGAGGTTTTGCAGTTCTTTGAAGGCATCTCCGAAGCCAAAGTTCTTAGACCAGAAGCAAGTCCATTTTGGCCGATTTAATAACATGTATGGTTTCATTTGTTTGACGACTAAAATCAGAATTACATGGGGATTCATTTAAGATCAAGGACGAATGTTATTTTTTACATTAGATTTAAATTCACTTTTTCACAAAAAAAACGTTTTTCAATATTCATCATTTGTATGACGCGTTTCAAGTTTTTGTTTAACACAGCTTATAATACAGATAACGTCATATTGGGGGAGTGTAAGAAAATACAGGCGTTTGAACACATCCTAGCGCCATTAAATATTAATGTACAAAGCTCGTGAATAAATTAAAATACGCAAGCGAAGTGTATATAAACGTTAGTTTGGTATAAGCAAAATCGAAAGGAATTGAAAGGATTATTAATTTGATTGTAAATAAACAATTTAGAACTTGCTTTTAAAATAGCAATAATAATAATGCGTTCAATTGTTTTAAGTTGTTTTTGTGATTTGCGTCTAAATAAATGTGATTACAGGAATCTAATTTCTATTAAATTCAACTAAACAAAAAAATAGTTACTATTGTTGCAAACAGAAATTATCAATAAAATAATTTTAATTTGAAAAGCGTTTATTTTGATTTATATATAAGCAAGCATAAGCAATTATTTACGAACGTGCAAAGGACCCAAAAAAGTTCATAGTTTTTTTTTAATTTAACAGAAAGAAAAAGGTGACACTTTGTATAAATAACGTAGCAATATGGCATTGCAGCATCTTTTTGACTTTTGAAAATTACTACAAAATATGAATTATAGTTTATAAATCGTCATTTCGCTGAAGAAGCTGTCAACCTTCTTCAGAATAAATAATGATTTATTTATTCTAAGGAAGCTGTCAACTCCCGACTTTTAAATCAATTTTATAAAGTGCCCAATCAATTATAATTAATTTTGTGATAAAATATATCAATCTGTTTTATGCAATACAAATACTTGAATTACTAAGGTAGTATTGATTTAAATGAGGATAGCCTTGGTTTGAGTTTGTGGCGTATTTTTTAGTACTTTAATGTATGCATTCGGATGAAGGAGAACAAAGAAAAAGGAAAAATTTGCGGAAAAAATTTGGGGAACATCTAAATTCGAGTATTACATTAACATTAAACGACGTGTGCTCGAGAGCCTCGTTTGTAGCGTTATTAAATTTTTAATATGTAAATATATGATAATGGAACGAGAACATCAAACGAATGAGATGGAAAACTTAATGCCGGTAGACAGCAGTATCGACTTTTTCGCCGCTGGAACTCACGACCGTGGCGTCATTATAATATAACGAGAATATAAGTGCGCAAACTTCTGCGCTCGGATATTCCCAAATACCTGATGACAGAGGAAAGAGTAAAAAACGTAAACAGCTGCATTATGCTCGTGATTTCTGGCGTTGAATCCGCTTTTTTCCGCGCGTGTTTGCACTCTTTAACCTAATTCTGCTTTACGGGCGAACTTAACGTTTGGAATTTTTCTTTCGAATTTTATGATGATTTTGTGCTCGCTTCCAGGCGTACGGAGATGAAAAAATTTAGGAGCGGTGATGTTTTGATAAGGCCGGGAGATCGCGATTGGAAAATTTACGCGTCTTTGATTTTTCTGCCTTCTGCCTACACCTTATCGTAAAAATATATTTTCTCATTAAGAATTCCAAATTTATAAAACGTACATTTTCTTTTTACCAATCATTTATAACATAACATTTCCATTTCTTCAATGGCGAATGATATAAGAAATCCTTTTCACTTTCTATTTTCAATTTTGATTAAAAGCTAGAAAGTGTCATTATCCCCAAAAAAAAATTACACAAGGACAAATCTACCTCATCATAAGCCTGAATATTTCTCAGATTATTACAGACGTACCGCCCTTTAACTGCATCCGAAGTAAAGGGTTCTTTAGAAGTTCTTTGAGTTTGAGGAACAGAAATTCTTTTCACTTTCTACTTTCAGTTTTGATTAAACGCAAGAAAGTAGCATTATCCCAAAAAAAATAACACAAGGACGAATCTACCTCAATTGTCATCATAAGCCTGATGATTTTTCAGATTATCACAGACGCGCCTCTCTTTAACTGCGTCCAAAGTAAAGGGACCTTTAGAAATTCCTTAAGTTTCAGGAACAGGAACAGGGTCTAGGCTTGAAAATGAATGAGGAAAAGAGTTATTAAAATCGTACATTCTTGTAACTCCACGTATTTTATTTTTTTTCGATTTAACCATTTTATACCGAGTGTCGCTAAATTATATGAACCACATATTCTTGGGCTCAAAATAAGACGATTGAATACAACCTATCTATATCCAAAATTTCTTCGTTAAACCAGTATTCTGCTTCAAAATTGAAAAAAAAGTAATTTTTCTAATAACAAAAGAACGCTTGAACTAATTTGGATGATATTTGATATGAGGACCCCTGTGGCATGCAAGTCACCTTTTCAAATGGTTTTAGTAATTTGAAGTGAACAGCTAGTGTGAAAAGCAGGGTTACTGCAACACAGATTTTGCAATAACTTTTTTGAGGTTAAGAAATTAAATTAGTTATGTATGTAAGAGGCATTTGTTCTTCATGTATTTCCTACTTTTTACAATAAGCACTTTCTAAAAACTTATTAATTATAGTTATTTTCGTGGTTTCCGGGTTGGGAACCGCGTCAATTCTTCGTCTTGTCGACGTTTCGTCCATCTCGCCGTGGACTTCTTCAGGGCTTCGTAGGAGGCTGTAGCTGCTGATGTAGTCGCTGCTGCTGCTGTGAAGACTCAGAGTCTGGACAACGGCCGCGGAAGCCTTCAAACCAAGCTATAGTTATTTTCTTAATCTCAAAAAATTATTTGGAAATCTGTGCTGTGGTATCTCTGTTTCTCGCACTAGCTCTTCACTTTAAATTACTAAAACCATCTGGAATGGTGACTTGCCTTCCTGTAGATCCCCATACCAAGTATTATCCAAATTGGTTCAAGTGTCCTTTTGTTATTACAAAATTAATTTTCTTTTTCAAGAATTTTGAAGCAGAATACTAGCTTAATGAAACACTTTTGGATATAGATATGTTGGGTTCAATCGTCTTATTTTGAGCCTAGAAATCTGTGGTTAAAGCCATGTCCAAGTAATTTAGCGACACTCTGTCCTGTATAGAGCATGAATTAATTAGTTTAGCATTATCCCTAAAGTTGTTATCACGACTTATAATTATGTATATTCTTTAAAATATATTATTATTATTAGTATTTCAAGGAGTTAAATTTTCTGAACTTTCTCGATTTAAATAAAATTGAATGGCGAGCGTGAATTTTTCTTCCACCGAAACGGGGGGTGAATTCATAAATATCTCGGCGCTGGATTATCGCAATTGAATCGCAAATTCGCGACTGAATGAAACGTTAATAAGAAACCTCTCGCTTTCTCCGGGCGGGCGTGCGGGCAAAGCTCCCGATAAATATCCCCGCCCGGACTCTTCAATTCCGGGGCAATCTTGTTCTCGCGGATAATAAAAATTCCTTACATTATGAATGCCCGAAATGGAGTGTAACGTGAAGCGATATTTATTGACCCCGAGCGAAAATTCAAATTTAATATCAAGTTCACACGGGTGGGGGGGTTGAAGACGCCCTCACGCACGTTCACCCCCTTATCAATCTGCGTTCCTCCCGGCAGCCATTAAATGACGTGAATTTATTCTGATACTTTCGCGAAGCGCCGCTAACAGTCAAAATGAATCACAGAGCTTTGCCATTAAACGAGGTGAGACGCGAAAATTTGCGAAAATACGTATGAAGGGCTTTTCTCAGCGGGATGACTTTTCAGGGGTGAATTCGAGGGTCTATTGATGTGCAGTTAGTTTGAGAATATATCGAGAGATTTGTGCGCAAGCAAAAATTGATAATAGGAACGAATATCAAGAAATTTACGAACAACGATATTTTAAATAATCCTAATTAGATCAGCGATTTTTAAATTTGATATCTCTAGAAAAAGGACCATGAAATTAACATATCTTAAAATTTATATTTTCTTGAAAAATGCAATTTTCAAGATTTCAAGAGCTCATTAGTTTCATCACACTTGTTTAATAAATAACGAGATGAATTGCCAGAAACAATAAACAGCGAAGTAAAATTGTATTATTATTAACATACCAAAAGTTTATTGCATGGAGCGACGCAAAGCCAAAATTATGAAAAAATATACGGTGTGAGTCTGAATTGTACTGTTAAATTTCGTTAGTATTGAATGACCATTATTGCAAAATATTGTGTTTTTCAGCGCATTTTCTAAACAGGAAATTCTTACGATTCAGTTCTTCAAATTAAATGATTATATATTGCGAAGAACCAAGGCATCGAACAGAAGAAACACAACAAAACCAAAACTCAATAAAGCTCCAAATGCAAATAAATTGGAACAAAACTTAAAGGATTAGTTTAACAGTTAGTTACAATGATGACAAAATCAGGACAATTGATTTATAATTGAATTTAGTTTTTCGCATTTTCCTTGAAAATTTTATTAATATTACGCGTAAGATAGAATATACTTGTGTAAAAAGAAAGCTGCATACATTATGGTTATATAGTGGCTTGTCTAAAGTCAGATCCCCACCTGTCAATTGTGGTACCAAATAAGGAAGAAAAGTTCAGATAAAAACCAAATCAATATACATAAAAAATATTAATTTTTGAAATATGACTACTTTAGAATATGAACTATGACTATGAACTTCAAAATTTTAAATAGCGTTGAGAGTTAAGTGATATATCATTTTAAATTAATTTTAATTTTATATCCATTATCAGTTTTTAACAGTTTTCATTTAATTTTGAGTTAATAACAAAAATATGTGCTAGTCTAAAGTGATAAGTTTTGTAATAAAATGTTTTAATGTCAGGAATTAGAAGAAATATTGAATATTTTTTGTAAACACGTTTTGTTAAACTTTCATTGCATTATTATTATTATTTTTTACTATTGGAGAAACAAATGCTAGAAACTGAAAACTGATACCGTCATTGGTTATAAAACTGATATTTTTTTCAAATTATAGTATGTCCTGTAGTGTAATTATATCTATGGACTTAGTACATTTTATGTACATTTGATTGTTGTTCAAACTTTTATCTTATTTTGTTTCAAAGTTAACACGTAGGTGAAACAACTTTAGACCAGCACATGTTTTTTGTCATTATCTCAAAAATAAATGGAGACTGTTAAAAACTGGCAACGTCATTGGATGTAGAATTAAAATAAAAATTCCTTTGAAGTGATATAATAATAATTTATTGATCACTCAATATACAAAAAAAAAACATGTTGAAGAAATTAAATAAAAATATTGATACATTTTTTGAGGACCAAAGGTTCTGAATCAGCAATTTATAAAGAATATGCTGTTCTACCTTCAGAACCCGCAAGTAAGCATAAGAATATTACTGGTGAACATTATCTATAATTGTCCAAAGAGTGAATTAATATGACAATTATAATAAGATTAAGAGATATTGATCATACTAAATCAATCAATGAGGAATAAAGGATAAACGGAGACTTAAATTTTGAGTAAATAACTTTTCATTAAATACTTTAATAGGGAAACTTTGCCACAAAACTTTAACCTGTCAGGGATATTGTTGTAAAATTTTCCAATATTGTAGGAAAATAATCTTTGAAACATAGCAGTACGATGAATTGGTGGTGTTAACAAGCCCTTGCTCCTGACGCACATCTGTTCTGTAAGTGATTTTGTTATAGAGGTAACTTGGTATTTTCAAAAAAAAAATTTATAATAAAATATAGAGCTGTGTAGTAAGCGCCTTTGAGACATATTGGGCCATTTCTCTTTAACGAAAACATGTGAAATATGATTCCTCTTATGAAGTTCATATATAAAACGGAGACATGCATTCTGTACTCGTTGTATTCTATTAGTATCAGATTTATCTAGACAAGGACCATAATTGACATCACAATAATTAAACTGCGATAACACTAACGAGTCACAGAGTTTTCCGTAATTCTCGATTAAGAATATCCTTACTACTATACAGCATTTTTAATTTTTCAAAAGACTTCTGAATTGATTTGCTAACATGAGTTTTAAAATGAAGCGTGGTATCAATAAAAGACCTAAGTTTTTGGCGCAGTCGGTATTTATCAAGGGCTGATTATTTAAACTTAACGCGATAAGGTTTAAAGTTGCGGACCGAGCCTTCTTCCTGCCAAACACTAAAACAGAGGACTTGCTAGGATTAATCGACAACCAGGGTCAGTAGCTGAAGTATATAATTTTTTTAGGTCCTGGTTAATTTAATCCACACTAGGAGCAGTATTGACTCGATCAAAGCAATGAAGCAGCTGCGTGTCATCAACATACAAATGACGTTTACGGAAGTCTAGATTATTGAAAACAAAGCTCGCATAAATACAATATAGGAGGGGGCCGAGAATGCTTCCTTGTGCAAAGCCAGATTTAAGATCGAGAGATTCGGAAGTTTTCGAACTCAAAGTAACAAATTGAGATCTATTACTCAAATAATTTTAAAAACGAGCAAACAAGCTTGACTAAAGCCTATGAAATGAAATATGGAAAGTAAAAGGTTGTGGTTAATAACATCGAAAGCTCGTGAAAATTCAAGTAATACTAGGACAGCAATTTTATTATTGTCAATAGCAGCAATATGACACTTAACCAACGCTGCTAGATGTCACTTAGTGGATATTCTAAAGTAGTTATATCTCAAAAATTAGTATTTTTGTATGTATATTGGTTTGTTTGTCATCTTATTTGGTTCCAAAATTAACAGGTTCGAAGCTGACTTTAGACCAACACTGTATAAAATTTGTTACATTGTGTGCGACTTATTAAAAACGTGCAACTTGTAAGAATATGATAGTTGCGCATTATTAGTAATTAGTGATATAGTTTACTATATCTTTAGAAAATGAAAATTGCGTTAGTGCAGTTTTTGGTAAAACAAAAATTACGAATCGCTTAAAATTGGGTCTGTATACTTCAGCGAAGATGGGCAAAATAATTTAAGGTCATCATATCTGTTGGTAAATCAAGAAATAAATTTATAAATTTTCCTAATCCGCGATGAAACGAAGAGAAACTGAGTTTGTTATAGGAACATATAACATTGCCTTACCTGATATCCGAAATGCCATCTCTAAACTGTTAGTGAAAGTTATTTTTATAGTGCTAATAAGTACATAATCGGTACGTAAAATACTGATCTACATTCCGTTTATAAACATATTCTATTCAGTAATAAAGCGGCACGGAACTGAAGATTCCAGAATGTACAAAATATATGATTGTTTTAGACACCATCGGTTGTTGAATCAAGTTGAGATCATAGAAATTCGATGAGAATAAATAGCGCAGACAACCGATTTGTGACAGCTCCGAACTCATGAAATCGAGCAACGGAGAGTAATGTATAATACTTGTTTGTATAAAACATTTTCGAAAGTTTGGATCTGTACTGTTCAAAAAACATTAGTTTAGTTTGAATATTGAAACCTTATGTTTTTTGCGATTGGTTGCGGTGGTAAAGAACTATCTTCTCACGTTCAGAGTCAATAGCAAATTATGCTCCGATTGTTGGTTGTTATGCCCCAACATTCATCGGGCAAGAAAGATAAAACAAAATTTGATTAGATACAACTGAAACATCTTTACAGTTCTTATTTATTCATATTTTTGAGGTTAGGGCAGAATTATCACAATAAGAAAAGACAGCATAGGTATGAATTTTGCAGACTGTTCAGTGTCACCTATTTTTTGTACCAGTCGATACAAAAAAATTGTATTGATTGATGTATTTCAGTGTTCATTGGGTTGGATTTTCCCATCATAGTTTGAGTCATAAGACAGAGGAAAACGCAAGCAAATAACATGACTCAAATAAATGCAATGCGACAGAAGAAACTGCCACCCTATTTTTTTCAGCTTGCACCACGCCATTGTTAATGGTCTCGACGCACGTAATACCTACCAGACGAATTACATAAACCTTTGATACGGCACGACTTCAAAGCATAAATAATTTCCCTCTGTAGTTCCGTTGCAATTTGCGCACAGATGTCGTGTCTGTTGGACTTATGAAATGGAAATTATTATGGCCGCATTTTGTTTCGCTACAATAATTAATGAGAAAAAATGTAAATTATTGTAAACAATACTGACGTTGAAGTAATTCGTTGAATTAAAGAATGAAAAAGCTTTGTATTTCGTTTCTTGCAGGACTTTAATATTCTAGACTATAAAAAATTACTACAGAAGAAATAAACAGAACAAATCTAGCAACTTAAAAGGAATCAGGATAACTTAAAAGGAAAGCAGTGATCCAAATAACATTTGAGACTTCAGATGGTAAATGACTTTTATTTTTTTGTCATAAATCTTTTTAATGAAATTTTTAAACTACAACTAAACAGAAGGTCATTTTCAGTTACTAACAGCATCCTTGCTACCGAATTTTTACAATCTTGTCTCAGATCATATATCGGCGCATTGATTTAAATTGTAACACCTTGTACATGAATATTAAAGTTCCATATTTATAAAATCTCATTAGCGTAAAATAGTCAAAATAAAAATTTAAATTTGATTTATATTAACTAAAAGAAATCTACTTCGCTGATTACGAATTTAACAAGGAATATTTTCTAGTGTAAATATGAACTCTTACAGGTTACTTCATAAAGGTTTTCACTCGATTTAAATGTTAATTTATTCCTTCCTTTTTTTATAGTGACACTTTGTATAAAACGGTTTCAAATATACTTGCAAAGTAAATTTCTAATTACGAGAACTTATCCATTTGCGCAGGGTAAACGGCTCTCTCCGAACAAGACGTAAAAGAAAGAGGTCTTTAGCTAGACGCGGAGGAAACTTCGGGAAACGTCCGATACTCTTTGCTACGTAACTTTTTATTGTCACTTTTTTGCAACTTTTATATCTCCTCCGCCGGCGAAGTTCGCTCGCTCTCGCGCGACTTTTTCGCCGACAATTATTACACGTGAGCTGATAATTCCACCAACTTTTCCTCTTTGTTTCCTTCTTAATTCTGTATTAGGAACTGTCTGTTTATTGAGATAAAGGAAGTTATATTATGAGGTTTCCCAGTATTTTCGGTTTCCTTCCTTGGCTTACTTCAATTAATGAAGTTTCGAAAGTTTTTACTACTCGCAATTAATTATTTGTCAAATTTAATAGAATATCAGAAATCCGGCATAGACTTTAGTAAAATATAATTATACTTTTCAGGTAGAGGAACTTTTTCAAGTATTATAAAATTTCAGAGCTTTGTTTTATTTCCTTTATCTACTTTCGTAATATTTATTAATCACAATTAATTATTTGTCGAATTAAGAAGTCTGTTTAGAAACTATCCAGCAGCATAACATTGTGAAAAAATAGTCTTAATCTCCTTTGAAGTATTCCATCAATTATTCCTGCGATCTTTCCACTTTTGAAAACAGTCCTTTCTCGAGGACGTCATTGATTACTTCGTTGCGTTTTCCTTAATCTCTTGCTCGAATTGAAAATCCTTCCCTTTCAGTGTTAATTTTAGCTTCTGGAAAAAAACAGAAATCGTAGAAGGAGTCAGACGCAGTAAGAAGAGAACGGTCCTAACTTTGGGAAAGTAAAGAAGACTAACAACTTCATTACGATAACGTGTTTTTGTCAAAAAACCGCATCATGTCTCCCCGTGGTTTCTGGCATTTTCCAAAACTAAAATTAACATTGAAGGGGAGGAGTTGTAAGTCCGTGGGTTAGATTAAGGAAAACATGAATGGACAACCAATGGCGATTTCAAAAGTGGAGTTTGAAAATTGCTTTCAAATGTGGGAAGGGACTAAAGTGTCATTCTCATAAATGACCGGATAGTTTCCGGACAGCCCATTCTTGAAAATTTCACAGATTTATTATTCTCTAAACTTTGTTCTTCCATTAAATTTTTTTGGCTGATTATTTTCCTGACACCTTCTTCCCATATCAATAAAAATCTTCCTCTTTTCCTTTTTCCTGTGCTATAGATTATAACTTTCGATCAAGTATAGGTACGTAACACACAATTTGTTTAGAACAGTATTTAATTTTCTCAAAAGTCTTGCCTCACAGTCCATTACGCGATATAAGATCTAACACACTGTGCATACGAGAGTTAATATATTACATTTTAGAAAAGAAGTTTTTCATTCATTAGGTATCTTAACTTAATAATGAAAGTACTTTTTATTTGTTCTATTCTAATACATGAAGAATTCTGATAGTTTTTTGTTTCAATTAATGGTACGAAAAGCATTTCCTTTGAATTGAGGACGTAATTCTTTATTGACAATATTTGAAAGCCGTCTGCTATTAGGGATTTAATAAGTGATTTGTGTAACGTACGCAGGGGCATAAATGTCAGTCCGTATATTTTATTCAATGTTATGCGTTCCCCGTGCTCCGTTCCACCCCCGCTGATCCGGGATTAACATTTATACGTCTGTGTATGTGCACAACCCTTTGGCGACGTTGACATTTGCCGTGATTGAGGGGGGCCGTAATTGAAAACAAGGGAAGATCGCTCGCAAGGATTCGCGAGCATAATGAAAACGGTCTCGTTAATGCAGGAGGAATTTGTAAGGAAATCGGCGCTTGGAGATCGCTTTAAGAGAGCACCGCTCGCGGTACTTTCGCGTAATTTTAGCTAAAGTTGTGAGATGAGGCTTTTAACGTTTCGCACCCGGTATATCGTCCACAAAACGACGCGGAGCTAAAAGCGGCCTCTTCAGATTTTAGATTAATTTGCCTTTTTTATTTTATTTCTTATAGATAAAACTTATTGAATGAAAATCATATATTTCTTACTAACTAGAAATTAATTTTCACACTATACAGTCAGCGACTTTTACTTTTCGATCAAAGCTTGCTGGTTTGTACTCGATGAAGAGATACGTAAAACCCTTTTTTTAATCCATTAATCTGCACTTCTGTGCTTTTTTGTTGTACGAAAGTAGCATTGATCTTATTTTTTGTGTTACGTGCTCTTCCTTCTATTACTTCGGATAGACTCTTCGCCTCTCTGCTTTTTAGAAATTTGCTCTTTAATTTATTTTACTTTAAATTAAATTGGATGAAAATAATATAATTTAAAGACCAAGAAAATATCTTTGAATTTGAGTCCTAAAGTGTCGCAAATACGTAAACTCTTATCATCTGCATTTTCTCGTAGTAATACTCAATTTTTTTGCTCCACCATTCTAAGCCCTAAGCTTTCCAAAGCTTGCCGGGGAGGCGTATTGGCTGGTGATTAAGATTGCAATCTGAGGCTACGATCAACTTAGTAGATGATTTTTCTCTCTTAGGAATTCGCCTTACGAACTGGGAAAACAAAGAAAACGCAACATGAAGGAGCCTCTCACATAGAATTCGCACGCATCAGAAGGGGATTCGAATCCACACCCAAAGTTGCCCGACCAAGCGTCAAATTCGTTGTCAGCAAAGCCAACCAACTCGGCTATGCAATCTCCATAGTTTCTTATTTCATTAAATTAACTTAGCAAATAATTCAATCGATAAAATCTTGCCCAATTTCAATGACCAACCTATGGTGTTTATTCGATTAAAAAAAAATAAGTTTCTTACACAATCGGCGTTAATTTGCTTTTGACGAAGAGAAGATAATGTCTTTAGTTTTATTTTACATAAAATGCGAAAAACACTTCCACTTGTGCCTTTTCAGAAGAAATGTAAGATTATCGTTTTTTGAAATTCCAAACCTAATTTAGTGGATTTAATTTCTACCACAACATATTTCGCTGAAGAACAGAGAGATTGAGGAAGGATTCTTTCACAAACTTCGGTCATCAAATAGATTTTTACACCGTCTCGAAACATAAACCAAGCGGTATAGTTCTGCGGAGATCTCACCAGGTCTCGTTCATAATTACGGGAAGCGCGTTTACCGTCGTTTGCTTCTTCACGGTACTTCGTTCTAGGGCTACACTATTGAAAATTATTAGGGTGTAAGTTACGCGTTTTCTGCCGGTCGTTATACGTACGTTCGCGCTTGACGACCTTCCCGCATTTATGCCTGCAAGGGTGATGTTCGGGGTTTCATTTAAGATGGCAAGACAGCCAATGGAAAGTTGTTTTCAAGGTAAACGGAGCGAAATTATTTGGACACGATTAATGAAACTGCACTAATTTATATGTGTCTGTTTTGTATATAAAATTTTATGAAAACAAAATATAACGTAAATTAGATACATCACGTTCGTAATAAAAAAATTATAAAGGCAAAAGTAAAGGAATAAATTAAGAGTAAGTCGTCTGCGGGAAAACTATTTAACAGTATTCACTTCGAAACTTCAAACTGAATATAAGTTGATAAACAATAAAAAGTTTGCAGTATAGTATCTCAAAATTCCGTAATAGTTGCTGTAAGTTTTGGGCTGAGGCTAACATATTTAAAATATGACCGCACGATCTATTCCAAAATATTGGGTATAGAATAATTTCCAGGAATATATTTTTGGGGATGTTGGAATTCTAAAAATGGATATCACTAATTAACCTTAAAAACTGTAAATGTATTATCTCCTTCTGAAGTTCTAAGTGTCACTAGATTCGTTCGTCTTTAATTACAGAGGGAAAAGGCAAGACCTTATCCAAGGACTGTTCTAAAAAATCTCCCAGAAATGCCTTCCTGCTTCCTCCTTCCAGCAATTTTAATATAGAACATAATTTTGAATCAAAAACTCAAATTTGCAGGAAAGGAGAAATTAATTTGAACATCTCTGGTAAAGGCTAGATATGAGTATTATTATTATAATTCATCTTAAAATTAAAATTAATTGGCTTGTGTTCTATTTTCTTGAATAACTCATTCAAACTTTTATCACTCTTTTATTTCGATTTGTATCAACTTCCTGAATCGAACCACCAATGTACGGGCGATATTTCTGAGACACCCTGTATAATACCTGCGTTGCATTCAAAACGAGAAATATAAAATAAATATTTCTTTAAATATTTATGAGTGATATGATTCGAACAGTTTTTTCTCTAAAGTAAAAAGTTGAAATAGAAGAAGATATTATTTTATTTTATGACTTTCATTGGCTAACACCAATTACTAATAAAAACAATGGTATTAGTAAAAGTGCTACTTTTTGTATCGGTATGAAATGTCCGATTGAACTAGTCTAGAAAATTTAAGTAACGCTCAAGTATTTTTAGAGATTATAAAAATCAATTATCTCCCAAAAGGTAACATAACTTTAGTTTAAATTAAAATACCGAGTTGTTAAAAATTAGCGTGTGCTCTTACAGATGTATTGATAATACTTAACGCGCGTTAGTATATAAAGTTGCCTACGTGCTAGCTAAACGATCAACGTTTTTTTTTTTCAAATCTTTAGTTTCGTGAATAATTTTATTTTAATTTACTTTCCTTTTCATCATTTAACGATCACGAAAATATTGAAATATTGCAGCAAATTTTTAATTACAGTCGTTGCCCAATTATATCAGAGCGACATTTTTATACTAAACTGTTTGCTTTAATCTTGTTTTGTATACAATGTTCTGTATAGGAATTTTCAAAACGTAGCTAATATTAATGATTTTATAGATGAAACTGTCGGTAGTTGGCGAAAAATTGTTGTAAATCAAATTTAATGAAATAAAACACTTGGGGTCTGCTTCACTAAAAATATAATTTATTGCTCAATGCGCATTTCGGTTTTTATACGTATACCATCAGAAGTTTTCAACCAAACTAGAACAAACGTGCAACGATCTTATATACCTGACCTGAATGTGTTCGTGTATAATTTAAGCTAATCGAAAAACAATATACTTATGGCCGATATTTCATTCAGTGATTATCTGTAACTTTAGGGTTATTCCCACAACTATGATTTTTTTTATGGGAACCAACCAAAGTTTACTTAGGACACGTATTTCAGTCAAAGAATAACCTTCATCTGTTCTACTTTTATAAGCTTACCCTAGATTTAAGCACATTCTTATATATTTTTTTTGTATTTTAGAGGGCCACAAGTAGCTCATTAACTTACTCTTTACAATACGAAAGCATTTCTTTTTGGAACGTTCAAAATTCTTTTGAAATCAGATTTAGATTTAAGTCACTCACCTTTGCTAGCTCCTGTCACCTTATCTCGCAGAACATTGATGGAATGTACTCTACCGAATTCTTCGAACATTCGTTTCAACTCGTCCTCATCCATAGATCTAGGAACTTGCCCGACAAACATCTTAATATTGTCAGGGTCCGGTTGGTCCAGGTCTTTCTCATTGTTCTGTTGCGTCGAGTTCAGATTGTTATTATTGTGAGTGTTGTTATTGTTATTGTTGTTCATTGCCAATGAACTAAAACAAAAAGAAAAAATCGTTAGAAATATGACTTCGGGTCGTCTTCAATAGTAAACACAGAAAAAGGATCATCAATAGTAAATCTAGTTACTGAAGCACTTATGCGAAAAAGATTATATATTTTTATTTAGAAATCCTTATGAACGGACTCTAGATAAATTTTAAAGAACAAATTTATAATTACTGATTTATGTATTCAATCATGACGAATGAACGTGATGAATTTGAAGCGTGTGCTTTTTTCCGTTTAAGCGAGCTAGCAAACTGTACAAAAATAATTAATGTCTCCCGGGGGTACTTAACATAACATTATTAATGTACTCTGCGAGTACGTCTCATAGTTGCTTCGCAAGTTAACCAACTTTGCATAAAATTTGCCAAACAAGTTACACACTAAAATGCATAAAGAATTCAACAAGTTTTCTCTACAGCGCCGGCTTGGCTCACATTTTACGGCCGATGAAAATTCTCGGGGCGTGCGTACGTTGATAATCAGGGTTTCGAGGGCGGAAGTTCGGGTAAAGGATGACGGGAAAATTCGCGAGATGCCGCATGAGGGGGTACAGGTGGGTCGGTGTGCATGCGAAGGGGGACAATGTGTGCAGCCACGATAATGCCGCGTTACGGCGCAACTTAAGCAGACAATTCTCGCCCGTTAAGACCGTACGTGAGAGCATAATAAACACTTACAAACTTCATGTACTGGTGCGAAGTTTGTTTTCATAATAATGCCGTCAGTTGCGAGCGTCCATATAAATCCCTACAATAGACTCGTTATGTACTGTTATTAGTTCTACGTGTAGATGTTGGCCTAGATCGGCGAGAGAATTCCGCTGAAACTCTAAAACTTTCAGTGAATCTACTACGCAGTTGAAGTCTTTAATTCAGGTGAAGGATTTTCTTCTTGGAGTAAGAACGGTGACTCCAGCTTATGTTTCAATTTAAACTTTAACAAATTTGGATATATATTTATATTTGCAACGATGTCTGTGTTTCTAAAAGGAAAATCAAACTAATGTCGACAATAATAAAAATCATATACAGAAGAAAATGAATGTATGGAAAGACGACAATTAAATAAAAAAAACAGGTAAGACCGGCAAAATGAAAAACAGAAACAGTGAAGATAGCTGATGACTGCAAAATAAAGTCAAAGTTGATTAATAACGATAATAGCAGAAAGAACTAGGGTGGTTAAGATAAGAAGAAGAATAAGAAGAGATAGAAAACATAGACAAATAACAGGAAGAACCGGGATTTATAGTATAAAGAATAAAGGACTTGAGAATGTAATAAATTTATTGGAAGAAGAAACAAAATTAGAAATAAGAGCATTCAGAAAATTCAACGACCACTTAATATCATAAAGAAGTTCAACATTAATCTATAACGGAGCAATAATAGAAAGAAGTAAAGTAGGTACGATTGGCTAGAAGAAGAAGAAATGACGACTTCTAAAACGAATAATAGGAAGCACCAGGATTGATAAAGACTGATCTTCAGGATAAAATAGGAATGGAGAATATAAGCAATTTAGAGAAGAAGGAAAGGGAGAGGATTAATCTTCCAGAAAAAAAAAGTATTGAAATAAATTAACGTTTGGTGGAAGCAACAATATCCATAACGGCATAGTAAGTAATGATTTTTAACAATAATAATCAACTATCTAGAAAATAACTACTGTGGTTATGATACTTTCGACAAATACATATTTGTATTTTACAATTCTCTCAAATATATTTAAAAAAGCTTTTTCTGCTTTCATAAGTTTTAATCGTGGTACATCAGTTTTAATTATATTTTTGTTTCTCATAACTTGAAGACTTCTGCGGCCGTTGTCCACATTTGAATTGGCTTCCAGTTGGAACCACGTCACGATCGCTTCTACTGCCGACGTTTCGTTCTCCATTGCAGAAGAACTTCCTCAACTCGACTAACGAGAAGTAGCAGCAACACCACCAGTAGCAGCCCTGAGGAAGTTCTTCTGCACTTTGTTTCTCATGATTGAAAATGTGCAGGAAATTCGAAAAATTCAATTTCTCTTTCGCAGCTTAAAACAAACTAGAGAACGATGAATTTTTTACAATAGAGAGAGATGATGCATTTCTTACAATTCAATGATCTCTCGAAAAAGGAATTTTTTTTATTTTTAAAATATACCTGAAAAATTCGAAAAATATATTTCTCTAGTTTCTTTTTGACATCCAAAAGTTCAGTTAATGCTTAAGAGAATCATTTTTCATTCCTTACATAATAGTCGTTAAAATGAAAATTGAATTATACTGTTAGTTATTGTTGAATTTCAATGATATTTTAAAATTTCTAAAGATTTGGGAATGGAGAGAAATTAATTAATAACTGAGTGCAGTTTTAAACCTCCTCAATTTTGATGATCTGTAACATTCCCTCAAATTTGCAACGAAAACCATGAAATACTCAGTCAGCTAGGTTTAGTTGATTATTTAGTTCTTAAAAAAGGGTGTATGGTTAATAATACTTTCGAACTGTTGCGTTGTTTTGATGATTAAAAAATTAAGAAGTTTATGAGTCACATGAAATATCACATTGTCTATTTTAACGAGGTTATTCAGAGTTATTACATCCACAGTTGCATACAGGGATGTTTGGTTTTGCAACACTAATTTAGTTTGAGGGAGTCACTGAACTTAAACGTAACTTTAAACCTGTTCCACAAGCAGGCAAAAGTGATAAACTTAGCGGAACATAATATGTGCTAATAGTGTTGTTCTAGTATGTGAATTCATGTTCGAAACTTATGCGATGGTTTAAGGCCGGGGGCCAAAGATAATATTTTGATTTCCAATCAAGAAGTAGCTCGCATAGCGAAACTAGTTCACGAGTGTTCCCACTGTTGAATAGCACGAGGAAACTCCAATGCGAAATTCGCACGTCAAATGCAGGTATCACCGGCAAATAAAACTGATAAAGTAATTATTAGGAATCAAATAAAAGAAGCGTCGGTCCTAAAATCACAGAAACATTAATGAAAATCCCTTTCGCGAGAGCACAAAGCGACAGATCAACGATAAGATGGGATCCTTACCCGAAATTAGTTTACTTTATAAAACAACGGCGTGATGTAATTAAACAGAAAATTAAAGTTCCGAGTTGAAATCTCGTCGGATTTATAAGGCTTTCTGATCCTGGCCGAAACTAATCTATGAGACGCTGCAGTTTTATTTGGGTCGAAGTTTTAATTCTTCTCGAACGGGAACTTCTGTCGCGAAAGCTTAAATCCGGCGAGAAAATGACCGAAATGTAAGAAGAGAGAGGCCATAAATTGGAACGCCGTCTGAAGCTTATCTATCAGGCGGAACAATGCGGTCTGCTGATATCGGATTGGTTGATAATAATGCGAATTGCATTTTATCTGGCACATATTTGTGGTCGTAAATTGGCACGTCATTATCTGAACTTGCAGCGGATTTATAGAACTATTTGTTATCCCCTCGATGGATGTAAGCATCATATGAAAAGCCATCCGGCGAAAATACACTTTTATTATTACAATAAATTATTATTATCGTCGCTCACGCAGTTATATTAAGAATCTCAAGCATCTTTGCAATATGTCGACGGTAATATTTTTTTTAAAAAAGAAGAAGAGTACATATTATGCCCTAATAGATTTTTGTAATGAAAAATAAATGAAAATTCTCATATTTATGGACTATATCTGTCATCTATAATCTGCACTAATTCTCTTACAACGTAATACTTTGTAAGAGCTCTTATCTTGCCAAATGTATCCTATGCTTTCAAAGGCACATACCCAAACCTAATAAATATCAGTAATTATTTGTACATTTGTGTGTTTGAAAGTGCAGATTGCAGAATGTTTGATTATATCTTTCTACGAAACTATATTCTTGTAGAAATGGTCAGATTTTGTTAGCCTCTAAATAGCTGCATTATCAAGTAATAGAAGATTGGAGAAGTTGCTTCTTTATATCATTAATTGTTTTGTATGAATTTGAAATGTTGTTATGAATATCTGCAGCTATCGTAGTCCCTCCTTTTCGATGTATATCGCTTAGGAAGATGCCACTCGTACTCTAAAAAAAAAAAGAAAAAACTGTGCCGCGAAAGTATTTACAGCAGACAGTTTCGTATGTGCCTTCTTAGTAATTGATTGTCCTTTATGAATCTACATATTCTGCCGTGCTAAACGAAAATAACGTATCTGTAAACATCATATTTTTCACATGTCTTATGTTTTTTTGAAATAGTGTGCGACTGAATGTTAAAATATATTAAATGATATTTCTTTTAAAGAACAGGTATTCTACGATTGAAATTCGCCAATATTGTTTAGTAAATACGATACTGAGATATGTTTACGTTAGTTTAAATGTGTAATCATTCAAAAACAAAAGGGTGAGGATACGATTTTTTTTTTGTTAACCAGGGCAGTATTGCTTTGATTTCGATTTTACTTCAGGGTTTCCGTCACAGGCTGCACGAGAAAAATTAGTATCCTTGTCAAATGTCTCCAAATAATTTTGAGAAATTTGTTTAGTCTTAGAATCTATTTGATATATAAAGATGGATTCATAATATCAAATTAATGGTGCATATATAACGTATCTAAATTTTCTTTTTCTATAGCTCCAAAAATAAAGAAGTTAGCAATCATGCCGACCTTTTTGAAATAAAAATTCTTGCAGATAATTTTGCGCATCAATGCGATTGTTCTGTTCGAGAGCTACTATGTTTATCAAGGAAAGTCGGTAACTTTGGAACTTAAATAGTTCATCATCCATCACCCCATTATGACATGTTTTGCTCACGAGGATAATGTAGGAGATAATCTCTGGTTGTTCGACAGACTAAAATCCACTTAACAAACAATGTTATTAAGTTTCTAGGTCATCTTTTTAAATACAAGAGTTTAAGCACATTTACTTTCAATGTATAAGGGGCATTTAGTTTATATTATTTACCTATGGAAAAAGTTTCTTTGTATGAGTTTCAATATTGCATGTTGTGGTGATAAACCGACGGTCATGAAATAAAACTTGTATAATTACTCTAAGAACAATTTTATTGATTTCTCTCTTATGGTAAAAACAAAAAAAATACTTAAATTTCATAAGCTTCTTAAATCTTGAAATATGATATGATCCATACTAGTAACAGAGTAATATAATCTTAATATGAATAATAATAAAATAGGAAAAATATAGTCTTTCTCTGTTTATATACCTCACTATTTTACTTGGAACTGCCAAATTCCGGGCTCTCGTTTATGTTCCTAAGTGTGTATACTTTTGACTACGTCTTCCGCCCATGAAAACTATTTATTCGATCTTTAGATCGTCTTCCAACTGAATTGTGGTTACGTTCATTTTTAATAATACACATTACTCTGTATTATCATATTCATATTCTTGCCTCCGGTACTCTTTCTTTTGTCTCTATCCTCTTGCAAATTTCTAAATCAAATTTGTTAAAAAATGCAGTTCTCTTTTTATTACAAGTAATAACTTGCATGAGCTTTTGAGCTTTCAAGTAAAAAGTAGACACGATGTGAAAGTGTTACGATTTAATTTTGTTTCAAAACAAAACTCTTAAAAATAATCGATGTCAAAATCATCAATTGAAGATTTTCTGTTTTCGCTTTGAAAATGTAGGCCCCCGAATTTTAGAAACCTTTTGCATAGTACATTTTTTCTTGCACGATATATTATGCTGTTGTATTAAATCTAAAGCTCCCGTTAAGTTTTCACTAGCCCTATTGTTTCCGTTAATAACCGCAACGCTGACGATAAATCCACGCCGCTCACGCGATCCTGCAATAAATACATAAAGAATTCCTCACTTGTACGCCCCCTAAGACCATCGCATTGGGGAGATAGAGGCGATGTTCCGGTGGTTAAGAGGAGGGCTTTATGCTTTCATCGCGGAAAATCTTTACCACCGACGCGACAAAACAACAGAAGCAAAAGTCACGATTAGGGTCGGTGGTGCGCTATCCTCCATTTATCCGAGCGGTGCAGCATCGTGTTGGAGGGATCAAATGGGCGCAGATGGATTAGCGATTCGATAATCGATTACACGGACTATACACGCGAGACGGCATACTAATAACACCCCGCCGAATTATAATCCGCAACTACGGCTAATGCGGACGAATCATATAATGGTGGGTCAAATTGGTGAAATTCTCAACACTGCATTGCTATAATTCGTACACTAGAGAATTTTCATAAAAGGACTAATTATTGTAAAAAATTCAACATGATCTTTGATATTGAAAGTCTTCTATTTTCAATTTTCATAATAATAAAGTAGAAAGTCTCAAAACTTTCCTTATTTCTTTGTACTTCCATATTATAAACGTTTAGTTATACAGCGTGTTTCCAAAATAATTGCAGATATTTAAACCTGCAATACATCACCATAAATGGGAACGATTGAACTTACATGTCCTTAACAAAACTTTTATACATTTCGAGAAAATCGCAGTTGAAAATCGGGCAAGAATTAATCGTACATCTGTCTTTGAGGTAGGTCAAGAAAAGGAATTTTTATTGCGACAAAAAACACAAGTGCAATCGTGCGGTGACCTTTGCCGAAGTCGGGATTCAGCATCTTTTCCTTCACGTCGCAATAGGTCGTATCACAGCTAAACGAAAGAATTTGCTTTATTTTTTTATGATTATGACCCAATTTATTGTTCCGTATCCTTTCGAATCAACAGTTTAGTTTGTGAAAAGTGGTGGAGCGAGTTACAGCTAAAATGCCACAATTCGCGAACGGCGAGAGAATAGATATGCTACTCATCTACGACGAAGCTTGAGGAAATGCTGAAGAAGTACGGCAGCTTTATGCAAACAAGTTTCCGAACCGAGAACTTCCCACTGCAAGAACATTTACAGCTAATGTGAAGCATTTACGTGATTACGGACCGTTTCGACTCCAAGGTGTAAATAGAGGACGTAACCGTGATGGAGCTATTCTGGAACTCGAACCAGAAATTTTGGACGTTGTTGCGGAAAATCCGGGAATAAATTTACGTCGCTTGGCAGCCAGAATGAGCGTTTCAGCTAAGGTTGTCTGGAGGACGTTATATGAACAGGGTTTGCATCCTTAGCATGTTCAATGCGTACAAAAATTACACCTGGGAGATTCCGAACATCGGCGTACCTTTTGCGAGTGGTTACTGGAACAACACGCATTTTAATAGGCACAATACACATGTATGGTCAGATGAAAATCTTCATGGTGTACGTGAAGCTCGTTCATAGCAGCGTTTCAGTGTCAATGTGTGGGCAGGATCAACTTGTACGGCCTTTTATATTACCACCTCGTTTAACAGGTGCTGCCTATGTTTACATTTTTTGCGGAACACCGTTGAAAGTTTCTTAGATGCATTACCGTTGAATGTGTTACGAAACACCTGGTTTATGCACGATGGCGCTCCACCACATAATATTGTTCCTGTTAGAACCTGGCTTAATGCACATTTTGCGGGAAAATTGGTCGAAACGGACCCCTGTGGTCCTTCTGTGGGGTCACCTGAAGTAAATAGTGTATGCCGCCCCTATAAACACATTAAAAGAGTTGACAGTAAGTAGTAAGTATTCATAACGCTGCCGACAATATTCGCGCTAATCCTGACATGCTAATACGAATACAAGAATCGTTTCTTCGCCGAGCTCGCTTGTGTGTCGCTAATGATGGACGCCATTTCGAACAATTGCTATAAACGTTTCTAAATACCCATAGTGAACGTTTGTTTGAATGTGATCCTCCACATAGATTTGGTGAGTGTGCTTTGCGCGTTAGTAATTCGCTCGATGTTTACTGCCTACGATCAGCGAAGCAGTTCTGTAAGTTTTTTTTTTTTTGTTATTTCATGAGCGCCGAATAAGGGGCAGATAAAGGAATTTTCTTTTTGTTATATAATTTCTTTTTGACTTTCTCGTGTAGTTTGTGCTGTCAGGATAGTATGGTTAAAATTTCTGCACTTATTTTGAAAACAGCCTGTATCTATTATAATGTCTTGACTATAAAATAGGAAAATGATACGATACATCGTGAATAAAAAATTATTTTACAATTATAGGGAAAAATAGAACCAAAATTTCTTTGAATTGAAAGAATGCGGTGCAAGCACGGAGTGAAAAGTAGAGTGAGAACGCAGCTGTTTTGATATATGTGAAAGTGAGACAAAAGTGCTCGAAGAGTGAATAGAGTGAGCGCGGAGAAATTACCGAATTCGGCAATAAATAATCAACTGCAATTTCATATTTTCTCAGCTGATCTAGTTCTCCAATTTCTATTTCGTTTCTGCTACGAGTCCGACAATATAACAATTAGTTCGTTTTGTAAGCCGCAAATTCCGCAAATGATTGATGAGTAACAACCCTGTCACAAAAGAAGGTGCGTTGAAAACGAAATCAAATAAGATAATTTATAGCAGGCCACTTCAACATTTATTATGGCATCGATAATTTTTATTACAAGGCCATAAAATTGAGATAAGGGGCGCTCTACACATGAACGTTGAACGCTCAGCGGTCGAACAAAATCGGTCTCCACCCGACCACTGAACATTCAGCGTCTTGGCCGCCATGGTAGGACGCCCTTAAGAATTATAGAATGAATAATAAAAGTAGGATACAAAATACCATTATTATTGCAATTATTGAATCAAGCGGCAGAGCCAAGCTTTACAATCTTCAGCTGTATGAACCTCTTCTGTGTTCGAAAGATATAATTTGTATTGAAGTTATGGCTCCAATGCAGTGCAAATTGTGACCTTTACTTGCAGGAACAATTACATGTGCTCTCTGGCTAATTTTGGACTGTCTTCTTTTCGCCGACAATACAATTAATATGCTCTGCTTTCCAAAATTTTTTCGACCCAGTCTCCGTGCTCTGCCTTATCACCATCGTTATTCATATTTGCAATTCTTTATGGTGTTATGACAAACTCGAACTTCAAATTCATTATAAATACGGTCAGCGAAGGTTTTAAGGGTTAATGTACTATCCTCTTCTCTCCATCTAACTAATGCTCCTTCTAGTGCAGGTATCTTCTTTTTAAAACCAACACCTCCTCTAGGTTTGGGAATATTTACTCCTAAGTCTCTAGTAGCACTTTGTCAACAATCCTTATCTTCTTCATATGCTTTTATAATTCTTGCTCTATCAGTAAGAGCAAATTATTATAAGTTCTTGTAGGAGGCATTTTTCACAATCAAAATTAAATGGTAAAAACTAATTTGGCATTTGGTACGTTATACATCAATTGTATTGAAACGGTCGCGAATTTGATTTGAAAACAAATCGCGTTTGTTTATTTGTTTGCTTGTTAACAAAGAGAAATTTTACAAGTCGGAGCATGCCACCGGAGACGACTCGGGTCAAATTTATGGTCTTTTAGAGCACCGATTTCGTAAAGAGCACTTGAAGCATAGTTACTGTCATATTATAAATCAAGGGTTGTCTTGGTATGCGTTAGAGTCTTTGAAGGAATTGGTCACGCAAACATTTGAGTTATTGGAAAATTTAGAAAGTATCATCTTACATCTCAATACGAAAGAAGTTGGCTTTTATTTTGAAACAATTGACTGAGCTCGGAAAGTAATAAATATGTGAACCGACATTTGTATAGCGTCGCTATTTTGAAAAATTTAGAACGTTAAAACATGTGCAAGACCACCACCGGAGGACCAAGGGTTGGCGGACAATTCGAAATTTATTAGTTATGTAATGTATGTATGTAAAATGAACGAGGGAGAAGCGTGATTGTTTTTCTGAGCTAGAACCGCGGTGATTGGTCCAAGAATTTTTCGAGGTGCATAAGGGGGGTGGTAAGTCGTTGCTAGCGGAAAGGAAAAATCAAAAACTTAGGACAGAAAGCTTCTGATCATTCGAACGGAAAGCTGCATTTTTAATTTAACTCAAGAAGTTTATTTTTTGAGTGCTTTGCAATTGATTTCATCTAGCTTGCATAATTAGAATTAAATTATATTATTTCGGGGCGTTAAAATTATAGTGAATTCAGAAAAGGGCAATCAAATATAATCGCGAGTCGCGCGCGATCGAAGACGCGAATAAAACGAGTGCGCGGGTGAATTAGTGAAGTGAACGTCGCGGAACGGAATAGGTATAATTGCATGAATTTTTCTATTTCTTTTCACGTACTTGGTGGCATAAATTTGTGCAGGAATTATTTTAATTGGCTTATCAATCAGTGGCTTGGAAATTCTGTAAAGTTCAATCTTTGCATTGCTTAGGCAATCTTTTGGTTTATTTTTGGTACTTGCGTTTGCTTATTGAATCAAGTTAAAACTTAATAAATTCAGTAGTTTGCGCGATGTGTGATTTAATCAACCAAAGTAAATTAACTACACCTAAAAACTTTTGTTCGATTTCAAATAGTGTATTTTTTTTTGCAATTTAGTTCTACCTTTTAATGCGATATCCTCGGCAATTCGGAGACAGTGTTATTCCGATTTGTACAGGGGCATCTGCAACTCAAGCCACTGGTCAGGCAAAGTTATATCTGCCAACGAACATAGTGCGGCCAGCACAGTCTAACTCAGAAATCAAGGCAAATTTAATACTCGTTACGAATTCCGTAGAATTACGAGGCCAACAATTTGAACCACTTATCAATAGACATCTTCTTTACAGAACTTTTCTCACACCCTGAGTGTGTGTGCTAAAATGTTTTCTTTGCTGAAAGATTTGCAGGTTAATTGAAAGCAATTTGTCGAGCGACTGAAAGTGCCATAACCGCCCATAGCGGAGCACCAAAAAAACAGTCAGTTGGGTCCTTGCGCAAACAAATTAGGTTAGCCGACGAAAAACGACGTAGAGGGATCTGAAAAAAGCCGTACATTGTACGACCCTCGAAAGGCACGAGAACGTAGTAGACGAAAGATCTTTGTCCGTAGCCTAATTAATTAGGTTTAGCTCTTCCATCACCTCTGAAAAGAGTCCTTGAAAAACTAGCGGCAGTTGCTGTTAATTATCTTGCAAATTGATCGCAGGTGCGGCCTTTTGTATCACATACTTCTCCGAACATCGGATTGATCAGTTAATAACTCCCATCAGACACACTGTCATACTGTGCGCTGGTTGATTATTCATAGCGTCTTCGAATACTAGCTAAGGTGGCAAACACGAGTACCAAGACAAAGCTATTTTGAATAAAAAATAAAGTAATTTTTGATCTAATTTAAGTCACAAAGTTGACACAGCCTTAATTGCGTGTACAACAAGCCACCAAAGGTGAGAATTGAAATAAATTAGATCGCTACGATATTCGGCGTTAAATACGTTAAGCGAAGTTTATTGTACTTCTTTGGAAGCGTATATTTATTGTGAAATATACCCATTGTTTCAACCCAGGTTTTACGCTCAAGCTCCAAGGTCATTTAGACCTCGTAGCAGGAGTTTTACCTTTTTTTTCTTTTTTTTTTACAATAAATAATTAATTAAATCTAACACCTCTCATTTTTATTGATACGTTTTCAGTTCCTTTAATCTCTCAAAATTATTTACCGTCTCACCAGAATTAGAATTCCGTTACCACAACGTAGGGCCCGTTTTTTTGTTTATTCAGACGATCAAGAACAATCGACATTAATTTTTTTTTTATTCTGGGAATTCCAAAAGGGCCGAACGGTAGTTATAGATCAGTAGAAGATTAGCCTTAGTGCCACTTGTAAACCATAACAGTAGCAGGTAGACATCTTTAAAAACCGCATGGGGTGTTAACAATAGCATTATCGGCTCTTTCGGAAACTGGCCAAACCCGCGGTAAAGAGGTGTTTATTGCTTCATTGAATTTAGTCAAATTCCATTCATTAATTCTTTGGTCCATTTAATAAATTAATCTGTCAATAATTTTTAGTTTGTTTTTGTTTGGACCGTGTTTATTAATTATTTAGTTGTCCGTAAAGTCAACAAACAAGGTGGCACGTTCGGGCGCGTCACAGTATATCCATTGCTTACTATTTCATTTGCCAGAATTCGAACTCCGTTTGAAATATATTTTCATTATGTTGAAATCTATTTTCATTACTGTGAAGTCTATTTTCATGGATGCGAATTTAGATATCATTTGTGGGAAACTGGTTTTTAGTAGTTTGAAGTTAGATTTCAGAAGTGTGAAATGAAGTTGTAAATGGCATATAAAACTCTGGAAAGAAGGTTTTTCGCATATGTCGGCCTGTTACGGTCCTATTACGGACCGTAACGGTTCTATTACGGTCAGGTTTAGTGGGCGGAGTCCTTCCTAAGAAGTAATTTTAAACGATCTCTTATATACGTTGTGTGTCCGATGCCAATGCTTCAATTCTCCATTTCTTTTGAAAATCTTTGAATATGAAAAATAATAATAAAATTTAGAATGGAACTACCGTATCATACCTTCCGTTATTCATTCGCCTGCAATTTATAAACTACTAGGAGTAATGCGATTTATTTTTTCGAGATAAATATATGTACGGTAATTCATCTCTTCAAACAATTGTACTACTACAACCTGTCTCCCGAACTAAATTTCGGATTTCCAATGATTGAAATTTAATCAACTTTAAATAGACAACTTTACGTTTACGTTTTTTTTTGTCCTGATACAAATGCAGTACGGTAATTTCGTAATTCACCATTAATTAATTGCAGTAACGGTTCATATTTCGCACAAGTTCGCAGACTAATTGAAAATAAATAAACGAACTAAATTGAATAGTGTTAGATTCGACCGGCGAATTAATTACCGAGTGCTGCAACAACGCGAATTACACAAAATAAATACCGGAGTGAATGAATAAATGAATGAACGGAAAACGGACAACTATTACGATTTTCAGGCTGGAAAAGCTACAGTTTATATTTGAATGCAAAATTATTACAGCTCTGTGGCTTTCAAACGAACTGTTAGAAACGAACAACATAAAAATGAGTGTGAGGAAGATGTAAATTAAAAAAAAACCGCTAACAAAATTTTTTTTTCTTTCGAGTCATATGGAATTTGTAGAGGTAGAATAAATGTAATAAAATATAAATTTAAAAATACTCTGACGAAATACATAAGTAAAGTTAGTTTTAAAATATATTTAATCCCTTTTTTGTTGTTTAAATATGTTTAAAAATCTTTCCTTCTAACATTAAATGTCAAAACAGCGCAGGTAATTGCTGATAATAAATAATGGAACACACAGAGGATATCCATTAATAATGACTTACCATTTCAATCCAGGTTTGCCCCTACAACAATAAATTATCGTTCACGTTGCAAACACGTTGGGTTATTGTTATAATCGGTGGTAAAATAAAGTTTATTGAAGTATCTTTAAATCGTGGCTTTATTTATTAATAGTTAGGATGGATTACTAGCTTCATTTAGTTTCCAATTTTTAGAAGAATTAATTAATTAATGAGAAACTAGTAGAGTACTCTGAAAAATATTTCTTTTCATTTAAAGAAAACTTCATTTTTGGTTGCAATTTATTCAACTGATTTTAAAATAAAAAGTCAAGTCAAATTCGCAATTGACTGTTATCAAGATGTTACCATTAAGCAAATTTGATGTAAGTAATTTGATAACAGAATTTTCCGAAACATCTAACCATCATGTGAACATGAAAGGTAATCAAGTAATTAACTGCCCCAATAAATCAAAAGCCAAATTAAAAATAGAAAAAAAATGTTTGCCTAAAATATTCCCTAATGAAGTACATAAGAGAACTTAGCAAATGGTATTAAATTTGAATAGTAAGTTAATGTCCATCTTATTTTTTCATTTCGAATTCAGTTAGTTATAACAATTTTTTTAATAGAAACGCCCGTAGTTTCAAACAATAATCAAATGTCGCACATTGAAATATTTAATAAAAAAAAAACGTACACACAATTTATGTTTTTAAAGAAAAAGAAAAATGGACGATGATATTTTTTCACATAAATTTCCACTCGTTTCTAATATTGAAAAATATTTACTACGCAATAAATTTTCCAATTAAACAGCACGAAAACAAATCTGAAGCCAAATGCTGAAAAATTATTTATTTCCTGGGCATTTCTAAGCCTAATTTTAAATCGGCAAAGTGTGGCAAGAAATGAATACGTAAGAAAGAAAATTCCGCTTATCATTGCCTAAGAGGCCGCTTGCAACATATTTTCTAATCTTCAACGGTATAAACAACGCTTAGTAATATTTGAATTAAACTCCTGAAAATAAATTTTAATTAGATGGAAGCGATCCATGACCACGTGGGCGGCGTGCAAAATTGCACACTTCAACGGATTAATAAATCTCAGAAACTACTACTCACTCGTCAGCAAAGAACATCGTCTTGATTTCGGGCTTAATGAAGGGCTCGTAGAAGGAAGGGTCCAGCATCTTGTGCAAGGATTTGAAAAGGGCACGACACACACGCGTCTAGAACGTGGAGCAGTCGACTTTGAAGGCACGTGCTGGGTGAAATGGAGAAATTTTAACGGCATGCGTGCACGCGCGTTCCCTTTTTTCGCAGGATGACGCGCGCTGACTTCCAAAACCGGCCTTCCGCCTCCTCTTCTGCCTCTTCTGATGGCTTAATTCGAGCGCGTCAACCGATAACGTCCGGGCGAAATTTAATAACGCCGCAAATTTAGAACATGAGAACCAATTAGACGCCTTAAATAATTTCGATTATCGCATTATGTAAAACGGCCGCCCTCCACCTCCTCATTTCATGAATATTAGATCGCCGCCTGAAACATTAATTAGCAAATTCTCCGGTAATTAGGCCGTGTAACAATTTGTCTCAATTAAAATTTACGCCTCGGCGTTCTCGGTGATATTTTTCGGGGGCACGTGCCGCCCCTAAGGGGAAGACCCTCACGGTTTCGGTATCCATGTCAATCTTGCGTTAATTTGCCATGTTATGTGCGGGGAATGAATTAAATTGTCGTCCCAAGTAAACAATGTTGACATTTATTTATATTATAGAAGTGTCCTCATCGTGTTTCAAAAGTTAAATAATAAGAAAATATGTATGTATTATCAACTATTATCCAGCAAGTACGGCGATAATGATAAAAAAAAGCACATACAAGACACGCAGTTATAAAACAAGTCAGAACAAATGTACCTACATAATTTTAATTCTCTCTTGACTGTCTAACATGTCCGATAATAAACCATAATAAATGTACATGTTCAACCGTTATTGCACTTTCCTACATGTTTAGGTGTGCTTCTTATACACTACCCTATTTCTTGCACAAGATTTTGTTCAATATTAAACAATTTTTTTTTGTGTTAAGGTACAATTTAGTGATAGAACATGTTCTATTTTTCAGATAATCTGTGTTCTGTTTAAATTTTGCTATACTTTACTGTATAATTTAAATTGTTCAAGAAATTGGATCAAATCCTCTACTAGAAATAGGGCAGTCTAAAACTACTTTGCGCGTTTCATACGTTGGTTCAGGAATCTTGTCACAGAAAAGAATTGCTTTTTCACGTATTAATGAAAATTTTAAATAATCGAAAATTCTTAACCTTTTCTCGAAATATAAAAATGCCATCTGCAATAAACGAGAAATGTTGCACGTCTTTCAAAAAGTTTGAAGAAAGCATCTCCTACGCCAGTGGTTTAAAAGCCTTTGCCTCCAAGTTTGGCAATTCCGCGATGGGTCTTTAATTGGTTTGGAATAAGAAGCGAATCATTTGAAGTTGCCCCGGAACATTATCACGTAAACATTATGCCTTCTGCAAATATTTCACAGCTTTAATTAACGAAACGCTGCTAATTACACTCCGAAGAGGGGGCGATAAAATTCGGTTCTATACGACGGCGCACACTTAATTAAAATAGCCTTATTTCCAGAGATCATTAAATCAATCAAGGAAGGGATTACCAATTTTTTAAATGACAATTAATTTTATATTTACCTTTCTTGTTTTGTTTATTTAATTGTTAATAGATTTTTTTGTTTTTTACAAATTCATTCCATATAATTTATTTCCAGTTTATTTAGTATTTCTTGGAATATGACTCTCAAGTAGCAGAATTAATTCTGGAATTTTATTAAGCGCTGGGAGTTTCCTTAAGAAATGTGTAAATGGTTACAGTTCTGAGAACGTAAAAGAGAAAAAGTTTAGAAGGTGTAAATGATCACAAAAATTAAATTTTCACACATTTATTTTACGCGAGTTAATTCCAAATGGAAGCGTAGTTTCATTTCTTCGAAGTCTACTGAAAGCTCTGAATGTTGTAAACATCAATTGCTGCGGCCTGAAATGACATTAAATTAAATTGTAAACTGTGGATGAATTGCGCCTTGCAAGGAATAGCATCAACAAAGATATCAGTTCTTACTTACATTTAGCACTGTAATAAGTTTGTCGTTATTAAAAGTAAACCATTCTATTAATAGCAATGTTTACTTTCGTACTACGAATTTAATCTGCGATTACAACTACGAATGTGACTACGAATTTAATCTACAATAAGCAAATTTGAGAGCGAATGATGTTTATAAAAAAATGAGATGGGCACTAGTTTATTGAAATACCAATGTCGTCATTCAGAACAGTTTTTAGTAGAATTATCTGTTATAAAGTATGGATATTTTACCGTTTGATATATCATCCACATTACTGTGTGAATTAATAAATGACGTTAATGTGAATAGTGAATTCAAACAAATTTTCCCGATTCTGAATTGAACTGTTTTAATTTGAAAGAAGCAAATTTGGGTTATTAAATAATATTTATTAGTAAATTGTAGAAAGAAAACCAAGACATTTTGCTACAATTTGTTTTAGCTACTTGTTAGTTCCTAAGTTTCCAATTTGCCTTCACGCTTTTGCCTTTACATTCCACATTTTTTTTTTATATTTTCCCAAAAAGAAAATATGGTTTCAGTGTACTTTTACAATTTACCAAGTTCTTATTATTCTGATGAAATTTATGTATAATTTTCTCGAATGCTCTTAGGTTTTCTGATTCTGCGGTTATTGAATTATACGCTTCTTTTTATTATTTTATTTGTTTACTCTATAAAGTGAGAGAATTCTACAAAAAGCAGGCAATGAATAATTCTCCAGCAAATGACTTAATATCGCGAGAACTAAATCGCGCACAATGTGAAAACTTCGCATCGCATTAAAATAACGTCCGTAATTCACTCGCTCGTGAAATTAAAATTAGTGCTGCTAATAATAAGGACTTTTAAAAATGAACTTAGGAACGCTGCTGTCTCTCTCACGCCCGCGGAAGCGCTTCGTTTTAATTAATTCTTGCCGGTTGCGTTTTGATTTATTTTAGGGTTAATGCAGACATAAGAGCTCGCTGCTCGTGCTCCGTTGTAGTTCTTTTAATGAAATTATTATAGTAGTAATAATATGCGAGGGAGATGCGCCGGCGGACTCCGGAAGACATGAAAATTCATTCCGGCAAACCACTTCGAAAACATTGTTAAAGTTTATTTAAGACTGTACATAGTTACTTTTAATTAATGAATAAGATTCGCAGTTTAGTATCAGGATTGTATTACTTTTGCACCTGAGTATACAGAATCGACCGCACAACAAATTAGCCTGAACGCACGACATGGGCAGGTCCTGTATTCGTTCCAATTAATCGGACCGACTCATTGGTTTAGCTTTGACGCTGATGCGAATAAATTGGAATCCGCGTTTAAAACACGGTCATAATAAAGATGGACTTGCCTGCGATCATGCCGGAATAAACAGCACAAACGGGGCCTTTCATGCCAGAATCAACGGAAGACTGGGTTTAATTTAAATAATTTTTTAACGTAAGAGAATGATAAACTTATCGATTCTCATAATTCACACTGACCTCAATTTACTTTTAAGTAGGTAATAGTTTAAAAATATCCCAACGAATTCGAATAAGGTATTTTATATTTACTTATTTGATCTTACAACGTCGAAGGTTTTCAGTTAATTTTGCCTATTTTAACAAGGCCCTTCAACTTTTACTATCTTCCTGTGGGGTAATTTTGGCCTCTTATGTACAGAAAAACAGGTGTTCGCTTTTTTTAAGAAGTAATTTTACATTGTTCCACTCACTGCTTTTAATAACCCATGTTTCTGTCCTTTTTAGTTTGCTGAGCTTTTGTTAGCTTCATCAGAGCACTCCAAAATATTGGTTAATGATATACGGCACAATGTTAAGTAAAGTTAAACCACTGTTTTATTTACCAATACATATTACTTTTTCAATTAGTTTTCATTAAAAAATCCGTAGATTGACATTACTAATGAAATTTTTAATAACTTTCACCCGATAATTCAATTTACTACAAAACAAAAAACTGATAATTCAGTTCCTTTTCTTGATATTTTCCTAAAATATACATGCATAAGGTGTGTTCCTTTAAAATTTTCATCTAGGTAATTTGATTTTCTGGCAGAAAAAGACAGAATGAAAAGGGATGTGATTTATTGTTCCGTAGTCATATTATTAACTTAATCTCAAATCAAATACTTTTTATCAATGAGTTCACCTCATTACATTTAATTATTTATAAAGTTTCTGTTTTCTTATTTTCGGTGAATTATTATAAAAGCAGCTGCTTCAGCAGGTAAAGAAAACTAATTGGTCAGGACCGAATAGAAAAATTTCAAACTGAACTTGCAAACTTTGTTATCGATTAAAGGTAATTTGAATAGGGTTGCATATCAATTTAATAAAACTGACTGACTTTTACGAAAACCTGACATGAAGCTGCAGAAAACAAAAACATCATTCGATAATTAAGTAAATCTTTCGATTGGATTACTTCTCACTGCTGCACAGGAATTGTCCTGGAAAATTAAATTATTGCAATTGATCTATGAACGTAAACAAAAACGAAGAGTTATAACAAAAAGTGTATTTTTTCAGGTGAGGATGTTTTTATAAATCAGTGTTTAATAAGTATTAATGCTTTTAAGCTATGTTTGTACTTTTATTAATTTTCTGTAATAAAATTACGAATCACAAGATTAACGCATTTGCAATTAACTAAACTAAAATACCTCTTGACCCACCAAATCTAGGCAACACCATAGCCCTTGTCCGTGATGGCAGATAGCTTTGCACTTGGCCACAAAATTAAACTGCAGCCTACCCTATTTCTATAATCGCAACAAAATTTTTTGAGAAAATTTATTCTCGTCAATCACAATATATGAAACCAAACAAAATAAAACATTGAAAATAATGTTTAACGTGAATTCATAACAGATGTTGAAAATTGCCTCCGTCTTCTACAAGGCATTTTCTTCTGCGACATCCATTAATAACATTTTGCAAAATGCGGAGAGAATTGTTTATTTCATCACACTTTTCGATGATTCTTTGGGGAACTTCCTGTAAATCATTAACGGGCATTTTAAAAATGGAATATTTCAAGTAGGGCCAAACAAAGATATCCAAAGGAGTTAGATAGCAAGATCGCGGAGGCCATATGTTTGCCATATTTCTACTAATTATCCGATCTCCAAAAAATTCTTGAAGAAATTTAAAGTATTTCAAGCAACATGGGCAGCACAGGTATTTCAGCACCATCCTGCTGAAAATATCCAAATTGCAACTCGTCATCAAGCAGTTGATTAATAAATTGATGTAAAACCTCTTCCCAATATCTAAGTGCCGTTAGTGTGCCGTTAAAAAATATTGGCCCTATCAATTTTCTCCGACTGAAACCTATCCAAAGACCAATTTTTTTGTGGATGGAGTGAGGCTTCTATGAAAATATGAGGATTTTTCTATACTCCTCATCTTTTGGGAATTATTGTATCCTGTTAAATGGAACCCGGCTTCATCGAAAAAGAAAGATTTGTTCAACAAATCGTCATTGTCAATATTAGTTCAAAATCTACTGGAAGCAATTCATGCACGGCAGTCAAACGATAAAGGAACATTTGCAAGTCATTTCTTAGAGTAGCTCTGCAGGTCCCGACAGAAAGATCAACTTGTTGTGACAGGTGATGGATGGAAGTGCGAGGAGTCATAATTTGTCTTACATTTTCAACTACCTCATCATTTCTTACTTTAGGCCTACCTGATACCTGCCACACTGCCAGTTTCTCTGAATAGTACTACAGAGTACTGAAGTTGTTTAACAAATTTGTGGTACAGAAATACAGTTTCTGGTAATTTTTTCTCAAATTCTGCAATAGGTCCATTCGCCTTTGATTTTTTGGACGTTTTGAAAGTAGGATTCAACCATAAAAGACTTTTCTTCCACTGTGAAAACCATTGTAAAATCAAATTAATAAAATATTTTTTTTAAGTTACGTTTGTTTACTTGTCTATTTAGGGTGCGGATCAAGAAAGGAACATGCGTGAACATGCGAAAAAATGAGAGCAACACACTACATGGGAAAACTTTTTGTTCACGTTATATACAAAATTTAAAAATTATTTTTTGTAACGATTCTTATTGTATCGAAGTAGAATGAAAATAAGTATTATAAGCTACAACCGTGCAAATCATCTAATTTCCACTTATGTACGTTGTTACTTGAAGGCAGCATTAAATGACGAGCGTCTTTTAAACAACAGGGAGCAGAGGAAACGCCCGTCTTTCCCTACTGGCGACTTGTGTGCCTGTTGTTACGCAATATTACATAAGGTTTGCGTATCTTTATATTTCTTGAATAGAGAGTTAGCGCTTAACATGTTTTCATTATATTTGTACCGTATAATTTGTAATTCTTGATTATAACGAGCCATATCAGAAAACTGTTTGCGGCAAATAACATGTGTCGATTCTTTCTTCGCATCGTTGAATTGACGTCTCCAATGTTGACAGTTAAACAACAAATCAATCCTTGTTTACGTATTTAATATTTTATTTGAAACAATAATTAGTTAAAAATATTTGATTACATTAGTTGATGCACGCTAGTTTGTTTTGTTAAATGATTTAATTATAGCTGGGGAGCTAACAACGTTGAAATCTACAGAATTTTTAATGGAAAATTCTAATTCCTTCGTGTTACAAAATCGGTCTCAATCACTCACTTGAGAGTCTGGCTGACGAACCCAGTTGCGTGTCTAAGTGACGAAACTTCCTTTGAAATAGGGTAAATAAGCAATACAATATCGAAAATTCTTTTTTTTAATTCAATGTATTTTGCCATGGCTAACATTGTAATCATATTGCCAGACCATTTTGAACTTGCTATGATCATGCAAGATTGTGACTAAACCGTAAGAGATATCAAAAATTATAAAAACATGAAAAAGCTTCTTATTGAATACCTCTTTCAAAAAAATAAGGTTATCTTTCTAACTTCAAAAAAGTTATTGCAAGATCTGAGTAGTCGCAAATCTGTATTTCATACTAGCTACCACCTGCAAACTACTAAAACTATCTAAAAATGTTATTTAAATATCTTCCAAATTGATTCAAGAGTTATTTTCTTATAAGAAAATTTACCTATTTTTTTCAAGAATTTTGAAACAGTATACTGGCTTTAACGAAACGTATAAATAACTCAGGTTAAATAGTTTTATTTTCAGATCAGATGTTAAGTCACATTTACGTATTTTAGCGACTGGCTGTATGCAGTAATTATAAAACAAGTCATTTCTACGATCTGTTAACAACCGAATTTTTATCTATCATTCTATATACAGTAATGTTCTTTTATTACGAATCTGGTTGAAACGAATTTTCGGTTATAACGAACCAATTTGAAAAATACGAACTGAAGCATGGTGACTATAATGACGCAGCACTTATAACGAATATCACTCATAACGAACCTGTTTTGGCAGTCGCTTGAATTTCGTTATAAATGGACACGACTGTATATTCTACATTTGGTGTATATAATAATATATAAAAACCATGCTTGAAATTATAATATGCGCATCCTTACAAATTATCTTGTTTGGTCATAGCAAGTTCAAAATGGTCTGGCAACATGATTACAATATTATCAATATCAATAGTTAGTTAATTAAGAAAGAGAAAAAGAATTGGATATTGTAATGTTTATTTATTTCGAGGAAAGTTTCGCCACCTGCCCCTTAGACACATAACTAGGTTCGTGAGCCAGACTCTCACGCTAGTGACTGAGACCGATTTTGTAGCACGGAGGAACTCGAATTTCCCATTAAAAAATTATGTAGTTTCCAATGTTGCTAGTTCCTAGAGTGTTAGAATCATTAATTAGAATTGTGAATGTTCTGTGCACGACCTACTAGATATCACAAGACAGCGTGCCTTTATCCGGCTTGCGCAATTTATGAGTTCAAATGTTTCTCCACTTACCTAAAAAATCGAATGCAAATTACATCCGGAACGTCATTTCATGGCGTCATTTTCAATTAATGTCAAGCTTACGCAGTTTATAGTTTAATCCGTTCATTGGGATTTCTCGTCAGAGTAGGCGAGTTAGGTTGCCATTTTTATTGATATCATAATGAAATTAGACGTCAAATGAAACGGCTATTTTTGTTTTTAATTTCATACTTATGATTTTGGTACATACATTGTTGCCAGCTCGACCGTCATGCATAGGAGTAAATCAAAGAGATGAAAACAGAAGCTCTTTTGTATTTGGCAACATAGTCAGCTCAGAGGAGTAAAATTTTTCATGTCAGACATCTGTCAAAATTCATGTCAGCAATCTAAGGAAACGAAAACACGGCCTTCTCTGACGAGTAAATCGAGTGAACGGATATAAGGTCCAGTTGTGTTTTCTTGCTCAAATATAGAGTCTTTGCGATTTTTTCTGTCGTTATTTATGGTGTTTCTTATTTAGATAACTAGCGCCAAAGCGAAGACAATGTGCAATAAATGAAATATTGCCCAGGCCGATTAGAAACTCTGTCACCCGAAATCTTGTAGATCGTGGTTCTGTGATTAGAACTTGGTACCAGTTGTGCTGTTACCGTGAATGACTAAATCTCGATTTTTTATTATTAGGGATGTTAAACTGCTTCACAGTACTTATGTTTCTTGTGTAACAAGTGAATAGGTTATGTTTACGAATTGAGTTGTTAAATTGCTAACAAGACTTTACGCGCAACTTTTGTATAAAGTCTTGCTAACCGGCGGGATTGCGATGGTGTTTTTGAGCTACTCTACTCCTGATGAGGCTCGAAGCAGGGCCGAAAAAGCACTATACAGAGTATGTTCAGAGGGCTACATTGCAATTCAGCCGCATTGGCCATCTTGTGTGAAGTACAGTTCTAGGACAAAAACCGGTTGTGCGATGTCACAAACTAGTGTATCTTTTTTTAATAAAAAAAATGTTTAACGCTATCAAATTAATTTTTTAGGGACTTTTATCTACTAGATAAGATAGGAAGATTTTGAAAACGGTTTTATCATTAATTTTAAACATCGAATATCCTAATGTGGCGCGAGTGCGCTATTTTCTTATCACCCGGTGTATAATTTTTCGGTTTCAGAGTTAATCTTGTATTGTTTAACAGTTGGAATCTAATAAAAAAAGATACTGATTATCCCAATGGCATTTTGATTGCAGAAATTATTTCGGGGCAAAATTTTATTTCAAGGGCCATAAAAAAGTGGCGACGAAGCTTAACTTTCGACCTTACCGACGCCCGTCGGTCGATACTAATTATGTCAATAAAACGTAAAATCCCGAAAAGTTTCCAGCGTGTATTTTATATTTTCTCAAATATTTGTCCCCCGTCGGACGTGACGCGCATTTTACTCGCCCCATTTGCGGCGGCGAGCGTTGCGCCCTGGCGGGCGTCGCGTTCAAAATACTAATTTTCATTTTCTTCCGTGCTGTCCGACTCGTGCGAATTTCCCCCGAAAAAACCGCGTACGTGTGCGGAACCAAATGATGCGTATTACGTCGTCCGCGTCGTCGGCTGTGATTAACAGTGTCAACCCCCGCGTACTCCTCTACCGGCGATGGTTCGTTCGTTCGTTCATTTATTCGTGCGCGGGGTTGATGACTTTCGTCCGTGCTTCTGTGCGATGTTTACAGGTCGAGGGTTGACAGAAAAACGCTATCATTGAACTTGGAAAACCCTCGTCGGCTGAAAAAACAAATTGCGTTCGCTCTTGGTTCATCGTATGTGCTTTAAACCACCTCACGAGGACATACTGGGTTGGTTACTAGTAACCATTTTATTGCCAAGTTTAACTGTATATACCATTTCAAGAATCATCACGAATAAAATCGTTTGTATTATACATACACTCGTGAAGAAGTAAATATTAAGAATTTGACTACTTTTGATAATTTAATTAAGGCCCAATTTTTTAACTTCTTTTAAAGTTATTTGTAAATTTGTCTTGTAAGTGAATAATATGTCTTTTAATTCTCTACTAGGCTATGACTCATTGGTTTTGAATAACTTCGTTTTAAATTTTCAAAATGAAAATTGTATGAAAAAGGATATGCAATAAAATGGAGTAAAAGAGTACATTCAAATTTCAAATGGACTATTTTATATGAAGTATTGCATATAACTGACAGGGCAGCATAAAACATAAAAAGCCAGTTACAAACGTATTTTGCGGTGCGATGCACTGCGGCATGGCATTAGTTTGCGCTGGCCTTAATATGTAATTTGTAGAGTTGCTAAGATAAGATTTTTACTGAGCGATTTGTTGTTAGCGGGGGAGGTGATATGACGAAAAATTCTAATTTGTAGAAAGAACAAAGACACGTTGAAAATTATTAAGAAGTTTACATTATGAGCCAAAAGGCTTATATGTATTAAATTATGTATGTATGTATTATATGTAGTAAAAACCACTTTCATCCCTTATAAAAGACTTTCTTGAAACTTACATTAATATGCCTTTTAATTTAATGTTAATTAGTAAAACGGAGTCTACAAGGAAGTTAAAAGGCCGGCCCTTTAGAATATTATTAAGGAACGCCATTAGAATCTAGTACACTCAGTGAAATAGGATTACTTCAAGGATGAATTTTCGTTAACATATTAAGTAAAAATCGCTTATCTTTAAACTTAATTTTATTAATTATCGTATGCATTAAGTTCAATCTTAATTCGAATAACCAAATCAATACAGTGTGAAGAATAAACGTTGCTTTTTTTTAGATGGAAGGGCCAATCTACGTAAGGAGAATTTTCAATTTCCTTTTAGTTTTTGACACAAAACTTTGTACCTTTTTTTAATTTATGAAGGTTTTTTATTCGACAAGCAGGGATGAGAGATCCTTTCTATACAATTTTTTAATCCTAAAATCATGTTTATTTTCATTTTGTATGGGTGACGGGAATGAAAGTTTAAATAACGCCCAGAACTAATGGGTTTCGTATACCAATCAATAATGATTGCATTGTTTTATGAACGAATAACTTTTCTTCAGATAAATTGCATAACAAAAAGATATTTGTTCCAGTTTTTTGTAATACTTTGTAAGACTAATTCCAAAGGTATGTTGGTAAAAAGCGAAAGAACATGTAGACTAATAATTTCATAATTAATTGGGACTATTCTGTTATTAGCAAATTCTGAAAATTCAAAAGAATTTTGAACATAAAACTAATTACTTTTATTATAAGCATTAGTTAATTGTTCAGTAATAAATTTTGATAAATTATTATTAGGTGAATTAATGGAAAATATGATTGGGCGTAGAGCCAAAGTTGGTTTATGAATTTTAGCCATAACATCTTGAACAGGAGGAAGAATAATTCGTTAATGATTTAGCTGTCTCTTCATCTATTACATTACCAGTCTTTAAATCAGAAATAATTTTATTAGCTTTCTTTTCTAATGTGATAGTAGGGTCTCTTTTTAAAATCTGATAATAGTCTAAAGATTTATTGATGTAATTATCTTTGTCTAAAGCAACTGTTACATTACCTTTATCTGATTGTATTATTATTAAGTTAATATTATCTTTTAAGAAATTGTTACAATCATAGTAAATTTGTCTTAAATTACATTTGATATTTTGATTCTTATGTGCATAATTAGTAATTATGTTGGTTAAAATTGATCGAAGATGAGTACGATCTTTTTCCTCATGACAATAAATAATAGATGCAAGTGCAAAAAAATTCAGGTTGAATATCAGTAGAGCTAATATTTTTAAATCAATTACACTCAGTTTTTATTTTAAGCATCTGATAAGAGTTCAACTTGTTGAATTTTCGAATGTTATTGTTCTTTGTTTTTAAATATTATAAAAAGTATTTGAAAAATACTTCAATATTCATAAGTTTTATTTGGAATTAAATCAGTAACTTCTGAACAAATTATTTTCATCTGTCGATTCAATCTAGAAATTTAATTACAATTAATTTTGATTTCAATGCTAAGAATTCTCGTCCTTAACCTGATATTGAAGTTGTTGATTTGTCCGAATAATCTGCTATCCGCTTGAATTAGTGAAGTAACGTGCCATTAGTGATGTGATTTGCAAAAATTACTTTTCTCTTGTATTGCAGTAGGAAAATTCTTCTGTTAACTAGTCAGGATAACTTGTTCTTCGCTGATACCAAGTTTTTTAATATCACAATTAACTTTTTCTATTACTCATTAAGGAGTAAGTAACAATTTGTAATTTTTAATATTAAAAATACTGATGTAAACTGTTTTTGTAGAAAAAATACTCATGTAAATTATTTTTGTAGAAACCTTGAAAAACGAAATAAAAGTTTCTGAAAGATCGGTTGCATTTTAAAAAAGTTTTATTGCCCCTTTTCACTGCAGCCCAGTTATTTGAATCTTCCTTAACTGATCAGTTGTGACCATACTTCGTATATATGTTATAATGTTGTAATGCCAACAGGAAGAACGTGCTTAACATACATGAAAGATGCAACGGATATAATAATGTCCAGTCGCACCACCATCCAGCACAATTACAATCAGTCGTGAAAATACTCGTGACAAGATCACAAAGACTGACGGATGCTAAAAACAAACAGCAAGAAATGAAGAAATTAGAAACAACACTACTCCAGAACGGATTCTCCGAAAAACAGATCAACAAATCACAAATACCACGACGAGAAAAACAAGAAGAGGAAGAAAAAAAGCCATTAGGAAGAACGTGCTTACCGTACATAAAAGGCAAAATAAGTCCTCAGGAAGCACAAAATCGAAACAATATTTAACATGGATAGGGAAGATCTCCAACATTCTTCCTAATCCAAAAACGAAAATCCAACTGAAAAGCCAAGGAATACATAAAATCCCCTGCCAAGATTGTGACAGAGTCTACATAGGACAGACGAACAGAAAAATAAGTGTGAAAAGGGAAGAACACCGGAATGCCGTCGGGAAGAACGAAATAACGTCTTCACTCGCACAACACGTAACATCCACCTCACACAAAATAGATTTAACAACACAAAATCTATAGCCAACGTACAGCACTTATCGAAAAACATCATACGAGAAGCCATAGAAATAAAAAATATCTAAATACCAGAGACGATACCCAACGTTAACCAACAACATGGAAACCAGCGCTACAAACGAAACCGAGATCATCAAGAGGAGGAGCCAATCCACCGGCACGACCAATAACGAGAATCCAGGCCAGAAAACCATCGAACGTAACGACGCGTGACCGCAACTCAGTATATAAACTACCACCGGCACAGAAAGAAGTCAGTCCGACTCGCATAAAAACGAGTAGCAGAAAAGACCTGAAGATGGCAGATGTGATACTGCCGAAACGTCGTCAAGACAAAATTGTTCTCTTGGGAATCCTACGTGGAGGAAGACCCGGAAGAACACTACATCATACCCGCGGAAACCTACGATGTAATATATATATAAATATGTCGGTCAGTAAATGGAGGCAGTTAATTCAAAGCACCTTCATTCTGTTCAATATTTCGCGTGCTATTGCACGCTTCCTCAGAAACACTAATTGGAAATTGACAATACACTTGCTTTAAAAATAATGGTTTTTAATACTGTATTACGGTTTTTACCTATTCTTAAATCCTCTTTTTCTCCTACATGACCAGAACTCGTACGCAAAGAATGCACCGGAAGCACCGCAGCCATTTAGGCTTATTGTGCTCGCTCTGGTTCTCTTACCGCAACCATTCAGTGAGGCATGTCCCCTGCACCAGCTGGTACAGGTTTTTCACTGATTGCGTGTTGAAATCTTCGGGAACAATCATGAAATGTCCGAATACACGCTGTCTGCGATTTGCCAGCGCATCACATCTACACAAAATGTGCATTGCTGTCTCTGGTTCTCCATTGCAGAATCTGCAATTTAGATACCTATTGAATTTACCGATCCTCCACAGATGCTCCTTAAGGGTAAGGTGTCCTGTTAGCAACCCTGTGGTGATCTTGAGTTGCGCCCTTCTTAAAAACAAAAGTTCTGCAGCTTTCTTTTTGCAAGGACCTCTAACGAAGGTCTTGCTGTGACGATGTCCTGGCCTGCTTAACCAGTATCTGTTATGTTCCTCGCTTATCCAGTCACTGAAAAGGCCCCGAATAGCGTTCTTGGTTGTACCTAGGACAGGCTCAGGGCCAAGGTATACCATACCCACACCCTGCCTGGCTAGTTCATCGGCACGTTCGTTGCCGAAAATACCCCGATGACCTGGTACCCACACCAGCGTGACGCAGTTGTATTCCGCCAGTTCATTGAGCTCACTTAAGCATTCCCCGTTTGAAAGAGATCTTTGGTCTCACCAAAGCCTTCAAAGCCGCCTGGCTATCGGTTAGCATAAAGATCCGCTTATTTGTGAAAGCCATCCTTTTATTTTCCCGCGCACATTGTAGTATGGCGTATATTTCTGTTTGGAATATGGAGGCAAATCGGCCCAAAGGGAAGGATAACTTCTCCTTTGGTCTATGCCTATATATTCCAGACCCAGCACCAGTCTCAGTTTTGGAGCCGTCCGTATACAAGATTAAACTTCCAGGAGGAAAGTTCTATTCAGGTTAATGAGCAGGTTTATGTTACCTTTGGGAGCCATATATTCCGTCCTTACATCGAGTAAAGGACCCCTTATGCTACCAACGATACTTGTATGACCCGTGCTTATATTAAGTGGGTGACATGAAAACTGCAATCTGTCGTCTTGCCTCTCCCATTATCACAATGTGTAAGGGAGAGAGGTCTAGAAGAGTTTCCATTGCAGTGGTGGGCGTTGTGCTCATCGCCCCCGTTATGCCTAGACAAGCAAGTTTTTGGATACTGCTCAGTCTAAGTTTGGTAGTTTCCTGCTTGACCTTGGGCCACCACACCGAGGCCCTAACCATTGTGGGTCTAACCATTCTGGTGAACAACCAATGCACCATACTAGGTTTTAAGGCCCACGTATTATCATAGGCTCGTCTGGTCACCGCGAAAGTGGTCATCGATCGCCTGACTAAGTGTTGGTTCCAGGTAAGTTTGGAGTCAAAAATCACTCCAAGGTACTTTACCTCTCCCGACAAGACTATCTCATTTGCACGAAGACGCAGAGGATCTAAACCCTTTAGGTTTCGCCTTCGAGTGAATGGCACAATGGTGGTTTGAGGACCGATCCTCAGACCTTCCTCCTCGGCGCACCTTGTTACTACATTCAGGGCCACCTGCATTCGGTCCCTGACAATGTTATTGAATTTCCCTTGTACGGATATGACTAGGTCATCGGCACACCCTAAGGGATCAAAGCCTTCACCGCTAAGTCGTCTTTTATAAGGTTGATTGAATAAGCATTTTAAAATCGACAATTATACTTAGAATTTAATTACTCTCACGAATTGGTAGCCTTTTTGACTTTTCTGAAACTTGAGTACCCTAAAATACAAAAATTATGTCTATTATGTCCAATAGTTTCAAATTATAACATTTCTTAGTTTTTGTATTCTAAATGAATCCCATTTTTAAGCCACACTAAGAATTGCTCACCGAATCTGTCCTGCTTACATTTGGTTATGGAGCATGCACAAACTATTGACGTAAAACGATTTTTAAAAGAATCAGTAATAAAAACTTTTGCTATATGGTATATATTTTATTATATATATTTCATTATATCTTTTAGGGATAATTGAAAAATACAACAAATAACAGGTATCAACATTAATTTTTTTTCGAAGTTTATTACAACTTACCGTATTAAAGATTGATTCTTTTCTCTTTTCTTTTTTTCTTAAAATTTCTCAAGTAATTCATTTTGTTTTCGGTTACTTTTTTTACCAATCGTTTCTTTCTTTCTCGTGACACCAAACAAACCGTTAGAGGCGTTTTCTTCGGTATTTGTCTTACAAACTGAAGAAACACAGGAAACCGAATCCGAATCGCAATTCGACATATAAATGCTCTATTTCTCACATAGAACCCATATGCATCAAAAGTCATATCTAAAGTTGTTTGGCCAACCGTCAACCCCGTTGCCAACATACCCAACCAACTCGATTATGCAACTACTATTCTTAAGGAATATTTTATCCGTCTCATTTTTATCCATCTTCATGCTTGATGTGAACTTTAAGAAGAACTTTAACTTTACTATTACTCTTCTTGAAAAACTTACTTTATGCTGCTTTTGCATAAAAAATTATTATTAATTTAAAGAAAATCTTTACTGTTTTTTTAAGATAGTATAATGAATTAATGAGATTAATGAGGCATGCAAAAACATTTTTAAAATGTGTACTTTGTCTTAATATTACGTAAACGGCGATAATTTTGGATATAATTTAAGAGGGCGCGCGAATTTGTTTGTCCGATTTCCTCCGCGCTTAATTAACCGCGAAAGTGTTAACCCTCCGCTAACAACACAAAAGATAAATGCTCGGCGCTCACTCCCCTTTCTTCATTCGCGAATAATTGAGACGGGGCGAGCGGCGTCTTGGAGAATCCGCCCCATAATTTAGCGTCGCGTCGATGATTTAAATATTGTGCCCGACAAATTTATTGCCTTCGATCGGGGGAAAAACCGGAGCGTAGAGCGAATCGTTTCCCCGGAAACTGACTCGATTCGTCCTGGACTTGTTGTAATAATAGCGCGATATGTATTCGAAATATGTTCGCGGGCCCTATTCCCCCTTGGGGGCGATTAAAACTCAACAGGTTCTGTTGCTGGTTTTGGCGCGGTGGTGAACGCATGAATCAAAAAACGCATGCATTTTTAAAGAAGAGCGTCGCGCGAAATTGGAGACTTTAGTGAAGATGATGAATACGCGGTGTGTCCTTAATACGACGCTATAAAATAAATAACAGTTTATCTGTTGTTTTTGGGACCACAAAGGGAGATAAAATTAAATTTGCTGCGAAGAAGAAAGAAAAATTGCTTTTTATATTGGATAGCGGAAATATTTTTTAAAGATTTTGTAAAACTTGGAAACTGAAGGAATGTTTCAATTCAAATATTGAGTTTAGGTTTTGATAAACAATATTTTAGATAATTTAACTAAATTAAAGTTAATGCAAAATACACCTAGCTTAAGTATCTCCGACATTAAATTTTAATTCTAATAAACGTTTTCAATTATATTCATCGTGAAATTTCAAATGGCAGCACCATGCTTTAAAGAAGTCATTCATTATAATTCCAAATACTATTCGCTCTTTTAGAAAAAAATATTAAATCGATTGATTGAACTGATAAAACACACAAAATAAGAGACACAGAACAAAGATTGCAAAAAGAAATATGAATTTATTAACATTAAATTTCAAATACGCAACTTTTTACTTTTACAATGATATAACATACATAAATTTACAAAATATATTTTTTATTTGTTTATTGTTTCTTGTTAAGAAAACCTAACTTTGAATTTGATATATACATAAATGTTTCGTCAACTCAAACTGTGCAGACCACTCCTATCTACTATTAAATTGGAAGTTCGTTTCTGCTTCCTTTTGAAATTTGTAATATTTCTTGCCTCATAATAGTGCTTTTTATTTGATGTTTTTCTATATAAATTTAATAATATTTCTTGACAATTACAAAAATCTTAGTGCTTATTTAAACACTCTGTCATGCACAATTCTTTGGTGTTTCTGTTTATAGAAAGAAGAGAGCTTTTCTCAGTGTATATTGTGTTCACGGATTTTCTGCAGTAGAGGAAAAGCTTTTTTTATTTTACACTTTAGGTAGAGAAGTTATTGTTTATAAAGGTTATTGCTTGCATTAAAACCCACAAAAATGACAAAGAAATGCCTCTGTTGTGGCTTTAAATAAAAAAAATGCTTAATTTTTCTCAAACATTTGTCTAAGTTTAAATTAAATTCAAAATTATCGCATTAGTCGGAATTGTCAAAGTGATTAATCAAACTTATTTCTTATATGCTTGTCAGTAATTAATGCCCTTACTTAAAGCTGTGGTCACATTGCGGCAGTGAATTTATTTAATAAATTGCAGCGGAATCAGAGAAACTACAGACCATTGATAAATTTAATGCAAAATATCCCGGCATTCAAGTTACAATTAACATGTTAAAAAAAATAGTCAAAAAATTCGGCGAAATACCTTACGCGTGAAGTGTTTTCAATCCAGCTATCGCCTAACATCTAATGACATTGACAATGTTATTATCAAATTAGTGCTTTAATCTGTTGGTACACTTATGCTAAAGTCAAATTAAACGTTAAAAATCAAGTTAGGCGCAGATGTGGTCCCAGCATTACAGAGATTTAACAGTATTTTAAAATACTTTCAAATATACGCAAACTGCAACAATATTTGAAAGATAAATTCAAAACACCATAAAAAATACGAATAGGAATGTCCAACGTTCTAGGACAGAACTGAAACAAAGAGTGAGGAGAAAAATTGAATATCCCTGTGATATAATGAACATGACCCAAGAACAAAACAAATTAAAGAAGAATATAAAGTCAAGAGGCAACTATCTAGGATCCATTGTACAATGGCAGTTGAAATTTAAGCTGAAGCTTAAACCTATAACAACGATTATTTCAACAACTGCTGCTAAGGGTTCAAGCCTTAGCTTAAAGTTGAATTGGAATTGTATAATTGAACCTAAGTAAAGAGAGGACTATAGTATCAAAATGAAAAAAGAGGCAACCGGAGGTTATTCTATAAGGTGCCCAAAAGCTCGAGGAGCAAACCATAATTAAACGAATTAAATTTAAAGCCCATAAAGAGATGGTATTATACTAACAGGCAATACGGGAATAATGAATAGATGAGAAAAATTTCTGCATGAAATCTAATTATTGAAGAGGAGTCCGAGGTGATAGCCTTAATGAACAGGAAAATCCGTTGTAGTGTATATAATAACTTTAGAGATAGTATAATATGATATATAATATGATAATAATAATGATGATGAAGGCAAATCATAACAGATTGAACAATATGTTACAGATGAAGGAGTCAGGCCGGGTGACGTACCTAAGTCCTCTTCTATTTTCCTTATTAATAAGAAAATTAACAAAAACATGTCGTATCCTAAGGAAGAAACCTTGTAATGTGTATAAAAAATATATGACGGAAATAAATTACGTCAAAATAATCCAAAACACTAAATACTTGAGCGCGTAACTAACAGTTAATCGATGTTAAACAATAGATATAAACGTTCGACAAATATTACCATGCATTTCCATTGGAAATTTGGTAAGGATAATATTGTTCGGTTCTTACCAACCAAAGATGAAGTGCCTCTAAAACTTGTGATTGTGTGTGTGTGTACTAAAGATGGCAGTGTAATTGTCGAAATAAGTGTCTACAGATTTCAAGTAATTGTGGTAAGATATCAATTTTTGATATATTATTACCGTGCATGTCTAAAACTCGGTAATATAAAGGCAAGTTAGCTTTAACAATTGGTTTATTTCCAGGGTACCAATTATGAACACAATTGCTGTTATGGCAATAAACTGGGAGTTAAAGTTAACTTGCACTTATAATACCGGAGCCAAGAAAATTTTTGAGAATAAAATATTTGTAAAGGAATATTAAACTTAAAACTTAGAACAGTCTTTGATGTACAATTACAGACAGAAAATTTCGGATGTCACTGTCATTCCGCTGATGTAAAGTTGAAAAATTCCTTTGTGTATATGTCACAAAAATACGAGTGTCATCCGAAATTTTCTGTCCGCACCTGTATTATGTTCGACAAAAAAAGTGGGACATGTAATATGTTCTATTCTTTATAATCAAACGTGGTCAATCACCGGAGCAAAATGTAGAAAAATATTGTATAGCTACATCATATTGTGTAAATAAGACGAATTAAGTATTCTTAAAAAAAGTTCGTTTGTTTATTTTTGTGTTTATTTTACGTTATAGAGTTGTTCTTTTTTTTTTTTTTGGCGGACATAAATACAATCTTCAAATGTGAATATTAACAATGAAAAAAATATTTAATATAGGAAAGTAATGTGGACTGAAGAGAATAATGAAACAAGATTTGAGAAATATGTATCCGTCTAAGAGTAGTAATTTAGGAAACTACACGAAAGCTGTTAGATTTACTAGTTTGGATAATATGCCTAAATAAAACGCACAATGAAAGTATACAAAATTTTGTACCCGACGTGATGTCATCGTCGCCGTGAACCGTATAGATATAGTTTATGGTGTTTATATACGGCGGTGTTGATACAACGGACGGAGACACGGGTGTCGAGAAAGAAGAGGCATTCTTAGCTTAGAATTTGAGAAGTGTGCATTAATTAACAAATTTCTTTGTTCGTGGTTAATCAACTTTTATATTATTAATAGAAAATAAAGTTAATTACATAAAAATTATTTACGTCAGGGATCGCCGGCAGTGCAAAAAAATGCCAAAAGAACATGGCAAACGTTGTCATTCAGCACCTGGAAGTACGCCGCCTTCCCAGGGAGCGAATTTCTGGTCCCAGCCTAACAGGTGGTGATGGTACACTAGTGAACAGGAGGGTAGGCATGACTCACTACCTTACTGCTGTGGGGTTGCCCAGAGGAAACGGTCAAGTTGAGCGGTACAATTTTACCATTCTTGAGGCTTTAGCGGCTATGGGCATGAATGTAAATGAAAAGCGTTGGGACGAAAATCTAATGAAGTTGCAAATTGGTATGAATAGCACGATAAATGAAGCACTGGGAGTAACGCCAAGCGAAGCACTGATGGGTTCTCGGATTTCTCTTCATGGCGCTAAAGAACCCAATTTGGACGAATTAGTGGATGTAATCAAATTGCGACAAACCATTGTTGAGCATATTCATAGACAACAAGAAGATCAAAAGAGACGGTTCGATAAAAGTAGATGTCAACCTAAGCCGATAGCAGTAAGAGACTTGGTTTTGATTCGAGTTACCTGTTCTCCGGCCAATGGTACTAGCGGTCCTTTCAGGGTATCGAGAAAGCTAGAAAATGATAGATACGAGGTAGTCGAAATAAAGGGTAGTAAGTGGTCACAGATACCATATCTGGGTGTGGTCGGAATGGAAAATATAAAGCCATGGATACGAGTATCGAAAACTTAATAGCTGATTTGGTAAGTGCGGCCCCAATCCTCTGACTATGTCAAACCTAGGGATTTATCAGCAACATTTGTCTGTTCTGTGGCCCTACGGGAACCTGACGGTGACTTTGCTTGCTAGGGATTTATCAGCAGGATTTGTCTGTTTTGTTGTACGGCGACCTGACGGTGACTTTGCTTGCCAAAACAAAAAAAAAAGAGAAGAACGTTTTCATGATGGTAAACTAATATATTCTTTTCTTTCGCTTTCAGTTACCAACGTCCTAAAACCCTGCTGTCGGGTGGAAGAAAGTGGCCTGCCGAGAGATCCAATAATTTAATTTTTTTTGTGTTTCAATTTCGCAGTTTCATTAATATTATGAAGTAGTTTTTTTTTCCACACGTGTATTGGGCCTAGTGTAATTTGTTTCGAATATGTAATCTTTATTTATCTAGAACGAGGACGCTCTAGCTTTGTCAGGAAAGGCCGTGTTAATGATTTAATTATTATATACTAAATTTTGTACCCGTAGCCAGTGATGTCATCGTCGCCGTGAACCGTATAGGTATAGTTTATGGTCTTTATATACGGCGGTGTTGATACAACGGACGGAGACACGGGTTTCGAGAAAGAAGAGGCACTCCTAACTTAGAACTTGAGAAGTGCATTAATTAACGATATTTCTTTGTTCGTGGTTAATCAACTTTTATATTATTAATAGAAAATAAAGTTAAAAAACAGAATAATTTGAATTGGCAAGAAGGAAGATCTCTTACAGAAGATCATAAAGACCGAAAACCTTATGGCAAAAACCTAGCCCAGAATTGTATCCCTACTTCTTTGGGGAGAATTATTTTATAACACGCCAATGTGCCATCTGATCAAGTACTCTATTTAGTTCATATAAGTTTATTATTTAAAATAGTTTTATATTGCCATATATTTTCGCTTTTCCTTATCTAATTTATTAAGAAGACAGTGTGTTTATGTTTATTGGGGACGGCCAAATTTATGATCGTAATTTTTTTTTATTCTTTTATTATACAAGGTAAAAATTTCATGTATCTCGCCTTGATTCTTTCTCTCTTTTTGAATAAGAATAATAATTCACTGTCCACATTAGCGTAGATGGCGGTAATTTTTACACGTGTATCGCAGACACGCTGACGTGTAATCGTGCTTTGTTATCTCACGCACCTCGCATTTTACCGCGCGCCGGTTCGCGTTAACACGACGTTTAACCAAACACAAAAGGGAAACACTCGACTGCGAAACGCACGTTAAAATTAATAACGCCCTACGAAAAGCAATATCGCCGATGAAATATAAATATTAATTTTAATGTAATAATAGAACGAACGAACGCTGGAGCCCTTATTAAACGGCGCGAGTTGAAGTTTGCCGATGATGATAACGGACATCTGTAAATATTTGCACGGCCGTAATTTGGTTATTTTTTCAACGGAGGTGTTTTCGTCGCAGATAAGATAATACTTCGGATAATAACGTTGCTTGTCGCCTACGCTAATTACGACTTTAACGCGGGAGTTAATCAATTATTAAGCCTTTCTGGGCCAAGAGAATATGATTTCCCCGAGGATTGAACAAATAACGTCGTTAGATGCGCTTTCGAATGTTCCCTCATAAATTATGAGTAGATGTGCTTTAAACGATGTACTTATTTATTGCGAAACTGCTTTTATTGTGTCGTCGTAGGCCGTTTTTTGCTCTGGTGACTCGAAGGGGTGGTTTGGAAAGGAAGGTAGCCGTAGTCGTTCCTGCGGTGAATTTGAGCGCCTACGAGGGAAATAAATTTTTAAAACTGCTGCTGAAATCGCGTTTTGTCCTCGGTGATATATTGAATCGTAATCGGAAATGAAAGTAATACTTTCCTCATATTTTACAGCAGAGGTATTGATCGCAGATATTTAGCAAACCAGAAAGGAAGGTAAAAGGAATTTTGAAGCAAATAACAATAAATTTGTTTTGGATTACCTCAAAAAAGTTCTATTAATAATTTTCTTTTTGTGTCAGGTTGGTATTCGTTACTATTGAGGGCTTGGTGGCTTCCTCAGAACTACTATGTCTTCTGCCTATGACTTTTTCACATTAACACATACCTTTCTCTGATTTTTTCGATCCAAATCTTTCGAAATTCTCTCGCCTCATAAACTATTTCGTTTCGATCCATTTTTACGACATAATTCTCTCTAATATCTCTATTACCATTTCTTTTATACAAAGTGGGTATAAAAGAATTACATCTAGTTAATTTTAGTATAGTTCAATTCTGTTCCATCGAATTATCGCCATAATTGTGTAAACCAATGAACCGTTTGCAAATTATTACGTTATAACACTCTCTACACGAATAAAAGAACACATATTCTGTACGTAACAATAATATTCATTCAAAATTAAAAAGCAGTATGATGATGATAAAAATGTAAACATTTCGCAGGAGAAATATTTTATGTAATCAAATTGCGTTCTGATCATTGTGCAGGTTCAATCTGTTATATCACAATTAAATAGAGCCCGTTAGCATCTGATATTAAATGTTTTAACTTGCAATAGATCAATACATGCCGAACTGTAGTAATTAACAACATCTGCTAATAGCAGGCAGATATATGGACGGGAAATACCGGCGAGCAGTATTTAACTCCGGAATTAATATTAATAACAACACCGATTGCGTTACGGCGTATTAGCGGAAATATGACCAAAATAATGATTCGCAGGCGCATTTTCATTATCCATTTGCCAGGCTCGTCTTATTACATTTAACAAGTTCAGAAACTTTGGTGACGTGACACTTCATAAGGCCCGTCGTGTTTTCATACGTATTGGTGCGTGAAGTTTAATTAATTTTGGGAGCGTTGGCGAAGGAACACGACGAAAAGAAGAGCTTCTAGAAAGTCTGTGTCCGTTAATCGGGGAGTTAATGTTACAATTAGGACCCTCGCAAAAACTCGTTTTTTCTCGTCCTCAACTTCCAAATATTAGTTAAGAAGAACTCTCGCTTAATAATGTGCGAGCGAATAAGGTTGAATTTAATAAACAAAGCACTTATGTTTCCATTCGTTTTCGACAAAATATGCTCAATTTTGACATCTTAAAAAGGACGCATCTTCGAGTATGTAAAAGGAGAAAATGAGATAATGCTGTGCTTTTCAGACTTTCGATTACATTGAGAGAATATGTTGTAAACCTAAAAGCGTTCAAAGTAATAAGTAACACTTTGAACATATTATACGCGTTTAAAGTTATAGAATCGATGTGATCTTAATCAGTTTTTTATAGGATTTTAAGATTTTTTTTAATTTGCTTGGATAATTGTTTCATCTATGTATTTTAACAGTAGTTGTTGTAAAGTACAGACTTCTTCTGTAACTGTTAATGAAATAATTCAGTCTCTATCACGATGAATTTTGGCATTCTATGAAGGTAAAAATTTTTATAATAATAAACTTGAACTACTTTTAACTAATTAATAATTTTGCCAACACAACAAACGTTTCTATATTTAAATAAACAAATACTAGACGCACAGTATGTAATATTTCCAACTTAATCTACCTCTTCTAAATCCATTAATAAATGAAATTTTTAATTGTTCATTGTTTCAAGCCTAAATATTAAATTATTACTTATATTAATTGTGTGTTTATTATTAAAATAAATTTATTTTTACAGTGTTTGGAAACAACTTCGTAGTATGTTAATGGCCGAGCAAACATTGTGTTTGCCGACTAATTAACATTTTTAAATAATGATTAAACAGGAATTTTCGATGTCATAACACATCGAACAATTCATCACGCCGCTTAACGAATTTTTCAAAGACAAGGTTAGCACACGCCCGACCATCACTTTATTTCTTTGGAATTTATTTTTCACGTTTCGAGTCACATCTCCGCGCCGGAGAAAGAAAAAAAATACCTGAAATAAGAATGACGATCCTAATTGGCGTATTTGTTATGAATAATGCGCTCGTTGAGTTACACCTGCGAAAGTTGTATCGCGTCGGAATAAATCAGGGAGCGATTTGTAAGTGCGCGTAAATAATTGACGACGAGTTGGAGAACATCAAAGAAAGGTGGAGGGTGGGAGATGCTAACCTACATTTTAGAAAGTTTTCGCACCTGTTTCAAGATGAGATGGAAGGCTGATAATTCTCCTACCGCTTCTACCTTGCCAAATATTTACCACACACCATTACAAGCGCTACTAACACAATCGCTCATGTACCTATATCCAGCATCCGAAACTGGGTTGTGTCCGCCAATGTCGGCCGATCCATGTCTAGGTTAATTTGTTACTGTTTTGTTCGAAATGAAATTTTCATTTTTAATTTGGACGTTACGCAACGCCCGACGTCGAGACGCAGAACACACAAGATATAATTTTAACCAACGCAGAAATGTGGGTTATCGCCGGTTTAATAAGCGCATTATTTATTTTCGAAACAAATTGGCCTGGCACCGTACTTGTTTATTTAATTAAAGACGAATCAAAATATCCTAGTTAGCGTTGCGATTTCAACGACTTTAATCCGAATGATAAAATAAAACCACATTTGTCTTCAGTTTTTCGCGCGTTATAAATCTGACAATGTTAAAATTGTCTTGTACTGACAAACACTGTTATGTGAACATAAATGTGGTATTTGATGTAAGAGTTAGAAGAATACATTTAGCTTCCATGCCATGATAAATGTAACATATAAGATAGTAGAAGAAACAAGTAAAATAGAAAAGAATTATTTATTATTAAATGCGCAGCAGATAAGAATTATTAATATAAGTATTTCACGTGAGCAAATCTTCCACTTACTTCCTTTAAATGCGTTTGTTTTGGATATAAACCAGTTTTCCATAAGTTTCCAAATATGTAGTGGTGTTTTATACAAGCTGACAACTCATATAATTTGACTCTGAATACTGTGAGGATTTTGAAAAAAAAAATTTAAATGAATTAATGAATTAATAATTTTCACAAGATTTTTGAAATAAAAAAGATAAGTTTTTAGTAGTTTAATAGCATGCGAAAAAACTTTATTTATTATATTTATATTTCGTTAAAATTTGAACAATATAACAAATATATAAAATAATTAAAAAAAATATGAAGTAACAATTATTTTAGGGGTAGGTTTAAATTTTAATGAATGACAGGACCCATTCAATAGCGAAGTTGTTTCTTTAACTTAAATAAACCAAAATCAAATGTCACGGAAATCGAATGGTCTTCGAGAGAAAAGTAAACGAACAAAGTTTTTTAAATTTTGTGCCAAATAAAAAACCCGACACTTATTATGGTAGGCAGCTATCTTAAAGCACATTAATTTTACATAATATTAATTGATCCCAGTAAATTTATGAAATAAAAACAAAACAATGAAATATAGATATTAGAACTCCTATTGAAAAGTAAACAAAAGCAAAAGATGATGCGACTTCTCAAAATTTATGCCGTAGATAGTTCCTATCCGTCTCCGATTTTATGGAAACAGAAGTTGGTAAACAGAAGAATATGAAATAAACAAACATATTTGTACGACTAACGCAAGGATATAAAAATTTATAAGCTGTAAAGAATGTTGTAATTAATGGTAGATTGATCAGCGGAGAATTTGGAATTTTCAGGTCGGCCATTCCTTATTGCAATATAAAATAAAAGAAGTACTGAATTTCTTTTACCGAAATTTACTAAGCTATGCGAAGTTAAGAAAAACATTTGATTGGTAAAACTTATCGAAATATTAACTTTTAAAGCAAGTAAGAAAGTAATGCGAAATAAAATTGATTTTATTATTAATGAAAAAGGAAAGTAACCGAAAGGAAAATCGTTGAAATTTACTCATCAAGCAGAAAATGGAAATGCGAACCCCGTCAATTATAGCTTCGGACACTACAGCTTTATTTATTTCTTGGGTAAAATGTATTATAGCTGTCGAAAGATAATTTATTTTTTATTTATTAGTAAATAAAAAATGACCCCATCACCTTCACCTTTACATAATTTCATTCTTCTCTGAAGCGCTTGCAAAACATTCTTTAGTATCCTTGTTACCCTGGTTTGTTTAACATCGTCCATGTCGTATAATGTATTTATATGTAGCTACTGAAAGCAAATTTAGTTTCCTTTTTATAATTTTTCTCTTGTAAGTAGTTATTTATATAATGTATAATTCCAATAGCTTGTTAAAACTGTTCCTTCAAATGAATTCCTGATTAAAGCTGTGATTTTTTATAAAGTTGGCAGCACGTAATACAAGAGTGAGAGGGTAGTTGTCAATAACTTTACTGTCAGTGTGATATTGTTAGATCATGGCATTATGAAAAACATATAAAGGAAACCCAAAATTAATTAATTCACTTCAAACAAAACTAAAGCTTAAAGCAGATGCTGAAAATGGTGTCCTTGAGCTTGAATGCACAAACGTATCCTGCGCTTCATGTTTTCAAGTTTGCCAAGTGTTGGGGGGTTATGTAACACAAAAAAATAATTTGACAGCTGTCAATGCTACAAGCCTATAAGAAAAAAAACATTCAAATCGTAGCCTTCTTTAATTTGGAATTTAATTGAATGCACAGTACATATTATCATTTTATTAAGAACTTGGTCAGTTACGTGGCAGAAAGGCAAAATGTTAAAATGTTCGAACCTATAGTATGGGGCTCCTAATTTCATTTCAAAATGCATAACCGAGAAGAAAATAAATAAAATACATTGATTAATGTGATTCGACGTTTAGCAAACAACTTTTCAGCCATAATTATTTTGGCAATACCCAATTTTCTCGAAAAAAAAATGCGATTTTTGTCGTTCGTTTTGTCACCAAATGCCAACTTTAAGCTTTGAAAATAATTGTGTTTCGCGTTTATTTAAATATTTACATTTGTACAGGATAGGCCAAATTCGACACTTTTAATAGAAAACACCTCTTTTTAGAAGAATTAGACAAAAACTGACCTCGCTCCCTGGAGCTCGATTTTTAAGATAAAATTAATGGTTAAGACCACATTTCGATATCTTGTACCGCTTAGGAGCTATAGGGCGTTTTTCAAAATTCTACGATTTCTAAAAACCTTTATAACATAGCATAAAATTCTATTTACAAAAACATAAAATATTTGATATTTAATTCAAAAGATTTTAAAATTTTGATGATTATTGCAGCATTCAAGTAGGCTAGGGATGATGAAAGCTAAATATTTTTTAAAGATTTAATGACCCAAGGAAAAATATTACTTTATTTTTAATAAATATAACGAAGTTATAACGAATAAATACTAATGTAATCAAAATTGCACAAAAATTACATAAAGTATCAAATTGTCGGCCATTTTCTACCAAACATAAACGATTCCGTTTTGTTATGGTTCGAGCTGATATTACCAATTCAAGGACTGGTAATGGTATATTTTTCTTATTCAATAAAGTCGGATTCTTTGTTTCTTTAAAATTCGTATTGTAGAAGTTCTTGCTAAGATGTTTGCTCCAACTGGCGGCGGTCATTTTCAATTTTTCCCAAAACTGTGACTTCCTCTAATTCTTTATTTCCGTTTTGAGATTCGTAATTTTTAGTTTTTATCAACTTAAATGACTAAAAGTTTATTAAATTGTTTTTAAATCTCAAGAATATATCTTTGAAGAATCGTCTCATTTCAGGATACCATTCATGGTAAAGATTAATCGCTGTTTCTGAATTTTCGCCAATTTCTGTATAACCTTTAACATTTAATATTAGTAAAGAAAACAGTGGTTTATAAATAATAAATCAAGAAAATTTATATACGTAAATATAAATATAAATATAAAGATTGTATTCGTAGATACCTATCTTCAGTACACACTTACACTTACAAGCTAAAGGCACTTCATGAAGTCTTGAGTTGATATAAATATAATAACATGTCGCATTGATATTAAAATTCAAGAGAAATAGAAATGCTGTAATAGATTATGTCAAATTTTGGCAGCGGCCTACCAGGAAGTTAGTTATCGTCATCCACAGCCTACTTCAATGCTGTAAAAACAATTAAATTTTTGATTAAAACTTTAAGGCTCTATATTTCAAGAACTATTTCAATAAAATATCGAGTGTTTCATATTTATAAGAATGGAATTTTATGTTTCTTTCAAAAATTTAAAAATATATAGGATGTTCCGCATAATAAATCAAAGTTCTTGCTAGCTAATATCTCAAATATTAAGCACTTTAGAAAAAAATAATTTGGAGCAATGAATGGAATGTATGGAAAAGTGCCGTAAAGAAGTTTTTACAGATATCAAGAATTTTGATAAACAAAAAAGTTGTAAAGGTTTTTAGAAATCGTAGAATTTAGTAAAACACCCTACAGCTCCTAAGTGGTATAAGTTAACGAAATGCGGTCTTCACCATTAATTTTGTCTTAAAAATCGAGCTCCTGAGACCGAGGTCAGTTTGTATCTAACTCTTCTAAAAATAGGTGTTTCCTATTAAAAGTGTTTTGGCCCACCCTGTACATTCAAAGAAAGTTCACAGAATAACGCGATTTTGTTTTTTTTTTATTTCGGATAAGTTGATTTTATCATTGTATGACGTAAGACTACAAATTTTAATATATGAATTTCATTTGGTTGAACTCTGATGAACTAGAAAATGTTTACAATCGCTAAAATTTTCGAAATCCAAACAGCCCACGTAAACACTCGAAATAATAGCATTAATAAATTTATCCGTTCTATCTTGAAATCTGTTTAACAAATATCGCACGCACCGCTGTTTAGCGCCCCCAAAAATAAACTCATAGATTGTTGTTCAGTTCTAATAATTAAAATCCGAATCATTCATTGCTAATACCTCCAAACATTAAATCCAAAAACAGCAGAAAATGCGCACGTACGTTCGTGTGTACCTATGTTTAAAATGGGTCGAAAAAATTATGTATAATCCGTGTGTGTATATGTCGGGTGATTAATATATTTTATATGCTTTTGAGCTTGTGTGATTGTTTAGTTTATTTTTAGTTTATATTTTTCCATTATTTTATAGGAGAGGATTAATGTCAGGTTTGCGCGCATATTTCAATAAATTTACCAGAATAAAAAATTAATTAACAAATAAAGCGTATTTTCACTGAAAAGAATTAGCGCAAAATGACTATAATATTTATTGCGCAAACACTCTATTTAAATTATGAAACTTTATTAAATGTTATAGTTAGACAACGTAAATAAAATGTAAATTAAACCACATTGAATTTAATCATAGCTCTAAAAAAATTTCTGAAGAAAAAAAATCTTGAAAATATCACAAAAGACCACTTTTGAAAAATTAAAAATGCTAATCTATAATTAGACAATAAAGATGAAGGCTTTATGATTCGAGAGCCGTATGGAAAAATTATCGTCAGTGATCCTTTTGAAAACATAATTTGATTGGTTCTACTTCATGTTATATTCCAACTGAGGAACGCTGATGAAAGTCTTTAAATAATGAAGTTTGAAGAAAAATAACAGTTCGTATTTAAACTCTTCCAGAAAATCTAAATGTCGAGTGGCAATCAATTTTGTCAAAGGTTTTAAAAGTCTATTTCTTATCTTGTCCATACATTTATTTAGTTCTTTTATGCTGGATATGAGATATTCGAGTTCAGTGATGATGTTAACACTTCAACAGCAATTCCCTTAATAATTAACTTTATATTTTTTTGAAATTTATGTTCACTTTCCTCAACAAAAATAGTTAAGTCCTTTCCTTATGTTTGGTTCGTGTTAAATCTCTCGTCGAAATTTTAATTTAATTTAATTTTTTTCTAAGTTCGGGTTTTGATTTTTTGTTATAAATTTTCCAAAAGTTTGTTATCGGTTTTGCTCAGGAAAAGCAGAAGCTTTTCCCGCGTAGTTATAGTGTGTTACTTAAATTAAATTCGTCGCAAACGAAACAAGTCTCGCCAATCTAACTTCAGAGTGTGTTCCCAAAAAATTTCGGATACGTGAACAAATCTTTTGATTGATCGCTGGTAAACTCAAGGTAATTGTTGTCAGGAAAGTTAATTAACTGAAAACATTTTTCTATGTGAATTATATCTCTCTCCTTCTTGTCGAAATATTTTTTTGTGTTGTCATAAATCTTTTAAGATATTTTGAATTACCTATTGTTCTTGTTGTAGTTTCATGTGATTTAATGGAGAATTTCATTACGATTTTAAAATTGGTTGTAAATTCTTTGTTCTCGTAAAATTTTATTTTAATATATATTTTATTTGTTAAAACTTTCAAATTTTATTTAAAATCTCAAAGTAGTTTTTTAGAGAATAATAAAGCGAACAAGGAGAGGAGAAAGATCCAACAAACCCAAAATAAGTAAATCTGAGTGTAAAAAAGGCCAAAATTCAAACCAAGTCCGAAGAGAGCGGAAAGAACGATTGCTGGCTAATTTTTGCCTAAAACTGGAAACGCTACTAACAAAGGAGTCGATTCTTGCGTCTCGATTTGGTTTGGAAAAGTTTTGATGGAAAGGGTGGTGAAGTTTAGAAAGGGAGTTCAGAGAAGTCAGAATTTGAGACATCCAATCTTTTTAATTTTCCTTGTAAAAGATTTCTACTTTAGAAATCTCGTGTTCTGGTTAAGAACTGTTTTGACAAAATATAAATCACCCTTTTTCCCGTACTGATCAGGTGCTTACAATTGATATAATTCATAAAATTCGATGAAGGTAAAATTTCGACCAAAAGATTACGGGAATGATTGATTCTTGACTTCAAAACTCAAACCAGAACTAACTCTGCTTATAAATAAATTACAACTCCAGTTGAAAATGGAAGAAAAGCTATTTAAGAATGGGGAAGATAATGAATTAGAATCTGAGTTTTTTCTTGATATCTCCGTGTCTTCCAGTGCTAAAAATTGCACATAACCAAATATTACTGCTTTTCTTTTGCTCAATGTAATCGAATCAAACCAAGCACAGAAAATTTGGCATGCAACAGAAAATTGATGGTATGAAAGAACGTTTCCTATCATGATTAAAATACATAACCGGTAACCGTAGTTCAATAGAGTGTAATGATGGTTTCAATAAAACTCGGAACTGATAACTGAATATGAAATGAATAAATATTAGAGTCAACATCAAATTAAATCGTCAAATTTAACATGTATGAGGTTACATTAACATAAATGATTTACAACAAACATAAACATTTTGTGATTTGGAGAAAATTGGATTACCGATCATGTTACAAATTTCTGAGCAGGCGGAATGAATAATGGTTCAAAACGATATATGTTAATCTTCATACTTCGTTTTTTTTTTTTAATTTACCAGAAACCTGTGATGAAACTGTTTAGCAAATTCTTTACCTAAATTCTAAAATTCATTTTATAAATGTGGAGATGTAGCTTTTATTCGCCATTCTCTTTATAGAGGATATTATGATTGCAAAAAAACATAAGAGTGGATTCCTGGTCTGACTTTAAATAAGAAGATTTTTAAAATGCTCCGTTTACAGGATAATAAAGTTTAATTTTTGTTTTCGTTTTTTTTAAATTTATTTATACTCAAGGCTGTATTCATAGTCGTAAATTCGTCTTGTACGTTTAAAATTGTCTTAAGTTGCTGTATATCCATAAACGTGAGCTTTAATAAATCAATGTCAATATTTTCCATATCAGTGTCGTCAATATCTCGCAATAGAAATTAAAATTGTTTGTGGTTGCAAATAATTCTTCGTTACTCCACTCCTTCGAGAACAGTGTGAAATATCTTAGACAAGAGTGAAGTTTTTAAGTGACGATTGTGAAATGTTTTTAAAGAGGATCGACTTACGTAAGTTAAGGCAAATACTTATGATTTTGCTAAAATCTGTATACAAATCTATAAGATATTGCTTAGGATTTTCTTAAGTATGTGTAAGAACTGACTATGAATTCTGGTCATGTATACCTATATAAACAAATAATTAGAACCTCATGATGAACTTTTTCACATTTCTAAAGCAAATATTTTTTAAATGATGCAAAGTTAAACCTTGTTGCTATTAAAAAAAAATCCAAGATGGCGACATCTGACAAACACCTGTTCCCAGAAGAAATGAAACTCGTGTAAAAAGGTGGATTTTTATGAACTGTTTAAAACTAACAAATGTCAAACCGTTTGCATGTTACTTCACTTGTTGCAATATTTCGTGTAAAATTAATATGATTGATTACTTTTCAGTTATGATTATAAAGGGCTGTGGTAAAAGTTTAATTATACGGTGAATGGAACAAGTAAGAAAGTTAAATGTGGAATGATGAACTTAAGCCTTCTCCACGTATTAATCTTGTAGAGCCACCCGAGCTATCCTAAGCTATTTGAAGCTTGTTGTTGAGTAGTTCTTCAATGTTCTCAGCTGCGATTGCATCCAACTTACTGGATGGTTTCCCTCCTTTTGCATTCTCCTTATAAACTGAGGCAACGGAGAAACCCCAATTCGAAGAAGCCTAACACAAACCAACAAATAAAATTTTATCTCTTGCATAGAACTCACATGCCCGGAATGAGGATTGAATCCACACCTGCAGTTGCCGTACTAAACGTCAAGTCCGTTACCAACGGACCCAACGTTTTGTTAACGTTTTTATAGAAGATCTGTGAATGCCTTTGAAAACCACTTTTCTATTTCCAGAATGACGTCAAATCATCGAAGGAAGTCGCTGGGTGCAAGATTAGGCGAATAATAAGGATTAGATAAAATATCGTAGCTGTACCTGCCGGCTTCCATAACAAATTCTTGACAGAATGTGTGAGTGCGAGAATTCAACTAGAATTTGAGTACGCCGATCGTACCACGGCGCTTTTCAGCGCCGGGTCATGGTAATACTCTTCGGAAGATACTTGGCTAATATTAAGCCACATCAGAAAAAAAGGCAGAATAACCTTTCCTGGTGATTTTTCACCTTAACATCTTTAAGAGGAAAAGGGAAAATGAGTGTTTTTATTCCTTATTCATAGGCTCCAGATTATTCAGGTAAACCTAACATTCGTCCATAATCATGAGTTGCGCAAAGAAATTGTTCTTATCCTGTTTTAATTTTGTTCCACAGGGAAATAACAGATAAACAGGTATAGAAACAAAATAAGTTGACAACTGTCCTTTGCACCATCAGGACCAATGATAGAGTGCTTAAATTATATCTCGATATTTCAACAACTCCGTGGTAATAATTAAAATTTTACGATATTCATTTAATACACTTTGATCAACAATGATTGAAGGTTTGCATTTAAAATATTTCCGAAATGTTTCATTGCGCAACAGCTTTCTACTATTTATATGGATATCAATAATAATTTCTATATGACGTCCTGCGGACAATAAAAAATTACTGTAGAACGGTACACTCATTGTTGACCATAGTGTATTCACACAAAAGTCTTGTTAGTCTCAAACTTTGAAATGATCATGAAGTATGAAATTTACATAGCAGAAGAAATGATTATTTTATTAGTATTTCTGATGGTAACAGGGTATCACACTAACTCGGGAAGTGTCGTCGTAAAAGGTTTGAAAAACGTATCCTTCCATTTCCGGGGATAAAACTCACTTTCCAACTTTCTCTAATGGGATATTAGATATTTAAGGGAAATTTATTATTGCGTGGAACCTCAAAGGATTTCCGGCCGCGCGTAATGGCAACCGCCAAATAAAAATTCTCCCCGACAACGAATACTTCTCGGAGATAAAAGAATTTTCATAAATAGAGAATTTCTTTGTAAACGTATCCGCGATTCCGGCGAAAATCTGTTTTTCCCGGCGCGTTCTTCTCCTCGCACGAACTGGTCGTTAGCTATATCCATCTCTCCCCCGGGCGTGCACAAAACAACAAGGAACTCTTTGAGATAGGTCTTAATAAATTAATAAACTCGCCGGAGTCAAGTTGAGATAAGTAAGACGGGATGTTGCCTGGCGCAAGCGATAATTTCGCTGGAGCTTTGCAGCTTAAGTGGCGCCTGGATGTTCTCGAGTGCTCAGGAATAAGCGGACGTACTCATTTGTTTACAGAAATTAAGCTTGTTTGCCGGAATTAAGAAGGAATTAGCCCGTTTAAACTGACGATAGTGACGAAGGGGTCGAGTACGATGCGATACCACAAAACCGGAATGCAGATTTCGAGCTGCTGGATGTCGACTAAGCATTTCTATGCCGCCTCTGCAACGCGTTTAACCAACTTGCTGACTCACATACAAAACCAAATGCATTTCGAATTTATACGATTTTAAGTGCAGAAAGAGATCATACACTTTGTGTACCTTTACAAAAATTTATCACTTTACACAAACCAATTTTTAACATGTCTAGAAGTTTGAATTTGATAACAAAAAAATCTGTGCTACTCTCTGAGAAAAGTTGTAGTTATCGTGAAACTATTTTCAAAATGAGTGAATATTTAACTTTAATAAATTTAAAAAAACGTCAAGAAAATTATTGGTTTTATAAAAAGCAGGAAAGAAGAAATATGTGTGACGACAAAAACTACAAGAGAAAACAATTTAATAACTGTTAAATTTTTAATTTCTTTATTAATATTTTAAAGTTACCAACAATGAATTTGAGATTTTCTAACAAAAAGGAAAAGCCTAACAGAACACATTCAATAAAACTTAAAATAATATGCAAGACTGTTTTTATAATAATTATCGTGCCATCTACCTATTGCGATCATTCCAAAGTTAGACGCCAAATAGTCCTGGAATTTTACGAAAATATTTAAAAATAGAAGGACCACTCTATATATATATATATGCTGTGTTGTTCTTCCGCGTAGGGTTCTCAAAGTAACCGTTGTTGTCTTGACGACGTTTCGGCAGAATCCCATCTGCCATCTTCAGGTCTTCTTTGCTGCTTGCTTGGTTCTGCTCCTCGTTGTTATGCGAGTCGAACTGACTTCCGTCAGTGCCGGTGGTGGTTTATATACCGAGTTGCAGTCACGCGTCGTTACGCTCGATTGTTTTCTGGCCTGGCTTCTCGTTATTGGTCGTGCCGGTGGACTGGCCCCTCCTCTTGACGATCTCGGCCGTGTTTGTAACGCTAGTGTTGTTGATTGTAAATCGTGGAATCCCGAATTTGTAACAGCGCGAAGGAAAGTTCTGCCAAGTCAATTTTGCTTTAATACAGTGCATCGATTGCCTTACGACCATAATAGGAGTGGAATAGATTTTGATGCACATTCTCATATATGATTAAACAAACGAAACTGTTTAATTTATCGAAAACATAACAAAGACCTTAGTAATTCAAGTCATGATCCTTACGACATGAGAGTATCGTTATGTCAAAAAGACGTTAAACATGCAGTTCCTAGGTATATTAACTGATGTGAATAATGGTTAGAATTAGACATCATTTAAATCGAGTGTTTTAGATTCTCAACTCCACTCTAGAGCATATAATTTGGAAAATTTATTTCTTGCTGATCGTCATAATGAGCAACTTATAAATAATAAAAAAAATCGAATGGAAAAGCTCTTTATCTTATGCAACTTTATATATCATAACCTCGTTCTTGTTAAACAAAATATTCTTTCATTAATTTAGATATGAATCATCGCCTTATCCTAGTTAATGTACTGGGTTGGTTTGAAATAATAACAATTTTTGTTATTATTATTTTTGAATATTCTTTTTCAATTAAAATGTTGAAATTAAGTAGTGTTGTTGAAAATCCTAATTTAGTTTTAATAAACTAAATTAGGAAGTACAACAAAACATGTTACTTAATTCCAATGCCTTTATAGACAACCAATAATTACTTTTTTACTTTTATTTTTAAAATTGTTTGTTTGTCTCCTTGTGGTTCTATTTACTTGCGATAAAGGGCGAATTAGACATCGAAACGTCAAGTATGTCCACATTAACTGAAATTAACCGTACTTCAACGAGCGAAAATAATTACATCAAAGTATACATTTATTACGAAAAGACAGTAAAGACTCCACGAGGCCTCTAAGTTTTTTCGAACACGACATATCCTGCAAGGCAAAACAACGCGTTTTTAATGACTTCCTGCGACGGAATAAAATTATTCGCGGCATGATCCCCAGCGCCCTCCGAACAAGTCCCACGGCGCGTTGTTTAAATAAAACGCTTATTTAAATTGTGAGCGCCGGAAAGACCTACAAAAGGCCGAAGCGTCTTGGCGGTCGCGTCGCGTTCGATGGAAACTTTTTCGGGGGGAGGTTGGAAGCCCTCTGTAGTTGTCGCCCCGCGTTAATAATTGGCCGACCTAATTCTTAGTGCTTCCGAAACAAAGAGGGATGAAGGAGGAAAGTTCCTGACATCGTCATTGGGATGTGGTCGTGAAGCTGTTTTTAAATTGATAGATTTATAAGATGAAAAGCATACAAGTCAAATCATATGGGTCCTACAAATTGCTGTAGGTCTGATTTGCTACAGCTTGACCGTTATGTATTCCGGTAGTTTCGAAGCGTCTTTTAACGAGGGAATTTAAAATTTAGGGTAACTCGTTCAAGAGCGGTACAATTGGTCTCCTCGGATTTGAAAGTACGTGCACCAAATTTGAAGTTATTTTTTTATCGCATCGACTGGTGTCTTCTTGCTAGAATGTGACGAGTTTCACTCGGCGAGTAATCTGGATTTTGTCGGATTGAGTCCGGAGTAATTTAAAATGTAGGAGAGACGAAGAGCAAATTTGTTATCTAACATCAGGCAGACGAGCAGTTGATTCTGTTTGTTTATCGAATCTGATAAGTCACGAACAACTGTCGGGAAGGTAACTATGAGCTGCTGAAAATTCAACGCTTCATAAAAATGTTGTAACGCTATCTTAGGCTTAAAAAAATTCAACTATTAATTTTATTTTAATTCATTACAGGATGCTGTAATTGCAGATAAAAATGACTTTACGTTTTGCTTCTCGATCAATATGACGTTCTCGTTTTATAAGCGATCCGCTATTGATCTGATCCTGAACTGACTTAATCCCATTTGATTCCATGATGTACGAATCAGATCTGTTCTACTTAGTGCTGCTCAGAGCTAGCTACTTCACTCGCTAAAACGATAACATCTTAAGTGAGTTCCAATTAGTGGAAAAAGATGTAAGAAAAACTCAATGAAAATACATAAATTACTATTCAAACACATTATTGGTACTATTTTTGTTTACTAATTGATTAAAGACGTTCATCTGTAGAGAGTTACAAAACGAAAATTAATTAAATTTCTTATAAAACGTAAATGCTTTATGTTGCTCAACCTCCGTCCATCATTGTGGATATTTTCGTTTCCTTTCTCATTGTACGTATTACTACAAAAAAAAAACGAACAAATAAACTGACCGCAGGCACTGCCGCAAACAAAGAATTTCATTCCCCTCTTACGACACCCGACCTTAATCCTTTTAGGGGAAAATTACAGGAACGCAATTTACATCCAGAAGGCTGTTTTATCAAATTTATCTGGCCCGCCGGAAATTACATAAAATATTTAATTATTGCGGCCGTCCAAAGTTTCAATTAGGCGGGTCCGTGACCAATTTAACGGATAATTGGACGTGCTGGTATATTAAAACATATCTATTAGCACCGCGCAAAGACGAGCTGGAAGTCGAGCGCCACCGTACTGAGAGGGTGGGATTGGCGAACCAGCACTCCCTTGGGTACGCTGACCACGTTGACCGTATGGAGATAGCACCCAAAGGAGTTCACCATAAAAATAATTGCCAAGATATGTATGTAACGCCCTCACTCGACTTGCTAACTCTAATTGACCTTGGTAAGTTTATCCTCGTCTCGCTTGTTTGGAGGAATCACATATTCTTCCTGTGTAAAACAATTACATAAACTTGTCTACGAATCTCCGACGGTATAGAAGTTAATCAAAATAATTAGTTTCAGCTGAGGCAAAATTGGTCTTCGTTTTGAAAACTAAGTCTTAACCTGACTTAAAATAGATATTTAATTAACTGAATACTACTTTTTCAACTCAGGGTGCGACAAGCCGACAAAGCGTTCTTTGAATTTTTATAGCAAAAATCATTCGATTATTTGTTATTCTAAACTAGGAAAGACAATTCTGATTCCAGGGGAATATACATATATCCCTTACAATAGCAGTCAACTTAGTTTTCTTCTGATTTTCAGTTGTTTAAGTTTACATGGTATAGGCTCATCAACAAAGAAGAATTATTAGCAGCCCTGAGGGAGTTCTTTTGCCGACGAAAAGAAGAATATGTAAGACGGTATAACCGGAAGCCAGAAGAAAACGGGTAATGACCACGGAAACCTTCAAGTTTATTCAATGTCTCTAAATTTATGAGAAAAAAGTGTTAAATTAAGAAAACCGTTGAACTATTAGACAAGCGAATTAATTTAAATTGAAAAAAAGGGAATTGCAGAAGAAAACTTTTCAGGAGGAAAAATAACAGAAATTACCAGATAATCGACCAAGACGAAAACGACGATCAAAAAACTGCAAAAAGAATTCAGAAAGTGGGAGCTGTAATGGACGAAGAGAAAATTAGGCAAATTTGATTAGAAATAATAATAAATCCACAAATATAGTGTGATGTTTAAACCATATGTTTCTCTTTTAACTTGTGTTCAAAAAGAGATCACAAAAGGCTTTCATTTAAGAAGATTCATTCAACATTAGTAGTGATGACCAGATAGCGGAAATTGTATGTAATATGCATGGTCGATCAGTTGAATCAACGTAGCGCTATCCCGAGGTTCATGGGCCGCTGTAACCAGGGTAGAAGATAAGACAGGTACTCGCACGAACCCTGGCTATGCGCTGAAATCTGGGAATTCGAGTTCAGGCAATGCGAGACAGAGAACGGTATAAAGGAAGGAAACTCAGAGGATACTGTGTAGATCAGAATCGTGTCAATGAAACGTATTAATTGAAATGATGCCCCGCATACCGGCCTGACTCGCACACTGACTCCTTGCGTTCGTGTGGCAGACAGCAAAGCGTTCTCAGAGCACCTCTATATCTCTCACCATGGCTGCAAGGGAGCACATAGACGTGGCGGTCTACGAGCAATCCGGTTGCCACAACCTAATCGCCCGGAAATTACCCGAAAATCGCCAGAATCAACGGGGTTCACTGATGCGTCAATTTTCAAGTGATCTGATTGCCAGAATTAAAGAATCCATTCATATGGAAATTTTTCAAGTAATCTAACCGCGACCACGAAATTTTGCAAAAGTTAGAGCAACGGACACGAAGACGGTGCCCCTATTGCAGAAACTGGTTACGTTAATATTCATCTTTTTAAAATATACAAAAAAAAGGATAAAGGGAATATTCCTTTAGGTATTCGGTATGTTGCTTTTATCTTTAAGAAATAAAAAAATTGCATTCGCAAACAATCACATCGAACTCGTACGGGAATTTCAGATGCAAGAAATTAAATTACAGATTAAAAATTGCTATGTAGATAGGCGTTTACAAGCAAAAATTGCTGGGCTATCAAAATATAGCCTGCAATATCATCGCCCTTGCCCATTCTGCACCGATATTGAAGCAATTCGGTCAAGGCAATCAGATTGTGGCAATCGGAATGCCCGAAGATCGCCCGTCTGTGTACTCCTTAATGCAAGCACTCCTACAGCGGACTATGTACGGACACATAATGATCCTCTCGGCGCTTCGATGACTCATTTGCTTGACTACGAGGGCTTTTGCTATCGCATAAAATTTCCGCTATCTCGTCTAACAGACAGACTACTGTTGTCATAAGTTTATTTTGAAAATAAAATTAAGCTACAAATAACTGTTTTTACAACAGAACACTTGCTGCAGACATAACTTTGCTTTCTACGCATATTTTACGTGCACTTAAATTTCGATGTGAGCTTTATGCCCAAAAATTAGGGCGACTTATTATTAGTCAGCAAGCGAGCGCAGTAACGTTCGTGTTCTTTACTTTATGATGTAGCCCATACCTGTCCTGATTACCCATTTTTCAAGTTTCAAGGATAAGCATCAAATAAAAATCATAAAGCAAAGCGGATTTAAATCATCAATGGCCAGTTGCATCAACACCTTAAGCAAGACTTAAATGTAAGCGGTGATTATAATGTGACATTTGACGTTATTTAACATTATGTAAGTCATATTATAAGTGACGCTTAAAGTTAAGCAGAGCTTAAGTGGTTTGTGCAACTGGCCACAAGAGTTTCAAGTAAAAAAAGAGCAGAAGCTATTATAAAAAGCATATAAAAAATAAGTATGGACACTAAAAAATGAATGTGAAAAAATAACAAAAAATAATTGTCAGAAAAATGGACGACCCAGAACTTGTTGCTATTTATTGCAAAAACATCATGAACTTTTTTTAACTATTTTTCTAAAGAATGAAATATAAACCTTTTGCGAAAACGTGCTTCTCTTAACTCTCCAATCAAGTAAATTTCATGAATTCGCTTGAGGGATGGATGTTTTGTTTGGTGTAAATTCAACCCCTGGACTGACTGCGCTGACGTGGAATATCAGGAAACCAAAACGAAAAGTAATTTGCAGCTCTATTCACGGCCCTCAAGGACTTATGTTAACAGCATCCTACGCGATATATTCCTATTGGTCTCGGAGATTAAGAGATAAGAGCGGCAAACGGCACCAAGCTTACTGACGGCCAAGTCCGAATTAATCACTCGACAAATGGATGATGATTCATAACTACAATGTTATGCTTATTTCAGGACAAATAAACTAGGTTTACTCAGTACATAGTGTTCTTGAGAAACTTGTGCTCAGTATACAGGTTGTATGTTTTATGTTGTATGTGAGAGAAAGAAAAAATCTTGCCCTCCCCCGATCTGTCTTTAGAATATTTTCAGACTAGCTATTATTCTTTTTCAGACAAATATTGAATATTGTGTAACATTTATTAGGTACTAATTTACAAACAGAATGGGTAAAAGATTCAAAATAAATTACAAAATTTGACAAAATAATCTTAATATCTCACTATGTTTATATGGTGCACGAGTTATCGCATGAACTAACCCATCGAGTAAACAAAAGAGAGAGCAACATTCCTTTCTTTCTATCATATAGCGTTCCTTTCTCTCTATCATATAGTGTTCCTTTCTCTTTATCAAATATACTAAAAGGACAGCGAAAGTATGTCTCCACATGCAGGGATGCCGACAAGCCGCCACTGCTCAAATGTCAGTGAAACGTAAGTCCTTTTTTGTTGAACTTGATTACAAATTACTAAATTAATTTAAGTAGGGTGTGAAAAAATCGCCTGTTGTGCAAATAATACAAACACAAGATTTTTCGAACAGATGAGCGAAATACAAAATAGGTTAAAAATCGTGAGTGAGAAAGATGAGATCATACATTCCAAGAGTGAACGAAGTTCAATAAAGGAACGCAGCTAGTATTAGGAGTTTTCTAAAATTGAAACGATACGTGGATCGAGGTAGAAAAGTGAGATAGCATGAATGCGATTAATGCAGATAAGAGTGACAAAATAGACCAACCGTATATACCGCTCCAATTTTCGAAAACGCCCATTGTGCACCCTCGGTAATTCTTGGCAGTAGAAACACAGCAAGTTATAACTGATTACTGATTAGAATCACAGATAATAGACCTCCCCACATATGGAAAAATGCTGTAAAAATAGTTCGTTAAATACTCAATAAATGATATTTGTATGCACAAATTAAAAATCTGAACATTTGTCATAAACCATTTGCTAATTCCGAACCTCAACTAGCTCACATGTCTCTTTTAAGTAACAGAGAAATAAGTTTAAAGTGGGGCCAGGGCACGATAATATGACGTCCGATCATAATATGCTGTTAATTCTCCTTTTAAACTTTGCATCTCGCCACTTAGTTATAGAATTTGTTTAAATATTACTTATATTTACAGATTTCACATATTTGGTGAGCTATTTCCATACTAACACCGAATTTATCTCCAAATCGGGGTGTCAAATTTAAAGCATTTAATAAGCCATCTATCTAGTTCTATTTCAAAAATTTGGAATAAAATTCGTATTTTTTTTAATCTTGACACATATTTCGAAAAAGCACTCGGACAAATAAGTTTTGTTTTTAAAAAGTACAAGTTTTCATGTGAAACTGAAAACCAATTCTTGACAGTCATTTGTTTTCGTGTAATGACTAATGTTGTTTTAAGTAGCAATTCATAATTTTTTTTTCTTGACTCTGAAAACTTACTGAATTGTCTTATCTAACCACATCAAAAATTTAAGATGTTTTATGGGAAGAATTTGAGGAACAAAATTATTGAGAATGACGCATACACCACATAATAATAATTTATCAAGAAATTTTCACAATGTAGATGTCCAAGTTGAAAAAATTGTCGATGACGTCATACCTTTACAGTTGTGAAAAAAGATTTGCTAGTATCAAATTCACGGAATTTGAGCTCTGCGTCATCAATCACCGAACATACAAATATTTCAGTATTACGTATTTCCTTCTCAATGTTGAATTAGAAAAGGATAGAATGCTTAGTATGTCTTACTTCAACGCCAATTTATGACGCAAAGCTTACCTCTTATGAAAACGATAAACTATGAGGAGAATGCACATTAAAAAAATGTTATTGATGTTAGAGAACGCAGAGAAATAAGGACTTCCATTTTTTGTAAAAATTTCCTATAAAAGTTTTATTTCCTATTGGTTGCATTATGCTAGGCAAGATCAACACAAAATCAATTTAATAGTGGATAATTACAATATTACTATAAAGAAATAAAGCTTTAAAGCTTGGATGCCACATTAAGTTTCATTTATGTTATAGGAACAATTTTTAATAATGTGTTTTTTAAGTTCACGGCGAAAATCTCTTAAATTAAGAAGTTTTAAATTTCTAGGCAATTTATTATGAACTTTCAGACCTAATTGTAACGAAATAGCACTTTTAAGTCTCTGAGGTTTATTATAAAAATTTGATTTAGATCGTAAGTTGAATCCATGTTTATTAACTCTTGTGACATGAATTTAGTTTTACTTGTATTATTTGTTCATATAGTATATACAATCCAGGTGCAGTAATGTATGAATAGTGACTTACAATGCGTATCCTGAGGAACTCCTTCTAAAACTCCTAACGCCCTTTTTTGTAAAGTCATTATTTTGCACATATGTTTAAAGTGATTCCAAACTTCAAGACAATTGGAATAAAATAAAGCATAGTATACCATACGAGCTGTTGTTTTGTAAGTTATTGTTTTAATTCCTTTTATTGCAAAAATAGCTTTTGAAAGAGCAGCGCATAAATTATCAATATTATTTTGCCATGTTAGATGTGTATCCATATAGATTCCAAGAAATTTAATACTTTTTGTTTCTATCTGCCTATCTTACGTAAAAATATAAGGGTCCCAATATCGAGCCTTGTGGTAGTCCTTTGTTTACCAAAACCACTTTACTGCTTCTGTTGATATGTTGAACAAATTGTTTTCTGTTCTCTAGGTAAGATGCAATCAGTTCATGGGCTACACCTCTAATTCCATAGTAAACCAATTTTTTCATTAACAAAGAGTGGCATCCGCAATCAAATGCTTTACTAATATTACAAAAAGTTACTTTAGTAATTTTATTATCTTCCATGTTTGTCACAATGTAATTTACAAGTGATATAATTGCTTGAGTAGTATTATGTTTTTGTCTAAAACCGAATTGTTCCACAGTAAGAGTTGTTACTTTCAAAAAAATTCGTAATACATTTTGTTAAAATTTTTTGAAATATTTTTGAAAACGACAGCAGGATCGAAAAATTACGATAATTATTGCAGTTTGTAGAATCATTTTTTTGTAGGTATGATTTTTGTGGTTTTTAGGCAATCAGGATACTCTTCGTTTCAAACATTGAATTTATGATTTTTGATGATGGTTCCGCTATAAGATTGATTAGATTTGTTTAAGTAAGTTTGTATTTATACCCAGAGAATCAATAGTACTCCTGGTCTGTTCGTCGATGAGTAAATTAATATTCGTCGAAACGGCCGAAACATAGAATTCCACGACCTAGGGTGGGACCGGGCGGCTGACCCGAATCAGGATTGAAAGAAATATTCATTCGGCATCTAACAGTACAACGGATTAGATCACATTCTATTAAAGCTACTTGATTTTTGTAATTTGTAATGTAGTGTTTAATATAAGTTAAAAAAATACCGTTTTATAATTACTCCGACCGAATCAATTCAGAACATTCATAAACGAATATACAGGGTGATTAACAAAAATACTGTGTCCAGTGACACCCAGAACTTTGAAACATCATCGTTAGACAAAATTCAGGTCTTTAGACTGTTTATGATATTTTGAACCTCCACAGCTGACGTAGGATTGATAAACATACTCTTTCCATTTACCTTTACTTTTTGCAAGTAATTTCTTGATTTATGCGTTGGTGTAGGCAATTGACTTGTAATTTGGTTCGCAATATCTTTAAAATAATTATTCAATTCATTACAGGTTGGTATTTATTGGGGATGGTGTTTGCCTTTTCAATGTATTATTAATTATTAATTACATCCCATGTAGCCCTTGTTTTGTTATCAGAATTGTATAATGCCTTCATATTATTTATTCTTTTCTCGTCTTCTGTAACATCATTGAATTGTTTTTTAATTCTAAGAAAACAATATTTAATTTCTTCATTTCCTGTTGTTTTGTAGGATTTGTATATTAAGTCCAAGAGTTCTTTAATTGCAGATAATTGTGGTGATAGATTCATACGCTTAACTTTGTTGTTTTCTCGCACTAGGAGAAAACTTAAAGTTATACAGAAAAGTGTTCATAAAATAACCCATTTTTCATGTCTATTTCTGATCACCTTTCAGCGGTAATCAAATTTACAAGAAAAACTGTAGCTTCTTTGACAGGGAAGTTGCAAAAAATGTTATCCAGGCAAGTGGAGGTATTAGCCGACATTCTAGTAGGTTCGCTTATCGTACTATGAAAACCATAAGACGTGAGTAAGTTTATTAACTCTACTGTAGTATTGTAGTATTGTGTTGTAGTCGCCTGCTATCACTATTTTAGTGTCCGTATCTCTTTGTTCAATACTTGTTGGAATGTCCTTTAGGGTTGTTGACATAACTGTAATATCTGAATTTGGCGGCCGGTAACAACATATAATAATTATTTTATGATTAACTACATAAACTCCCGTTAATTTGAAAATTTTCTCTGTACTTTTAGCTTTAATTCAAGGCAAAGAATATACTTTTATATTGTTTTTATGTAAATACATACCCCCACATGCATACTTTCTGGTCGACAGTAACATCCTGCGTTAGTTTATTGTTATAATTATAATTGGTATAATTTTCCTCATGCATCCAATGTTCATTAAGGGATAAGGTATCCAGTTCAAGCTGTTGAGTTATAATTTCAACAGACGCTACTTTATTTGTTAGGCATTGAACGTTCAAGTGCATAAGATTTAATTTACCTTTGATTCCTACATGGGGCGAAATCATTGAGTTGTCGGTGCCTTTGTTTTTGTTTGTTAATTGCTATTCATTATTAATTTCTTATTGAACTTTTGTTCGTTCTAATTCTAATTTATGTTGTAACACTGGACATTGATAGTCAAATCCGAAGTGACTGTAATCGCACGACTGAGATTTTTTATCTATTTCGAAACAGTTTGGGCATATTTTCTCGAGGTTCTCACGGTCTTGTGCCTCATGTCCGCTTCTTCCGCATATTAAACATACTTGTATTTTCTTACAATCTCTTGCCAAATGTTCAAAACCGTAACATTGATAGCATTTTAGTAGGTCCAAATGTTCATAAACGGTACACGCTGAGAATCTAACAAATATTACTCCATTATTCATTACTTTCCTGAAAGTATTCGCATCGCATTCCACTATTAGTAGGTATTTTGTTTTCATTTTTCTAATAATTTTTAACTCAATATATGCCTCGCTTTCTATACATTTGCTTACATAGACATTCTTTTAGTTGTTCCGCCGACAATTCTTCTTCGATGCCCACTATTTTGATTTTTAGTTTCTTTGGCTGTGAGAGTGACGTCTTAAGTTTATTTTTAAATTTCAGTCGTGTTTTCTCTATGATTTGTTCCGTTTCCTGTTTATTTTCGCAGTATAGTGCTACGGCACCGATATACGTTTCATATATGTTCGATATTGCAACTCCTATTTCTACAGGATCTTCTTTTTTCGAAAGCTTTTTCCCCGGTTCTTTAGATTTTATCAGAATCATGTTATTTGAATTACTACTTTTCTGTTATAGTACAGTACAATGTCTTTTTTGATTAAAAAATCAAGTTTTCTTTCCTAACACTTTCTATATTGCTAGTTATACAATTTTAATTAATTTTCTTTTTTGATTGTTTGCATTTTCAACAGGTGCATTGTTCTGTTTTGATTTTAACTCTTTTTTCAATATTTCATTTTCATCATCTAATTTTCTAACTTCTGCGTACAACCTATCGCAAAATTTTAATCAAGCGACCTACAATTACTTCATAAGTTCGCTTCTGTTATATATTCGTTCCTCGCGCTTCCGTTGCTGATTTGTTACTGTAGGGTATACTTCTTCTGTATTTTGATTTTCCCTTTTTTTATTTATTAGTACATACTTTATAATATTGTTCTATTGATTTTAATTATTACTAATTTACTAATTTTAATTTGAATGCATTATTCCATTATTAATAAACTTAAATATTTTCTGCAGAAAAGAAAATTATTAGAGAAGTAATAATAAATGAATGTTATTAATAATATTTAACTTCAAAAATATATACATATTAGCAAAACATACATTAAAAATAGTAAAGGAGACTGTGGCATAAGAAATAATAAAAAATTAGAAATGAATTATATCCTTTTTTTAAGAACTTATAGTATTAATTTCTTATAAATGCTGACTGACCTTGGACAGAATATGCAGTGTGTCTAGAAACATGAGTTATTTGTTAACTTAGTGAAAAGCTTAGTCTGAATAAAATGAAACGTTATTTTAATAAAATTGACATAGTGAAACTTGTTATCAAGTTTATTTCGTAGAATTGTTAAATGTTACCGTTTCTGAAATCTTTGATAATCTTAAGCTCAATAACTCACATATCTTCGGTAACACCCTGTATATTTAGGTTTACGCTCCGCATTTCGCATTAAATTTTTTTAATTATTCATAAATATTTCTTATTATTTGTAACAACTTCGCTTTTATGAATCTGTATGGGAGTGTTTCATCAGGGTAACCGGGCAATCGTGAATTTCAATGATGTTACGTATGCAAATATACACGAAAAATGACTGTGCAAATGGCAAACGTAATTCTTGACCGTATTCATTATAATGACATGAATATTTTAGCCCCCGGCGTAAATAAAACCGCGCGCCGGGGAAAATTCTTTACGGCCGACAACATAGAACGCGACAGGGGCGTCGTTTTTTTCTCGTAATTCTATGTTCGCGTGAATACACAGATAAGTAAGTTAAACAAACGCCCCACGTATTTAAATAGGAAACGCCGGCACGGCATTACAACAGAGAACACTAGGATTTACACAATGGAAAACTAAAACGCACGAAATAATGCACTATTTTTATTTAATTATTTATTTATTTTTCATTGCCTGCGCAATTACCACCACTAACAGGACTAAAATTTTGTTTAAATTCAACAATGATTTTGTGGCTTTCGTGTACACATGCACACCCACACACACGTGCGTTTTAAGAATGTTGCACGGAATTTAAGCTCGTAATTTACGGCCGGAAGATAAGCTAATATAATGTAAATTACGGTAATTTTATTCATTAATAAGATAGACATAGCAAACAGTAATGTTGCGCAAACTGGTTATCACTTCAGTCACCTACATTCTTTCACTTATCTACATTAAAAGAGGGACTTATTAGTTTACAAGTATAAAATTTTTAAATTTAAAAAATGATACGAAATATGATCGAAAATTAGTATATTCCAAACAAGTCGGCACAATGTGTTCTTAACGTGAAAGTGATGTTTTCTGTAAAGCGTGTCCTCGGATTGACTTCGCGTTACGTATAATGCAGCAAACATTTTTGAATTAAGATTTTGTGTTCTTAAGTTCTAAATCCGAAAGGAAGACCACTTTGTCTACACAGTTTTATTTCCTTTTTTTGATTAATAAATGGAGGACTTTAATGTTTTATAACTTTCTGAAATATTTAAAGTTAGTAATTTCCGTAATTCCACTTTACTTCCAAGGATGTTGAAATTTGTTATATCTCCGTAATTTTAAATGAGAAATATTTAATCTTACTAAAATTCTCCTAAATTTAAAGGAAGATCACTTTACCTTACACAGATTTATTTCTTTTTGCATTAATTCCACTCCCTTGAAGACTTTCGACAGAGAATTTGACACAAATTCATTTTGCGCCAAGCAGACCTGACCTGCAAAGCAAGAAATCTAAATTCTAAAATTTTTGTTCCATTATACGTAATGCGAACTCAATTCGGCGACACACTGAGTAAGTGGTTTTTTCTTATATTTATATTTTTATTTTAATAATAATAATAATATTTATTGGTTCAAAAAAAATATTAACCAAAAGGTTGTGGATCAGCAATCCCAAAAGGATATGCTGCTCTTCCTCCAGAACCTTTAATTAAAGACATAATAATAAGTAGTACAATGCGAAATGGCAATAAATGAATTAAGGCTCGAGGTAAAAAATCAAATATACATTAAGATTCGGAATACGAAATCAGTGCAAAATATACCACCGATAAAGGATATAACCTTGTGAAATATAAATTAAGATCCAAAATACAGTAAATGTAAAATGACATTTTATAAATTGAAATACGAAAAAAAAAATATAGTACACCTTTGCTTCAATACATTAATGATTCGGAGTACATCTGTTTACACAAAATAGCCAAATATTTATCGGAAACGAAGTGACATCTGACGCCTGAAATACGAAACAGAACAGGATTTAAGATCAAGGGGAATATTATTATAACTTTTAACTATATTGTATGAGAAAGATCTGCGATAGAGAGTGGTGTGATGTACAGGAGGCGTAAGCAAACCCTTATTCCTAATGTTTATATTATGAACACTCGTTCTAAAGGAAATTTTATTATAAAGATAGGGGGGCATTTCAGTTTGAATAATTTTATAGAAAAATACCGAAGAATGTAGCATATTTAGCAACGCCATTAGTAACTATAAAATATTCTCGTTGGAAATTCTAAGCCTTTCTTAAAATAAATTTTTGATTTATGCATAAATATTTGAAAACTATTTTATTTCACTTTTATGTAAATGTAATTCATTCATTATTGCTTCAGCGGCTAAAATAAAAATGCAAAATAAATTCGATGTTTATGATTATTTCAAATTATTTCATGTTAAGTGCGGAGTAAATGAATAAATAAAAAAGTTGATTCCCCGAAAGAAAATTTTAATTGTATTTTTTGAGTGAAGATTTCTTTAATCAACAATTGTATTGAAAATTCGGCGGTCAAGGAAAGCCTCCAAATAATAAAAATAACTATCACATAGGTAAGTACTGAAGTGACGATAAAAAAGAGTATGCTAAGAGAGAGTACGATAATTGCATTTCCATGAAAATTAAATGACATGATAAAAACAAATATTTCCAATTTAAGGAATATCCTGCTGAAACAGAGTTAAGTGAATTGAAAGAAGAAACTAAACTCTGTACAATACAATGGACTATAGGTTTTAAGTTACATTTTCCGATTTTATCGAGGCAGGATACGTCGAGCTAAATCGAGATATGAGATTCAAAGGATAATTTACTGAACGCTCACACTAAAATAATCTACAGTTTTAAACTATAATATAAGCGGTTTAAATTAATTACTCGATCGATCAACATGAAAACGTTTTATCTTTTCCATAAATGTACTGTTGCATGTCTGTTATTGAGCTAGAGATAAAAGGTACAGGCAACATTGTCGGCACGACTGCGCCGCAGGCAACCCGATATTTTTTAACTTCTGTTTTAATGGTGACCTCTCTTAATGCACCCGGATAAAATCACTTGAGGAGCCGCACTTTCTTCCGCTGTAGATAATTCCGGTGCGATAAATTTCAGAATGCGTTATTATCATCACGTGTACTGATACCGGAGCTTTATGAAAGAAGTTATGAAACACATTTCGCCTGGAAATTTATTGCGTCGGCGGCACGGCAAATTAATTTCAATCACGAAGGGCGTTCCTTTCTCTTTCCTCGGCGAATCTAAAAACTAGCGCTTACGCCGTGTCGTGGTGCGAGAAGTGCGCGGAAATAATTTACGACGCCTCGAACCCGACCTAATTCGATATAAGGGGTTATTTCTTTGTAAATCTCCCGAACTGTCAGGCGGGCATCAATTCTAAATAAAGTGAGAAATTTAGTTACAGATGGGCCATAAAGGAAGAAAGTATCCGACAAATTGAATTTATCATCCTTCCTGAGGCGAGAAATTTGTAAGTCTTTAGCGGACGGACGCCTTCCCTCCTGAATCAAAATATACGAAAAGTGACGGAGCGACAATCAGTTTTAAGTAATTCACTTTATTATGTGTTAATTGAACAGAGAAAACCAAAAATCTTTTCGATTTCGTTCCTTTATTTAAGAATGTTGAACTCTAAAGTCAATGTTAAAGTTTTCAATTTTAATATATTTAGTAACTATTCTTCACATTATTTCATACTAGTAATTAATTAATTTTTTCAATTACTTTCTGTTAATTTGAAAAATAAATGTTTATTGCAGCACATTATTGAACTTAGAAAGTGAGGTCTATAAAAATTTATTACAGTAATTATACCATGACATTTAAAAAACAAAAGTCTATAGATTTCATGCAGCTGTTTTAAATGTATTATTTAATGTTTGCAAGCAATCTTCAGTTACTATAAATTTTCATCTAAATATGTTATTTTCTAATAAACGATTTCATCAAATTACATAAACTCGCACACATATTCCGTTTAGACTTAATGATTTTATGTAACATAAGGAGTCCTTGGGGACGCCTTAACTTCTAATCACAATTTTCCGATACACGGTCCGAGCTAGCGTTCGAGTTTGCAGATAATTTTAATGTCTTCCCAGACTTCGTGCCCGCAATAACGATTTGCCATAAACAATATGATTCGAAGGCAGCACAAGGGCCCGCCGTCCGTACTCTCTAATCCTCAATAGTTATATAGGGTAAATTGATGACTAAAGGGAACCGTCACTGGGGGCGGCGCGGGGCGATCAGGCGGGGAATTCGCTGGCTGGCGTTTCGGGCAGAAGCAATTCGGTGGCGAACTGATCAGATTGTTCGGATGTCACGCACGTCCATTCAATCTAAATATACGGCCGTCTGGCACCAGAGACGAATACCTCATCCGAACATTAAGGTGAAAATATCCCGGCCGGAAAGTCTGGATCGCAGGCGGACAACTTTTAATCGTGTTGTGTAACCCGCGCGGATCGCGGCATCAATAAAAATAAAGGTCGGACAGAAACGTCGAACGCTTCGATCACTTCCTTCGACGTAAATAAATGATTGGACCGTTTTTCTTAAACTAGGGATTCTCTCTGCAGTGATTCTTAAGTTTTCTTCAAATTGCTTTACATTTACAGTAGCAATTCTTCTCCCACAATATATGGTGCAATTTTAATAATTCTTCATATATACCCACTTCAATAGTAGCAATGTTACCGTCATCAGCGTTATCAGATTCTGTATACTATCGAAACATCTTTCGTTGTTATTGGAAGAGCATGAAGAAGCCTTTGTTGAAATGAAAATTTGAAAATGAACCGTATATCAATATATAAGATCTTGAAAAACTCTTAAACGTATGAACGAATAAATTATCAAAAAATTAAAGTTTAATAATTAAAGGTAACCCCATGTAAATTAATGAAACGGAAGCAAATTTATTAATTTTTTAATCATATATTTTGGTGTAAAAGATCTAGAGAAAAGTAACATAGTACAGCGAAACCTCTGACAAAAACATATTATAAAATTTAATTTTTCGAAGGTTATATGTATTCTAAATTTTAAGAAGCGTTTTGCAAAACAGTTAACACTTCCATCATTCGAAACCAATTTCATAAAATATTTAGCAACGCAATTGGGGACTTGTACGCGCGTGTATTGTCTCGCAAGAAAAGCACACATTTGAATAATTTTCCAAAGCGTTTCACCATATTTTTTTCTAAAGGTAGGTTAACAAAGGATAATATATTCTTATTATTACAGTTTTGCTCTGTTCTAAGTAGTCCGTCGTAATTATTCCGTCCTTGTTCCAAAAAGCTGATGCGAAGATCTTTCCTGCAGATTCTTGGACACGAAATTTCTTCTGACGGGCCGAACCAGTGTTTTCGTTATTTTGATTGTTCTTTCGTTTCTGGATTGTAGTGATCGATTCATATTTCGTCTAGAGTTACAATCCAATATAAAAAGTTATAAGAATACTTTTAAAAACGGCCATAACTATTGACACACCAGTCTGTTCAGTCCACTAATGCAGTACCGACCGTTCTGTTAGAGTTAGGGATGAAAGGTGCATTTGTTCCAGAAGTTGAGAAACAAACTGACAAACTAATCCAGAAGCTAAGAACAAATAGGTAGATATGAGTGTGGGGTAAGAAGAGTTGAAGTTCAAATTGGCAGAGTGAAGAGACGACGAAGACGTAAAGAGAACAGAAGATGAGAATGCAATATTGACTGTTGTTTCTTTTTGTTAATTTACAAAGGGAGAGAATTGTCAAACATTTTACTAAATTACATGCTGATTAGATTAATTTTCCATTTGTGTTTTATAGTTTGCAAGAACTAATACATCAACGGATTATAAAATTTCCACCTAAAATGTCATAAGTCATAACTTACTTATAAATTAATGAACATTAGCGATTTTTATATAAAGAATTATGAAAAACAAAGAAATTTATACTAGAAAATTATTTAAGAAACACTAAATTATTTTCAGAATTATTTAAAACATGTAGAATTAATAATCATTTATAAGTACCATAAATTTTTCATAGGTAATTTGTTCTGGATATTCTGAATTTCGTGTTAAAGGTTAGCAAAAATGTACTCACTTGCAACATCATCGAGGAGGGTTGCAATTAGTGCCAAAATGATCAACATTTTCTGTATTATACAATATTATTGTATTTTTTCAGAAATTCAATGTAAAAAATTAATCTAAAATTTAGTATGATACATATAATTGCAGTTGTCAAACTTGTTATAGCTTAAAGCACTGCTTATGACCTGTTAGAAAGTATTTTAATACAAAGCGCGTTTTATGTTTTACTGTTGAAACTTTATTCAATCGCCAAAATATTTCTAAGCACCAATGACCGTTTTCAAACCAAATCATCGCGACCAAAAATCGAATTTAAGGAGTTCCGGTTTTAATAATTGAACATTTCTAAAGTTACGTTACAATAAAAGAGAAAATTAGCAAGAATTACACATTAAAGTCAGTTATCCTTATTTCTTTTCTTTTTAAAAATTTGAGGTCTCACAATATAAAATTTATATATATAGAAGAGTGTAAGTACGTGATTTTTTAGTTGTATTCCAGTAAATTACGAAAATAATAAGAGGCACATGTTCACGTTTATTATTTACTTTCCGAGTGTAAATTTACGATAAGTGAAAACATGATGACGTTCTTAAACAAATTTGAATCGAGATGTAGCTCTGTGATAAAACCACGATAAGATAACACCGAGCTTCGCTTTCTGACTCTTTCTGCCCAACATGAAAGCCGTCTCCCCGCCGTGACGCAATCGCAATTCCGCTGCATTACATTTTTTTATTGCCACCCGTGCACTCGACGAAATTGTTCCCAAATATAAATTTTAATTCGTCTCATGTCTCGGGTCGAGCGAAATTCGCCCGGATAAAACTATGAAGTTATGGCCGCAGGGAAAAACGCTAAAAGCTTTTCAGCCGGATTAAGCCTGATTGGTACAAGTTTAGCTTGACCATTATCGTCTGGCTGCTGGTTTATTTTTGCAGAGGGTTCGCCCGCTGTAAAAGTCTAGTCGTTCGGAACGACTCGAGTGAAACGTCAGATATAATTTATTACGGTGCGATTCTTTGCAGCTTTGCTTTATTCGTTCCTCTTCTTAAATAGTTCTTTCAATAGTTTAAAACTATAAGGCATCATTTAACTTAAACAAGAGAGAAGGAAAACCACCACCATCGCTACAGAACTTTTTACTTAATTTCAGAATACCAGCTCCAAATCTTTTAACTGTCAGTCATTCTTCTCCATTATTGTAGATATAAGGCGCTGTCCGATTGCACATATGAGTTACTCGGAGAAACTACGGAGCTGATCCGAAGTGTTCCAATTGGACAGAGCTAAAATGCATTTGAATTGACATAGGAAGTTAGCATGAGTGCCCTTGATAATGACATATTTACTTAAAATCATATTAAAACATCAAAAAATAAATTCAAATATTAATTTAAATCTAAAAATTTAATTAATATAATTTTAAGTATTTTTATATCTTAGGAACAATAGTCAAATCGATACTTGAAATTAAATTAAATTTTTAGATTTAAATTAAATATTTGAATTTATTTTTTGATGTTTTTTTTTATTTCAATTAAAAATGTCATTAAGGGAAGTCATGCTAACCTCCTAGGTTCCGAATTGAAAATGCTAACGAAATATCGCAGAAAAATGTTTTGTGACAGTTTTGATGAATTCAGATAAAATATATATAAGTTACACATGAGTTAACGTTAATTGGTATTCTTGAGATTTGTTATTATTTACGCGCGCTTTTGCACATACAAATTTATTTGAAGCAGCGTTCCCATTCTAATCTTGAAGGAGCATTTCAGTTGTGAATTTCTCAAGTACTTGAAACTCGTAATTGGAAAGCGGCCATTCATAATTGTAAATTCTCACATAAATTTCTCGAGTGAAAAAACTGTCGACATAAAATTTATTGAAAGTGATTGAATGCTCTTTAATTAATTATATATACAGATAACACTAATAGCTTTGTTCATAATTAAGACCTTTACAATGTCACAAAGTATGTGATTCACTCTATTAATTGATGTAAATTTAAGTTTGAAATGAAACATGAAAATAGCTTTAAAAAAATTTATTGTTTTCATTTTAAAAGTTTCACACAATTTTTTTATTGATTGCTTTTTAGGTAAAATCATAATTAAGAATCAATTCGAGAAAAAAGAACCTGATGATAAAAGAATTTAGAAACACGGGTATGCGAGTCAATATAACGAGCAAGAAAACTGTGAAATATTTTTAGTTTTACTATGTAGGGAAATATTGTAACTCGTTGTTGAATGTCATGTTGTATTCGGAGAGTGGAAATAATTTAGAGTTTAAATTTAATTGATAATATTAATTTTTACGCCTTGACGTCATTTCTAAATTAAATATCTTTATAGTACAAATAAAATAATATTTACATTGAAATTTCATATTACAGTCAAGAGAAAAACTATTTAGGGTAATTGTCACAGAGCAGCAAAATATTTCCTCTTCGAGAGTGTTATGTTTAAAAAAAAATTAAGGTAAATGCGTTCATTGATTAAAACTTTAAGTACTCTAACCAACCATAACTAAACATCGTTGGATCTCAAGCTATCAAACCTTATGTTGTCGTATCAAAGCAACCGAGCCTTCTACATAAGAGAATACATTAGTGCCGTCGGAATTGAATATAATGTTGGCGGGCCGTGTTTTCAGGTCTGAGAAATTCAGGCTGCAGCGCCACCTTTGCCCTCTCGCATTCGTTTCGAGTTATCTTGCTAATTAAAGTATAAATAAAGATTAAGTCGGAGAGGAGTTTCGGGCGGCAGGGATACACTTAATTATTTAGGTTTGTCAGTTGAGTTTCGGGAGACGGCGAAATTCAATCTCCCCGCCCGCGTATTAAATTCTATTACTCATAAATTCATCCGCTCCGTAAATATTTTAAGGGCGGATTTAAATGCGCTCGAGTTTCGTTTAAGCAGACTAAATTTACCGCCTAATTTTTTCATTTACTTTAGGTGTAACTGCTTAAAATTTCAAGTAATATTCATTGGAAAATATAAAAAATTATGGACTTAAATAATAAATTGCTTCAAAGTAATCTACAAGAAATAAGGTGATAAAAAAATGGTGGAGGTGCCTCTTTAAAAAGTATTCTTTAAAGGCTACAAGAAAAAAAATCAGTTAAAGTGCGGTCAACAAATAGCTTTAATACATTTAAATAAGAATAAATAAGTACAGTTATTGGTAAAAGATAGTGAAATTTGATTACCAGAAATTAAGTTATAGACAATTCCTGCATCTAAAAGGCTGGCAAATTCCTATTCTCCCTATTCTATCTAAATGTCACATCTTATTTACAATACTGGAACAACTGTTCGTCGCAATTTTAAGAAAGATCTTTTTCCAAACCCTTGTGAAAGAATTTTTGTTTTTACTTAGCCAGGCTCTTGTCGTTGCCTGCATTCCCATTAACATAAAGTCCAACATTTTTCAATTTCGTGCTTGAGGCACATTTGGAGCTTTATAGTTTTTTTTTCCAAAATCGATATTTTCAGACTTCAACTCATCGTGGGCCTGTGCAATGTAATGACACGTAGCCATACCCAATGAAAAGACATAAAGTGAATCAATCTCTTTTTGATGCATTTATTTAAATAAGTGTTTTCAACTACCACCGTCGAAAGCGCAATTTTATCATACCCATTCAAGGAGAGAAAGCGGTACTTTGCCTCCCTAGGCAGATAAAGTAATTCATCTAACTGTGACGAAGCCTACTTAAACCTATTTTGAAGTGACATTACTCAATTCTAATTAATATTATTATTTGTCGATAAATGAGGATCAATTAATTGTTTTATATTTGATTATTTTTCAATATCTGCTGAAATCTTTATATTAGCAATTATTTTTAATTCCTTTAATCTAACTTGTAAAAAGTGTTGCTTGCATTATCGTCGAACCCAATTAAATATCAAAAAAATCATTCAAATCAATTCAAAAAATAACATTTTTGCGTTTGCATTGCATCTTTTGGTTTCATCGAAACATCAATGTCATTTTAAAACGTTTTATAAGATAAATGAAATACATATTTCAAAAATTTAAGAAGTTTATAAATAACATAAAAATTTACAAGTTTTGAACACTTCAAATGATTGATTTTGGTAAGTGGTAGTCGAATAAATACGCAAAGTGTCTTTGTCGAACTCGTTTGTTTGCTCGTCACTGCTTCGCCTTGACTCGTAATTGGCAAACTCGTTCGATAAAGTGTCACTTTGCTACCTTGGTACATAACTATTTTCATTCATGATACATTCATCTTTTCGTCTGTCGCTTGCTACACCAAATATTTCTTAAAAGAAAATTTCTTAGTTCTCAGAGTACATTCAATTGGGATGGCTGATTTGTTGGTGGTACTTTCTTCGACGAGTTTCATTTGGAACTAGTGCAGGATATGTTGGTCCAAAACAAGCATCTTACCAGATCTGAAGAGTGCTCTTTTTTCAATAATTTTTCGACAAGCTGCTATGGTTCTTGATTTGTGATCACTCCGATAATGAGGAAGTGACTTTCTTACATTGCTATGAATATTTAGTTTTACTTTAATTTAGTGAAAGTGTGTTTTGGATATATCACATTTAGTAGTTGCATTCCCTTTTGAAATGTTTGGGTCCTTCTTGTAAATTTCTGAAATTCGAAGTTCTAAATCTTTCGATTTTTAGACACTGGACGATCTGGTATTTTTCGAAACGCAGCATTCCTGCAATGTTCAAACTTGTTAGTATACCATATAACCTTGATTTTGGCATACCTTTGTAAGCAAACGCATAAATTGCTTTCAATTTATTTCAAATTCCAAAAGTTTTATAGTAGGGACAAACACTTTTAACGAATTCTTTGCACGATGTTATTGCAAACGATTGTTAAGCACTGTCAAAGTTATTATTAAAACAAGTTGTTTTTACACCACCTTGATATCCTGAGTTTTTTTTTAATAAGGATCCCTAGTTACTAACAAGACACTGTTTCTTAAATTACTTGTTTTTGAAGAGCAAGTAAGTATGTATTTAAATTGAAATAAACTTTTATACTTAGCACAAAATATAAACTAATAATTTGGACCAATTCATAAACTATTATTGAATAAGTATCCTATATGCAATATCTTCATATGTAATACGTATTGAATGTTCTCAATAAACGGATTTAGAAGTGGCAAACATCTGAAAACTACATGAACTTTTTTGGTTTCCTCACAAATGCAGAGGTTTTTATTACAACTTTTATCCAGATATTATCTTTTTGTGTTTACTTTTGAACAGTATCGACAGATGCTATTGCGCGTTTTGATTGATTAATTACTCTCTGAGTTGTCAAATGTATTGATAGTCTCATATATTGAGATATTTGCCTTCATACATCACTATGAAGTTCTTTATACAGAGAAACATTTTTCCTTTCAGCACAGTGTTTTCATCTCGCAAAATTCATAATATTTTCTACAAAAATTTGCTTTGAATAACATTAATATTTTATACAATTTGTGATGTCTTGCGATATATTGTTGTAGTTCTTCATATACAACACCTACATATGGATAATAAGATTGCACTTTATCAGATATAGGGGCAGGTGAGGTAATTATAGATATTTGTCCCCACTTGCTAGTCAAGGAACAGTTTCACAATTTAATACAACTTTTTATTTTCAAAACCTCCAACGAGCTAAATGCGATTGTATTTTAGGATGAAAATTTGCAACGAATCTTTGTACACGAACGCTGGGAAATTTATTGCAAATTGCGAGAGGCGAAAGTAAAAAACAAGTCGAAATCTTTTCAGCATCATCCCGGCGACCTTGTTTACAATTGCTTTTTTTCTGGCACGCAGCCTTCGATCGTAACTTTAAACGTAAATCGCGCGCTTTAAGGATTTGTTGCTGTGGTTTAATGGCACAACATAAAATTTGGCCTGACGACATGATTGCCATATTCGTGTGTCAATCAGCCCCCATGATATGCGAAAAAGAAATAGAAGGTTTCGGTGCCAAAGTAGTCCCATCTTTGCAATCTCTAGAATATCAGGTTTTAAGGTGCATAATTAAATAGTAAGAAGTTTTAGCAAGACGTTTCGTTAAAATTTACGTTTATCGATTTCTAATTGGCTAAATCCATAAGGTTGCTAAGCAAAATAGCCTTTCATGTACGACATTTTTGTCATAAGGTCTTGCTGAAATTCTCTAATATTAGTTGTTTTGTTGGACGACTTGACAAATGCCTTCACTAATAAGATATTTAATGAAGAAAAATTCTAATGTCAGTAAACAGATAAAACCGGCAGTCGAAATCGAAAACCAAGAACAAACAGAAGCTAAGAGATGAAAAGCACAGGATTTGATAAATAAATGTGACAATAACAAGCAAATAGGGAAATGAATTTTTTTAAATGATTTAGACAGAAAAATTTGTATAGCAAATGAAGGAATAACGAAGAAATATATTTAAATAAATTGAAACAAGAATAGACCAAATTGACTGACTAAAAAAGAACCACTTTTCTTTCGATTAATTAATTTATTTTGAATATTATTATAAATTAAATCTGTACCTAGATTTTAAGAAAATCATAAAAGCATATAAATTATCTTCATTCGGAAACTAAAGGTGATAGATAGGTAGATGCAAGGAAAAAACGTCGTTTGACATTTAAGATGACAAGAACAAGAGCACTAACGAGGAAACAATTCAATAAAGAAAAGTGACAGATCCACAGACAAATGCGTTATAAAAAGAAATATTTCAATTTTAATGGATTTGTTTTTGGAGGCAAAAATGATAAGTTAATTTTAACTATACACAATAATGATAATAAAAGTAACAAAAGAGTTGTGCAGACATGACAGGCAAGAAATTTCCCTCAAAAACATTGACTTGTTATAGTGGTGTTGAATAGTGCTTGTCTATTCATTTCAGCTTACGAAATTTGCTTAGTAAAATTGAATAAATTAATAATATTCACCTTCCAAAGCTCTAATCGACAAAAATAAATTATCGATTTCTAAATGACTTGAATTTAAAAAGATCGTAAATCATAAATACTTTTTGAAGAAATATAACTTCATTTCTAAATATCTAAAGTTTTACAAGTTTGATATCAACAAATAAGTAACGTAAATAAGCAATAGTGTAATAGCAGTAAGGCTTATTTTGTAATATTTTATTGTTCTATCGGATTTAATAAACGAAACGAATTTGAGATAAGCCCGTTTACATAACGATAACAGACCGCGAACTTTTAACGTGTTTGTCCACCCGATCTTAGCACGAAATTGCGACCGGCGAAGATCTAATTACGAGACTGCCTCGATCCGATACAACTTGTTGGATTCTTGTTGTTGGTATAACGTTCGGGATCGATGATAAAGTTCAGGTATTACGCCTAAAACGAGATTAGGTACGCTGTCTAAACTTGCGCTATCTTTATTTTTAGGACATTCTCTCGCAAAGTTTGAATTGTGTCTGGATAACAATGACGATACCTTACGTCTTTTACTATCATCACAGAATAATAAACCGCACTGTTAGGAATAACATCAAAATTGGTTGAAATTTAGTAGGCAAAAATGAGAGGCAATAGTGATGGATAACGAATTCCTTCGAATAAGAGAAGTGAACAAAAATAAATTGCTAAAGATTCATCTTTCTATTTTAAAGAACGTAATAATAATCTCTAAATAAGCAAATAAAAATAGTTACGATTAAAATTCGGTTGGTTAACAGTCATGTGCCATTCAATTGTGGTTTCAACTAGATAATATAAACAAGAGAATGAAGAGATAAATGAAAATAAATTAGCGTAAACATTTGGTAAAGAGAGAGATACGGTAATAGGTTGGGAATAAGAATTCTTTTACTTTAGAGAATTTAGGTAAGATCTAATTAGAAGTCTGTCTCTACCCAATATAACTTGTTAGATTACTATTGGTGTAAGGTGTAGGATCGATGACAAATTTCAGATATTACGCATAAAACGAGATTACGTTATCTAACCTTGCGCTATCTTTCGATCGCTTATTTTTAGAACGTTCTCTCTCAAAACCTGCTAATTGAGCCTTGATAATAATGCGACGGCATGACAATGACTTGTGCCAAAATAATTAGACTGAATAACAGCTTTTCGTTTATAATAGCGCGCATGTTGCATTAACTCGTGGAGTCGTAGGTTTGTTTTGGTAGTGGGCAAGTTACTTACGTGCTCGAGTTCGTGTTGGGTTTGGTGTAAGGGCGGACTCTGTTGGCGTTGTTGTCCAAGAGTGAAGATTGAGGACTGTTCTGGCTGGATGCGCCTGGTGACAGTTTTCCTGCCAACGTGTCCAAAGAATGCAACATGACTCGTTCGAACCAAAGCGGGCACACTACTGGTCTCACCTGTGCTCGCCGATAAGATAACTTTAATTGAGGAGAGATAACACCTGCTAGCATCAACGCCGGCACCGAAAACTCATGGCGGCACACAATTTGACGAAGCTCCGAGGCTTCCCGTACGGTCACTCCGAAGCCCGGCACTGCATCACGTTCGGCGAGGACTGGACTGGACACGGACACAGCGCTAGCGGAAGGACAACACAGAGAGCAGAGCAGAGAGAGGACACTATACTATGCTAGAGCGCCTGGAAAGCACACAAAGATTAGTCGAAGCGCCAGACACGTGCGGTGATGACCGCACAAGCGGAGCCAAACAGGTCGAGACGGGACAGGACAGCACACTGGACACTGCGAGACAACGAGAAGCACACAAAGCCTGCCGATACCTACGGGTCCGGTGGCCAAGTCCCGAGCCCGTCGCGGACTGCTCGGACGCCGACGACATACCGGCGAGAACACCGACGGCCACAACTGCACTGACAGGCCAAGAGGAATACCGCGCCGCGACGTCGGCGCACGCGCCCTCTACAACGACGTGCTTACACACCGACGGCGTCTGGAGCGAGCGGGCAGAACGCGTCCCCCGGGTCGCAGGACTGGTAACCGATACGGGGCGGACCATACAATTAGCCTTCCGTAAAGAATACTGCTGGCAATTAGTGCTGCAGATGAGATTATCTCGCGAGTGACTAATTGGGACACTCGAATCGTCGACCGCGTCCTTGATTCGTATTGGAAATAATTAAACGCAAACAACTACTAAAAATACGACATTCTTTGGCAATTCGATCCTGCTGTTTGTGCTATTGTACGTGCATCCAGACGCACAAATTTAACTGCACCGGCACCGCAGTACTGTGGCTCGAAACCGAAAACAATTAACGTTCGACCTTAAATTTTCATATACAGCTGGATAACTTCGTTTACAACCAACAGAATCATCGTCAGTGATGTTTTACTCCTTGTGTCATCACATCAGTCATCGTATCCAATAAATCAGTACTTCGGGATCAATTTCAGTTCATAATCTGTTTAAATTCTCGATCACAGCACGATCATGATCTTCATGTACGGTATAAACTATATCTATTTATGTAATAGGTATGTAAAGTGGAACGAGACTAGTAAAAATAAAGTTACGCATGAGTTACATAAAAAACTTTATGTTTGCGCTTTAAGCTCAGTACTTCTTGGCCAAGGCAATTCAGATCTTTGTAATATAATTTACTATAGTAAAACCTCCCATTTATACCTGTATTAGACGGACACCTCTAACAGGCAGGCAGAGATAGTAGTCACCGTCGGTGTCCGCCTAAGAAAGGTTTTACTGTATATTCTTAATGCTACTATAACATCACTGGAAATATTGATTTACTTGAGAAGCGCTTCTATTACTATTTTGAATAACTTTATTTTTAAAAAATGTCAATTTTGCAAAAATTTGCTGCAATCGGATCAATGTTTCGAGGAAGAAAATTGAGAATAGGTAAAATAAGGGTTATTCCAAGAGAGTCTGGAGAAGAAGGAGGCTGCAGTCATTCACGTGAATACCTACAAATTAATTAAACAGACTTCAATAAATTTACCAAGGTGAATATGTCCAATAAATTCATATCCCGCGTAGCTCCTTATCGATTGTGACGCGCCTAGTGGAGGGCGCATAATTTAAATTCGAAAGACGTCGCAGGCGGCAGGTGTATATTTCTTTGAAATATTTAATTCATGGCGCGAGTAATTTAATACGCCAATAAGAGGGTGCCACAGAATAGACACTCTGGAAGTAAAGGCGGAGCAGGAGATTTTTCGGTAACAGAATAATCCGGGTCTGAATATTTAACGTGGGCGGTTTTAATCGAATCGAATCGAACCGGAACTTACTTTCCGGTCTGTCCCTCGGCGGCCTAATAAAAACGGCAATCCGTCCGGCGGGTTCCGCATTCCCGCGGGATCATCGACGAACAACAAGTGCAGATCTATCGCAGATATGTATCCCGCGACCGTTGTTTACCTCTCCGCCCGTATCAATTATAAAGTTTCCCGAGCAACGACCGCAGAACTAATCGAACCCTGGTATAAGTCCTCCTCCTGGTTGACGATGGAGGAGGGAGATCATCCGTCAACCCACCTGACTTCCTTCTGCAACAGGCTACGGGAGACTCATTCGTCAATCCGTCATAACACGAGACGATAATCCGCGACACCATCGAGCGGAAACTTTTCCCCTTTCGCGTATACACGAACGAGATTGGGAACTTCGATTATATTGATGGTCGGTATTGTAACTGGAAAAGTTTTGCTGAAGGCATTATTGAAGACGTGTCTCGTTTTTTAGCCCTACTACAAATGATTCTTAATCAAACATCTGATGATTTGGGGGAATCTATCGTTGAACAATCTATAATAGATTTGAAACTAAAACTAAAATTTAGTGTACCCTCAGGTATTAACGAAAAATTAGAAGAAATTATCCTTAATTTTTTAATTGTTACTTGATTAAATAAGATTTACTAAATCTTCTCGCTGATTAACAATGAGTCTTAGAGCCTTTTTAAAATGCGTGGGAATGACTTGACCACATATCCTTTACCTGGTTACAAGTACCTTTAAATTCAAGAAATGTACCGAGTACCTTCACCAGTTTACAATTACCCTTACTTTAGAGAAATGTCCCGGGTACTTGTTATGTCCTGATAAATAGGGCATCCGCGTACAAGACATAACCAAAATTACCGTCACATTACAGAATATTGTAGGTGTTCTTATCAACAAATAAGTCTTTCTAGACCAAGAGATCTGATTTTAAAATCAATGTTAAGCGAGGAATCTTAGCAGATTATTCTGAGATTGTAACGTGTGCATTTGTCTATTTAGCTTTGTATTATGTATTTGTTTGTTTTATTTGTGCTGAGTCAAAATAAATCATTGAATTATTTGAAATTTAATTTAACGCGATTGTTTTAGAACTCGAATTCAATATATTCCATAATATTGTCAATTCAGATTACAAATATTAATAATTTCTATCCCAGAAAATATTAATATTTATTTCAATGCAAGAACAGGTATGTACATATATCACGTGTAATCAACCAAAAGAATTCAAATTTGATTTAACAATTATTGTATTTATTTGTAAGCGGTGACTTCTATACTTTTAGCTGCTATGAAATTCCACAGCTAGCAAATGCTCTACTTATCATTAACTGATACGAAGTTTAGTTGTAGTTAACTACAAAATTATAACCCCGCAATTATACTTTACAAAAGAAGTAAAAAATTGCATACTTTTACATTTACATTATATTTTCCTTCATTCTTTATCCGACATTTCAACCTAAGTTAAATTGCAATATGCTTTGCCAAATTCACGGAAGAATTTCTACTCACAAAATACCTGTCACTACTCCATTTATCTACGATTCGTTACGACCTTAGGAATTACCGCAGTAATTGCGCAAATTTGTAAGGCGATTTGGCATTGATATCGTAAACGCACACGCGTACAATAGCTATTTGTAAGTGCCATTTGGAAGTACTTGAACCGCGACCTGCGTTCGGCCGATGCCAATTCTACGGCAATTTTATTGTGCGCTATTTAAAGATGACGTCCCGTCACCGCGTTATTAAGTTAAATGCAGTTTATCTAAAGTGCACGAGATAATAATAGGCCTGTGCTAACTTCCACCGGCATTTGTTCGCAACAATTAACGTACAGACATTGATTTCCAGGCTTCAGGAATTACATATGCATATATAACGCCGCGAGATAGTCGCATTAAGCAAACGGTAATTCACAAATCAATGGCCTTTGGCTATATTATCCACATTAATAATACAAGGAAGGAATTAATTTAGTCCAAACTATCTAAACATGTACGCCTAGCAATGTCTCTACAATTTTAGGCATGGGAATAAACCAAAGATTAAAGTTAATCGGTGTTCAAAGTATTCTTTATAGTAGGTATATTCCTCGACATGATAATTTGTAATATTCCTTGTATATGCAATTTGCCTTGAGGAGGATTTGTATTGTGTGTAATTGCTTACATCTAAAGTGGTCTTTTTAATTCATAAGCCTCTTGATGATAAACAACACTTTATGTGCCAAATGTTGTACAAACCTATACAGCTGCGGCCATATTTATTAGCCACATTGATTCTTTTTTAATTTTAAAGGGTATATTGGAAATAAGTGGAAACTGTATGAAAATATACTTAAATGCAATCCATCAATAAACATTAATAATTAGTGTAACCATTGCGCTTTTATTAACGTACGTTCTCTTCCAAGAATATTTTCCACTAGATGGTAGAGCATGGTATTCCACTCTTTCGCAGATTTTCTTTCTTAAACATTCCTTACTAACACACACGTGCTTAGTTAACTGTTGCTTTAAAATGTACTATAAATATTCAATATTCAACAAATCTGGCGATTTGTAAGGGCCTCCTCAAAATTCGTACGTTATTTTTTTAAGACATTGCATCACCACGCGAGACTTACGACAGGAGTGTGAGCTTGCAGAAAATAAAAATTGTACCTATCCCATTTCCTAGAAGTCCTAGTGGCTCATACATATGACCATAGCTGTATATATGTGCTTAATATAGAACGTGAATTTAATATGTAGTTGTGCAAATATTTGAATGGTAATAGATAACAACAAAACATTCACTTGATAATGCCTGATGCAAAAGTTAATAGTTTCCAAGAAAATGCAAATTAAATAATTTTATAAAAAGTTTTAGAACCACTGGTCGCACCCAAATAAAACAACTATCTCTTGAAAACTATAAACAATTTGTACAAAGCAAGTTCGAATATTTTCTAACCTTTTAATATGTACTGTAAAATTTACTTAACTATACGGTCAGTATATGATAAATATATGCAACGCAAATATCATTTTTTTCCCAAATACAAATCACTCTTTTATAAGACGTTATTTCTCAGAAAATCGATCTATTTTTTGTTTAAAAAATAAAATATCTTCTTTTTCATATACAGAAATACAAGAGTCGTCGAAAAGATGTTTTTGTCAAATCTAATTAGCAAACTCCTACCATGTCCAACGGTCGGTTAAGCATTCGCGCCTCGGCCTGTCCGTTACTTTGACATGTGGAAGTAGTTTTTGAGTCAGTGTTGAACAATGTAAGCTCTTTGAGTGATATTATTACGACCTACCTTAATTCGCTGTGCGCCGCGTTACGCTATCTGTAAATAGACCGCGGCTATTTTCCGCCGTAGTATTCTATTTTGAGAGCGCGCCCAAACTGGCTAGAAATGAATATTAATAAGACTGGAAATATTAATTGGGCTTAATGCGGCATATATTTGACGTCAGCCGAATAATTTTAAAAGTGAATCGATTTTTTGGGATTTAAATATTTCAAAATATTTACTTACTCTATTGAAGTAAAGTTTCTAAAGAATGTCAATGCAACAAATAAAACAGGTCAACATATAGGATGATGGTAAAAATTTTAATAGAAATTTTTTTGAATTTTCATTCAAATTCCTTTCTTATTTGGAACCTTTTTGATCATTTGTGGTCACTTTATTACTGGAACCTTCTAGGTAGGGCGTACCCGTCAAAGAAGCACTTTATAATACCCTCTCATTGCGAAACGTTGCATCAATTGTAAGCTGAAAATGGCAGACGCCCTTTGTGAATGCAATGAAGGCGTTACGTGACGTACCGAATTTTGTATTTAAATTTAAAATTTCATCCAATACTTATTGTTAATTTTGCTTGGAGCATTTGAAATTATTATGTTCACTTCCTTGCAGAAGCCACATCTGATTTAAAGTTTAATTTGTCAAAATTTATTTTTGTAAATTAACCCAATAACCTTCTTTTTAAATTTATAAGTCTCTAATTTTCTTTAAATATATTTAAGAATTTATTTTTTCTTATTCGTTTTCAATTCACTGCCTTGAAGCACTCTCATAATATATTCATCTTGTTTTAATCTCATATAGTAATAGAAAATGGTGATACTTGAGAGTGCTCCAAGGTGTGGAATCGACAACGCTGTTGGATTAATTTGATGGTTTCGTTATGTGTAGCCCACTTGATAGCATATTTTACAATTCTTGAAGACATGTTTTATATCTTAAGCATCAGTTTTAAATTTCAAATACAGATAAGACCCCTCGGTGAACTCAACCATCAAACATCTTTGTACAAAACATCACTGCTGTCTTTTGTAACTGTTCTTGCCCGGAGCATTTCAGTGGTCGTAAACTGTTTAAAAGAAGATACGAAACATTTCCACTCCATTGCCGGCCCGTTTTTATGCGGGCGAAGAGGGTCGGCGGCCCGCGGCCGACGCTTTCCTATTTGTCTAGCGTTACTGCCGTCGCAGCTTCCTGAAGAACGCCCGCCGCCGGCGGCGCCCCCCGTAAACACGGCCATTACGCGGCGAAGACTACTCGCACACCGGCATCCATCAAGCGCTATAATAACGCATCCTCGTTCCAGCATAATGTCCTCCAAGACGAGCGCCGTTCCCATTCCCTGTTCTCATTCCTCTTGAGTGTTGCCTTGTTGCTGCGGTGGCCTATATATCAGACGCGATTTGTGAGATTACCTTTTATTGAACTAATGTCGCGTCTGCCTGTGCAGCGTACTTGGGCAACAATTCCACTTATGACGATAGTAAGAAATGAAAATGGTTTCGAGAATTTAATTTAGAAATTGCCCAATAATTCTGATATTAGTACGAATAGTTTCTTGTATTTCACTTCAGACTTAAATTGGAACCATAAAATAAATACACCATGATATACCAGAATATAAAATATATAATGTATCAAACCAGAAAAATAATCCTTCTGAAAGTTCTTGTTGTCTAGCTGGATGATTTGGAATCAAAAGATCACATGGAATTTCTTGAACAGGTTCACCGTTTAAAGAAAAGTTACCCTTCGCGAATTTTTTGACATCTTTAGCATTTTCATAATGAAAAATTTAGATCGCGACATCCTGCAATCGCTTTCTAATCTAGTATTGCATTAGGATTGACAAATTGCAGCCACTTTGCAATTAACAATAATAATGATATCGATTAGTTTATCATTATTATTACATTGCATTTGTGAATAATCTTGGACAGGTCGCTTTGGGTTGGGTTGGGTGGAAGTCTCGAGCTACGCTTCTGCTGACGAGGCCCCAAATGGGATCAAAACAGCTGTACAGAGGATGGTCGAGAGGTCCACTGCAATCAAAACCGATTTGTAACAAAATTTTTAGTAATGATATCTTCGACAACACCTTTTTTTCTGATGAAGCCTAGTGACGGTTAAGTGAATAAACAAAATTACAGAATTTGGTCAGGTGAAAACCCCCATGCCATCAGGCACCCGATTAAAGGTGAAATTTATTGTCAACCACAGGAGACGATTAATATTATAATTTGAGTTTGAGTTAGATGATGAGAGGCCAAAAGGAAATTGTGGGGAAACCTTTACTTATCTTTGTTATCTTTAGCTGCCACATTTAATAATGTATGATTCATTGTTTAATAATAACAACACATAGTTATAAATATTATATGATTGGGACAGTAGGAGAGAGTAATTGAAAATTAACATACTATACAAACTCATTGCATTAGGAACTATATTGTATAAAAAAATTGAAGCGTTACAAAAACAAAATGGTATGTATAGGGTGTAGTCATTTTTCACAACCATCAATTGTACTAATTTATAATGTATCTTCTATTGCAACTAGTAACATTAATGATGAGGAAGGCAAATATTCAATGCAGGTATGTAATAAAAAAATATATAATTTACCTTAGCAAAGGCATTTCCCAAAGATGTAATAAAAATAGAATTGATGTGTCCTTGCTATGCTCTTCGCGCACACTTAACACGACCTTATAAAAATTGAAACCTTTTAGACCGCCCCTTTTCGGCGTTGTTTTAAGGTCGGTAAGTTTTCCGGCTGCGATATGAATGTCAAAAGGGCGATGTCGCGTAAAAGCGTGCAGACGCAGGAGAGACCGGGCATAGATAATAAATAAGGATTTGGGGGTGAGCCGGTTCGGTTCTCGGCCATCTAGATAGCGCAGAGTACATGCGATCTGCGATGGGGAAACGCCGATAACGCCGGAATACCTATTTTAAAACGCAATTTAGATAGGGGCCGAGTTTGTTTCCCGGTCGGAGGAACACTTGTTTTGAAAACATCTCGCGCCATAAATACTAAAATGTATACCTAAGCCGAAATGGAAATTAAGTTCGAGCCGATATTGTTGCCGCGAGATCGATCTTCTTTTTCATTTCTCCTCCGGCCCGGGAAAATATTTATGAAATTTTTAATATAAGGAAATTTTAAACTCATATTGTGAGTGGAACAAAGAAGCGAACTCTTACAGACACGAGTCGTTCTTTCGTTCTTTTTGTTTCGTTCAGGTATCCGCCTAATTTATAAAAATCAATTACGCGTTCTCGGGAAAAGGTGCGCGCCCTCGTTCTGAGCCCGGTATAGAGGAGGGTGTTACTATCAACTCGCTCGAGTTACAACAATGCGACGTTTAACAAAGACTTTCGGGAATAAATTTTAGTTCGGATTCCGGTAAGAATGAATTCGTTACGGCGTGAATTGCGTCGTGGTCGTGGAAGGGTGAAATATCTGCCAGACGAACCCTTACGGAAATACTAATTGTTGGAAGTGGAGGCTGATTCACTATGATTTCATCAGGGGAAAGATCGTGATTTACCATAAATTCGATAGCGTTGATTGTTTTTAAAACCTTAATGAAGGACTTGGCATCAGAAATGGTTTACACACAGGGTGGCACATTAGAACTAAACAATTCCAGTGTGATATGATATACACAAAATAGTTGTAGAGTACAAACAATCTATGTTGCAAAAATATAATTAAAGGTACAGAATGTCCCACAACAGACACATTTTTGAATTGATTACCTTTTTTTATTTTTATATATTCGAATTTCCCTAAAATAAGATATATGTACAGTGATGATGCACCAAATTTCGGGGAAACATTTCTGACATTATTTGGAACAAAATATTTTAATACAATTTTGCAATCGGAGCAACTTGAAATTTGCATTAATTGGAGTCGATGTTATTAGACATACAGTAGCGAAACAAAACGAGCGATTTAAATTTATTTATGAATGGCACACGGCTGCAAGAAGGCAATAAATCTATCGTAAACGAAAGAATTTATAAGAGGCTTTTCATTCTGCCCTTAACCGCAAGACGTGTTAAAGGTGAAAACTTTGAAAGAATGTGCATTTATTAGCGTGCGTTTTCGTCGCACTAACATTTAAGCAAACCGTAATTACATCAAATTTGCCGAGTCTTAATAATGTACGATAATTAACGCTTGTAACGGGTTTTTATTTATTCCTGTATCCAACGTGTATATCATATAATGTACACAACTAAGTAATTGAACAGTTGACTAAAATCGGTACAATTAATAAATTGGGACAATTAGTAACTAGAATTAGTGCTTCCGCCTATCTGTCAAATTATTTGACTAACTATCAGACTGAACTTGGTCACATGAGGTAGAAACAAATTCGAAAGCAGGCAAATTACGGAAACGGCAATTACCTTACAACATGTGTTCAAATATGCCTCCTTCTAGTTGAATACACAAAGCCACCCACCGTTCCAATGCATGCCACACATGATTCCATATATTGCGTTCCCTGACATGCTCAGCAGCTTCAATAATTGGGTCTCGAAGTTCTTGTGCAGTGTCCACGGGCTGATTATAAACGAGTTCCTTCATGTAGCCCCATACATGAAAATCAAGACGATTCATGTCAGGAGAGCGCGGTGGCCATGCTACAGGACCACCACGGCCAATCCACCGGTGAGAGAGAAGTTCATTTAGGTATCCTCGAACGGCAGCACTAAAATGTGGTGGCGCCCCATCGTGCATGAACCACATGTCCCTTGTAGTGACTAGCGGTACATCTTTCAGCAATGTTGGCAAACCTTTTTGCAAAAATGCGAGGTATGCATCGCCAATCATACGATCAGGCAAAATGAATGGTCCTATTAAATGGTTACCAATTACTCCTCTCCACACATTAATAGTAAAACGGCGTTGACAATTGCATGTCCTGGTTACATGCGGGTTTTCAGTGGCCCAGTAGTGGTAATTATGAAAATTCACTACCCCATTGCATGCAAAACTGTGCCTCATCCGTGAAAAGAATTCGACGCATGAAATTGTTATCATTAATGTGGGGTTCCTGCAGCCAGTTACAAAATTGCAGTCTAGCACCATAATCTCGCGGCTCTAAAGCATGAACACGTACGATAAAGCTGTTGCTCCCTCCATATGCGCCACACCGTTGCATTTGCAAATCCTGTACGTCGAGCAGCCTCCCATGTACTTATGTTGGGGTCATTCTCAATCATATTGAGAAGCTCTTCTTCTATGTTTGGAACGTCAGGTGGTCGCACCGCGCCCCTGACTCCTTGTAAAAGAGAGCCTGCGCCGCTTAGGCGCTGAGCTACCTGATAATAGCTACCTGATGCGGATGCCGTTCACGATTAGGAAACCGTTCCGCGTGCAGACGTGCTGTCAATCGCGGGTTTCCCCGACATTCCCCGTATAATAAATGCATATCTGCGTATTTTCGAAACGTGAAATCACTCATCGCAAACACACCAACACATACACAAAAACACCTATATACACTAATAAACTTAAAAATTAAAAGTATAAACTATACCAAATTAACAGAAATTATACTTCACTCCTTGCTACAACGTTAATAAGAACGGACTAAATGTATTTCATCATATCATCTGAGGTGCGACATTTTATGGGGCAATAAAACAATAAACCGATTCTTTGAACGAGGGTTAAGGCAAGTTAAGAATTCAGAATATTTATAGGGCACAATTTTTTACACGGGTTTACAAAACTATTTTTTCTGTGATTTGTGTAATGTTCCTTGTTATGTCATTGTAAAGAATGATGTATAATGCATAACTATTCTTAGGTAAGCAAAGTTACTTTAATCATTGCTTCTTGTTAATAATAATCAAAAGACTACCTCCTTTAATAATTTAAGAATTTCTTGTCGAATAGCGTGCACGTAATTCTCTGTCACCTCCCGCTGTTTAACCTATTAAATATGTGATAATTAAGGCTATTATTAGACGCTGCAACGTTCCCCAAGACAAACTGCCAATTACTTTGTTTCCTTTTATTTGCCTGCCACCGGTCTTACATGTGCATTACGTTGCGGAAATGTTAGCGCAGCTCGTGGCGAAATTATTCAAAGCAGGGTATGTAAATCAAGCCGCAACATGTAACAATATTAATCGTGACATAAAGACATCATTGCTCAAGATGTAAACTTAATTCCACCTCGTGCAAATGGCTGGCGGGACATGCGAAGATAAAACTCCAATTCAAAAGATTTATGCTCCGCTTCGCAGACGTGCAATGCTAATTACGATTAAAACATTGCGAGGCAATTTTTAGAAACCGAACTGTGTCAGCTTTTATGTTTTTTCATCGCGAGCTGTCTCGGACAGCCAAGGCATTTTTAAGTTTCCACTTCACAATTATAAATCTGCGAGCAACGTTTGGGGACGTGCAGAATTTATGGCCCGCTTGTAGGCCAGCCAGCGTGATAAATTAATTAGATCATTATAAATCGCGTAAAAGTCCGCGTTATTTTTACAAACGGTGAACATATATATAGCATGTATTTAAATAAAGCAGGCGCAAAACTCTTCCCGTTATCTTTCTTACGCGCTTACATTGTGGGGATATGTTAAACGACGTCGTAAACATGTCAAACGCCTTGCGTACGAACGTATTTTTTACTGGACGCGTAAAATTTCGCGTTTTTTATTTTGATCACAGTTGACGTTTATCGAGAACATGCGCTCGATTTTCTTCCTTGTTCTTTATGTACGATCGTGTAGTCATGTTTTATTTTTGTACTTTACTAATTCGTTCGCTGTCCATAGAACGTTGCGCGGTATAATGTCTATAAATATGAAATACAGTTTATATCCTGTTTTGCCAGCACATGTAAAAATGTCATCCTGTATATAAACGTTCGTTTTAAAGATTTTTTTAATAACAGTGTTGTGGTAATTTACAAGTTAAAATTTGTCTGAAATTTTAAAATTGTCATGTCACTACTAAATACTTGAGATGCACTATTATAATTTTCGGAAGGCCAGTGAAGAAACCCTATTATGAATTGAGAAGATTTAGCGTTTATGTTAATTAAATCTCACTCAAACGCTCTTAGTTTATTTGGTTTGTTGTAGTGTCAACATTTACTGTTGAAATCTTCGATATATATTTTTTGAAAATACATATGCTTATTTAAAATTTTTAGCTACATTTTTATTACCTAGAACATTTTGAAAATTTAATAACAATTATGATGAATCCTAGAAATTACTCATTCAAAAACTGCATCGAAAACTGCGATAAAATATTTTAATAACAAAAAAAAATTAATAAGGCTATTACTGCTATTACTAGATTTTTTTGAATTTGCTGGTGCTACAAATTTCATCAAAATTTTTGTCTTTCTTTTTCTTAATTTAATTTAATAATAATGTTAGTAAAACAAATAAGATTGCGAATTGTGTAAACTAATTTTTATTTTGATAATTCCTTTTTGTGTTTCTATTAATTAATAAGTTACGTCTATACTTAAATGAATTTACGTGCGTGTTCGGCTAAAATCTACAAGAGTGTGGTGGTAACCATAAACCACCGACAAAATCGTAAAAGGACCAAGCCGTTAAACGAGAAGACAGTTTTTAGTGCTCCGCGCTTTAATATACACTAATAACAACGACGCACGAACCGCAACATAAAAGAAAAGAGCCATAACACACGGTCCTAATATTATGCAAATATTTCCGTGTCAGCGTCGTGAGCGTACAAGACGCCGGCGTCGAGAACGGCTCCACCTAATTAAGGCGCATATCATCAATCAAATTCAGATTGTTCATTGTTTGCAGATTTCGCACCCGCCGCGGGGAGTTTATTAAAAAGGCCCGGGGTTACGTCTTGTTTGCGCGAGCGGTGAAGACCATCATTGTTTTTTGAGGGGCTTCATTTCGAAAAACATAAATTTTAAAATCGAAATCGGCGACTCACGTTTGATTAATCGCCGCTGTCAATTTGTCAATCTCCGTTTCATGCTCCAGTGAACATGATTTATTTATTCGTTCGCTGTTAAGCATCAGCTGCTCATCCTATCAGGTGAAACAACACCTCAATAAATCCATTGATTAAAGCTTTTGGATAGTACAGCAAAATATTATTTAAACTAGCGATTTTTATGGATCACACTGTATGATGAAATAAAAGGAAACTCGAAAGTGATATGATATTTTTCTTGAGCGTAATTGTTAGTTAACTTATTACCGAGAAATAAAAGAGTTAAATCAATCTACTTTTAATGATTGAATATGAACAATGTAGTTTATTTATTTAACTTTGTGATAATTATTTCACTTTCACTTTTAACTTGAAGACGTCTAAAAATTTTGCAAATTAAAAAATTAGTTTTTCACTTTGTCTTTCAATTGGAAAAGACACCGTGAAAGTGAAAAAGATCTCAATCAAAAAATGGCGAATTTTTTATCAGACAAATTATTAAGTAAATGGTGATAATACAAGAACATTTTTAAAATAAGACAGAACAAGTTCCACAAATTCTTTTTTACTTCAGCAACGAATCAGCAAGAAGACAGAAACATCAACCCTGAATAAGTTCTTTTGTAACTAAGAATGAATATGGGAAGCTATATAAATAAGTTCTGAATGAACAAAAAAAATATTTTTTGGTCTTCCGGCCAGAAATGTTGGTATTGTATGAAACTGTATTTTACATAAAGAGGGTAATGGTCAGCCAAAAAACGTAAGGAACGATTTTTCAATGCTCACGGAGGAGTTACTGAAAATAAACGGTACTACATGTATGTCTGCATTTTGGTACAATTGACTTTGTAAAAAAAAATAAATGACACCGAAAGTGCTAGAAAATTTAAACTGAACAATACCTCAACTTAACACACAGTTAAATCCAAATAACAATATTTTTCTCTTAGCCAAATCATGTTAAGTCACTTTAAAGAAAATCTAGGTATTTTTCTTTTAGTGTAACTATCTAGTATGAAAAATACTTTTCTTACCTTGACAATTTCCACATTTGAAAGGATTATCTCAAATAGTTACACAGTGACATAACATAATTCATTAACAAAAACTTTAAATGCTTCTGCTGTAATTTTGGACTTAACACAGTTTGTCTCTTTGGTACAGAATTGCATTGCCAACTCTAATTAATTATTTATTTGACCACTATTTTCACCATTAAATGCTATTTATTTAGTGTATACAAATCGTTTCAGAGATAAGGATGCATTACACTACCCTATTTCTTGTAAAAAAAATTGATTCAATTTCTTGCACAATTTTAAATTATATAGTAAATTGTAATAATAATTATAATAAAAGTTATTGATGTAAATCCATTTTCATGGTTACATACGTCATTATAATATAGTGATAATTGTTAGACATATAATAGTCAGTATCTTATTGTAAAACATTCATTTATGAGTACATATACAGAATTGTACAACACAATTGGACGCATATGTATACCAAAGAAATTTTCGAAATATTTAGCTGTGGCGCCTGCTCAACTTCTACTAGAAAGTTCATAGGGTTGCATGCAAGAAATATCTCTATGTTAAAAGAAGCTGTTCTTAGTAAATAGTTTTTAAGTGGTTTTTAAATGTTGGTAATATGAGCTTTTCTATGCCGTCAGGAAGGATACTGTACCATGTAATGTCCAAAAAGTTGGGACCATTTTTTGTGCGGTATATGCGATGAAAGGACATGTATATGTTATAAGTGGATCTCGTTTCTTAACTGTGTGTACCACTGATGTAGTTGCTTTCGTTTTCCTTTATATATTCATGACGTTTTAAGATATATAATGAAGTTAGTAAGTTAAGTAAGGGATGAGAGTCGTTTGGCCAGATGATTACAATGGATATGATATGTTATCTATGTAGACAATAAAAAGTAAAGGTCCGAAGACAGAACTTTGGAGAACCCCATTTTTATGCGCAAGAGTTCAGATTTTGTATTGTTAATTTCGACAAATTGATATCTATTCGAGAAATAGGATTTTAGCAGTAGTAAAAGATTATTGTAGAGATAGCATCGGCCAACATAACTGTTTAAACTCTTAACCTTGCAAAACATAAAAAATAAAGAATTTCCAATCCAAATCTAAAAATATATCCGAAAAAATAGAACGTGTTCTATCTCCAAGTCATATCTACAATCGAAAAATATTCCAAATATTTATTATAGAAATTGAACCAAATCTTGGACAAGAAATAGAGGTAGTCCCAAACGGTCTTTTTAGTATAAATTGAATTTGAGAGAAGGTCGATAAAAGATAATAGACAAACGTATTCCCATATTAGAAAACTGTGCTGGAATCTTTTCTTGGTGCTTACAAATAGGAATTTTCTAATATATGCAAAAAAATCTGGAATTTATACAAACGTTTAACAATTGATTGTAATTATTATTTTAAATGGAATATTCTCTTCCATATAAAATAATATTATGCCATAACTTGTGCAGTCAGGGAAAAAGGTGATGACACTTCTTATCACTTGATCTGGTTCATTTCCCTTTTTTCATTCACTCATTCTCTCCCGTCGACAGCGTTCTAAATTAAGGCCGGGCCCATTTTCCATTTACAATCAATCTGCTTTAGCATGCATTCAGCGGACAACATATGATATTTATTTCTCGCCCGGAACGAGCCCAGAGGAGCTCGTCCGCGCTCATACGTTATCAGAGATTACTCTTTCGTTTCAATTTTAAAACACACAAAGCCTCCCCCGACCGCTGTCCGACTACGACGGTAAACAGTATGAATAATAAGGCATCAGAGCTGAAATGTCGCTGTTCCGGTTCTGAACTTTCGCCTGGTATTTTGCGCACGCCACATATGAAACCCGGACTAATAAGAGTCCGGAAAAGTTCATTGACGAAGTTTGTTTTGTTACAAGGAGCGAGGAAGTATTACTCGCTGCAAAATCTGAGGAACGTAACTTCATAAATCTCGGTAGAGTTGCACGCAATGCGGGGTGGTGGTGGAGAAATATGAAGTGCTCTTTAAAAGTTTTGGGAAGGGCGGCGCGAATCTCGCGCTTACGTGCAAAATAAAACGGAACTGCCGGGGAAAAACCTTTAGAATTTAATAAGAGGACAGCAGAGTGTTTTGTACTTCGCGCACTTCAACACTGTTGCCACTTTTATTAAAAATATCGGAGCGTTACTCCGGCCGGTTCTGGAAGTTTTCGCGACTCTCAAGTACCAAGTGTTTCGCGTACATTTTTACTCGTGTTTCATTTTAGTCGACGAGCATTTCGACGAAGTCGCTTTTTTATAATTTATTATGTCGCGTAGTCTTCACTGAACAAGATTTTATACGAGATGTTTCCGGAAAAATTTCACGAATAAAACAAATAGATTTCTCACCTAAAACAAAATCTAAATTGTATAAGTACAAAATGACTTTCGTGTAATAATTAATTAATACATATTTCCTATCTATATATTTTACGACAAATAAATTGAATATTTTTTTATTGAGATATAAGTTAGGTGAATTGTTAACTCAAAAATGACTAAGAATTAATACATCGCACCTGGTGTGTGAGGTTTTAATTTACACCAAATTTCAATTTGAAATTAAAAAATTAAAATAAAGACGTAAAGTTCAAAAACTGACAACAATTTTGAAGTGCACGGTGCCACCTAGCGGAAATTAAAGTACTTATATATATTTTGATTTGGTTTTTGTCCGAATTTTCTTATTTGGTTCCAAAATTAACAGAAGGGAGAAGGAACTTTAGATTAGCACTGTTTTCTTAAGCAAAATAAAATCAACATTAGAAATTTCTTAAAAATATCTGGGTATTAGATATAAATAAAAATTAATCTCCACCTAGTGTTTGTATTGAAGATGGCAGCTTACCTTTCGAAATACGTATCTACGGATATAAACATTATTGTGGGTGGAGATTAATTTTTAATTTTTAAACCACAGTCTCCTTCACTATTTTTTAGTTATCGGGTATTACACACTAAACACATATTTTCTAAAATTGACTCAAGTATATCAGATCAAAACTAATCATATTTTGTAAATATCTTCAACGACGGAAAAATTTCGGTGAGAAATCTATTTCAGGACGGTATTCTTAACTAATAGTAGGTAAATTATTAAGTAATTGCATTTTGCTACTGTTTCTCAAAATCCGACTCACCAAGTATTTTAACAGTAAATTTAATTTACAAATTTCGTAAAACGAACATCAATCTTCAATGAATTTATATTTTATATGCTTTTAAGTGAAGCGGCAGACACCATATTCCCAGTCTCATCAAAATGTCTGCAAGGAATACATTAGATTAACTCCACTGTGCGCTCGCTGCTGCAGTTTTTCTAAATTGAATTAAACGTTTATTCGGTCATGACTTATAAGAGGAAATACGTTTCGAAAATTGCAGCGAGATGGAAACGGAAATGGACGTCATGTTTACTACCGTTGCGCTATGCAATGTGATACGTGTTAAAACAATAAATTTTAATCCTGTTTAACTTGAAACTGACATTAGTAGGAGAAAGATAACAACTAAAGCTTAGTATTGCATATATGTAATGTGATACGCATAAAAATAATAAAATTTAATCCTGTTTTGTTTCGTTAATGCATGAAATAAAGCTCAGCCTGGAAATTTTCGCCGTTATTATATTCGGTGAAATGCGCGCGCGGCCTTTTGTTTCCTAGCTAAAACCGAAGTTTCTAAAGCCCTGAAACTCCCCCAACTAGCATATGACCGGAAGGGTAATATTCATACTGCACGGGTGTAGCATTTCACTCACTTCATAATTTTATTAATACACACCACAATCGTGTGCCCCCCCCCCCAGTTTCCCTATTACAACTCATTACTCATTCGTCTTTCTGCAAATGAACTTCAATCCCATTAGATCACCTGAGGGACCTCATCCGGTGGATTATTATGCGGGGGAAATGCAAGCGCGTGCGACATCGTGACAGTCCTTGCGTATGCCGAAGAGCTTCACGTGCCCCGAATCCCATTCGAAGCCCCTTCTAAGTTACCGCCGCTTCGGTATCGACCTTGTGTAGCCCTTTAAATTAACGTGGTGCTTGCTCTCTTTATGTGCGTATGTTGCACGCCCGCTGAAAATACTGTAGCCTTGGAAAGTCAGTTTGCATGCAAACCTGTTGTTGGGCTTTTTTTCCTTTCGGTATAATTGGATTCTACGCGGTGGCTTTTTTTTGGGCAGCTCTGTGATATGTACGTAACACGAACCGACCGAATTTGCCACAGACTTTTTTCAGCCGTTGGTTTGGTTTGTCGGGGAAAGGGTGAAATGTTTTTTTAACGTATTTATACCTAAACTAGTTGATGAAATTTCCGGTTAAACTGAAAACTGTGTATAGAATTTTGTTTAAAATTGCAAATAAAAAATAACTAAATAAAAAGTAACTGTACGTAACGAACAACGTTCCCTTTTTTGTAATGTTTTCTGCCAAAAAGAGAGATATGCAAAGATAATTTTCCGTAACTGTAATTCATTGATACATTGTACTAACCAAAAAATGACGGATATCAGGTAAAGTTGTATAGGTAAGTTTTTCAAAAAAGATTTCGACTCAACAAACTGTCTTCAAGTACTAAAGTTACGATTCCAGAAATTCAATGAATATAAACTTACAATTTCTGAAAATATATTACTCAAGGAAATTATTTTTTGTTGGCGTACTTTCATTAATGCTTATTTTTTATAAGTAAGACTTGGCACATCTCTGAATCTATTACTTTTTTAAGATACTCCTTATTTGTACAAAAATTTATTCATATTTAATCGAATTAATATTTAAATATTTTCAGCCATACCAAATTATCTCGATTTTTACTTCGCATTGGTGAATTGACGTCTCAAACAACACATAAATTGTTGTTTACGTATTTAATGTTTTATTGCAATTCGAAACAACAATTAGTAAAAAATATTTGACTCCACAAGACACCCAGGAGTACAATAATTGTTGTCACAGATTAGAACATCGTTTTAGATATTATGTGTCTTAGATATTTTGGTCGCCTTTTATTGTTGTAATATAACTCATCCATCTGATCTTTTGGCCTCTTATTATTTTTCCACAGATGGTTTGACATACTCACCATAATTTCTTGTTCATTTGTCTCTTCCATTTTATAAGGTTTATTCACATAAATAAATAATCAAATTATAGAAAATGTGAAGCGCTATGTGCTCCAGAAAAATTGGGAAACACATAAGATTGAGGTGAGGAAACAATTTCGAATGCTTTGCAGTACTTTCTCCGCCAGAAAAATTCCAAGGAAGATGAAATAAAGAATGTTTTGAATAAGCTTGAGTCAAAGCGGAAAAATCAGAAAGAGAAAAATAACGGATGTCACAGAGCGTACATATTTGAAACAGAAATGAATTGGATGTGATACAGAGTACGGACAGATAAACAATGTGATTCGAGAAAAAAAACAGAGCTAAAGATAGAGAAATGACGACAGACGAGAGTAGCAACTAAAAGTAGGGTTTCATATATCGCTGGATTAAAAAAAGTAGTTATAGAAAGAAAAGAAATTGGATCAGATAACAGAAAATATAAGATGGAGTGACGCTGGCTAGAAAACAAATAAAGGTATGTATTGTAGTAACCGTGCTCTTCTTATTGATGAAAATTAATTATTATTGCTGATTAATATACAACGCCCGAGAGCATATTGAGTTAGGACCCATTTAAAATATTCCAAGAGATACAACATTTTAGCTATTTGTACTTTTTTCTGTAACTGCTACGATTCTTAACAAAGAACGCCATTAAGAATGAATGTTTTTTTTTGCATTTTGACATCACAAATCTATAGATAGTTTCATAATGGATGAAGGAATGCTTTCACAGCGGTTATTTAAAGGCAAGTTAATTTTGATCGAAAGTACCGTGTCTTCAAATTTATTCCTCATTAAAGTAAGCTGTAATTTTTTTATAAAGTTGGCGACGCTAAATACAAGAATGAGGGACAGTTGTCAATAACTGTCAGTCTCATATTATCTAATCATGACATCACATAAAAAATGTGTGAACTCAAAATTCAAAGAAATACTTAATTACTTCAATTCGAAACAACATTAACGCTTAAAACAGACGCTGAAAATGTTGTCCTTCATCTTGAATGTACAAATGCGTTTGCGAAGGGAGGTTATGTTAGCACAATCAATGCTATTTAGTGTTACTAACCTTTAGGAGAAAAATCACTTTAATTAGGAATTTAATTGAATGCACGGTATCTTCCATAATGAAACAAAAATTGAATCAAACAAATAAAATACTGCAGGTCAGTCGGAAATATGATTGAAAGATGGATCTTCTCATAGCAAATATATAATCTGAAGATCTAAAGAATTTTCACCTTTTAAAAATGTATGTCACTTAAGCCTTATTCCTTCGATCATTTAACCCCGAATGACTGCGTTTGCATTCATTGTATTTGTCATGAGGACTGTTTAAAAGTTGACTTTTGTTTTACTTTTTAACGTACCGTTTTCAGGACAAACAAGTATTATGGAGAAATCCTCCAACTTCAGTCTGAAACACTTTACGTATTTGCTTTATTTTTTTATATACTTAGGCGTTTTAATTTAAATACCCTTGAAGTTATATAAATCAAGCATATCAACTATCAACCTTACAAGCACATGCTCGTGTCTAATTAAAATCGTTACGGAGTTTTCACTAGATTAAGAAAAATTCTTCAAAATTGCAGCACATCGAAATAAGTGGTTGGGTTAGAAATGTGAGAGAGAACATTTAGAGACTTAATGTATGTAAGAGTGGAAAAAATAGAGTACTGGGTTAATTTTATCTATCAGGTATCTCTCAGGTGTTCAATTGCAAAGTTAATAAAGTAGCTTATGAATTTTTCATAACATCGTGAAGTAAGTACCGGAAATTTCACTTTAGATTATAATACGTTATGAGCAAATCATAACTGTTTGGCAATTGTCATACATCCAAATGTCGATCGGTTTAGGAAGCTAGATAATTTTTTCAATTGAACACTCTCTAGAAGGGTTGTTTTATTTTATACGAATTAATGCTCTCTACGTAAACATTCAGATCTGTGTACAATTTTTTAACTCTTCTAGAAACAGTAAAGTTCTAACAACAGACGCATCATGTCTTTAATCAATTCTTCGAATATGTTTCATATCTAGGAGCTTCTAAATAAAAATTTTCAGTTTAACCTTTAAGCGCTTTAATACTTGAAAGCCCGGCATTAGTACAAATTACGGCGGCTAATTTATTGCGGCATAAAAGCGCACTAAAAACGGGCCATTCTCTACTCGGCAAGAAAAGCACTGTAGAAATTATGCCGGTGCAAGGAATGAAACGGGCAAGGATTTCAGGACTCGAGAGGTATTCCAGGTTCGCCCAACGAAATTTATGGGCGGTCGCCTGAAACGGTTTAATTAAACAGTGACGGCTCAATTAGGACGACTGCAGTTGGTTCAAAATCGATCAGGTGAAGTGCGTGGCTGGCAAACGAACATTTCCAGGCAGAACGAAAAAAGAAGAGCGAGCGAATGAAACGCTGGAAATTTGCTGCTTTATTAACGTCAGAGATGAATGTAAAGAATTTCATATGTTTCATTATTAGAATTCCTTTTAATTATGAAACAATAAAACATTCTGCATCCCCCGCTTGCTTTTATTACTGTTATTATTTCTAGTTTTAGACGTGAATAAAAGTAGAGCGGCGCTGGCGCGCTCAGTAAAGTCTGATAAAATCAGAATTGCATGCGCTATTGATATTTGAATTATCAATAGGCTGAAATACTTTTGATACTTACCGTAATGAAAACGGGCTGTAGTATTCAACGGAAGCAATAAAAGAAAATGAGACGAAAAGAAAACAGGATACTTGCACTCGTGGGTCTATTATTCTTAATCAATAAATAAATAAAAGCAATAAAATTTTCCGGTTTACACTACATCTTTGAGTTTCCGACAGGATTACGATGTCCTGTTTCCGGATATTTTTTATGTCTGTAAAGGCCGTTTTACATTGACAATTTATTCCTGAATTTGTACAAGTGTAATACACCAACTTTGGCGGCAAATAAATTCATTCATTCAATCTATTATTAATTAAAAATTGACTAGAAATGCACGTTACGCCCATGCATAAGATGACAACCAAAAGTTTACATCATTAAAAGTGTAAATAAATATTTATGATGTTACGAAGGGAATCAGAGTCGTTCAGTCGTAAAACATGACCTTGTATTGACAACAGTTGCACAACTGATAACAAATGCATCGTATTAACTGCTATGAGATTAATTAAAATTAGTTACGGTTTCAAAGGTGTTTAAAAGTAAAAAATCAATGAAGCAAACATTAATTAATGCGACAGGAAATTCTGACGCTTTAAGAAATAACACACTGAACGCGCGTATTGAATTTTGTACAAATTTGTCCTTAGAATAATAAAATTTACGATTCATTTGAAGATGTCCACACACAAAACAAATAGAAGAACATTAAATATGAAAATAAAGTCTCAGGTCAGACTGAATAAATACCAAACTGATGCATTAAACAAATTAGGTATTTGCCATAAAACTGATATGGACGAGCGTAGGTAACAAAATTGAAGAGATCAATAATTTACCAAAAATATAATTAGGTTATGCAGGGATGAAGGTGCTAGCCACATAACACATATTTATTTATTTAATGTAGAAGTTAATAATTATTTTGGAACTATAATGCCTTTATTTCATTCAAATTAAATTGATAGCTTTTTCTTTTTCAGTTTTCTCAGATTAATAGTTCCGATGCCTCAGTAGTTCAATAATGCGTTGGTAGTTCCAACATTCAAACTTTATATTCATACATAATTTTTTCATGGCACATTTTGATGAAAACTTTTTGGTATCACTTGTTATTACTGTAAACCACAGTAGACGATAAGACAGGTATTCCGACGAACTCGGCTATGTGCTGAGATCGGTAGCGTTCGAGTGTAAGACAATGCGAGTAATTGAAATCTCGGTCCGTTTTGTGCAGTCTCTTGCTTTTAATTGAAATCTCGCCCCACTTTGTGCTTTTTCTCTTGCACACTGACTTTTACGTTCGCCTACCGTACCAGACTGCGGCGTCGGAACACCTCTATATCTTTCGCGGTGTTGTAAACAAACGAATTCAAGATTAAGAAAAAAAATGATTTAAATTTATTGTATCCGGGAAGGACCGATAGTAATAGGGATGTAGGGAAAACCGAACTATTATAAGATTGTAGGGATCTAAAACCAAACGAATAAATTAGATAACTTTCCTAATCTAAGATTCAGTTTAAATTATCCTTAAAACTTGTGTGAGTCTGCGTAGTAAATTTTGTGTTTCAGATGCATTTGAAGTGTCCTGCACAGTAACGCGATTCGCTACGTAAAATTTTAACTAATTGTTATAACAAGTGATCAATTGAAAAACGAATTAGAGTTGGCGATGCAACCAAACACGCATGTTTGCATTTAGTTCGTACGTTCTTACTAAGTCAGTCACTTTTGACGTTTCTATTTAAACTTAACCTTACTTTGAAACAATTTAAAACTAAAAACCATCTAAAAACATCCAAAGAAAAACGTTTAATTTTTTAAAATTAAAGCAAATGTGTAAAATGGCCACTTCCTGCATTGAGACACTGTTGAGCTCTACGAACAACAGCTTGAGTAACATTAAACAACATTTCTGGTGTGTTATTTATTTCTTCGAATTTTTCGACGATTATACCACGCAAAGTTTCAAGATTCGGTACAAGGTTTCTAAATATTTCATTTTTTAGATAAGGCCACAGAAAAAAATCTAAAGGAGTCAGATCACAGGATCGTGGGGGCCAGTTACTGTTTGTGTTTCGACTGACAATCCGGTTGTCATAATATTCATGTAACAAATTCAATGTTTCAGCAGTGGTGTGAATTGTGGCCCCGTCTTGCTGGAAAAATCCTTCACGAAGCTCAATGTCATCGGCTTGATTTAGAAAAGGCTCCAAAATTTCAGTTCTGTACCGGTGAGCAGTTAGTGTTCCCTCAAAAAAAATGGGACCTATAAGCCTTCTTCGACTAAGAACTGCCCACACTCCAACTTTCTGAGGATGCAATGATGTTTGAATAAACTCATGGGGGTTGTGACTACTCCTGATGTTCTGAGAGTTAATGTAACCCGTCAAGCAAAACCAAGCCTCGTCTGTAAAAAATGTCTTGTCCAAAATGTCATTATTAAAGTTCTCAAGAAACCACTGACAATAGATTTGTCTTTGTATGGGGTCGCCAGCAAGTAATTCCTGCACCACAGTTACACGGTAAGGATACAGTGCAAGATCCTTTTTCAAAAGTGTGTGACAAGTTCCATATGACACATTTGTTTGACGAGCAAGATTTCTTACGAATGTTCTTGGTGCATTATCCATATCTTCCCGAACAAGGGCAACGTTATCTTCTGTACGTGCAGTTTTAGTTGTGCCACTTCCAGGCTTTCTGCCAACACTGCCAGATTCTCTGAAGTGTTTTACTGACAGCATAAGTGCATCGTAAAATTGCTTGTAGTGAAACTGCATACCAGGAAATGTTTCACGAAACTCCTCCAACGCATCAGGTATCGAGTAACCCCACGTGTTATTAAGTTTACGCCCGTTTCTAAAATAAGTCTCTACCATAAAAGATTTTTGCTCAGTTGTTAAAATCATTATTTATAAAATTGCTGATATTTTAAATGTCACTTTAAATATATGCCAATTGATTGACAATTAATATTAGTATGACGTTATCCTAGACTTACTTTAAAATTCCAACGCCAACTCTAAATTCGTTTTTCAGTTGATCACTTGTTATCATGCAAGAGCAATATCACTAGGTGATCCGAAGAGTGAAGATTTTTCCCGGTATATCAAAAATTTATAAACGACTTACCTCATGTAAACATCGACAAGGACGTTTGTGAATCCATTCGCATGTAGTTACAAGGCGGTTATAAAACTTTATGAGACACTTTTATAACTGTAGCATTTAGTGTATCGTTTATTATTTCTTCGCCATGCAATTTCGTCTTTTGGGGCACAATATTTAATTTTTCCCATGTTCCGTGATGTCTTTTCTTTCAATATTTTTCTTTGTTGATCTATTAAAGAATTATATAATCAACCCTTTGCATTCTTTGCGATAGTACCAGAGAAATTTCTCGATTTAGTGCGCACAAAATATTCTCTATTTTCTTCTTCTTTTTCTTCTTCTTCATATTATACTATTATTATTCTAATTGATGGCAAGTATCACTTTTAATTAATTGAAAAAAAAAAGGTAATGTCACTCGAAGCGTTTCATCTGCAGAAATCTGGGCGCAAAAAAAAATCACATTTTTCTTCTTAATAATCTTCTGAGCAATATTAGTAACGATTGTTATAAACTATTTCTTGCATTTATAGCCTGAAGAAGCCCTGACAAATATTATAGTCCTGTCACTTTTCCAAAATAAAACAAATAAAATTTTTACCCTCTGTTTGCTATTGATTTTTTGCATTTTCGTGAAGCGTTGGTCGCTAATTTAAAAAATATATAAATAAAATAAAACTGAATTGTTTATTATGCGCCAGGTTATTATTTTATCGGCTGGGTCAACATAGATTTTGTCTGCGATAAATGTAGTAATGGGGTGAGAGCGTGAAATTATATGCAATAAAATATTTGCGCAAACGTTTTCCATTTTCATGTAAATATGTATGTATTTAGTTGAATCGTTTATTTACAAAATAAATCGGACATTTTTACGTTTTTGTCGCACTCTATGATTTATGTGAAACGTGCTGTATTAGTGAAACACCTTTCATTTTTGTGTTGTGATACATAATTCTACTAACAGTATTAAACAGAGTTTGAAATTGCGTACTCGAAAATTGATTTTTTTAGAAACATATATATCTGTAACAATTAAATTAAATGGATGAATTTCTTTGTAATTCTGAAGTTTTAGTAATCTGGATATATCCTACAACACTTTTATGACAATTTTGGCTACTATTATCGAAATGAAGCAACTCACCGAGATTAAAAATTGTCTTTTAAGGGCAAAACTCTTTTCAATTTCCAGTTTGGAACTCAACAGAAACATGGACTTTCACAGAACTTCTACAAAGTGATATTGATTGAAAGGGAAAATTCTTTTTTTCTTGATGAATTATAAAAAGTGGAACAAAATGATTCCCATCTAATTACATTTGGAATTTCTTGACATGTAAATTTTTCTGTGCCGCTCTAATCTTTTTCAATGAATACTATTATTATTCTAATTCCAATTCTAATATTCATTCCTGATCTTTTTAGATTCAGAGTAGGCCATGTTAGGGTGACATTTTTGTGGGACCCTCAAATGGATGTGTTCAATTTTAATTTGATCGTTATATTTTTGAAAATTGACGCCAAAAAATATTGATGATTTTTAGCATTTTACTTAGTATTAAAAAGCCACAAGTAAGTATTTGTTATAATGTTATTATTATCCTTTCTTCATGCCATAATAGAGTATAAGAAGCAATATACTCGATGGGACTGACGTTAAGGTGTCATAATTTTGTATTAGTCTCACTTCAATCAAAATACATGCACGTAACTTAGAGAAAAAAGGAACCCTCTGTATTGCAGAATATCAGTAAGAATTTCCAGAAACTGCATTTCTGTACCTCAAATTTGTTAATCAACTTCAATACTCTGTTGAACTATTCAGAGAAACTGGCACTGTGGCTAGAAAACAGGTATCAGGCCTAAAGTAAGAACTGATGAGGTAGTTGGAAATAAGAGACAAATTAGGACTGATGCTCCTCGCACTTCCATCCGTCACCTGTCACAACAAGTTGATCTTTCTGTTGGGACCTGCAGAACTATTCTAAGAAAGGACTTGCAAATCTTCTCTTGTCGTTTGACTGCCGTGCATATATTGTTTCCAGTAGATTTTGAACCAAGGCGAAGATAGTGTCATTAGTTTTTAAACAATATTGACAATGACGATTTGTTGAACAAAACTTTCTTTTCCGATGAGGCTTGGTTCCATTTAACAGGGTATATTAATTCCCAAAATATGAGGATCTGGAGTACAGTACATTAACAGCACTTAGACAGGAAGATATTTTGCATCCATTTATTAATCAACTGCAAGATGACGAGTTGCAATTTGGATACTTCCAGTAGGATGTTGCAACGGCCCATGCTGCTGGAGATACTTTAATTTCCTTCAAGAGTTTTTGGAGATCGGATAATTAGCAGAAATACGGCAAACATATGGCCTCCACTATCTTGCGATCTAATTCCTTTGGATTTCTGTGTTTGGCCGTACTTGAAAGGTTCCATCTTTAAAACGCCCTTTAATGATTTACAGGAACTCACCCAAAAAATCATCGAAAAGTGTGATGAAATAAACAGTTCTCCCCACATTTTGCAAAATGTTATTAATGGATGTCGTAGGAGTTAGAAAATGCCTCAGAGAAGGCGGAGTCCATTTTCAACATCTGTTCATAGATTAAAGAGTATACATAGATGTTTATGTTAAGATACCATGGTTTCAAACGCATTTATAATTCACCCCAGGCCGATAGATGACACTATATTAGAAACATAAAGTAATCTGTAATGCTTGCACGTTTTGTAATTTACTATGGTTACTTTTTCATTCAAATTTTTATTTAAAGCGGCAGTCAGAAGTGAAACTGTCAATTCAGTTTTTCCTTGAATTTATTATTAATTGATGTGCGGATTTGTGTTATTCTACTCTATTTAATTTTTCTGTTTTCTTGATTACTAAGTTTCTGTTGATTTGTGAGTTGAAAGAGAAATTTCAGAGCTTATGATTTTATGTTTTTGAAAAACGTTTCAGCTTTTCTGTTGTGTACAGTGTTTTATTTGTCTGGATTACAAGGTAAGATTTCTTCTCTAAAAAATATATGGGCATTGTTACACAAAGCTACACGCAATTTTTGACAAGTGATTATAGGTATGATTTTACAGTTTTTTACCAAATTTACTGGATCAATTCAACATAGGACTTGCAAATGTATTAAAGAAATAAATTTCCTAGCAACACATTTCTTTTGCATATCATTATCAAGCTTGTAGCTTTGTGATATCATTTAAAACGAAAAATGTAAATAATTTTTTAGATGGGTGGTTCTGAATGTGCAGTGGTTACTTGTTGGGGGTCAAAACAAAGCAAGTATCGTTTTCCCAGTCCCAAGAAAAACATGTTTCTTTTTAAAAAATGGATTGAATTATGATCCCCGACAAAGTATATACTTTGGTCCAAATAGAGTTCTTAAAAATTACAGCATATCCCAGGTAAGCTTTAATTTTGTATGAGTTATTGTAAGTATGTATCACTGATAAAAATGGTAGTAACATTACATCATTTTTACATTAAAATTCGATATTATTTTTAATGAATTTTTAATATTATAAAGAATTATATGTTTGATTACTTAATAATAGTAAAATAACATGAACTTTGATGTAAAAATGATGTAATTTTACTACCACTTTCAGCAGTGCACTGTTGTCGCCCAAAACACCAATACAACAAATTTGTAATGTAATAGTATTTTCTTTAGTTTTCATTAATGTATAGAAAGAGATATATGCTACCTCATTTAAATAAATTAGGAAACAATTAATTTTCGAATGGTTACACAAAACCTGAATGATCCATTTGAAAATATAAAATTTCATGGGTTACATTTCATGAATTTTAAGCCTTGTACCGATTTTTTTCGGCGGTAATCCTACATACAACATAAATTATGTTCAAATTTGTTTTACTTTAAAGTTTTCTTTATCTTGGCTTTGGTTTCGCCTAATATGGGATTTTCAAATTAACTTCTAATAATTATATAATAGATATATAAAATTATAAAATAGATATTTTAGATAATATTTTTAATTGATGTCAAAAGTTTATGTAAATTTTTATAAATTGAAATTATTATGTTAATAAGTTTTTTGACTACAGGGGTGTGAGATATTCAAACTTCTGAATTTGTAGTAACAATCAAAGAAGCTTTTTATTATTGATTTTACGCAATTGCATTCTGTATAAAAACATTCGTCTTTTCGAAAAATATTAGAAACCATATTCAAATTTAAGTAATGAAAAATAGAGTCTCTAAAAATTTCATGTTTTTGAATTTAATGTTGTAGAAAACAAAGCAACAACTTTTTCAAACAAAGAAACTTTTTATTGTTAATTTTATCCAAACTCTTTTTTTTATCAAAAAAATTTGCTCTTGATTTCAATTTAATTTGAATATATCGGATACCATATAGTTAAAAAACTTGAATTATATGTGGTGTCTGAAGTTGTTCGAACAGTAATTTATGTTTTGCCTAAAATCAATAATATACATATTCATTTGATTCTGCAACATGAAATTAAGAAATTTGAATTTTTTAATCAGATTAGTTCAAAATTTAAATTCAAGCATTGCTTATGAAGTTTTTTAAGACCGATTTTTTTGTAAAGAATAATTTTTAAAAATAGATATTAAAAAATAATTTCCACTCGTCAAATCAATACTTGGACACACTGCATATGATTATTGAAAAGTGAAGGAAACAAATTTCCAATAAATATATTTTTTTTAATATTTATTATTTTTTAGATCTCCAAAGAGTAGTTGTTGAAAAGATCAAACCGAGTTCGTCCACTTATTCAGCAATTAAGCCTACAAATGTCGAACATTTGGAAGCAAATGTATTTGTGATTCACCTGAAATATGCGCAGCATCATCCAGTGATATACTCTGGTACCTCTTCCAATATTCTAGTTTCACCAAGTTGTTCTTCTAAAAGTCGTAAAGTAAGTAAAAATAAATCGTTATGTACATATTTTAATACATAGTTTCCCTTCGAAAAATCAAACAATTTAATTAAGAAAAATAATAATGAGATTAAATGATCTTCCAAAAAAGTTGGGCAAATACAGTTTAAATTTTAAAAATTTATTCATTTATTTTTACAGATCCATTACCGAGATTAAATTATTCGCTTCAATTGGAAGTACAACTAAGAAATGTTTGTCGCCAAGAAAACACGTTACGTATCGTCAAACTGTAAACCTCAGGAAAGAAGCTTATAATTATAAATTACGAAAATCAAAGATGACTTTTCAACAGAGGCTAAAGAAGGCTGAGAAATTGCTCGCTACAAATTCTTTTCAAAATTTACATAAAAGATTTTTCGAATGCCAAATTGAAAATAGAAACAAGAAACCAAAAGGACGAACATTTACAAATGCAGATAAAACTCTTGCATTGGGATTGTATAAACAGAGTGGTGCTGCCTGTCGATTCATATCCAACGTTTTTGTATTACCTTCTAAACAAATTTTCCAATAGGGTACCTATCAAACCAGGTTTTAATGAGGACAAGAAGTTAAAAATTAAAAAATAACCTGGAAATGGACATTTCAGAATTTTATTTTGAAGTTGATGAGCAAACAGTTATACCTTTATTTGACCCACCTCATTTAATCAAAGGCATAAGAAACAATTTGTTAGAAAAGAATTTGATATATTATACTGACGGAATTAAAAAAACTGCAAAATGGTCTGATTTGAATATGGCGTATCAAATGGGAGGTTAAGATTGCTTCCAAGTTTGAGAGACGATCATATTAATCCATCAGCGAGTAAGAAGATTAAGGTTTCCCTATGCACGCAAGCGATAAGCAGAACTTCTGCAGTTGCTATAAATACTATGGCCACTACTGGTATATTTTCAAATGATTGTAAGTTTTAGAGTACTTTACTTTTAAATCGTTTTTATAGGTCATTCTGTTGAAATAGAAGGAAAAATTTATAACTTAGAAAATCGGACCCAGGATAAATGTGTATACTTTTTTCCGAATCTTGTAATGATTTGTCTTGTATTTGTAAATAATTAAATATAGATAATTTTAACTATATCTTTAATATTTTATTGCTGAAAATATTAAATTATCTTATTTTTGAATATATAAAAATGTTCGTCATGTAAATATATTTATTTCAGGAAACTAAACTATTTAGTATCTTAGTCATACAAGAATGTTGCTCAAGTACTAAATTATTTAATTTCTTGAACAAAACATATGTAATTTAGTTACCGTAGAAATAGTTTCAAATTACGCGCCATTTTTTATTTTAATTCCCCCCAGGCCGCGTGAGGCGCAGTTTGTTGCTCCACATATACAACGTTGGCTTTGACATCTAATTCATCTTTCATCTATGCATCTGTTGTGAATTCACGTTCAACGTTATTTACAATGTTTTATTTTGTTTGGTTTCAAATCATAATAAATCGTAATTATTGGTTATGATTTTCTGTTGACTTTATGTGAAGGTTCAATTTGGCGTTTACTGATCAACTAAGAACATGCGAAAAAATGAGAGCAACACACTAGATGGGAAAACTTTTTGTACACATGTTATTTACTACACATTCAAATACTTATGAGTGATTATATCATAATCTAAAAATTTAGTTCAGTTTCCTAGTATCTTACATCTTATTTTATAGTGTAGAGTCATCATACGTATCAATTACATAGAATACATTGTTGATTGTATAGAACGTTTCAAATTATTTGAAATTTATAAACACAGGTGCTTTTCTATTTACTAAGAACGAATTTTCTCAGAAATTTGTTGCTTCTTGAAACGGAAAAAATTGCTATGTAGAAATGCTCTAACACTTTAATAATATAAATTGGAATTTCTTTTCGTCTTTGATTTAGTAATTGCATGTTTTAACCAAAGCATTCACCTCTCTTCCTTCTACCTTCTGTTAATCTATCAAATATGTTTTCACTTCAAGATTTTCTTCCTTTAATATATTACATTTTTTAGTTTATTTACTTTACTTAATTTTTTTTGAAAATCGAATGTGGCGTCTTATTACATCACATAGCAAACCTGGAACGTTTAAAGAAACTATAAATATTGTAAATATCTCGCAATTAAAAGAAAATTCTACTTCTTGTTGAACTATCTGCTTTAAGAAAAATTTTACTTTCTTAAGTTTCAGTTTTAACTCTCTGTAATAACCGTAAAAGTAGAGAACAAAAAAAGAACCGTTCAGGTGATGACAACAAGAAGCGGACCACTCAGACTCCATCGTCGCTGTAATTATCGCTAGAACTGAAATCTGGGGTCGACGAAGACAGCGCGCCCGGTTGGCGGGGGTGGAATAGGGGTGTGGGTCGTCGTTAATCCAGAATTGTGTGAATATGCACTTAGGAAGATTAACTAATTCAAAGTAAAGAGCGCGAGCTGTCGGCCGACGCCAGCTGAGACAGGTGCTCGGTGCCTGGCGTCGTTAATTGTCTTAAACCGCTAATCTAGCGTCTGCCATGTGCTAAGCCCTCGAGAAAACTCCCGACTCGCACCAAGTTTGCGATATCCGCGCGCCGACGACTTGATCCTTTCAACTAATAACTGCTATTGTAGCACGCGAACACCGCCAGCACACAATGGGAGAGAGCACCGCGACGACTCAAACTTTCCAACTATTTCTCGCTCGCTTTGGAAAATGCAAACAATCTAAGCGACGCCGATTCGCTTTAATTTATTTTCCGTTATTGTGATGTGCGTGCGAAAACTATTTACGTATAATTTTCCGGTATACCAGATCGTATATTCTAATTTTTGTGAAAGTGAAAGTTCATTTAAGTGATGGATTGGTAAAAAAATTAACTCTTGCACGAACATATCGAAGTCGATAGCTGGCTTACGAGCAATGTTAAACAAAGGCATTTTTAAGTGAAACCCAATATTGTATTGCATACGAAATGACTACAAACTACATACATACTTACTTGTTTGAAATTTTTTTTCACCTTAAACAGTTTTTGCTCAGTTTAGTTATTAGTTAGGAATGGAGAAAAATACAGAGGGTTGATAGCTGAACTTCAAATAAAATATCAGAATTAAAAGACACATGGAAGGATGTATTAATTTCTTAACCAAATTCAAACACTTTCTAATGGTAAACTTTTCAATTTCATTTTATTATTCACAATATTCATAAAACGTTTTACAATGTGGCCTGAAATGAAATGTGGAAGATCCTAAAGAAAAGAGATCAACAAGGTAAGACTAGTGAGATATATATATATATATATATATATATATCTATATGCAGAAACAAAGAATATAATTCAAGTCGAAAGAAATATATCGGAACCATTTGTAATAAATAACTAAAAGTAGGGGCAAGATAAGGGGTAATAATCGGCCCCTTACTTTTCATAACACTAACACACAATGAATTAGGAAGAATTAGTCAATTAGTGAGACAAAGAATAGCTATAAGGTGTATATAAAAATACAGCTACTTGGCATATATGAACTGATGTATGTTGAAAATTTAATACTAAAGTATGTAACAAAAGCTTTGGAAAAATTTCTCGTATTATTTTTCCTATTACAAGGTAAAGCAATCAACTTACCATTGGATATGGAGATCTATCAAGTTTTCTCTACAGTTTGACAATACATTTGTGTTTACAAAGTACAAATGTACAAAATGTACAAAATGTCTTACAAGCCAGAATTGCGAAAATGTATTTGCAACTTGGTTGGCCAAGTGCCTAAACGTGATATCGTCGCCATTTATAGAAACCAACATATTTCTAAGACAACAATTTATCGAGTCATTAGGGAATGCGAGGAAGGTTTGTCGTGCATGAATCTGCCCAAGATGAGTTGCCTTCGAGTTTTGAATCATCCAAGGCTTCAGAACTTGATTGAATCTGCAAGAAATAGAAGAGGAGTTTCAACGAGAAGATTAGGCCTAAGATTTCACGTATCTCATATGACAATCAAGAGGGCAATTAACCGAAATCTTTTGAAATTAGAAAGTGACAAAGGTGTCCAAAATACACGGCTGCTCAGTTAGAGAGGATTCCAAGGTGCTGCGGAATTTAAAACATTTCAGAGACAATGTCACGATATTTTTGGTCGACGAAATATGTTTTATATTATCTAATTCCGAAATAATAGAAAACGAAGGCTTTTATGCAGACAACATTGAGGACGTTCCTAATGGTGTAAGATATAAGAAAAAAGCGAAATTCGAGGACAAAATGCTAGTATGTTGCGTCATTTCGGAGGCTGGTATTTCAAGACCATTGTTAGGCAAATTAGGGGTGAAACTGTAAGTGCAAACATTTATACTAGAAGTTGCCTCAACAAATTTGTAAATTGTATTCAAAAACATCATGTTTATGATAATATTATGTTCTGGGCTGATCTGGCCTGATCTGGCATCGTGCCAATATGCAAGAATAACCCAAGATTAGTTAAGGCAACAAAATATCCCATGTGTACCAAGACAGGGTAACCCTCCGAATGTTCACTGGGCCCATCTTATAGAAGAGTTTTGGGTTTTTCGCGGTAGAAAAGTTTACGACGATGGGTGGGAAACCCAAAATGAAGAAGACCTATGAGAGTTTAATCCGCTTACCGTCCAAAGGCTAATGAGAGGCATTTGCATTAAATTGCGAAAGATTGAAACCCATGGCTCTTCAGCTGCTATGTAATACATTTTATTTTTTATTACATTTTCACTGAAGAGTTTTGTTAAATATAAATTTAAATAAAACAGTTACAGTTTGTATTATTATTATTAGATTCGAAAAATTTTTCAAAACCTTTGTTACATACGTTATTCGGAAGTAAAAAAAAGTCGAACCAGAAAGAATAAATGAAGGGCTGAAATACTAAGAAAACAAATTTTAAAAATTAATATAAAAGTACAGAGATAATGAGTACTGCACAATTCCCAGAATACATAGAAATAAAATGTGAAAATGGAGACCTTCGACTAAAAAAAGGGCAGAAATATTTGAGTACTATAATAGACGAAAAGATATCAATAACAGGATCAGCAACACCGTGAATGTATACAGGACACTGTATATCAACTACTTTAGTAAAAACGAACTGAGCACTACAATAATCGATGAAGGGAAACTAAGATGATTCGGATTTGTAAAAATGATGAGAAAAGATAGAACAGTGAGAAGGGTATATGAAGAAAAAGAAAGAAGAAGAAAGAAAGGCCGAGAAGGACATGAGCAGAAGAAGTCAGAGCAGCAGTTGAAAAGCGAGACGTGAAATGACAGGAAACGAAATAAAGGGCGAAAGACAAGTAAAAAAAGAAAAGACCTATTCAATAGCTCAGGTTAAACAGATCTCACACCCGAAAGGGCAGAAAGGCTTTAAATATATTCAAGAGTTGACGTTAGCGCTTTTCATATTTGATTTCTGTTAAGTTAACGCGTTTTCTTGCCTATTTTAGAATGCAATTTGACCATTGATAGGAAAAAATTCATTGGACGAAAAATAGTTAAGCATCCGGGGAATATTTTAATAAAAAGATACATATTATGTATTTTCACAAATTTCACACATTGGGTTTTATTCAAATACTTAGATATTTCCTTTATTTTTCGAAGTAATCGGTATTAATATTTTTAATATATTAACGCGATAGGAGTAACACTTTTAGTTTAATACGAGGAAGATAGTTCGTTGACTCCCCCAATGGCGTAACGAAGTTATCAAGTTAAGCTGGCCTCAGTTCGAAAGTACTATGCAAATATAAACAAAATTCATCATTACCCAAAAAAAAGAGAAGATCCCATCAAAAATGAATTTAATAAGAGGTGTTATCCAAGTGAAGTTAAGTTAACATAACCGTTGAATGCTATCTTAACACCCATGATACATCATAGACCTGATTAACCAGAATCTGAAAGTTAAAACCGAATCATAAGAACTCTACTTTTCATATACAATGTCGTGATAAAGTAACGCACCAAGCGAAAAAACACCTTTAGCGATGACTTTTTCGAGAAATGCTCGGACAGGTCGAATTTATTTTTAAAAAAGACATCTTTTACAACCAATTTTAATTTTATGTCAGTTACCACTTTTGCGTCGTGACGTCATCGACATTTTTTTAAAAGACAACTTATTTTTTTTTAAATGTCATTTGAAAGCATCCATTTTTTCTGAGTACAAAATGTTAATGAACCACTATGTCGCATAATAAAATTTTGAAGAAAAAAATTATTTAAAATGGAAATGTGTTTTTAATCTTATTCATTATTTCAACCTAAAATGATACTTTCTTATAAAAACACAATAAAAACAACTTAATAAAATTACAATAAATGCTGAAAATGTCCTCCACAGTGACCAGCTTGTGTAAATGCTGTTAATGACTCTTGCGATGGTTTCAAGTGGTTGGTGGAGGACATTTTAAGCATTCATTGTTATTTTATTAAGTTGTTTTGTAAAGTTTTTATAAGAAAGTATTATTTTAGGTTGAAATTTTATTAAGATTAAAAATCACATTTCCATTTTTCAATAATTCTTTTCTTCAAAATTTTCTTCAGGAATATAGTGGTTCATTCACATTTTTGTACTCAGAAAAATGGGTGCTTTCAAATGACATTTTCAAAAAAAAATAGGTTGTCCTTTAAAAAAATGTCGATGACGTCACGGCACAAAAGTAGTATCTGACATAAAATTAAAATTGGCTGTAAAAGATGTCTTTTTTTAAAATAAAATCGACCTATCCGAGCATTTTTCGAAAAAGTCAACAGTTAAGTGTGTTTTTTAGCTTGGTGCGTTACTTTATCACCACACATGTAGGTACATTGGAAAAAGGATCAAACCCATACTTACAGTTGCCAGCGAATCCAACAGCTCACCCATTTTGAATACTTTTCTCCTGTTACTTATTGATAATTAACACCAATAACATGATTAGTAAAAATGTTTCTATTAGGATCAATTCGAACAAATAGTTTCAAGAAAATTATTTACAATTGATTAGCTGGATTTTGTCCTTTATATCATCATCCTTCACATTCGCATATGAACAAAATAACTAAAAGAAGCAATAAGGTGCTATAAACTTTAAATACTACGTGCACAACCAATAATTAATGATATGAAGAAAAGAACTAGTGAATTATTTGTTGTAGTACTCTTATAGTTAATTATTATTCCACATAGTTTCAATTTAATCTATATTTCTGACATGGAAACGTTCTCTAATAAAGCTCAGAAAGTGGAATGTATAAAAATTTGAAATCAAGTTAACGCAACCTCCAGCAAAGAGAAATTTTAATCGGCCGGCGACTTCAACGGAGTCAGAATTTTCTTTAATGCAATAATAATGAAGGTCGCGTGTTCCTTTATGAAATACTAACGTCATTAATATTTAGCAAATTTAGTTGAGAAAGTAACTCGGTTTTCTTGCACAATTAAATGTCTGTCTTAGTAAATTTGAATTATGCCAAACGTACATTTTCGGCAGACCTAGAACATAACAAAAACAGCAGTAAATTTAAAAGAGGCCCAAAAAACGGTGAATTTTACATGATTCGATTTGGTGGAGTCACCTGCGTGGGTGGCCATCTCTTGATTTCGCCGGTGTAGAGCCGGCGGTGTGGAAAACTCGATCCTTTACCGAGCAGGTGAGGTAACAAAGCGCGTAAATTATTTAACACGCGGCTAAACTAATGAAGTCGGCTGCGCCTAATGGGATTAGGCGTCCGGGTTACGTTCATAATACCGCCCTGTGTCGTCATCACGCTCGCCCCTGACGACGTCGGCGAATTCGGACGAAACGTTGTGAGCGTGCTAAGGTAACATCGACCGGAAAGGATATGCGTGATGTGCACGTACCTAGGATACGACCACGTTGGAGATTGCAATCTTAACAAAGCGCAACGAATTCCACCTGTTGGTTGCTTGAGCTTGACTGGGAAAATGCAATTCTTCCTGTAAGCGAATTGTATTTTAGCCTACCTCTGTCACGTGCCATAAAAAAATATTCTATGTATGCGCGTGTTTTCGTCGGTTTTTTAAACATTTCTCATATCCAGAAATTCGTTACTAGTATACCTTAATTGCGAAAAGTCATATGAAGAATATACTCACATTATTACGAGTTTTTATGATAAAAGAAGACCTTTCGCACGAATTGTTTGACATAAAGTGTTATTAAAGATTTAATAAAAACATTTAATAAAAATGACGAAATTTATTTCAGGATCATTCATAACGAATATATTAATGAATACTGACACTGATTAACACAATAATTTTGTAGTTACAAGATAAAATTGAATACAGAATCAAGTACGTAAATTATAACGTAAATACAACATTTAGGGACGGGTTTAATTTAGGTCTGCATCTGAAAATGACAGGAACTCTTGTATTCTACACGATTTAAATGTCCGCTTTAAATTGGGATGGTAAGACGAGAATTGTAAAGCAACTGAACATTTTGTATAACCAGTAAACTTTTTTAATTGGAATTGTGCTTGTAATTTAAAATTATATATTACTTGAGTATGATATAATTCAATTTTAAAAGCCAGAATGAAGCTGAAATTTTTCACTTGCAAATATTATTACAAAATAATTCCTTCTGAATCTTGAAGCTTTGAAATCAATCAATATTTACTTCTTTAAACCTTTTCATTTCTTACCTTTTACCTACCATTCGAGGTAGGTTATGTGAGTGAGTTGAGTTTATTGGTATTTTCTCCACGTTTTTCGACTTTTTTATAACTTTAATTTTATGTTCAACATTTACTTACTTAGCTCTCTTCCTCTACTACTGCTTTCCTTTTCCCACGTATTTCTCATTCTGTTTTTGTTTTCTTTACTGTATCTTTTACTAAAAAGTTTAAGTCGCGACATCCTGCGATCGCTTTTTCATTAGGATTGACAAATTGCAGCTATTTAATAACTCATCCTATACAAGGCGACCAAGTGTGCTGTCAAAGTTTATTGAAAATTTTAAAAATTTTTATTGCAAGTCGGTTTTGATTGCAGTGAATTCCTCGAGCATCCTCTGTACAGCTGTTTCGGTCCTATTTGGGACTTCGTCAGCAGGAATAACAAAATTTTTATATCTTTTATCAAAACTACTCTTCTCACCAGTGTTTCTTCGTGCATTTTGCATACAGAACGTGTTATGACCCAATTGTCAGACCCTTAACCTCGTGAACTTTCGCCTTTTCTCCACTTATATCACATTAATCTCAATTTTAGTGTTTTAGTAAATTTTATGCATGGAATGTTTTTTGTCATGTAAATATGAAACTACCGTTAACTGAATATTGATGGGAGCAATTCGAAATGTGAACAGTAATCTAAACGAAATAGAAAAGTATTCTATTTAACTGCAAATTTCGCATCACATTGAAGCTAGACTTCAGATTTCGATACATTTGTCTCTTCCCGTGTAAATAAACGTTAAGGATGTGACAATAGTACCAGTAACCAGATGCAACAACGGTTAATAATAATTATCTTCAGAAATTAGTCGAACATTGTTTATGAAGATCTAGCTTAACAGTCAGAGGATAAAAGCAAAAAAGACATTGTCCAAAGATGCTATATTCGTTTAATAAAATTAAGTGTTATAGTTTGGGATACAATTTGTTAGGGTAATATCTAGTGTTCATTTCAATTCAAAATATTACATAAACAATATTCTGATAATAATTTCGACAGGGATGAAAATTTCTATGAAGCAGTGATTTCTTTTCAAATCTTTCACCTGTTTTACGGTACGTGCACAACTGAGTTGTGCTAATATATGAAACTGATACTGTAACAGCGTTTATAAAACGTATAGAAAAATACATATCGGACATCGACCGCCAGGATCTCGTAACTAAAGCCTAGGATGAAGAGGTACCGATGCAGCGACGCACTTCCGTAAGGCTTCTCATTTCTCACAATCCGATTTCGATTGCTACGAATTGCATTTAATCTATATTATCTATGCTATCGACTAGTACCAGATATGTATTTTTATAATGTGCGACATGTATGATTACAAAGATTGTTACAGACCATTATCTCTATATTATTATCTAGTATCACAGCTTCGTTGTGCACGTATCCTTAGGGCGCAATCAGATATATTGGCCACGAAACTATTACTTTGATGAGAGATACAAATGTCCAAAACGCGCTAGTATGTGCAAATATGTAGAACTGAATTAAATGTAATGAACGAACAATGTAGATATCTCTAATAATGTATTTTAACGCGCTTATATTTATTTTATCATACGAAACAATTTATTGTTCCCATTTAACTTAACTTATAAGTTTCTTGCCTTTCTATTTACGTCTAATGACATCAAATTAGTTGAAAAAAATTAAAACAACGTTAGTTTCTCTTCTGACAGATTCTTGAAGAAGCTCTCAATCGATACTGCGAAACGTTGATGAATTTCAAAGTAGTCCTGAGAAGTAATTTACAAAGTTCTTGTATATTTTCAACAGGCAAGAACCTATTTTAAATATTTTATTGTTAGTGTCAAATTTAAAATGCTTTCTGTGTGGACGACATTAGTCTTATAATTCATACCGGAACAATGTAGACATTGACAAAACTTCTCTTAAATTATAATGGCAGCGTTGCGCTTAAGCATCATCTGAAACGTCTGAACCGTTGGTTAAGGGCAAAATCAATTTTGCATTGTCCTCGCAGCTCCGACATTCTGTCGAATCGGTTCCAACATCGATAAATTACCCCTTTAACAGCCGCAAATTCATAATAAATTTCCCCGCGCGCGTTGAACTGCCGTCGATCCAGTCCGCCAGCAAACAAAACGCCGGCTCCGTCGTCCTGTAATTTAATTTGCCTGAAGCCATTTTATGACGTGTCCTGGCTAAATTTCCGCCGTGCGTCTCGCAAGATTAACATCCGCGCGTAATCAAAGACGTCGTCCGCTTTTACGACCGGTTTATATTGGTTTCCCGCCGGCCGTTAAATCGCCGAAGAGGCAGGCGCGCAGGGATTTTTATTGGCGGTGCGTCCTGGAACGCGCGCGTCCGGAATTTATGCGGGCCGCGGCAATTAAAGTTTCCGGAACGGCTTCGGAACTTCGGTGATGCGGTTAGAGCGGCGATATTTTATTTTTCCTGTCGGTCTGTGAGTGCACGTACGGCGGTTAACAAGATATCGGGTTAACAGTTTTTGAACTTCCGGCGAGTCTGCCATCGACATCAGATTAATTGCGGTTTCAAAGTCAATAGCACAAAATGTAATCATCATCGTAGTTAATCAAAATAAGTGGAAAAAGAGAGTTCGGAGCATTCAAATAGCGTAATCATATTTTTATTTATTATGTATGTACTATATTTTTACATATTTACTGAAGAAGTTAAGAAAAGAAATGTCAATATTTAACATTTTCATATAGTATACACGTATACTATATGAAAATTTTTAATATTACATACGTATACTATATGAGAATTTTAAATATTTACTGAAGAATTTCAGAAATGAAATGTGAATGAATTATTGTAATAACTATATATGTAGTTAAAATTTTCTCAAAGTTTGAGGACCCTTAAATAACTATTAAAAGTATTCTCATGGTTGTTTGAACAATAGATTTTACAATTCTCTTGCACAATCTTTTCAAGGACTAAAAACTAGTTCAATAGTTATCAGAAATAATTATTAAACCCAATACATTTGAATTCTTTATATAGGCCTCAAGCAAATGCTTGTCCTTTTTTCGCTTGATTCTGAAATTTGTTTGTTTATATATCGATCGCTTCGAATTATCGACCTCAAATTTAGATGGAAGAATTATTAATTAACCGAACAAACAATCTGTTCTTCATTTTTTTATAGTTCTCACCTGATTTAATTAATGTTTGTATTTAATCTACTAAATGATTCTTTTCGACTACCACATTCGACAGTACAATTTTATCATGTCCATTCAAAGAGAGAAAGTGGTATTTTACTTTAAATATTTTATTTGACTGCGACGAAGTCTACTTACACCTATTCTGAAGGGACATTAATCAATTCTCATTAATATTATCTATAAATAATGATCAATTAATTGTTTCGTATTTGATTACTTTTCAATAATGCTGCTGAAATCTTTGTATTTTTAATAAATTAGTAATTATTCTTAATTCCTTTTATCTAATTTGTAAAAAGCGTTACCTGCATTATCGTCGAATCCAATTAAATGTCAAATAATTTTTCATTCAAATCAATCCAAAAAATTAAATTTTTGCGTTCGCATTGCATCTTCTGGTTTCATCGAAACGCCAGTGTCCTTTATAACATATTCTAAGTTATCTTAAATGAAATACATTTCCCAAAAATTTATAAAATGTTAGAAATATAGATAAAAATCTGCAAGTTTTGAACACTTCAAATGTTTGACTTTGGTAAATGTTAGTCGAAAAAATGTTGTAAATATAAATATTCTCTCTAAAAATAATAAAAGTATTGATAAAAAGTAAAAATTTTAAAAATATGTATCATTAGAACATATAGAACTATTCTTTTTTTAATTTCTTTCAAAAACATCGCGAACAATGTGTTTTTTTTTTAATCTAAAACAAAAGCGTATAGGATGCATATCTTTCATGGTCAGCCTATACGAAGCAATTTTTTTTTAATGATAAAACTTCTAGAATAAAATTTTCCTCGAACGAAAGCAAACATTTTCCGTTCGGCTCTCCAGAACTAAGAGGAGTTAATAACGTTGATAAATGGCCGCCGTGAGTCACATGCACGGAACGAAGGCGGCGTTATCCGGGGGCGCAGAACTTAAAACGAACACAGATTATGATTATGACGCACTAAAAACTTTTCTTTTCAACGGAAATAAAAGAAAGAAAACGCCGTCGAGAAATATCTCCTCCGGAGGCGACGCTTTTTGCTCTCGGTCCCTCGCGGGGCCGAAGCTTTGTCACGCAGAGGTTCAGGAATTCAAGGGGAAGGGAAAAGGGGGCGTCGATACTCACCTGGACGCGTCGGAATCCTCGCTGACGTCAGAACTGCAACAAGAGAACACACAATGAGGACAATGCGGATTAATTGGTAACTAATCGAGATCTCATTAGCGCACAGGATATGAAGCGGCGTGAATAGAAAGACATTGGCAGAGGACGTCTGGCGTCGAACCAAATCAGCGGGGGTTGGCTCCGCGCCCTGTAATGTACCGAATGTTTTAATTAAGCCAAAATTCTTTAAAGTCATGACGTCAGTATGCATTATAAGCGAAGAGTTTGGATGTGTGTGTGTTTGCACAAGAAAAAAAATCGCATTTTCAGGACCCAACATTTCTGACCATGTTACCAACTGACAAGTTTAAACCGCATATTTGCGGCCACACTCGAAACGAGCGGGACCCGCATTAAAAAAAAGTTGGCAGTACCACACTGAAAAACACACAGATGCGAGCGGCAGGTATTAAAAGCGCAATAAACACTGTTTATCGATTGTAAAATGCTTTGTGGCCTATTTAAGTTAACATTTATTACCCGTTAAACAAATATCCCAAATTATCGTTTAATAATAATTTATTTTATAGCAATTCTAATTCGTTTATTAGAACTCATTTTAGGCAATGAGAAAGGGGTATCAATAACATTATAATGATCCGAAGAATAATAATTACACTGCAATGATCAAGAATGATTCTACGTTTCCGATTGTTTTTATGTATAGGCAGATAAATGGTAGTTTACGAATCAGGGTTAAAAGTTCTATGATATTCAAAATATATACTAGTAATATAACCAGATTTGGAATCAAATGAAATGCTCATTTTCTTTGCAACATTTTGAGAACGAACAACTTTTATTAGTTGCTGCAAGTCTTAGAACATCCGAACGGCACGTTGACATTTCATTTTTGATTCATAAATAGAGTCATGTTTCGTCAACACATTAGTCTTACACCGTTTCACACGATCTGGTTTTTGTCATGGTTACTAGATAATAAAATGTAAAATTTACTACTATACATGTTTTTTTCATGTGGGACATTTAAAATTACCCTATTCCCCAAAAATTTTAGTCTTGATACATATGTACCTAGTTTGAAAACACTGAAAAAATTAAAAAACAAGGAACATTTCAATTTCAGTGACAATCTCTAGCTTAATTAGGTAATGAACGAAAACAATTTGACACTTCTAATTCAGATTAATAGCTGTTGCAACAATGCAGTAATCCTGGATCCCAGATTTATCTCCTATGAGCTACTTGATACTGGGACGTGTAGAGTATTTTGTTTACCAACATCGTCCAACAACAATAGAAGATATGAATTTGTGAATACAAAAATGTATTAATTAATTAAATTTTTTCTCGAGAACTAATGTATTTCAAATATTAAAAATTGATAAAAATTTGTTTGCTTGTTTGTTATCATACCCCAACTCCATATAGCGGGGGTCCACTTTGATTATGTACTAAAGGAATTTCTATGCATTTTCTTATAATTGTAAATTCCTGCATCCCTATTGCGATGAGAAATTTCAAAATCGGTTGCTAATCGTACCTACTTCTGAATGACCTCGAAAGATCATCCTAAATTTTTTTATGTAGCTTTTTATTATTATATTTTTTTAATTTTCCTACTATATATTTTGAAGAAAATAGCTGGCGCGGCTGGTAATACAACTTGTGTTAATAAAAGTAGCTACCGTTACAATGTAACACTTACAGCTAACATTCTTTTTCGTTGTGTTTCTAATTTCTATTTTAAAAACTTATTAATGCTAAACATCGATGTCCCTAAGTTTCATATTCTCAACTGCACTTAATACGGTGTTAAAACTGCAGCAGGGTCTTGGGAGTGCTAAATAATTTTAAAGACGCCGCCGCCCGTTCCAGTCGACTTTAAACAGGCGTAATATTATCCGACTCAATTACGGTTTTTCGGGCTTTATTGCAAAAGTTTCCGGAAGCCGACGCTGAATGTACTGATCTCATTGGGCGCGGAAGGAGATTAAAAGAAATTCGCGCTGAGCGAAACATATTGTAAGTTGGTCGCGGACACGCTAATAGCTTTAGAGTTTCCTATTACCGCCACTTGCATGAAGTGGTGAATTTGAAACTGGGAAAAGTGCTGTGGATTAAATGCATTTCAGACTTTGTTTAGGAATTTTCTCTTTTTCGTCTAGCTGTGTATTTATGTCTAAAGTTAGTTTAGTTGCTTTTGTTCTCGACGAATATTGTGTTCTGCATTTTGGCAGTTACTATAACAATAATGGGAAAATTTGTTTTTATATTGTTGTAATTTTTGTATTGTTTTAGAATTAAATGAGATTACTTTGAAACTTAATTATTATTTTATATAAATCGTGCAATCAAAATTACGAAAAGTGATTCAAAGCAAACTAAAAATTAAGTTGTACTGTTTTCCTATAAGAATTATTTTAAAAAGAAATATACAGGGAATTCCAAAATGTACTAACGATTTTTGGGATGGAATAATGTTTAACAGTTGAGCTTAAAAAAATTACAGACACATCTTAATCTACAACTCTGGGAATTTGTTTTACTTAAAAATTGAACGGCGTAGGTGTGCGATATCAGTTACAGGAATTATTGGCCCACATTTTTTGAAGTGGACATGTATACCGTATCAGTAATATCAAAAAGATATTATTACAAGATCAGCACTTTTTTCCAGCCAAGATGATTATTACTGAAGCACCGAGCCACATAGCGTATTAATGTTAATATGCTGTGTGATATGTATTTTGATGATAGGTAAGGTATTGTGGAAATTTTTAAAAAGTTGTGTGTACAGACTGGCCCAAATTCGATACTTTTAATAGGAAACACCTATTTTTAGAAGAGTTAGAAAAAAATGACCTCGGGTCCTGGAGCTCGATCTTTAAAACAAAATTAATGATGAAGACCGCATTTCGGTATCTTGTACCGCTTAAGAGCTACAGGTTGTTTTTCAAAATTCTACGATTTTTAAAAGCCTTTATAACTTTTTTTTCTGCATTTGAATACGCCATTCTGTATTTAATGATAGATAAATTAAACAAATATGTACGTTTCTTTGGCTACGTAGCATATAATTGAATACAAGCTAACTTAACATGTGCACATGAATCTAATTTCAGTTTCCTCAAAATTTTTCAATGAAAATTAAAACAAAATAGTAAGTGTGGCATACCAATTAATTCAGAAGGAAATGTGCTATCTACCCGTCTAAACAACAATAATCGGGCCCATAAGGAAAAATGAAGTTGGCTCTAGAAAAACAAAAACGAATCGCTCCAGAAATAAAGTACGCTTGACATTCAATCAAGCAGAAAAAGTTGCTTCAGGAATGTTTTCACAGATTTTGAAAAAAATCATAAATAAAGAAGTTATGTTCGATTTTCAAAAATCGCAGTTTTTAGTTTTTTTCCGATTGTGAAGAAAGCGTTCAAGATATTTTAAATTTCTTAACGCATTATTAATGAGCATGGAATTTGGCAACTTTGCTTCCATTTAACCGATTCTCTATCTCTTATAATAAGCGAGATCATCATGCTGGCCCTCGAATTTCAATCACCCTGTATATAACATAGTTTCATCCTTTTATTTGATTTAGAGAATATTAAAAAAAACACGTTTTTGTTACATTGCAAATATTATTATTTTTTGCTTCTTTTTTGTTTAGTTCGAAAATAAAACAGTAAATATGCTTCTTAAATTAAATTTGGATGTGTGATATATGGAAAAGCATCAGAAAAAATAGGTCCCATTTAATGGTATTCAAATCTAATGTGGCGCCCATAAGAAAAATTGAAGTTGATGATGGCCAGAACGAAACGAAACGTTTTAAGTAAAATGAAATACTATCATCGCAAAGAGCTCAAAAAAGTAGTATTAATTTTGTTGTGATCCCTACAGTAATAACTTCTGAAAAAAAGAAAATATTAAATTATGTTTTTCAGTTTTTTCTAAATATTTCAAAAACTGCAAATCGTAGAATACCTATTAAAACGGATTAGCGTTCAGCACCAGCACTTAACTTTGTCCTAATTTAACCCCCTTCGTATCTGTTATCATTTTCCAGATCCTAATAGTGAGCCTCGCATTTATAACAGCCTGTATCAAAAATAATTGCAGGGTATTTTCCTCACCAAATCTTTGCTTGATGAGGAAGACTATCCACCGGTTATATCAGCCAATAATTTTATGAAGTCATTATTTGTGTACTGAGGATGACAGCTTGTCTGTCAAAATACCCCTCTACGTTAAAATTAATATTGTGGGTTGGAACATTTTTACTTTTCAAATTAAAGTCCCCTGTATATATTTTCATTCTGTTTTATTTTGTTTCTTTTGATTAAATTAAAAAAATAATTCATCGTGTTCGTTATTACTCGTGAATAATTTCGTTCTATGTTTAGGAGAATTTTATTTGAATCTGTTCGAGTGTTGCGTTTTAAATATCTGATGACGGTACCGTATACAGAATGTTTCCAAAATAAGTGCAGAAATTTTAACCACACTACTCTGACAGCACAAACAACACGAAAAAATACAAAAACAATTCGTATAACAAAAAGAAAATTCCTTTATCCGTCCCTTATTCGGCGGTCATGATAAAATAAAAAAACCTAGGGAACTTGCTTCGCTGATCGTAGGCAGTAAACATCGAGGGAATCACTAATACGCAAAGCACAGTCAACAAATATTATCTAGAGGAGGATCACATCAAATGTTTATAACATTTGTTTGAAGTGGCGTCCATCATTAGCGACACACAAACGAGCTCGGTGAAAAACCGATTGTTGTATTCGTATTAGCTAGTTAGGATTAGCGCGAATATTGTCGGCGGCGTTATAAATACTCACTGTCTACTCATTTAATGTGTTTATAGGAGCGGCATACACTTTTTGCTTCAGGTGACTCCACAGAAAGTAATCACACGGATTTAGATCAGGAGATCGGGCAGGTCACCACATGGGTCCGTTTCGACCAATCCATTTTCCTGGAAAATGTGCATTAAGCCAGGTTCTAACAGGAACAATATTGTTTGGTGTACCGCCATTGTGCATAAACCAGGTATTTCGTAACACATTCAACAGTAATGCATCCAAAAAAATCTTCAACGGTGTTCCGCAAAAAATGTAAATAGGCAGCACCTTTTCAACGAGGTGGTAATATAAAAGGCCCTACAAGTTGATCACCCAAAATTCCTGCCCACTGAAACGCTGCTTTGGATGGGCTTCACGTACAGCATGAGAATTTTCATCTGACCATACATACGTATTGTGCGTATTAAAAATGCCGTCACGAGTAAAAGTGGTCTCATCTGTGGTCACAGATTTTGAAAAAATTTGGATGTTCTGCATGTTGTTCCAGTAACCACTCATAAAATGTACGCCGACATTCGGAATCACCCAGGTGTAATTTTTGTACGCGTTGAACATGGTAAGGATGCAAACCCTGTTCATGTAACGTCCTCCAGATAACCTTAGGTGAAACACCCATTCTGGCTGCCAAGCAAAGTACATTTATTCCCGAATTTTCCTCAATAACGTCAAAAATATCTGGTTTCAGTTCCAGAATAGCTGCATCACAGTTACGTTTTCGGTTTACTCCTTGTGGTCGAAATGTTCCATAATCGCCCAAATGCTGCATTTTAGTTGTAAATGTTCTTGCAGTGGGAAGTTCTCGGTTTGGAAATTTGTTTGCATAAAGCCGCCGTGCTTCTTCAGCATTTCCTCGAGCTTCGCCGTAGATGAGTAACATACCTGTTCTCTCGCCGTTTGCTGATCCCAAAGGATACGAAGCAATAAATTGCGTGTCATAATCATAAGAAATGAAGTAAATTCTTTCGTTCAGCTGTGATACGACTTATTGCAACGTGAAGGAAAAAATGCTTTTAAACGGCCTCCCGATTTCGGCAAAGGTCACTGCTCGATTGCACTTGTGTTTTTTGTCGCAATAAAAATTTCTTTTGTTGACCTACATATGACGCGATTCAAACTATTGATTATTATTACATCGCATTTGCGAATAACCTTGGACAGGTCGGTTTGGTTTGCAGTGGAAGTCTCGAGGTTTGCTTCTGCTGACGAGACCCCAAATAGGGCCCAAACTGTTGTACAGAGGATGCTCCAGGGATTCACTGCAATCAAAACCGATTTGCAACAAAATTTTTGTTACATCTGGTGAATACGGATTTTATTCTATATTTTACAAATGGGTAATAATTACAGAATAGCAGTTCTCATTACTAGATTTGTTGCTTGTTGCTTTACAATTTTTTCAACAGTTTTTCTTTTGTTAGAAATATGTTAAAGTGCAAACTATAGTAGTTCGTTCACATGGGAGATAATTCAGTTCGTCAAATTGTCTGGGATTTTCTTTCTTTTTCTAGACACCTGTGCAAGCAAACAATGGTGTCCGTGCATTATATATGCGAACGCAATTCAGGCATTTTTCAAAGATATTAATCGCAGAGGAGATCAAGAAGAGTAGGTGAGTGCCGTCACAAATAAACAAGACGTCAGATCCACATCCTCACGCAACATATCATGTATTATTCATAGTTGCGAAGCGTAGCTACTAGTACAAAGTCCGGGATTTCAAACAATGCGGTAAGATGTAAACAAATGGGACTACATTCACAGCGACAATGCGCGCGGAAAGGTTACCTTTGTCTGTCCAAAATTTACACTCCACCCTCACCTCTCCTCCACAAAAGAAAAACATACTAGGAATAGTTCTTGCGCTGCAGACGTTTTTTGTATTTATATAAACCAAGAACATTTTAATTATGTTAAAATTTAATTAACGCTACATTCGTGTTTGATGTAATCAAAAAGATGAAAACGGGAAGAAAATAAGAGAGGAAAACAATTCCGGAAAACCATCTGAAATGACATCTTAGCTTGACTCGATTTTTCTATTAAACTATAATTCTGTACCAACTGACCTGAGGGCAACGGAAGCTGAGTGCAAGACGTACAGGCCATCATCGGTGCATCCCTCGTCGTAGTACTCTTCACAGGGTTCCCACATTGCCGATTTGGATTATGTCGTTAGCGTCGAAATTTATAGTGTTCATTCCACTCGTAATTTTGGCCGGTCAGACGCACTAAATGGTTTGGAAATCCTGCACCGAACTAAAAATTTTGACAGACATTTGACTGATAGTAATAAATGTCAATCGTTTGTTTTTGCAAGGCCCTGTCCATTCTTAACTTCGTCTTTTCTTTTATAATTAAAATGAATTAAAAATTTGAACTTTGTGTTCGAAGTTCTATGATAATTATTATAAAATTTTGAATTTTTACATGAATACTTAGTTTTGGACACATATAATAGAATTGGGCATTATTTGAATACATTTTTATCTTCATAGATAATTATAACTTTCTCGGTGGAAGTTTAAATTATTTCCTAAGAAAACATATGTGATAGAACTCCTCGCGAGAGGTAACTGGAGCCTGTTAATTTTCCCCAGAAACATCACATAGCTGAAAGCATCAGAAGATTGCCCCGTCGATTGGAATTAAGGCACTTCGAAGAAGAAAGTTAATTTAGGATGCTACTACTTCTAACAACTCTTAAAAATCGTAACGAAATAATTTCAATGAATTATTTTCTTTTTTCCGTAACACCTTTCGATCGGTTCGGAAATATAGCTATGCTGGTTCAACTAATAAACGTTTTTTTTTAATTTCTTAAAATTATTCAGTGCGCTAGATTGGTGCATCTCAAGTCGACTGTTTCTTTCATTGTGGAAAAAGCATGATGAATAAATAATAATTAGAACGTATCCTTGCAAATTCTTGAAATTAAACCACCGTTTTATATTTAACCTTTCATGAACAGCCTTTACATTAAAATTTAAGTGTTTTGGTCAACAATTAAATTTCAAGTAGGAAAAATAATTGATGTTTTCATAAGAATCTATAAGTGCTCGTCGAGAAGTACAAAGAAAAGAAAGAGGGAGAGAATTTCTTTCCGTATGGAAATTTAATTGTCTTCACCGTTGATCGTTCTTATCGTTTTCGCGTAAGTGATTATTGCATTAAAAAATACGGGGTCATTCTAATATGTCATAAACCAAAAAGACCGAGAATTTTACTGTTTTAACTCCTTCTCTTGTGTAATCATATATGAGCCCTAACAACTAAATATTTAAATTTTTCTGATCACAGTTATAAAAAAATTATATAGTTCTATTTGAAGACATAATTTCCTCATTAATGTTTCGCCTATTAGTTTTTAAATTGTTTATATTGCGTCTACTTAATACAATTAATTTGATTGATTCATAAATTTGCTGGCAACTAATTGCTCGGACATTTACCTTTTGCGAACAAGAAAATCTTCTTGAAAACAATAACCATGAATTGTTGTCAACACAAGTTAATTGTTTTTGATACTAATAACAACATTTTTATGAAAAATATGGCCCGTGGCATACTATTTCATAACCTCATAGAAAGACGGGAAATTATAATTCGTCATTATGCCGCGGGTAAAACCATAAAAAAAATTAGAATAAATTTAACTTATCAAAATTGATAATTGATATAATAAAAAGTATGGAGACAAGGCAAACATTGATATTCGCTGAAAAAAATACTGGAAAAACAAGTAAAGGCAACGAATTCTCAATAAAATTTGCAAAGGGCAAAGACAGGGTACTTTAAGACAAATTCAGTCCCAATGGAATGAAGAAACTGGTCTAATTGTATCTATGGAATGTTGCCAACATTAGTTACACATATATATAAATATCATTTATTGCATTCACCACGCATTTAAATTTGAGAACCTAAATTTTAATACATTTTATTTTTTTAAAGTCGAAATAAAAACCACTATTTGCCGAAACACAAAAGATAAACGTCTTGACTGGGCAAAATATAATGTTACATGCACCAAAGAAATGTGTAGCAGATAATTTTTGGTGATAAACTGAAGATCTGATGTCTGTATTGGTGATTGTCAGAAGATAGTGATTAGAACAAAATTAGGGAATTTCTGTAATAGTATATTGCACAACGAGTCTAGAAAAGTGAAGTTTGGCTTATTTGAATACGAGCGAGCGTAGCGAGTAAGTAATTTAAGAGGCCATACGAGTTTAGAGAACACTTTTTAACGAGATTGCGTACACTATTTTTTCGCATTTCATGCGAAATTTAATTTTATTAATATTTAATAGAATCGTCACATTAATAACTGTCACACTTGATGTTTATTAAAAATAAAAAATAAAAAATAATAGTAGTTAATATGCTATTCTGTAATGGTTGCTATATTGTAGAGTAACCCCATTACTGTACGATTTTAATAATTTTAATATGTTGCGTTACTGTATGAAATGCGTAAAATCCTACGAGGAGTTATGATTTGCAGATGTATGTTCAGCAAAGATTTAGGCAAACTGGAGTTTATTGATGGTATCATAAACGCAGAAAAATATCAAGATATTTTAGAAAGAAACCTGGAGATTGCAAGGTTGCAGGTCGGAATAAAAAATTTCATTTGTCAACAGGATGAATGTATTGCACGGCCAAATCTACAAAAAATTGTTCGGAGATCATGATATTAGTGTCAGCTTGGTCCTCAAATACTCCGACTTAAATTTCATCGGAACCCTGTAACAAGACATGAAAAAATCTCGCGAAAAAGTTCCCAACGAACAATTTGTATAACAAATCTTTATAAGTTGTCAACTGACATCATAAAGATCATTCTGATGACGCTATCAAGCGATAACAAAAAGTTGAGATATGCAGTGAAAATTTAAAACATATGCATCTTTACTACAATAGCAAAAGGAGTTTTAAATCGAATATAGGCTGTTCATTTTTGTTAGCTTAGCACAGAAGTTCTCTTTTTGAAGTAGACAAAAATAGTTAATTTTCTGGAAGTTTGAGAATGAATCCCAAATGATCAGAAAAAACTGTTAATTGCTTTAAAGTTGACCCTACTCGATACCAGTTGTAGACTTGTGTTCTTTCATTCGTTGAATATAAATCAAATTGCATTGTCAAATATGTCAAAGAAAAATAATGACATTTAAAGTTAAACGTATCCACAGTTACCACGTATTTAAAAAAAATTTAATAATACTGATTCATATATTCTTTATGTTCCATGTTAAAAAATTCTCACTGTTTGATGACAAGCTATAAACTATTATTTTAAATTTTTATTACCAAAATTTTCCAAAATATTTTAATGACCCACTCATCGTGAATGATGCTGTATTTCAGACCTGTAGGAAAATGAAGGACTTGTTCCGAAAAACTTTTACTATACCTACAACACATTTTCTGGTTTCAGTATATTATTTTTAGTTCTCTTTTGAAGGTGCATTCACTTCAATTATTTCTATCTTTGCACGTTTCCGATGGCCGACTGTATTACACTGCAGCTCAGTATAAACGCCCATTCTAAACTGAAAGATTAAAAGAAATCAAAGAAATTTTCTTTTTAGTAATTTGTGTCTAAGTGTTATATTTATTTAGTTACAGATATATTATTATATTTCAAAAAGAAAAAAAATTGTGTCGTTATTTAAGTACGTTTTCAAATTAATACGAGAACGGTTATTTTCGAGGGAAATTAATTAAATGGTATGAGGAATGGTGAGGAATCAAAGAAATTTTCTTTTTATTAATATGTGTATAAGTGTTATATTTATGTATTTAGTTACAGAGGATGTTGTTGTATATAAACTTCAATGTCAGTATAGCATGGAATACATTCTAACCTTGGTAGGAATTATATTTAAAAAAAAAATTGTGTCGTTATTTAAGTACGTTTTCAAATTAATCCGAAAGCGGATATTTTCGAGCAAATTAATTAAATGGTATGAGGAAGGGTGAGGAAAGTAAAAAATCATGGATGCGGGCAAAGAATTCGAAGGGCACCGATCGGTTGCGTGCATCGATCAGGTAAGCCACGTGTCCAGTCCAAGTCCTGCGATGGCCGCCGGACGAATCGATGCTCGGAAATAAGTAGAAATCAATATTTTTCCGAGGACGCACACTAAGTGTCAGGCGGACGGGTGTCGCATGTAATATTCATACGAACAGTACAGGTAAACTGGTTGCCATGCCAACTATAGCAGACGTCTAGAATTATTAAAATCTCGAGTGCTATGTGACGTGACAGCCGTCAACCGATTGTTCGTATCATTAATGGACAGGCGGTGCGAGCTTAAAGCTTCGGTGGTGGCGGTCGTGTGGGCAACAGGTTATTATATAATTTTCCCCACGCATCGTTCCCTTTTTGCTCGAGCTTAATACCACCGCCCGGAGTTTTCGCTCTTACCGGAACCACTTGCAACGACCACAATCGCGTATGCTACGACCGGCGAAACCGATATCAAAGAGCCCCCTTGTACACATCTAAGCCGACTTCGATGATTAACGACCATAATAAATGTAATGCTAGCAAATACACCACGCACAAAGTGCAGCTAAATCTATTAGTGCGTCATGTGCGGAATAAATTCACATTACGGCGCAAATATAATTTGTGTGTGTAGGCTGGAGACTCGCTAACTGGAACCAAATATGACATACACAAGTTACTATCGCATGCATGCTTCACGTTATTAGGGTTTTTTGCGTGTTTACTTTGCTTTTCGTCCATCGTAAAAACAGGTCATTTCCTGTATTCGATGGATTAGCTGGGTAAATTTGCTTTTGCGCGTGTAGCTTTGATGATTATGACTTTGCTTTTTATGATGTCCTCAGTGAAACGAATACTTAATCATTACAATTTAGTTGCCACAATGCCACAAACGAAAATTTTATTTGTTAATTGGTGCTGAATGAAATTATATTGATAATGAAACTACTTTCACATTTGTCTGAAGAATCCAGTAAATCTATATGCTTCATATGTTAAAATAAATAGAAGTGCACTTGTAAACTCACAGACTTACACCATGTTTTGTAACATCAAGGTCCGGTTTTTCAATCACAAATTAATGTTAACCTTCAGTAATTGAAATTCATCTAATTGAAAAATCGGGGATAAATGTGATATTGTAAATTTAAACTTTGCTTAAGTCTTTGGTGCAAATGATCCATAATTATATAAAGTAAGTTTGAAGAATGATCATAAAGTCATAAAGTTGAATTAGCGAAAATATGATTTCAGAAATTAATTATGCAAACTTAAAGATTACTAGAAAGATAAAACCAAAATTCCATAGGTCAATTGAAAATATCGTCTACACCCTCTTACAATTTCATTTACAGCATCTGGAGTGAGCTCGCAAAGTGGGTAGTTCGGAAAGAAACCCGCCCCACATTCGCTTTAATTCATACGCGGAAACTTATTGTTGCAAAGATTACATCCGTCTGAAATGCGGTCGCGTTGCATCAAGACGCGGCCACATTTCTCCCGTTTTATTTCATATGAAACTTGTAATGATGTCTATAAACTTAAAGAAAATATTGCAACACTTCATGCTGCAGTTGTACAAATAGAAATGTATGATCTCCGTTGCGCCAATTCTTTTGTTCCAGATTGTTACGAGTTTCGGCGGAATTATCGTTACTTAGAAATTTAGGATTTTACGAGGGTGGAAGAAATAGGTAAAACTTATTCATCATCGAATTTGTATTCGGCATACAATATTAAAGCAAATGCTTATGTACAACGAGTAGTATCTATAACAAAAGTTTTCCGAAAAAAATTCTTTGTCTGTCCATTGATACTAAATTATATTATCTAGTTGCCATTGCAAACAAATATTTAAAATTGTCTACATTTTTATTTATCCTGCAGTGCTACTCCTTACCATATAACTATTATCACGGTTATGTCATACGCATAGCATATCCGGAAAAGTATATACTGTGTCTACGGATTTCTGCAATAGAGGAATAACTTTTTTATTTTACGTAATTAGGAAAAAAGTTATTCTTTAGAAAACTTTTTGCTTGCATTAAACCTACAATAAATCTCTTTACTTAGTCTCTTACCGTCCAGCACATGTTACATAATATCAAGCAAAAATTGCGTAGAATTGGAGACAACGGACCTCAATGTATTATTTAAATTGTTTCCTGTTGTTTAGGAATTAAGGAATAAGTTGCTAAATGAATGAGTAGAATATACTACTTCAATATTTTGATATTGCTCCAGAAAATTTTGATATTGCTTCCGAAAACTTTTGTTACATACGTTAGAATATAATGTGTATGTATGCGATACGGGGAGGTGGATTCATCGTGAATTATCTGAGAGTACTACCGCTCCACCGCAGTAAACAAACGGGATTACATCGACTGGTCGGATGTGAAACGTCTCCTAGCAACCCCTGGCCATGCAAAGTAAACGCATCTGGGCCCAAGCACCTGTGGTCTTCTTACAGGAGAGAAATCCACCCTTGTAACTGTCGTTCTCCAAGGACTAGTCGGTTTATAGTCATTGATTTTATATTCCTTACACTAAAGACTTTTCATTGGGTATTTGTAAAACTAAAATAGATTCTCAAATATCTCGTATTGTATTTTATGTTTTTTAATTTAGAAGATTATGAGCTTTTAGCGGAAAAAACAAGTACGATTTTATCAAATTTATTCCGGATTTTATGAACGTATTGTATGATCGTTCCTTTTGATGTGCTTATTTCATATACCTACCTACTCCTATTTAGTTCAAACTCTAACAAAAATAACTTAATTCCCTTCAAGTTTTTATTGTATGTACAAAATGTACTTAGAACATGAAAGCATAAAACAAATCATATTTTCCCATTGGAAAGCACAAGAGCAAAGACCGTTTCTTGTAGAATTTAATTACCGAGACATAAGAAATAAACGTCGGAGATTATGAATAGGCGTTTCGTGCACAAGTCAGGGCGAAACAATGGCTTACGTATTGTCCGTGTGTACGACGCGGCTAAATTAATTAAATGGCAAGCGTGGTCTGTTTTACATTCATCTGAAGATAAAAGTGCTAGCAAACTCAATTAGACAGGCAGAACGCTGCAGATCCAGATCGCGTGCATGATTGCCCGTACGTAATATAATAGTAATAAATCTAGGGCGGCGGTTTTTGGGGTTGCAGGATACATCTTAAGTGAACCAGTTTCGGGATTAGTAAGTTTTGAAGCAACCACGTAACCACTTAATCTGTGAGGGTCAGGTCATAAACCGGAGCTCCGGAGTCCGGTAAAGTTCCGGGAAGGGCTTTACGGCTGCACGGGGCGGGCAATGTTAACCCGCCGATGGAAACAACATCCCCAGAACTGATCGCAGGACGCACAATACCTCGACGAGGTCATTACGGTCGCGACGATGATGGCGGCTTTTGCATAAAAATCGACCTAGGCTTTGACCCTCCGAGGCGAGAACGATCATAAAACGCCACCGGTTCGGGCGGCGCGTTTTACGGGCGACGAATTCCTGAATTATTGATAGTTTAATTCAGCTGAATGCCAAAGAACGTGGAAGAGTCGTATCTGCGGAACTACTCCGACAGATAACACGCACACATTTTTCGGGAATAAGATTTTAGACGTAAAAAAGAAACCGCGTGAATATTTTTTATTCACTGCGTGTTTATCGGCGAATCTACCGTAAAGTTTTATCGCTTTTATAAATTTGCAAAGAACTTGGGACAATTTTATCTCCCAAAAACAATTCTAACTTATTCATGGTATATTAGACCCTCGATTTAAAAATTAATTTTGTAATGTTTTTTTTTTCTTTTTTATGATCTTTTCATTATTTCTTGTGATACTTACATTTTAGAATTTCTGCCAGTAATCTAAGAGTGCAATTTAATTCCCGTATCAAAACCAACTTTGAGCGGTATCGAGAATATTTTACTTATATAATAATTAAGTTTTATCCATTCTGGATCCACCTGGTATAATTATATCAGGTGGATACAGAATTTGTTTATTACATCGCGAAAATACAAATGTACTTTCTATACTTATATCACCTAACTACGAGAGGCGATAAATAGAATAGATTGAATTCAGAATAGCATTAAGATCAACGTCAAGGTCAACCAAAAACCAAAACGATACCAGAAATTAAGGTCAAAATGTTTGTATGTTACCAGAATAATGCGATCGATAAAATCAAAATTGATTAATTAAATTAATTAATTATTTTTCTTATCAATAATATAATTAGAAATATAATTAAAACTTAAATAGTCGAATATGTCTGGAATAAAGAGTAAAATGGGTTGCTGCATTGATGAAAGTCAAGAAAAACAACATCAAAATCAGAAAACTTAACATTCGGTACTATTTGTTGGGGACTTTAGTTATAAAACAGTTATAATGAACACTACAATAGAAAACCCACGCAATTCGCACTGTGATTCATTTTTATTAAAAATAAACTATAGTTAAATTATAGAATGACCTTTTGTTATAAGACTGGAATGGTGAAAATATGATGGTGTTTATAAATAAATATCACCATTATCTTCATTTGAACGAAGGACGAATGAATTGCAAGGAACGCAGTGCCCTTGTGCTGTAACAAAAAAATTGGTTAAGAGTTGCAAAAATTCGCTAAAATCGTCGTTTCACAATTTTCGAAGTTTCCATTCGATTTCTTGAATTGTCAACCCTTCAATGAGATCTGGGGACAGGTTTATCAGTTAGTTCGAATCTTTTTTATTTTGCTGAATGGAATTTACTTTAAAAATACGCTTGTAGAACGGTAGCTTACATAGAAGTTTATAGCAAAGTAAAGTTGCACCCTTAGTAACGTAGTGGTTGGAGTACCTGTCCTGATAAAATCTGAAGATCCTAGGTTTGATACCTGCAGTCAAATAGTGTTTAAATTGACACATTAGAAAGTAGAAACATTAACATGGAAAGAGATAGAAGTTCCGAAGAAACACTTGATCCAATGAAAATGATTACACAATTATTGAAGGAGCAGGCTAAAGAACGTCGGGCAATCTGTTGAAGAGAAACACTACAGAATCTACAGAAATGATCTCGCCAAGTCAAACTGTTACCGCGTGTGTGACAAACCCTACAATGTTTCTGTTTTTCAATACTTCACAAAATCGATGGGAATCATATCTTTTTCGAATGAATAAACACTAAATAAAATAAATATTTTTTGTCGTGGTTGGGAAAAGAAGTTATTCTCGCGAAGAGACTGGATCCACATGAGCCACAAAAGCAACATTTCTTACAGCTATGCGATATTTTGAAAATCAGTACATATTTCATCAGTGTCGAATGAAGCGTGGTCAATCATATGCCGATTGCATAACAGAACTCCAAGATTTAGCACAAAACTGTAAATTTGCTAGTGAAAATGCCGAATGCCATAAATCATATGCTGATCAAATAATACGTGACATTCTTGTTATTCATACGCTGGATGACAGAGTACGAACACAAACATTTCAGTTTTTGGATCCGTCGTTTGAAGAAGTTTGCAAAAAAATTACAAAGCGACCATGGAAAACCGAAGAACCATAAGAGGTGAACAAAAGCTATTAGAAATACATGCGGTGACAGATACCTACAAAACCAAACGTCACAAAATACGTCAAAATGTAGTTAATTGTCAGCACAATTTTCAGAAATTTTCAGAAGACAAGAAGACAGAAAGGCGCAAACTATTCCCTCATTGTCCAAAATGTGAAACAACATAATCACAAGAATTGTCCTCACAAGGCAGCTGTTTGTAATACGTGTGGTAAGACAGGACACATAGCTTCTGTTTGTAAACCAGCGAAACTTCACCAGAGAAGAAAACATGGCCAAAATTCATTTTTCGTGAGTATGAGAGATGAAATCATGGACGTGGAAGAAGAAAAGAAGGAGCCGAAATTTCTAGAACTGAAATATAAACGTATTATTATAGTAAATGTAATCCAATTGAATTTCAACTGGATAGTGCTGCTACTTGCATCTTTATTGGATTGCTCGGATACAAGATACTTGGTTGTCCTCCATTAAAGCCATACAAATGACAAGTAAATTCGTACAGTGGATCTTTGAATATAAAAGGTTGGTGCCAAGTAAATGTTTAGTTGGAAAATGACCCCAGATGTCTCAAATTAATAGTTATAAATTCTAAAGACCAAGTGAATTTGTTCAGAACTACTTGGACAAACGCATTTGGTTTCGATTTTAGAGGAGCTGATGCAGAAACTTCAAGGAGGTACTCAATTCACAAAAATTGATTTAGCAGATGCGTATTTACAGCTAGAACTTAGCGAAGATGCTAAAAAGTTAGCTGTTATTAACACACCTAAAGAATTGTTTCAATATCAACGACTTCCTTTTGGTATCGCGAGCGCACCTGCAATATTCCAGAGATTTTTGGATCAAATTCTACAAGATCTTCCAGGATGCTGTAAATTACTTGGATGACAGAGTTACTGGTGAAGATGATAATAAACATCTTGCTGCTTTTGAAGTTATTTATACGATTGGAAAGGTATGGTCTTCGTGTTAATAGAAATAAATCAAAGTTCTTATTACCTAAAATTGAATATCTTGGACATATAATATCAGCTGAAGGAATTTCACGATCAAATCAAGGTTTAGAAGCAATTCAAAACTTACCACGACCAAAGGACTTCACACAAGGAAAAGTAAATTACTATCAAAAGTTTATACGCAATTTTACCGAACAAGCAACTCCTTTGAATATATTAAAAAGAAAAAATACACCTTTTAAATGGAATACTAAACAGGAACAATCTTTTACAGCATTAAAAAACGCTACTACAGAATCTGCTGGTTTGACACATTATAATTCTTCAAAGCCAATAATTTTGGCAACGGATGCTTCAAATTATGGAAATGGAGCAGTTCTCTCACACATAGAATCAGATGGTACCAAAAAGCCTATGTTTGCATCCAAAACATTAACAGAACGCGAACAATGATACTCACAGGTAGAAAAAGAAGCTTTATCTATTATTTCTGGCGTTAATAAATTTCACCCATACTTGTATTGTCGACGCTTTACAATACAAACTGATCATCAGCCATTGATGTCGATCTTTAATCCAAACAAAAAGCTTCCAGTTATGACGCTACAACGTTTACAGCGCTGATATATCGTTCCACTGCCAAACATGCAAATGCTAGTGCATTATCACGATTACCATTGGAAAATGAAACCGAATTTGAAGAAACTAATACTGCACTATTAATAGAACTCGAAGAGCAAATGAACGACCAACTTGAGAATTTTCCAATTAATTGGCAGAAAATAGCAGAAGAAACACAAAAGGATGCTTTACTGCGAAATATTTGTCATCTTGTTAAAAAATGGTCGGCCGGATAACTTAGAAAAAGCAAATCTAGATCAACTTTGCCCAAACACAAATTTTGAACTTGCTCATAAGTTAATAATACCATTTTTTATTCATCGCCATTCACTCACTGTCGAAAGAAATATTCTGATTTGGCATACATCCCATTTGAGAATTGTCATACCAGATTTTCTCCGCGTACAAGTCTTAAATCTAACACATCAAGGACACTGGGAAAATAAACGTAGATGGTAAGAAGACATTGTTGGTGGTCCGGAATTGACCAAGCTATTGAGTCTAAAGTTGCTGCTTGTGAATCATGTCAGCACACATGACCAGCACACAAACAAGAATTTCAGGTATGGCCAACTCCATGAAAACCGTGGGAACGAGTTCATATCAATTTTGCAGGACCCTTTTGGGAAACACGTTCAGGAAATGTCTTGCATTACTTCAGAGAAAACTCGAAATTGTTTAACGAGAATTTTTGGAATAGAAGGCCTACCTGATGTAGTTGTTAGCGACAATGGAACTCAATTTACATCAAGAGAATTTCAAAAATGGATCAATATCAATGGAATAAAACATTTTAAGACAGCACCATTTCATCCAGCATCGAACGGCAAAGCAGAATGCTTTGTACGATCGCTCAAAGAAAAAATGCTACTTTTACTGGAGGGAAGGAAAGAACAAGCAACAAATTTTACATTTATTACTTACATCTTTTCGCGCAAGTCCCGATCCTCGCACAGGGAAGTCTCCAGCAAAGCTCTTACATGGTCTTCCTTTTAAAACGAAACTGGGCTTAATACATCCAGAAGAAGCATGTCATTATAATACTGACAAAATATTGAAAACAAAATTCAAAGTCGGAAATTTAATGTATGCGAAATGTTATGATAGAGGTGGAGAGAATTGGGAACCTGGTATTGTAGATCAATGTCTTGGAAAAACGATGTATGAAATTAACCTTGCAGAACAAATTAAGATTCCACATCAAAATCTCGTCATCTTCCAGTTACACTTGAAAACCATATTAATGATGAATTCCACTTTTAGGGGGTTCTTCTGTTCCTGAACCTACATGCACTCCCCAAACTAATTGCACAGAAGACGAATCAAGTTCCTCACATATTTTTCAGGATATTGTGACAGTTTCGTCACGTGCTCTGCTAATATTATTAATTATAAGTAGAATTAAGTTAGTTGTAAGTCGTCAGTGTTCAGATTGAGAAAGTTTCTTTTCTGTTATAATTTTTTACCCAATACATTATGGAGTTTTCTACCCCTTTTGCTTTAGGCCACTTCTTAAGCACCTATTTAATTCACCACAATTGCGTTTACGCACAATTTCAAAACTTCTCCAGAAAAACTAGAACCGGTCCAGATCAATTCCATCGAGCACGCGCTCGTTTTGGCATTTTCGCTGCCCACGTACAGCATCGTTGATTTAATAATTAATCTCGTGGTTTAAATAAAAAATAAGAATGTAAGTAATTTTATTTTCAATTTTATTCTCTAATCTCTTTACATTTCATCAATATCTACAGAACCAAGATATTTTAAAAGGACAGACCTTTAAGAGGCCATTTAATTCATTTTGAATTGCCGTGGCGACCTTGAAACCACCACGTGTTTCGTCAAGGAAGAATTTACCACCTCATGCTCCTCTTGAATCCTTGATCAAGAGTGACTGAAGTTCATTCCTTATTTCTTCAAGAATTTTCTTCTTTCGGAAGCCAAGCCACAAGCAACCACCTGGCAGCCAAAGGACACGGCAGTGAGTCTACCTTTTTATATCTTCGTCAGTCATACTCAGTCCTTTCTGAACACTTAATTTTAGTTAGCTTAGATACAATTTAGCTCGTAAGCATATCATTTCATCTATCACTAGATTAATTTAGTTAAAGAACAGTAACGTTAATAATTTTTTGCTAATTTGCTAAAGAGAACTCACTATTAAATTTGATGAATGGTACTCTCTTTTTTTGTCACCAACCCGAGCCTTGGCCTAGCTCATCGACTGGCATAAAACGCAGAGCTTAGCCCCCGTAGTATTGTTCACGTGTTTTCTCTTAAAAAAAAAAAGAACAATCAGCACGTGACAATATATCAATGGAACCTGCTCTTAATAAACTTACCCTGAATGAAAGAAAATCCTCATCTGAGATACAAACTGATTCGCAAAATAAAGATACTCGAGTGGCGCGACATCACTAAATAATAGGTTTCCATCACAACGTTCACATGATCACACGATCAACAAGAGAATGTTATGTACCAGACATAGAGAGAGAGAATGTTATGTACCCGGTTAGGTTTAAAAATTAAAGAGGAAGGAAATGTTAAGTTTGTAGATCAAGACTGCATGCGTTTAGTATCTAAGGAGTTATAAAAAAAAACATAAGTTGTTAATAAGCGAATATTTTCTTTATTTCTTTATTCTTTTATTTCGATATTCATTGCCATCTTCCGATATATTTAATAATTATGCAAATATTTTACATAGTAACAGTTGATACAGGGTGGCAATTTTAAGAGTTCTCACCAGCTACATAATAATCAAAACTGTTTACTGGGCTTGATGGGGGAACTATAATAATGTAGAGAAAACAACGGAAATCATTTCTAACATTTAATGAAAATGAACAATTAAAAATTTTTGTACTTGATTGTTTATTTTTAAAATATTTTTTTATCGTTGGAAAGCTCAAGACTTTTCAATTGGGGTCATTTGAAATTTTAAATTTGAAGTAACTGAACCATCGGGGTAGGCCGGGGGTATCGTTTTCTACAATGTTCCGGAGTCCCCAACAAGCCCTAAACGGTTTTGAGTGATTATTGATATCCTTTTGCATTTAAAAGCTATACCCGATGGCAACTTTTAAAACTGTCTCCTGTAACAAGCAAAATATTCCCACTTGTTCCATACAGATATTTACGGTTTTCGAGAAAATTAAGATTCATTTGCTTTGCGCAGCAATGTTGCATTTTTGTTTTTCGATAGCAACCATTCCAGTTAATCATCAAAATTTTTAATACCTGGGTCTAAATTATTAGACAGCACAAACATCCATGGTCAATGTTGAAATTTGAATTCACGTCGCTCGAATGACATCATTTCTAGGCGGCTAGGCTAACCGCTGAGCCACTCGGCGACCCCTAAAATAAGTTTTAATGCCACTGTTTTCGAATTAATTCTTAACTTATCGAGATATAGCATTCAAATTCGCGATAGCGAAATTTTACGCGCGCGACTTCTGCTTGAGAGATTTTTAAATTTTTGCTCCTGGGCCGTTTCCACCAGGGAAAAACCTTTGAAAAATGGTGTTTTTTGAGATTTTTTCGTGGGAATCGGAGATTTATCGCAAATTCGTAGAAATGCGTGCAGTTCTGTATTCGAAAGCATACCATTTGGTTCTTTAAAAAGCTTTTGTCAGGGCATCACTGAGTGTTACGTGACGTTTTGACGTTATCTATTACGAGTTCAAATATTTGTACTATTAAATTCACCTTGTATATGTACTATGTATACAATAAAATTCTTTAAAATGAAATAACTGGAACCGTTACTAAAACGTTGAAAGATTAGTGCACCTATTCATATTTAGTAGTTAAAAAATAATTATGCGAATTATAATAATGAACACATTCGCTGACGTTTATGTGAGAGCTCTCGAAGTAAAACATGAATTATTACAACCTAGACACTCCAGTAATTTATCCGGACGTTAATGCAGATTTATAGACCATACAGGAATTTACTAGTGATTGTTATTGGTAATATATTAAATATCGTACACATCACGTTGTTAAGTGCGCAGTATATTATCCGCCGCTAATATTTAGACAAATCTGACTGTTAAGCCGTTAATTTTAATTTATTCGAAATTATTCGCATACCGACAAAAATTTATTTCTCCCCTTCATTAAATATATATATATGTCGTAGTGTTCTTCCGGGTCTTCCTCCGCGTAGGGTTCTCAAGAGAATCATTTTTGTCTTGAAGACGTTTCGGCAGAATCACATCTGCCATCTTCTTCTCTGCTGTTTGCTTGGTTCTGCTTCTCGTCGTTATGCGAGACGAACTAGTTCGTCGTCAAGACAAAAACGGTTCTCTTGAGAATCCTCTGCAGAGGAAGACCCGGAATAACACTACAACATACAACACCCGCGGAAATCTACGAAGTAACATATATGTATATGTAACAAGTGCGTGCGTCAATGGACTCTTAAGATTATTATATTTTTTTTCACAAATTCCATTTAGGATGGAACGTGACTCACATAGAATCCTGAACAATTTCCAAGTAGCCGCCCACTTGCGCACGTGTTGAGGCACAAAAACCGCAAAGGATGGAGTATTTTAAATTTAGGATCGTCGATTTTGTTCTAAATAAATAAGAATTAGCCAGCTTCCGCGCGATCTAGAGCTTTTTGGTTTATTTTACAAAGCTGACGAGGGAATCCAATTATAAATTTACTGCAATAGCTAATGAAAAATGTGTTAGCAAAACGTCAGTTATGTGAAAATCGCGCTAAATAAATCAATTAAAAAAATATTTTCCCAGTCTGGTGTTGCCTAATGACCGGCAAATGGCTTTTAAAACACACTAGAGGCTGACCACAGCGGTTTGGCGATTGGCAACGGCCATCAGTAAATATTTTGATAGTGTAAACAGTTTACGCGCACACTTACCCCGGAAATTAAATAGCTGAATAATGGATGCAGTTATTGGTGCTGGGGGGCTCAAAGTTCACCACCTGGGCCCGACAGTTCGGTCTTGTTTTATGCTATCCGCAGGAGCGAGACTTAACTGTAGTTAAGGAAACTTAAGCCAAGTCGTTAGTTCGCTTCAAATGGAAAGTTCGCTCGCCCCGAACAACTTTCATATAAATCAGGGGCGAAACTTTTGCCGGCAAAAGCCGATCAACACTATCAAAATTGCGTTTACAAATCAAGCAAATTGCCGCCGCTTCTCTCCTGAACTTCCTGCGACATGAAAATCGTAATACCTCCGTGACTAAAGTAAAACTTCGTCCTTCTCCTTTTCCCCGCGTACCAGTTTTAAGACGCCCTTTCCTCGCGTAGCAATTTTAAGACTCCGTTCTTGGAAATGTTCTATGTTTTTCTAGGAAAAGGTCAGCGCCATAACAAGATGTCGGGCCGTGGGTTTATGTTACATAATAGAGTAGTTCGAAGTCCCACAGCGGTTCGCATGATTGACATATAGATTTTCAGATCGATGTATATTAATTACTTATGTATTTCATAAATTATTTTAAGCTCCACGACCCAGTTTCAATTACACACGCAATCGATGGCCGATGGATCTGTTTCATACTTAATTCGTAAATGTACAGTGCTCGGCCTAAATTCAATAAAGTCTCTCTCTCTATCGTATTATTATTAATATTAAGCAGTATTTATTTATTTTACCACACAATTATTATTAAGTAACATTTTACTCTGTTAATAACTGGTGAACTATAGCTATTTATTTATGTTTAAACAAAAAACGAATATGAAATTCTATGTTCGAGCAAGCGAAACACATTTGTAATTAATCTAATATTGACAAAACAAATTATAGTCCATCCAGAAGATATCTGGGAAAACGCTGTAACTTTCAGTTTTTGACAAATATATTATACTCCTAAGCTGAATTAATAGAAATTTCAAAATTCTGGAAACTTTCTAAACGAACTGTGTTATTGTAAAGACGGTTTTTATCAAAGAACAAAATTTTTCTAACAGAATTCTATTTTTAAAATAAAATTTTAATGAATTTACAGTGCATGAGTGGGTGCCCTTCGAAAAAAATTGCATCTTGACAATAAAACTGATTGAAACGACTATACGTCTAACATTGTACTAAATCCAACACACATGACCAGCAAACATTCAGCATTCGGTAAACCATAGCTCCTGCTTAGATACGATTCGAAATTCATAGAGATGGAATAAACTCTTTCGAAATAACTTGCCATTCATTAAAAAACATCAAAAGAGATGCAACGTTCCATGATTTTATCAAAAGTAAAAACATTTTCTTCTATACAGTGTTTCATTGAAGATGCATCAAACTTGAGGGACACGTTTCTGACATTATTTGAAACAAAATCTCTTAATAAAAAATTTTAATCGGAGCAAGTTGAAATTTGCATAATTTGGAGTCGACGTTCTTTGAAATACTGTAGCGCGCGGAATCGTGAAACAAAACCGGTGATCTAAATTGCATTTATGAATGGTACACAGCTGCAAGGGGGTAATAAATCCATAAACAGCGAAGAAAATTATGACTAGATTTTATTTTGCCCTTGACCGAAAGCTCGGTGTATTCAACTTTGCCACACGTCGATTGCAGCAGCGATGTGAAATCGCGTGGATATTTAAACTTATTTAATTTAATAATAAATTACAAATGTGGGACTATGCATTTAGTATGTTTGTTGTCGCACATTACAAATCATTATTGAAATAAAATTTGTCGAATCTTATAAATAAAAAAATTATTTTTATTACATTATTATTATTATTATTACAAGAAATGTTCAAAAATGCGTCCTTCTTGCACACATTATTCCACATATTGCGTTCCCTGATGTGCGTAGCAAATTCGAATATTCGACCCTGTAATTGTTGTTGAGTGTCTATAGGCTGACTGTAAATGAAAATGTAGGGGATTAATGTCAGGAGAACGCGATGGCCATGCCACAGGACCACCACGGCCAATCCATCGTGCACGAACCACATATCTCTTCTAGTAGCTAGCGATACATCTTCCAACAAAGTAGGTAAGTCGTTTTGCAAGAACGGCAGGTACGAATTGCCATTCATACGAGCAAATAAAATAAAAGGAGCTATAAAATGATCACCAACTACTCCTGCCCAAACGTTTATTGCAAAACGGCGATGAAAATTGTGCCGCCTAGTTACATGAGGATTTTCAGTGGCCCAGTTGTGGTAATTGTGAAAATTCAGTACCCTATTTCGTGTAAAAAGTGCCTCATCAGTAAAGAGAATTCTACGCGTGAAATTGACGTCGTTAATTAGAGCTTTTTGAAGCCAATTGCAAAAATCGAAGTCTTGTATTATGATCTTGCGGCTCCAGAGCATGTTCGTGTTGGAGGTGAAATGGATAAAGCTGCTGCTCCCTCAATAAGCGCCAAACAGTAGTATGTGCAAGCCCTGTTCGACGAGCAACCTCCCTTGTGCTTATGCTGGGGTCATTCTCGACGATATTCAGAACCTCTTCTTCGAACTGTTGTACGTTATTTGGCCGCACCGCGCCTCGTACTCCTTGTGGAGGCAATAAAGATCCTGTGTCGCGTAATCGCTGAGCTACTCTAATAAATGATTGGAATCACGGATGACATTGACGATTAGGAAATCTTTCTGTATAACGACGAGCTGCTAATCGCGCGTTTCCTCGACATTCTCAATATAATAAATGCATATCTGCGTATTCTTGAAATGTAAAATCGCCCATCGCAGACAGAATTGAATTAAATTAATAAACTAAACTAATAAAGACTTCAAAATGAAAATCAGAAAATCACAAGTCACTAAATTTATGCTAGGCTTCGAATGATACTCCTTTTACATCAACCACTGTGTGTTGCCGTTCTCCGGCATAAACAACTGCTTTCTCGTCGAAATTGAAATCACTAACACTGACGCTAAGAAAATTTACTAAATCAAAAAAGAAAACTATTTACAAAAATTGAGCTCGTACTACTGAACTTATTCTAAGTTAAAAATAAATTTTAAAAAAAAATTCTGCTTTGATTTAATCTGTGTTACAGATGAAAAATGAAACGGTACTGATTTTAGTTTCTCGTTTCTTCTCGAAGATAATTATTCCGACAACTACAAGACTTGGGTGTTAAATTTCTACGAACGATATCATGAAACGGTGAATGTGAATAATAAAGTCTTAAATAAGTGCAAACTACTAAATGTTTGAACAATCCTAAAATTCTTCAACTAACAATCAGAAAATTCGTATTAAATGGAGAACAGAAAATAAACGACTAATTATTATTTTTATTGATTGCCAACGACCATGATGTTTTAAATGTGTTTTGCCGAATCGACTGGGGCGACATTCTAGAGGCAATTAACCAATAAACCGATTTCGTATGTGAATGAGTAACAATCCATTCATTCTCATTTAAAGTCCATTCTAAAAATATGCGACTTTGCTTTTCCTTCGATTTTCTCTAAATTTATTCATTACAGAGAAAATTTTACAAAGGAATTTTTCTTTCTTTTCCCGACATCTACCCGCATACCAAGTTTGATACATCTTCAATGAAACACCCAGTATTTCAGAAAAACAATTTTAATTTTGTATTTGTAGTTGAAGCGCAAGGGATATTCTAGTTATGTAATTGGAGTTTTTCTAATATGCATTCAAACATTATGAAAGGTAGTTACAAAGAAATTGGATTTGTTTTTGCTTTGTGGATGTTTATGCTTTTACATTGTTTTGGTGGTGACTCAGACAAAACGTTTAGAAGAAAGTATTAGTAAAATGTCTCTCCTTGTCCATCACTCAACCCCAGTCTACTTTTTTGGAGTTTTCGTACATTAGTGTTTGCATTCATGGAACTTTTTCTGGATTTCTATGCAGATGAAGAACAGGCATTTTTTCAAAATTTGAAAGATTGGAAGAATTAGAAGTATTATGGAATTTATTAAGAAAAATTAGAACAATACAACGCATACATTATTTTCTTAAGATAACAACACTTTCTTCTGAATTGAAAAAAATTATTTGTACTTGATTTGATTTGACCCTTTTTACTTCTTCTCATTTCACCCCCCAATGTGTATAGTTCGGGTCCTAAAAAGTTCATTAAGAATCTCATAATCATTCTGAACACCAAACAAGTTTAGAATATTTTAAATCTTTCGTCAAAATTGGAAAAGTCGCAATAAAATTTTTCTTCTCTTTCCTAAAGTCTTCAATTTAATATAATCATAAACGAAAATCGATGGGTTAAACCATTCGATTTTGAAATATTCTTATTTTCTTTTAAAAGCAACAAATATCAAATGAATAATAAGTAATAATGAATATTTATTTACATAGAGATAATTTTTGTAAAATTTTCTAAAATTGTTTCGAATACTATCAGGATTTTTCTTTCTGTTTCTGTTTTTGCAGAATCTTATAAGCTTTTATAACAATCAAAACTCGTTATTAAAACGATATCAAGTCTGAACTTAATTGCTTTTGAACGTGATAAGCGTATTTAATTTGTATTGTGAAGCTATTTGTGAACATGTGCGAAGAATTTTACTTGTGGGTGTAGTTACAGTGCGCAATGAAAATTAATTCCAAGTTAGCCTGGTCATATAATGTATTTGAGATATGTCCTAATACCGATGGCAATTTTGATTCCAGTTCATATCGACACATATTCTTTTAAATGGCTTCATTTTTACATTTTACTATGGACACATCTGTTAAATAATGTCTTTTCACATTCTGTTTGATTTTCACGTTAATGAAGTTTTTTTAAGAAAAAATATACAAAAGAAAAACTTAAATCAAATTCGACATCTGTAGTAAATAGATTTAAAATATTTCCAGAATTTAAGTATCCACTTAACATATAAGGTTAAAAAAGAAATCTTTCATACAACCAAATTCTATTGGTTGTTGAATTTGCGCATGATGCAAATCATCTTTTATACGACTTTTGCCTTTGTATTCCAATGCTAAAATTATCTGTTTTTTTATTACAAATTTTATATTCTAAAATATTTCGTTGACATGAAGTTCTTTATTAAATGAGTTGGTGTTTAAATGCACTATTTTGTTGATTTTGACATCAGACACTTCTTACAATAAGTCGAAATGAATAACTCGTGACTGATATGAATCCGATCGTGAACGTCCAATGAGTTGTAGTGTCCACTGTCATCACTTGATACATATCGATTCCTACATTGAAAGCATCTATTGTTTTTGCTTTTCAATGCTGCATCTTTCACGGCAACTATTTTTACTTAATAAATGTGTTTAACCTGAATACTTAAGGAGTAAAAATTTCGAAGATTCTAAGTGCTATTATTGGAGAGTTTTGTTTTTTCGACTTGTGCTCTTTGTGCTTCGGCGAAATTATTTCTTATTCTAAATATCATAGCAGTAGTAATTGTTGAAATATTAAGTCAAAGATAGCATTAGGTCTAAATACCGGTACTTCCTAGAAACAGTTTTTTGTTTCTCTTGTAAAATTGTTCACACTTAAAACAATTGTAATTTCCACTCTTCATTTGTTATGACGTAAAATTCAGTGCCTAACAGTAGGATAAAAAGACGAATAATTTGATGGTACATTTTTGAAAAAATTAAATATATTGGAAACATACATTTATTTTGGATAAGTAGTAAGAATAGAAAGGGAAAAGTACAAGTGTTACATGAATCACTATTTAACAAAGAACAGAATCACCTGATCGTTAGACTTACTTATATTGTGGACAGTATTGCATCTTGCGATGGGAGCTCAATAAGAAGGAAAGAGAGTAACGTCTTGCTCTTGAAACTGCCTTCTGGAAATAAAACAAAAAATTCAACTAATGGATTCTTGAAAAGATGACTGATCAAATGTCAACATCACTAAAATGAAGAGGTGAAATAATGAAAGAGAAAAAGTGGTTAAAATGAATGGAATTGAATTCCACCAGCAGACAAAATTAATTACCTTTCCGATTTATCCCAAGTTAGGTTAGTATCGAAATTCTGGAATGGTATTTTTATAAGCAACGACACTTTTAGGGCCAGTTTATTCACTTTCAATTAACTTTATCTTCTGATTTATAGTCATAATAACAATTGTACAAATAATTGTTACCATGGGAATAAACTGAAGGTTAAAGTTACTTGAAAGTGAATAAACAAGGCCTTAAGAGATTATATTACGAGTAATCAGTTCCAGATCAAAGTTTCACAAATCATTGTTCAGCATTAAAACTAAAACACGAAATACTTTTTGGTTTAATGTAAAATAATTGTCCGAAATGCTAGAACAATCAACTTCTCTTTCAATATCCCCGGAGAACAACCGCGCAATTAAAGTAATTACTCCGTCCATAATAAAGCGGGGGAAAAGGAAATCAATAGCTGAAATGATCGGCCATCATAAATGTTTGCTCGCCTTACATTGTAAATGTCCTTCCTGCCCACCCCTACTTTCATTTCTATATTAATTCCTCGAAAGGAAATATATCGCGAGCGGTTCTCTCTCGCCGGAATAAAACGCCGTTCCAAATTGTACGTCGTTGCATTATCGCTTACAGTCAATATTACAAATTGCTTCGTAACGTTCCTACTTTTATTTGCCCTCTACCCGACGATAAATTACTACGGAAAAACTTTTACGAGTATTACTAATTTATATAGCACATGATCGAAAAATATATGAGATTCTCAAGATGATGTTCTTTCATTATTTTCCGATCATTCGGTATTTGTAGCTGTAATTTCGTCGTTTTTAGAGAATTACTAAAGTAAAACATAAGCTTTTAAATTGTGTGCAAGTTTGTGGTCAGTGTCCGTAATAATTTCAATAAGGCTGGCCAGCCAGTAGAGTGGGATTCAGCTAGGATTACACGGAGGGCCATTAAAAATTTATCCCTCGCAGGAGCTGTTTTATCCTAAGCCCTCCATATTAATTTAGTGCGTCGAGCTTATGGCCGCCAGAAACCTTTTCATAAGCGATAATTTCTTAAACCGAGCGTCGAAATCCGATACGGTTCGGCGTCTAATCAAAATCATTAAGTTCATTATCGTCGTCCAATTATCCGGGGAAGCACCGCCGTCCCACACAATAATCCCCGCCTCGAATTCGCGAAATTAAAACGGCGCCGTAAAAACAGATTCAATTAAGATTTCATCAGGATAGGATGCGGGAACGTGCTGAAAAGTTTACGCGTTTTGACGTGTTCCGGGCCAAATATATAATTTACGTGGCGTTCATGTCGCAGACATCTGCAATTTCTGAGGCGTAATTTCAAATTTTATCGTTTAATATCCTTTTTGCTCAGCAACATTGATCGTTATGAAATTATGTGTCTAATGTAATAAAAAAGAAGGAAAAAAACACAGCAATACACTTAACGTTGAAGAACTTTGAAGTAATAGTGCTTAGAAAGAAAAAGAAGTCCATAGAGGAGAATTAGGTGATAAAAAGGAGAAGCAAGAAGTGCATAAAATGAAGCCCTCCTTAGAGGTGGTATCAAAATCATGGAGAACTGAAAAATCTAAGAAAAAAAAGTGATAAAAAAATATTGAATGTTAACAAACAGAAAGAATTGAGTAATTTTGTCAAATTTAAGATAAATGAAAATTGATGGAATATATTTTCAATTGAGGAGTTCATAATTAAAGGAAAAGGATTTGTAAAGTTACTTCCACCAAAAAATGTAAGAAAAAAAATAATAGCATCAATTTTACATGCAAGAAACACCAAGTCTACTCAGGATGCAGTTGATTTAATTTAAGGATCCCTGAACGTTTAAATATAATTTTCAGGATTGAACAGAAATTACATAATTAAAAATTAATATGTATTTCGGCAGCTAGCTGCCATCTTCAGTATATATACCACCCAGTTAAAAGCACTTCATAAAATCTAACAAGCAACTAATCATATTCATAAAATATGAATCTGTTTAACAAATTCAATTTCTTATTCAAATGCCACGATGTGGCAACTGATTAACAGTATCACAGGAAATAAAAAGTCAAAACACTATTGAGAAAATCTTGAATCCTCTTTTACTAAATCGCCACAATTTTGTTGCAACTGGTTCATCGATTTCCCAAAGAGAACGGTATAACCCCGAAAAGGATTTACCGGAAAAACGCAATATCGCAAGGAAAGCGGAGTTAATAAATCTTCATAAAAAATCTATAAAAAAACGGATTGGCCGTAAAGTCGGGTATTAGAAACGGACAGAAATATAAAACGTCGGTTTTTAGTATTACCGAGTTAATGCAGTTTATCGGGCGGCCGAGTGGCTTTGAATACAACATAAACTTCGAGGTTAAGTTACTAAATAAATACATATAAAGTAGATACTAATTTCTCGAAGACGTAAATAACAATCGCTGCCCGTTTTAGATCGCACTTAGTGCGAAATAGCGTGGAGCTAGTTCAGGAACATGTTCGGGTCGATGTTACTGTCAAGTATTTTATTATCCCTGGAGAACTGAAAGTTAGACGTTCGAAGTTAAACTCTGCCCCCTGGATTCAGATGTATTCACACTCGAAAAGTTCTAGCTCGAGGCTCCGCCGTAAGTCGAGTCCACTTTTGTTATTTCTAGGAACACGTAAGAAGATTTCTGTTGAATTTCCGATTCGGGTTTGTCGTTTGTGTTTTTCGTCCTCGCGTTAGGACTTCGAGGCCTTGTCTCTCTTCCGAGAGGAAATATACGGCAGTGTTTACCGATTTGAAAGAGAAAATGTTTCCGAAGCGTGTGTGGGGGAGTCCTATCTGATAGATTTGGGGTAAATCAACAGAGAAAAAACGAAAGAACCTAAACAAATATTTTACAAAAGGATATAGGTGCACCGTTACTGAATAAGTTACTAAACAAATGGGAATATTTTATTATTGATATCGCATTTTACGGTGTTGTTCTCTCGAGATAAAACTTTCGCAAACGACGTGTGTTTTTCTTTTATTTATTTCTTCGCAGAACACATTTTTCAGTTTTTCCACAAACAATACATATACAGTTTATGACATTTATGGTCTGGGTAAAGAATAAACTCAATAGCAACAGAAACAAGTTCGAGGTGGATGTAGAAGTTAGTGAACTTAAAATCCTATGATTTCATACATCAGATGTTTAGATACAGGTAATTGTTTGAAAATGAGAACATAAGCAGTCTTAACAGACAGAAAGCGGTATGGACTCATAAGAGAGATCGCGCAGGCGTTTGTTCGTCTAGCTTCTTGCGGAGTGTTGGCGGTTCTCTTATTTAGAAACTAAAATTATCTTATTCACAATTTCAATCTACAATTTTCTCATTGAGTGGCTATGATCTCAGTTTCAATTAATTATCTTTATGGCAGAGATAAACCTAGAAAATTATAAATTCTCCAGGCTGTTTGCCTTGAGGAAGAAACCATTATGCTGGGTGTTTCATTGAAGATGCATCAAACTTGGTATGCAGGTAGATGTCGGGAAAAGAAAAAAAAGTTTCTTTGTAAAATTTTCTCTGTAATGAATAAATTTAGAGAAAATCGAAAGGAAAGCAAAGTCACATACTTTTAGGATGAACTTTAAATGAGAATGAATGCAATTACAGGGCTGAATATTCGAAGCTGTTGCGCACATCGGGGAACGCAATCTGTGGGATAATGTGTGGCGTGCACTGGAGCGACTAATAATTGTGTGTATACTGCAAGGAGGCATTTTTGAACATTTCTTGTAATAATAATAATGTAATAAAAATAAATGTTTAATTTATAAGATTCGACATATTTTTGTAATGCACGACAACATACATACTAAATGCGTAGCCCCAAATTTGTAATTTATTATTAAATTAAATAAGTTTAAATATCTACGCGATTTCACATCGCTGCTGCATTCGACGTGTGGCAAAGTTGAATACACCGAGCTTTCGGTCAATCTAATCATAAATTTCTTCGCTGTTTATGGATTTATTACTCGCTGCAGCTGTGTGCCATTCATAAATGCTATTTAGATCGCCGGTTTTGTTTCACGATTCCGCGCTACAGAATTTCAAAAAACATCGACTTACCCTTACGAAAAATCTCTCCTATAACTCGAATCATCAATAACTCTTTAATTGATTTACCCAAAATTTTCAAAAATTAGCAAAATTGGAAAATTTTCTGCACTTCCTCGAACTATTCTTCGTAATCTCCAAATTATGCAAATTTCAACTTGCTCTGATTAAATTTTTTTATTAAGACATTTTGTTTGAAATAATGTCAGAAATGTGTCCCTCAAATTTGATGCATCTTCAATTAAACAGCCTGTATTTTCAAATATAAGAGCCCGCCTGTCGATAAACCCTGCAGATAAACATTTTTTGTTTGTTTGCAACAAATACCTACGCCATAAGCATTGGTCATATGGCACGGGTCTCAATGTTAAAATAATAAAATAAAACAATAAATATCGTGGGCTTACAAGCAAAAAGTACTAAGTTACAATTTTTTCTTTCGTATAGGTAATAAAAAAGCAAAACATGTCTTATGTCTTTTGCTTATGCAAATTAAAATTTGTTCACGACTACTCAGTAATCTGTCATTTATTCATATGTTTGGTCACGGATTATGCTGTCCATAATTCATTCCCAGCAATGAATAATCATGATTAAGTAAACTATGGTAAAATTCTAGCAGAACTTAAAATCGTCTTAAAATAATTTATAAAATATTCAAAGACTTACGTTTTAAAATTTGTTTTGCCCATTCGCAAATGTTTATAGTCTTAATACTTCATGTCTTATCACTACTCACTTATCACTAGCGTTGTTATTTAAATTGTAATTAAGAATTCTTAGTATTTGTAGTCGAGGGCACAGCTCAGTATACTACTCGCTATAATTATCTATTATTACCTCAGATAATTGCAAAATTCGCTCGCTAAGCTCGCTCGTGTTGCCAATATCTTTGGTAATGATAGATAATTATAGGTAATTATAGGCTACCAAAAATTAGGAACTCCCTGTATGACATAGATGGGAGATGATTTTATCGCAAGTATTGTCAACACTGGAAATATAGGTTATGCGAAGGATCAAACAATTTATTTTAAAATATAAACCAACATTCTGTCATTATTGTTTATTATCATATCTGGAGTCATATTTGTTAATAAAGAAACACTTCTTCGCTTTCAAAAACGTAACCACAAAATTAAAAACAAACATCAATCAAATTTCTGACAAGCATATTTTTTTGGGGTATCAACAAAAATGTCACCCTAACACGGCCTACTCTGAATGCAAAAAGATCGTGAATAACTTATAACTGTATAAATTAACTAAAATTGTGTAACTGGCAACATAGAAAGTGTTAGGAAAGAGTTTATACATGTATTTCGGCCTTATTGGGCCTCATCAGAACTCTGACCTTAAAAAAATTCGGTTTATTGAAAAATTTAGAAAAACTTACTCCCTTTTTGAATTTCTAAAATCCCAAAAAACAAAAACAGGAATTAATTATAAAAATATGAAAATCTTTTGCAAAATATACAAGGAACCGATTGCATTGTACATTTTGCAAAAGATTTTCATATTTTTATCATTAATTCCTGTTCTTGTTTTTTGGGATTTTAGAAATTCAAAAAAAGGGTAAGTTTTTCTAAATTTTTCAATAAATCAAATTTTTTAAGGTACAGAGTTCTGATGAGGCCCAATAAGGCCGAAATACATGTATAAACTCTTTCCTAACACTTTCTATATTGCCAGTTACACAATTTTAGTTAATTTTGATCTGCCAAGAAAACTTGATCTTACAGCTATAGTACTATTAAAAAAATTTTAAAAAATAAGGTGTGCCATGAAAAGTAAAACTAAAATGCTAGTTTACGTCTTGACGTTTTTCTGTCAGTGAATTTTGAAGTGCTGTTGAAAAATGCCTCGTGGAACTTACGTAGCGGATATTGAAAAGAGGCAAATTTTGGCTTTGCGTGAGCAGAGGCTCGGAATTCGAGGAATTGCTCGCAAAGTAACTTCCACAAAGTTATTTTAAATTTTTTGAATATTCCAGATAATTATGGAAAGAACAGAAAAGACGGTAATTCAGCAAGTGCCAGCACGAAAAGTTGTAGACGACTTGCCGTGGAATGCGGTCTTAATGTTTCCCGCTAGAATGTAAGGAGAGTACCGAAAAAAGTCCCCATATTAAAGACAAAAACTAAAAACTATCCAAAGACTTTTGCAGCGCCATAAAATTGCCCGCTTGCAATTTGCCGGGATAACATCCATCAAGATTGGGAAAAGGTAGCTATTTGTTAAATAATCGTTTGCGATTTATTTTCATTTTTTAAATATTCACGGTATTTTTATCGACGAGGAGATCTTGGACGCCCCGAATGGTTTCAATTCGTATTGCAGGGATTTGGGAAGAGATCCTCAGTTTTGTTTCGGAAAAAACTTTGGCGATGAAATCGTAATGGTTTGGGAAGCATTTCCGAAGGAGGGTGGTTTGAGATGAGCATTTCTGTCTAACAATGAATGAACAGTGATCAATACGCCACCTTGCTATAAAATCATTTGTTATCAATTTTTGATGAAAATGAACGAGAAGAATGGTCTTCCAACAGGACAACGCAAAAGGCGGTCGGCACACAAAACGGTGGTTTACAGATAATCCAATAAGTTTATTGAAATGGCCGGCTTCCAATGGAAAATCAATGGGATATCATAGTTCGCAGGATTTACGAAAATAACCGATAGTTCAACTCATCTGAAGAATTAAAAATGCTATAAATGCAACATGGAATAACCTTGAGCAAGAATAAACTTATTGCAAGCATGAACAACAGAATTTTCGAGACCATCCGTAATATTGGAGGACATAAACATGATTAAATTTAGTTTTAAGTCTTTTATTTTATTTTTACTGTGCAAGTTCTAAAAATAAATATTGTTTGACGTGGTACTATAGTTGTGCTTCAGCAAAAATTTGGATTTACGTTGCCAATTATTTAAATTTAAAAAAAAACCTACATTTCTAAATGAATATACTTTTTTAGATATATTTAATTTATCGTTAACAATTTCTGTTAAGAATAAAATCTTTCAGAACTGCAACGTCCTCAGCATATTACTATGAAAATATCTTTTTGCGTTGGCCACTTCCACCAACGAATGTGTGTCGTCCAACAACTGAAATTAAATATTTTTGGTAATCAAATGTTTATCCACTTTTGACGTATAAGAAATTGATTGTGTAAGCTACGACAGAAGATTTCTTTCCAAGGCTAACTAGATGTACTTTCTTGTTGAAGACCCGATAGTTGAGGAACACGGAGATCCAAAGTCATTGACTGTTGAAACATATTTTTAGATAGAAGCAGGGAAGAGTGTCAAAAGGAATGTTATTGTATAGCAGAAGAAAATCTTAGATGGGATGGAAAGAAGTATGCATTTGGCAAGAGAAGACTAATAATGGGAGAAACAGAAACGATAAATACAGCTCAATACAACAACGACAGAAGATTTCTTTCCAAGGCTAACTAGATGTACTTTCTTGTTGAAGACGCGATAGTTAAGGAACACGGAGATCCAAAGTCATTGACTGTTGAAACATATTTTAGATAGAAGCAGGGAAGAATGTCAAAAGGAATGTTATTGTATAGCAGAAGAAAATCTTAGATGGGAAGGAAAGAAGTATGCATTTGGCAAGAGAAGACTAATAATGGGAGAAACAGAAACGATAAATACAGCTCAATACAACATGTTTTTAAGTTGATGTACATTTCAGTAGCAACACCATCATTTTCAAGCTTATCAAACCAAGTAGAACCATTGAACTGTAACTGAAAATTAGATCCTAAGTATAAAGAAGTGCAAGAAAGATTTTCGGTGTAGTTGGAAAATAATAAGAAAAAAAAATGAGATAGTAGAAAACAGTTTAACATACGCTACAACTAACGAAACCTACAGCCAAACGATTACACGACTGAAATAAAGGACATTCCGAATAAAACAGACAAACCCAAACCTAAGCAGTACTGATTTTTAGTAATAGTATAGCATATAAACGATTTCTTCTCAACATAAATTCCGGGTGAATGAAATGTTTCCGTAGACCAGTTGCATACGTCTGAATTTCCAACAGTAAATTCTCAGGTAATCTTGTTCCCTTACAACCAAGGAACGATCTGCATATCCCGAAAGAAATATTACGTATATCGGCGTGACGGGCTGATGTTTTGCGAACACTATCGAATATTTTGCATAATAAATGGACGTGTGCACGCGGCGATGCAGAAGCGGGCGGCAGATGGCGCAACTTAAGTATCGACGCCCGTCCGGGAACATAAATCAGGCCCGATATTGCATTAGCAATGAATACCCCGACGCTTTTTATCAGTTTATCACGTCGTGAAACTTTTAATGCCATATGTGATCCGCTTCAATAAGCTTTGTGTACCGATGCGATTTTGTACCTGGTCGGGCATTGTTGGCAGCTTCTCTACTGTTTATCTACGTCGCAAAATAAACAGGCGTTATTAATTATAAGCGTGAAGTGATAAAGACCCGAATTTGTGTGCATTCGGTGCGACGATACAATACGTTAAGATAGGGGGTGAAATAATGCGCGAAATCTGGGGATTTGTAGTTTGCAGAATTTATAATGACCTTATCTTATTTTAGTTGCATGAAACAACTTAGCTTTCGCTTCGGATGATATATAATCTGATGGTACATTTTATTTTTCAATATTTAAAAATAATTTGGTTACACCAACGAAAGGAAAAAATTGAATAAAAAAATTGTAGCCCAACATAAATGTCTTCCGAACTCTTAAGGGTGATGGGTGGATTCAACAACCTACACCAACAAATTAAGCGCAAAATTAAAGCAAATGTATAAAAATTGAAAATTTAAGAACTGTGTGATTTAGTTAATGTAAAAGTCAGTTCAGCAGAAACTAAAATTATTATCATTATAAATAAAATCTTAGTTTCATTTATAAGTCCCTTTATAACACAAAATCACTGCAGGTATACAAAAAAAAACCAATGAATTCAGAAAAGTTTATAAAACATAAAGCTTTTTCTGATTAAATGGGACAATGTGATATGGGCTTAAAAATTTCGTAACCGGAAATGTATTGCCCGAAGTTCATGTTCCCGACCGACGTTATTTGCATATAATTTACGAGCGCATTCCGGGGGCGTAATACGAGGAGTAAATTTATCGATACGCGAACGGGGCGCAATATTTTGTCTTTCAAAACGGCGAATACATTTTCAATGCTATCTCGCCATTATGCGGGACGCAGACGTATTTCCGTGCTGCACGTTTTATCTGCCCTATTATCTGAACTTTTCTATGCATCAAACAACCGTGGGGTGCAATACTGCTTGATTTATGCGATGCATCAATAGATGGGGGTCCATCCGTGTCGCTTTTTGTGCCTGAAAAAAAATCGATGGTCTCTTCTTATTGTGTTTTATTTATCGGCGGGCAAGTTGTCGGACGAAGTCGTTCCGTTTCAAATCCGCGCTTAAAAGTTCAAAATCCGGGGCCGTTCTCGGGGGGAAACTGCTCCGTCCGCACCCTTGAACAACTTGCGGAGTGAACTTATTTAGTTTGGACGCGCGCCAAACACGCCGGATGTGGACCCCGCGCACGGAAACTACATGTTCCACCTTGATATGCTCAAAGAAGCTCCACGTAAATCGCCCAGGAAGATATTACACTGGAAACCAACATCAAAGGCCATTGTTATTTGTAACGTAACAGAGGGTTCTAAAACTAATAAATTGATTTAAACAAAATTGACCTCATTTCAAATTCCAAAAATCTTAATTGTATTATAATTTCATTAATTACTTAACTGATTTATTTATTTATATACGATATTGTTTATATATCAAATAATCAATACATTATTAATATAAATATAGTAGATGCTTGTCCGGTGAAATTTCGTAATAAAATATTTGATTATTTGATAGCTATCAAACGATAGTGAAACGTAGAGCATTAGTGCCAATTTTAAAACACTTTATTATTAATATAGTAGCCATTTAAATCCATTAGATGACAATTACCTAAATTATTTTCTCAGGTACTTTCAATTCACATTATTTGAAATATCGTTCGGCAAGAACTTGAATAATTTTGTTTTTACTGCATTGCCATGTCTTAAAAGTGACTGGAGCCTAACACTGCACTGGCTATTGCCTAAAAATTTCTGTCGTCTATTTAAGAGGGAAAATCAAAAAATTAACTACCCATCCGTGAAGAAGAACAGAGGGTAATTTAAATATTTTTAATTTCCAATATATTCTCCATTTAACTCCATGCACTTCTACCATTTTTTTTTAGTTGTTTTAACCACTTAAACCTTTTGGAAGTTCCGCAAAGAGAACGTCTATTTCTTAGGTTGTCGAAAGGTGACAGTCGGAGGGTGCCAGATCTTTGCCGCACGGAGGATGATCCAATTCAATAAATTCAGTAGCATGGATCAATTCGTTTTTTGCTTTATGTACCTAGCATCTAGGTGGGATAATTATTTATTATCCCCGATATTTGCATCAATTTATGGTTTGGTCTCTTTTTGTGATTATCATCTTTTGTTACCAGAACATGCACGCCAATCAGATGCACTTTCTTTCAGCAAGAATATCAGCACAGCTCTTAGTGCAAACAATTTAAATTGGGAGTAGACGTTTCATACAAATGAAAATCAACGATAACAGTTTAATAGCATGAATCGCGACATCCTGCGATAACTTTTTGACACAACATTGCATTAGAAATGACAAATGTCAGCCAGTTTGCTACTTACTAAGTCATCCCATACAAGGCGGCGAAGCGTGCTGTCAAAGCATATTGAAAGTTTATAAATTTTATTGCAAGTCGGTTTTAATTGCGGTGCATACTTCAAGCATCTTCTGTACAACTGTTTCGGCCTTGTCTGCGAAGCGTAGCTTGAGACTTTCACTGCAAACCAAACTGACCTGTAATAGTAATGAATAGCTTGAATCGTAACATCCTGCGATCACTTTTTGACACAACATTGCATTAGAAATGTAGCGAACTGGTTGCAATTTGTCATTTACTTATCTTTTATTTATAATATTCTTAGTAATTTTTTCCGAAGCAGCTGCTTTTATTTACTTGTAATCCACTTCTTTATACATTTAAAGATATATAATATCCTGTTAACTTCGAAAAATATAAGTAAAGATACCTGGAATATCATCAATAATAGTATAAATTACAAGAAAAAACCAAATGAACATACTGAAGATGGATCTGAATCGCGACTTGACGTCAACGTATTTAAAGGACTGATAGTATGAATTTCGAAAATGGTACGGAAATGTGTATGTACCTTCGCAAAACAAATCTTTCTGAAGTTATAAAAATACTTAAGGTAATTGGTAAAAAGCAGTTTCGAGGACCAGATGACATTCCATGTTTTATAATAGGCAAGTTTACTGAATTACTATCTTATCCAATGACAGAGAAGAGTTGAAAAAAGTAAAGGTGTTGGTAGTTCATAAAAAAGGAGATAAGTCAAAAGTGTAAAACTGTCGAGCTATTGCTAATTTATCAGTCTTTGCAAAGGCAATAGTCAAGCTTATGTATCAGTAAATGCTAGATTATTTCGAGAACTATGAAATCTTATCGGAAAACGGATTCAGAAAAGGTAGGAGTACCAGCACAGCACTATATGAAGTTGTAAACAACATTTTGGATTCCAAAAAGAAGGGGCAGGAATATTCTTCCACCTGTCGAGAGCCATAGATTTAGTGGACCACAGGATCCTTCTAAAAAAGCTGAAATCGTATTAAATTGTTAGACTTTTGAGTGGTGCCGAATGGAGGGATAGCTGCAAGTGAACTAGGAATAATGATTTTTTACTCTTTGTAAGTACATGTTTAATTTGGCAATGTTTGTTTACGAGAATATTGATAAGTTCCCTACTAACAAAGAAACAAATGACAATTGCAGTACTAGACATGCCATTAATTTAAGTATGCCTAATCATAATTCTTCCCTACTGGAAAAAGGTTGCCATTATGTGGGTGTCAAAATTTTTAATAAAATACCAAAATACCAGATTCAGCTCGTAACCTAAGCAGTAGAACAATTTTTAAAAGTCGAATGGCAGAACTGTTTGCCGAGCCATATTATTCAGCAGAGGAATTTTTAGAAAGATAGTTGTAGAACGTAGCACGTTCCTATGTCTCATGGTAATATTTAGTATATTATGTTTTATGTAATCTTTTTCCTGTATTTGTGACATTGTACAACGTAGTGTAGACACTGAACTTAATGTAATTTATATGTAGGTATTGTAGCTCTAAATTAATTTTGACTTTGCCATGTTCTCTCGAATTAGAAGGCCGACAATAAATAAATAAATAAATAAATAAATAAATAAATAAATAAATAAAATAAATAAATATACGAGTAGGTATAGAATCAAGATTTTTTTTATTTCAAATCGATTACACGCAATCAATCGTATTGAACTTTCAAAAGGACAAAGAACGTTCGAGCTACATATATACTTAAAGGGAAAAATTATAACTTTCAGTAATATTGAACCGCTAAAGTAAACATTGTAGACAAAAATAACAAATTCGTTAACGAAGTGCTAAAGCAGCTGTTTCTTACTTCGCACTCTTTAAAATATGTTGCTGAAGCCATCAACGAACGCTTCGGAAGTATTCGATCTCAATAAAACGTATTAACGACCGTCTGGCATTCGTTAAGGTGGATGAGAAAGACGGGTAATCGATAGTCGACCGAAGCTAGGGATAGACTGCGTGCGTGTTCCACTGTCATTTATCTTGAATTGACTCTCGGGACAAATCATTTTTCAATAACGGAAAAATACGGACCTGATTGAGCGTGACTTCGACTCCAAACAAGGATTTCACTATCGTGTATCCACCACGACCGGGGCGAATCCTTTCACGGAAATTATCCTCGTTCCTCTCTTTTTTTCGGCCGATTTCTAAAGAAGATGAACGGCGAAATTTTTCAATACGATTTTTATTGCGGAGTTTCCGTACAAAAGACGCCGAAAAACCGTTCACAGCGTCATCGTGAATTTCATGTAATATGACTTTTTCAAGGCAATATACATGGTGTCAGTAAAAGACCGTATGACATTACCTACACGTTCCTTTAAATATTACTGCTTCTCGTTTTCTTTCTGAAATACAATTGATTCAATTATTTTTTTCATTATTTACTTTAGGAAGTAAGAAGAAGTAAAGGTTGAAATATTCTAATATTCCTACAATAATTATGACTGAAGTGACAATTAAAACTTTTTAAATGTTTATTTTCAGATTATATGTATTTTGTTGATACTGTAAGTTTGAGATAAATATTACCCGATATTGTCAAAATTATATAAAACATGCAATAGATTAGTTAATTAAATAGCGTGTTCACTTATAACTTGAACCTAATTTTTTTTATTATAAGTCGATTGATCGGTAAGTCAAAGAAATTTTATAAAGCTATCTGCTTCTAACTTTCGTCGTATTTTTATTTCACTTGTATCAAACTCAAGCAAACTCTTAACATTTTATAAATTAAGAGGATGTTATGTAAAAACGTGTCCAGGTAACTTAATAAACCGGATACTGTGAACCCTTTATGGAATTATTTCTGTATATGATATTATTTAAAAACATTTTCGTGATCTAATAATTCTTAACTAAATATTTTTGTATATGCCAAACCCTTTCTGGGAATATCTGAATATAGGACGTTCACCACTTTAGGTACTTTGCAGTAGCACTATCATTCCACCATAATTGTGAATGATACGCTACGTTAAGCAGTCCCACGAAAAAGGTTGCTACAGTGTTGTTAACAAAATGGTAGGGACACCTTGGCACAAGTATTATTTCCGTACGAACCATATTCATGGAGTGAAAAGAGAAAAAAGCGCAAAGGTCGATGCTAACCATTCTATTGATTTATTGAGGTGTAATTTATTTTTGATACTGCATGAATAATATTCGCACTGTACACGAGTTGATAGTCAGATGACCTTTATAAAACTTGCATTATATAATTTTATTCTCGAACGCAGAAAGATTCCTTCCTACAAAAGGACACTTCCGACAGGGCGATTTTTGTGCACATCCTCTATAAAAAAATATTTACGTTTACGTTTTTTACGTTGAAAATATTCCCTAAAGAAGACTTTGATTTGACACTCGATGATACCTTTTATGTATAAAAGGGACAAATACTGTCACAAACGATTACTGATTTTATCGGGCTTCTCTTTCTGCAATGTTATAAAAATATTAGCTCGTGATCTTTTATGTTTACGAAGCATTGTGTTTACTTTCTTTGTTACGCTTTTACTTTTTCTTTTGAGAAGGAACAACAAAAACATCGAATGATTTTTCTTTATTGAAAAGAAAACGTCGGACCTACGAAAAATATTAAATAAATACAAACGTATTTTCCTTGGGTAAAAAATTAAATGAATTTACTTCATTTTTCTTTCTGGAGACTAGCAGTTTAGAAACGCTTCAGAGGTTCATTTCAAGTAGAATCTTTTTTATCCAACAAAATCTTTCCGCAAAATGTATTCAAAACTACCTATTGAATTCTCTCCAAAATTGTAATAAATCAAATTTTAGTTTCACCATTTACTTTACTCTTCTCTGTTGAAAATTTAAGCATCAAATTTATAAATCATTTATTTGAACACTTTCAATTTCGTTTGTTTAAAGATTAAGAATATTTAAAGCAATGAATCTTGCACCCTAGCTTGTGTCACTCTGAGCTTGTATTGCAGTCTTTCGCATGAATAAGTTTATTTGTTCCCTTTCTCACTTAAGAATCATAAAAAACTAAATAATAATAATAATAATAATAATAGGTCTTTATTTTCCAAATTTTCAAGTCTACAATACAGATCAACATTTTTTTAATTTAATGTAGAATTTGGAAAATCACTAGGCGAGGTTCAAAAATCAACCTAAGCTGTTTTTGCTCTACCACCGTAACCTAATAATTGAAATGAAAAGAAATTCATTTCAATTAAAAAAAATCAATAACTTTAGTAATAATGCCTAAAAGTAAATCTCAATTTAAATTAACACAACTAGATATAACTAAAACTAATTAATTCCGTGAGAGTAGCTAATTCCTGCAACGACAACACTTAAATAAATTAAAGTATACTTGCGCACACAATCAATAATGAAATGAAAGTAAACAAGATATTTCTTAATGATGAGTTGTCCATAATAAGACCTACATTTCTGGATTGTTCCTGTAAGGGAATATCAATGCCATTAGCACTCTAATATCATTTGGTCTTTGCAATTCAACTGGTATCGTAGACTCGTAAGTACTAGCAACGTTTAAAGATTTAAGTTCTCTCCAAATAGATTCTGAATTACGTGAATTACAGACAAATTTAAAATAGGCCTTTTTTCTCTTTTTATAGCTTGTGTTGTAAAATTACGAAGCATTTTATAATATTCCCATTTACTGGATGACTTTGATCTAAGATAATTAGTTTTTGCTTTGTCCCTAAGAGAAATTATTAGTTTTATAGTATGAGTGATCCATGGTGACTTGTTTTTGTAATTTTAACAGTTCTCATTGGAAATCAAAATAAAACAAACACACTTTCTACTCCCTACTTAAAAGTGGGACGCGAAAGGTTCATCCGTTGTCATAGAAAATATGTAAACAGTAGACTTCTTGAAACTGATGAACGAGACGCAAAATAGGTGAAAAATCGTTAATGAGAAAAATGCGATTACATACCCAAGATGCACTCGAAGGTATAGTTTACAAATGCAACCCTGTCAGTACACTAGCGAAAAAATAGTTTTAAATCATATATCATCTTTAAATTTCAATTCTATATAAAAAATTTATTGTCTATCCTGGAACATGAAGACATTCAGGGCCATCTACTGATTTAGGTTAGATAATTACAGAAGACAAAAAGATTTGAATACTTAATGATTTACAATTGAATTTACCGTTTAAAACGTAACTGATTTGTTTTTAGCGCAACTTTTAAACATGAATACATTATCTAATTAAACTGTTCTCAGTGACTAAACGTAATATATTTTTCTCCTAGTTCTAAGAGATATAAACTGAACTATCTCGTCAGAGATGTACGAATAAATTAATCTAATGTTTCCTTCATCTTTTCTTTTTGCATACGATTCAATGTAGTGCAGGAAACAGTTTTTACTGAAACTGTTCAAATATTATTGTATGATATACAGTTTCACTTCAACTTTAAAGCGCGTGCGCACATTGTACGCGGTCTTATCTTCATTCTTTGATTTTTATATGAACCTTGTTTCTAGAATATACAAGGAAGTTGACGTGAAATAGTGATTAAGTGAAGGGTTTGGTTATATACGTTTTATTTTATAAAATAAACAGTTCTGCCAAGTTTTTCAAGTTTCAAATAAGCGGTATATACTCATTAGTGAACTATCTAAAAAAATTGCCTTGTAATTAGAGTAGAAAATGAGAATACCTGGAATGAGTAATTAAAAAAAAAAGAATTAAAAAACATAAAGTTTCAGCTCGTAGAAGTATTTATTTATTGGTGCTAGTAAAAGTTGCAAGAATTTCTGGTGAGCCCTGGACATTTGGAGATTATAGATTTCCAGTAGGCGACACCGGCCAGCGACATATCACAAAATACGTCGGAAACTGGCGAGTCAGCACAAGCACAGAACTTGTTTGCAACTCCATCATATTGTTGGGTAGGAACGCGTGCCGGCAAACCTCAAGCGCTCCAAACGAATAAGTCTGGGCCCGGATTTATTTACGTCGACGGCAAGTGTTTGTGATTTGTTGCGACGTTCAATTCGATCTGCAGCCGTTCGTCCTGATCCTGCCTGTCTCCGGCTTACTGCGATCTAGGACTCGCGGATTTGCTTCCAATCTATGTGCGCTATCGCTGTATCTCGTCGTCGATGTCGTCGTCGTGCCCTCGCTTAGTTTTTTGTATTTTTCTCCGCGATTCTTTGTCCGAGTCGTTTTCATTCTTGGACGTTGGATTCTGTAAATTGTTATCTTTATAATAAAAGGATTTTACTGGTCGATTTTATCTTGAACGAGGAAAAGAAGTGCCTGGCATTGTAAAGAAATTTCACTTCTATAAAACATAGATTTTCTTTCTACGATATTATTTTAATTGAAGCACTTTTTTCCGTTGAAATGATTTTATTTGCATATACAATTAGATTTATAAGTCTCTAGTTTTCTTTTTTGGCCCTTGGCATTATAATACTTCTTTGTAATTATCAGGTTCGACTTACAATCAGTCAATTTTTCCAAGAATTAACTTATTTGATCAGGGTTCATAAGTCGTAACGTAGATAAAAGACTTAAAACTACTAACAAGAAGTGATCAATAACTTAACTCTAATATCTCCTTTAAACAGACGGCCATCATTATCAAATTACTTTTTGACTTAACTTATTTTAACAATTAACGGATTATCATGTATCACAAATCAGTGACTATTTTTTCACATATCTTCCGCGTCTTACATCATGCTTCTTATCAATACGAAGAAACCCCTATTTCTGTTAACATATAAGTTTCCTTTACAACGAGAAAAGAGTGTATAACGTAGGCTGGTGTACACTACAGTAAGAATTTCTTAACGTACAACATACATTTTATTAATAAGTACTGTTGAGTTTTTTTTTAAATCGAAAATAGACTGAAAAATATGCGGTAACTATGGATATGATTAACTTTAATTATTGCCATTTTTTTTCACATATTTTACAATGCGAGTTGACATACTATTGCCATCGAAAAAATGGAAGCACCTATTTTTGTGCTTTGTAATAATGGTTTTACAAGCTAACCAAATACGTGTAATTAGACTTCATTGTACACAAGTTTTTGCTTTGACAAGAATTTATTTTGAAAATGTAAAATGCTAAACGAGAAAGAAAAATATCAAAGCATGTTATGTTCATTAAAATAAATGCGGCGATCTATCTGTCTTCGCAGTGAAAGGTCACCTGTAACATTAACCATAGCCACAATATCTAACATTTATAAAAAAAATAGTCACTAGATTTACCTTGGTATTGACATTTGTTTATTAATTTTTCTTAACTCAAAACCACTAGTTTTATTAAATTAATCTTGTTTTATTCTTTTGCGAAATGGTTTTCACAACTGAACAGAAGACTTACGTTGTGGAATCTTACTTTCATACTGGTATCGAACACGGTCTAGTTTAGACAGTTTCTTTGATGGTTTGGGGTACGTTCCCAAACTTCCAGAAAACTTACTATTATTTTTATTTATTTAAGGGAAAAACTTCAGTGCTAAAGTAACAAGAATGAATAATATCCATAGTAACGAAGTCCACAGTTCGATTTTAAAAAACGCACTTTTACTATTGTAGTCTAGCAAGTATGCATATGTTCGGTGCAAAGAAATTCTCATTGTACATGTATTATATCGAGATTATTTGTTACTGTGGGTAGTACATACACATTTATCTGATAGCCCCAGCCTTTTGCTAGCCACGCTGCGCGATGCAATACAAAATAAAATTCAAAGTGGACTTGTTAGAGAATATTTTTCTTTGTGTTAATACGCAATAAGTGTTACGCTTACCTTACTTCTACTTAATTAATTACTTTAGGATGTTTATACAGTGAGAATGTAACGCTGCACATAGACAAAAATTACGTGATCAGATAATACATTTCTACGTCATATAAAATTGCACATAAGGGTTTTACCCTTTGATTATTTTTTACCATTACGTTGCTATGGTTACTCCTCAATTTTCAATGCTGAATCATTTAAAAACTGCACACAGGAAATATTAAGGAAGGTTTATTTTATTGCATGTGTTTAACAAAATTGTAATGTAACAATATTTAAATGATAATATTTGATATTTAAATTTATAACAATATTTGAAAAGATTTAAATGCAGAACTGAACAAATTAACTAAATGAAGACAAATAATTACAACTTACTTTCAAAAATTTCACCACTACTTGAAAGGCAATATCCTGATCTATTGTAAAAATTGTTCAGTACATTTACAGACTGTTGAGCTGTTATTTACCCTGAAGCTGTAATGATTCTTTGTTTAAGTTCTTCGATGTCAATCCTGCCTACACATTGACTTTTTCTGGATATTGTGTCCTAATGGTATGATCTATGATATCGGTGCTAGTTTTCTCTAGCCCAATATCTATAGTCTTCCAACATCCTTTCACAAAAGATTGTTCTATTTTCCGCATCGTTATCGCTCAATTCTTTTCAAATTTAAAAGATTTATACCGATACTTTCTCAGGACGCGAATAACTGATGATTGAGTAATACCACATTCAGCTGCAATTTATCTGCTTCTTATCTCCAAATCATTCTCCACTAAAGCATTTAATAACATTTAATTCTATTCCTTCTGTTAAGACACTAGATCTTCTTGAGTGCTTATTCCTGTAATCAAGATTGACACAACCATTACTTTTGAATTTTTTAATCAGATTTCTAATACTAGAAAAGCTGGGAATTGGTCTATCTGGAAATTCGACGGCAAATAATGCAGAGACCTCTCTCAACGAAGCTCCATTTGCGAATAAGTTGTACATTTCTACTTTTTCGACGGTTGTATACATTATAACAATAAATCAAAAGAACAATTTAATTCAATCTGACTGACAATTCAAAATAAGTTGTGCCATTACTAACAACACTCGGTAACCATAGCGAATGAAATAAATTTGGAAATAATAATGTAATAAAGGCTTTGAGCGCCCGTAATAGCAGCGATTGCAGCCCCATTTGTGGAGATGATGTTGATAGCGAATATGTTCGATGCAAAAAAAAATCTCATTCATTCAACAACAGATAAGGAATATGATGCCATTATTCAACGCGATACAATACAAAATTTATAAAAAGGTTCATAAAGATATGAATTTGGAGTGCATTTCTAAGAAATAAAATTTAAATGTCTCGACGTTTTTATTCGTCTAATTGTACGACACTTTTAAAACCACACAATACACTTCACCGAGCACTTATTTCACTTCCTGCGAACTCCGTTCTGACTCCATCGATTGATACCTCGTTTTGGCTGGATGATTAATTTCTGCTGCCTTCAGAAGCACCTTGATGACTACCACGATATATCGGATGTCCACTTTAATTACGCATCATAGGAATTTTAATGCATTTTTTTTTTGTTAATTATGAATTCCTGCTTTCCTAATTACAATGCTTTTCAAATACATGAGCTTTCAAAATTAAGAAATAAATAAATAGGCGGATATTTTTTAAAACCACATTTTGATCAAGCAGACAAACTTGTAATTGACAAACTTTACTGATTTTTAAAAGTTTGTAATAAAAAATAGACATTAAACATAATTCGTATTGAGAAATATTTATTTATGAATTACTTCTAACGGGTATTACACGAAATAATTCAAATAATTCGCCGTTTACTGCCAACCTTTCATAGAAGTTCTACGAACATTGCTTAACATTCTAGTAGTAAATAGCTGCACATTCTTCCACGATTTTACCTCTCAAACTGTTCAAATCGTGTGTAAGTGTAATAAATTTTTGATTTTATATAAGGCCACAAAAAGAAATCGTTTGATATCAAGTCCGGCGAAACCTGCAGACTATCGCGAATCAACAAGTCCGCATTAAGTTTACTGAATTTTTCCAACGATAAAAAATTACAATAAAATTCCTATTCCTATAAAATTCCATCTTGATTGCCAAATCAATTGCTAAAAACTTACATAAGGAGGGAGTATTTGTTTGTAAACGTAATATGAAAGTATATAAAAAGAAAATCTGTACAAACAAAAAGTGGCCTGGTAGTCAATATATTAAAATGACCACAATGCTCTACCGTGAATTTAAAAATTAACATAGCTTCTAATTTCACATGTGGATAATAAAAAAGAATTTGTTTCGTCTTTTATGTCATAACAATAGTATACGCATGCTGAGTCAGTAACTAGTTAATTTTTACGTATTCCCTCGGAGGTATGAAGGGCGGTGATGATCAAATTGAGTTACAACGAACGAATTACACGTCAATCAAATTTACAATTCGACGGTGGCGGCAGCAGCACGGCGGCAGTGGCGTCGCTCGCGCCGAAATGAAACCGTGCGGCCCGTAATGAAAAGCTGGCGACGCCAAATCCGAACGGAGCTAGTATACCGGAACAAGTTCAATCAGGACCGGCTCATCGCGCGGACTCGAAAAACAATCTGCATCGGGGATGAGCGCCGAACTATCGGATCAAAATGATTCGGAACTAATTGGGATGTCTATGCAAATGAGAGGGCGGACTGTCGACAGCACATTAGGGAAGGACCCGGATAGGATGGCATGCGACGCCCTCCGCCAACTAAACGGGCACTTTGTGAATGAGCACCGCGGTATATTTCATAATAACAGTTTCCTGCTATTGACAACACTAATTAAATTAGTCAGAGGGAAAAAGTGTGTAAATATAGTAACTCTGTAGGAGAAAAAGGTACACTTCTTAAGGTTCATTTAAAGAATAAGGTAAGTCTATTAAACAGCAATAATGTGACCGCAAATGCTTCCCTCGACAAATATTCAAACACCATTTTGGCTTCTTTACCAGGTCCAATTTCAGTAACTACATATGTAAGGTTGGTGTAATATTTGTATAATATCTCAAGAACTTCCTTAGCTTTTAAGTAAGTTTTGCAATAATAAAATTTTTTAAGTCTTTAAGTGTTGATTATTATTTTTAGCGAATATGAATATTGGAATACATTTACATGCACATCTTGTATAATTAAATATTATCAAATAAAAAAAAAATCATTTAAGGTCCGGTATTATAAAGGTAAGTTAGCTTCTTTATTGCCACGATAACAATTGTGTTCACAATTGTTATCATGGCAGTAAACTAGGGATTGAAGTTAACTTGAATTTATAATACCGGACCTAAGCATAGTTTAATTATACACTCGTATTTTGGAAGTGTAGTGGAATTATTTAATTACGAGTTGGTTGGGCGATTCTATTCAATTACGAAGGCGATAAATCCGTTTCAGGTAAAAATTTAAATCGGAACAACGTGTAATTCAATCCGATTCCATCGCATTGACCCGTGACGGCGGCGGCGAAAACATTCCGGAAGAAAACAAACCGACGTCGACATTTGGTATATGAAGATAAATGCGGGAAAACACCTTCGATATAAGCGGGGCAACAGCTTGTCCTGATCGAAGCGGGCGAGGGCGTGCTTTGATATTCGGGATGGCTACGGAGATCGAGGTGTGGAAAAACGGTTCAAAGCAAAAAGGAAAGTTTTAAATAACGCTTGGATGTTTTCTGCATTTTCGAAAGTGTACGACCGCACATTTGAGTTTTAACTTAAGAAGTTGAATCTTGAGCCCAATTACAAAAGCAAGATTTTCTTCTTTCTTCTTTTTGTTCCACTTGACAAATTATTACATATTATCGGTGACATACATATAACGAGTCATTTTCAATTTGTAAATAAAAAGACTTAATTGTTTGAAGGTGTTTTTTTTTTTAATTACATATAATGAATCATAAATATGAGCCATTGTCACATATAACATGAAAATGAGGAAGAATGATTTTTTTTAAATCAGATAATTTGATGAGAGGCTAAACTGTCTTAGGCTATTTTATTTAATAATTTCAAAGAGTAGTTGCCTATACTCGTAAAGTCTTAAAAATGGAGAAATATAATTATGTTTGTGAAATAAATAATTACCTTTATTATTAAAAACATAATACACCGTGTACCAGAACTCGCGCCCCAGAGAGCAATGGCAAATGTCAGTGGCAATACGGAACACATATTCAAAAACTAAAATTGTTTAACGTAAAAGATAACTAAGTTAGGAATAAAAAACAATAGCCAATCCTAAAAGCAGAACGGCAGATGGCCATAGTATTGCGTAGGCGTTCGTTAAATTGCTAGCATACGTAGAAATGCATTGGATATAAAAAAAATGTGAAAAAACTGGTCATTTTATACTGACACTGCTGTCATTGTAACTGTCACTTAAAAGGTTTAAGTTTAAAATTTGAATATGTTTTCCGCCGCTGATTGTACCGAAATGATCGTCATTTATGGGAAGTGTGGACGCAACGCCAGGGAAACAGCACGAATTTTTTCACAGCGTTTTCCCAACAGTCCCGTAGACCATAAAGTAATCCTCAGGGCTGTCGCGCGAATGAAAGAGACCGGTCAAGTTGTTCCGACTCATAAAGAAATTGGTGGTGCTCCTAGAAGAATTCGAACTGTTACAAATGAAGAGGCCATATTACATGCATTTGAGGAAGATGGTAGACGAAGCATTAGAGAAGTTGCGCGGGAACTAGGTGTTTCCCACACTTCGGTTCAGCGGGTTATGAAAGATGATCACCAACACCCTTTTCATTTCACGCGAGTGCAATATTTGCAACCGGTAGATTATCTCGCTAGAATGGAATTCTGTCAGTGGTTGTTAGACCAAGAAGAACTCGATCCCAATTTTGTTACCAGAATTATGTTTTCGGATAAGTCTCTTTTTGGTCGACAAGGATGCTTCAATGCGCATAATTTGTATGTATTGGCAAATGCAAATCCACATGCTCTTTTCGAATGGGCATTTCAAATCCGATTTTCGATTCATTTGTGGGCTGGTGTATTAGGAGATCGCGTAGTATGTCATCGAATAATTATTTTTTTCTTTAGATTCTAATTTGACTATTATCCTACAGGTTGCACCTTTTGAATTTCCTGTACGTTTAACAGGCCAAATTTATGCAGAGTTCTTAAATACAGAACTGCCAAATTTATTAGACGCTGTACCACGGATGTTTCGAATTAACGAGTATTTCCAGCACGATGGAGCACCATCACATTTTAGCTACGAAGTTCGGCAAGTCTTGGATCAACAATATCCTGACCGATGGATTGGACGAGGTGGTCCACGAAATTGGCCTGCTCGATCACCGAATTTAAATCCTTTGAATTTTTTTCTTTGGGGACATGTTAAAAGTATTGTATATCGTGTACCAATTGAGACCAAGGAGCAGCTCAGGAACCGAATCCAAGATGTTTTTGCGGCGGTTACTCCTCAAATGGTTACCAATTCTAAATCTAGTCTTTTGAGAAGAGCACGGCTGTGTTTACTAATGAATGGCGGACATTTCGAGCATTTACTTTAACTTTTTGTTTTTAATTTTTAATTTTAATAGCTCTATTCAACTAATTCGGTGTTCCTATTAGAACTTCATTTGACTTTTCAGAGAATACGGTCACATTGACATTACAGTGGACCAAAATATTTTTAAAAGTTTTATAGATAACAATGTTCGACCGTTTCCTAGCAATATTTAAAGGTCCTATGTTTTACCTACGTGAGAGCTATTGGTATTGGCTACCGTTTTTTGTATGCATTCGAATACAGTTTAACATAGACAATTTTAGTTTTCAAATTTACTATCTCCATTGCACAAGCCCTTGCTCTCTGGGGCGCGAGTTCTGGTACACAGTGTATGTCTGCCAACTTATAAGAAAAGATTCCATTTCATTTGACTCTACCCCGTATTTTATTCTGACAAATTTATATTTGTTTTTTTACGTTTGCTTTAAACTGTAATGCTTCAGAGTACTTAATTTTATTGCGCAGGAATGTACGCAGCTTTTCCGATTATACTTTATTTACAATATCTGAAGGAAGATTTAAAAGATAATCGTTTTATGATACACAGGTGATTCGCGGAAAGTGAGTTACTTATTTCAATACTTAATTTTTTTTTTAATTGGATTGTGTGTGATCTTTACAATTCTTTACAACTTAAATATATAGAAATTAATTATAATTATATAATTATAATTAATTTTGAAATAAATTCAAAGTTATTCTTTATTGGCGAGTTTAATCGAATAAGTACGCCGCTCTCCATTCCATTTGAAAAAATATTCCTTCGATTTGGAATCAGTATCGAGGACCAGATCAGAAATAACCTGTGGGAGAGCAGCAGTAGTTGAAATTGAAGACGAAACATCCTCGAAGATCATGGGTTCGGAACATGTTGTCCGTGAAGGTGGTCGCCCTTGTTAAGAACCATCGGGTTCTCCTTAAAAACACTTAAAAGCCTTCCCTACTAGTTCAGAAGACTTCTGGTGGAACTACTCCTTCTGTTTTTTTTGCACTATTGTGTTGGGTTCCATGCCCATAAATTAGAAAACATTTTAGTATTATGCTCGCTTCTTAATTGATTATGAGATTAGAAGCAAAAATAAAAGAAATAATTTAATATATGGAGAAACTTGCATCGGATCACGGAAATTCTGTGAAGAAGATCCGAGTTTTACTTCACTTTCAAATAATTTAATTCTGTAGACAACCATATTTATAGGTATCCATAAAATGACAAAACAATATTATGTATGTTCAGAGACATCCGTTACGTAACATTAACTATCGATTGTTACGTGTATAATTAATTAAATTAATATCTGTTTTCCTCTGTTGATGATAAGAGAAGCTTTGTAGATAATTTATACTGTATTGTGAACGTTTGGTGGTAGATCCCAAACCAAAGATCCCATCCATAAACGACGTTTTGGTCTCATAAGCGTTCACATTAACGTCGCTCTAGAAATTTAATTATTTAAATTCATGCGAAATATAAAACAGGGCCGTGCCGCGCCGCGATAAGCGAAACAAATCTCTGGTCCCATTAAAGACCGTATGCTCATAAAGTCGAGGCCGCAATTATGTAAAACCTAATGCGGCCATTCAATAATCATAAACTGCAGGCAGATTAGATAAGGTCCGGACCGCGCGCCCTTTGAGCATTCCACGCACACAAAGGTGCGCACTCCCAACTTTCCTGATAAAGTCACCGCACAACGCCGAACCGGATGTACTCGTTTTGTTTCCGCTTAATCCACTGTTTCAATCAGATACTCGGGTAATTGATTTTAAATCGCGTTAAAAACGCCGATTGGATCCATCGCTTTGGAATCCCTTTTTACGTATATGTCGACACGAAATGCATCCCGTTCGTCGGCGCTAAATCCTTACGGAAGCGCTGCAATATTCGTTTGTTTTGGTTGTTGTATCAACGCAAACATAAAGGAAAATTAATTAAAGTTGCTAAAGCAGGCTGCATACGCTTGACGTGGATGCTTGGTTTTTATGCAAATGAAATTATTATTGCGCAAACATATCCAAAGCGTAGTTATCTCGAAATACACGTGAAAATTGCCCTGGAACTAATTAAAAAAATATACATCATCTGCGACTCTAGTTAGTTAAAAGTACGTATGTAAACAAAGCAGTTGCATTTAACTTTATATTGAAAAGTCGCATTCATACATATATCGGGTCTTCAACAAAAAAGTACCTCGAATTACCTTGGAAGGAATCGTATATTAATTTCAAAAATTGACAAAAATTCGATGAAACTCAAAATTCTGTTCGTATATAGATAAGATCTAGCATTTAGTTGTTGCTGTTTAGAATTATTCAGTGCCAAGTTTTTACAGTGTTTTCCTTCCATTTGAGTTTTATTTTAACGACGTGACGTGTAAATGTCAAAAAGTACTATTTACGTACCGCATTTCGTCAAAATTATGAGCTCTTTCAAAAAGAAAAAGAAAGTTGAAGTTATGAAATTGAGAAATATTTGAAATACCTATAAACTGAATTTCATATTCGTTCTCGTTGCAGAAGAAGCCAATGCACAAAATATTTTGAAAGTAATTTCTCCATTCTTAGAAGAATATATTAAAATTAATTGTGTGAATTCGGTTCCCACTACTTTCCAAGAACTTGATATGAATGTTTACACCCAATTGTTAAAGCGAGCTAGGAACAGAGGGAATTTGAATGTCCCAAATGCCAATCTGTCAAATTTAATTTTGTTGCTAATTCGTTGCCATGTATTACTTTTAATTTCGTTTATTTTTTTATCTTCTTGGTTGTTTTTCAAAGTATCTAATTATTTTTCGTCAATGTTAGTTTTTAGAATTCATCTGCACGGAAAATAGTGAAAGATCAGGACAATGAAAATTGATCTCTGTGTATGTACAAATTAATACTTTTTCAATAATTTTTACTGTAACACGCGTATACCATGCAGTTTTTTTTTTAATCCAAATAAAGAGTTAATTAACTGTTCTTATGTTTAAAATGAATAATAGTGGTCGAGATAAAAGCCCAAGAGCGAATTTAAGTGTTAAACCGCGCGCAAAATCCGAGGAAATCTTTTTCTAAGAAGATAAACCGGAAGTTTTTAAAACATTCAACTCACTCGTTCAAAGTTGAAAGCTTCGGACTAATTGCATTTGTAATAGCTGTTCGGTTTTTGTTAAAAATACTGATTTGTGTGCATTATATATACACCATATAAATTTTCAAACAGAAAAAGCGTTAATGCCATGGATGAGAAGGAGTTTCCTTTGTGGAAACCCTACTTTGTCAGTTAATGTCAATCGATTCCGAAGATTGTTGAATTTCCAATTTTTTCGTGTGGTTATTTTTGTGAGACTTTTCTGAACGCTGAGGTGTTGAGACTTACGTATAATAATTAACGAAGAAAAGAAACTTTACGAAAATTAAAATAGTCTGTATTTCAACATAAAACTCGGAATAACAAAATTATATACGTCTGTGTTATTAAATTATGTAGCATTGAGTACATTTATTTGACTGGCAAAAAAAGCCCGGTCACCCTGAATTTGTTTCATTAATTAATTCATTCAACAGTCAAGGAGTCGAATGAAATCAAATTCGTTAAAAAATTTAAGAATGGCTTGAAATCTTCTTGAAAAGCAAATTGCAGGTTTTGGAGATTCTCTAGCAAGCCTTGACAAAGACCGCAAATAAGATACTCTTTACTATTACTATTCTTTATAAACAAACCGTTTCCTGTTTAGGTATAATTAAGATACCCGCTGTAAAATATTTTAGGGTGGCCGATTTTTTTCCCGGTCAGTGTAGATACGTAGATGAATCTTGCGAATTTCTTAAAAACAAGGAATAATTTAAAGAACTTGGAAGCTGATAATCCGACTTACTTAGAAGTTTACATTCAAAATCAAAATGTAATCAATCCCGTGTAAAATGGTATCTGCAGATGTTTGGTATTTCATTTGAAGCTCTGAGAATCTCACACAATAAGCAAAAAGAGTCGGAAAGCTCAACACAAATCCGCAAAATTTGTTAAGATCCGCGAGGTGCGAAATAATAAAAGCAAGAACGCAATAGCGAGCTCTAACCTGTTGAAGTCGCCGTAATGGATTGTTAAGCAGATAGCATCGCCGCCGCTGCTCGCCATTTATCATTGCGATTATTATTTTGTTAAAGAATTATTCACGGATAATTACACACATCGTGCCAAACGCTTACAAAATACGATCGCATTTCCAAAAATTTCCAGCGCACTTTGTAATGAATGGATCCGCCGTCGTTATTTATTCTATTTTCCCAGTTTTGTTTTCCGCTCCTCCTCGGCGCTTTCCCCGCTCGACACAATTTCCAATTCAATTACCGAGTTTTTTGGTAGGATGTAGATTGCACCGCCGAAATATGGTCGTTATTTGAATGTAACGCTATTGTTTGAAAATTCTTTTTTCGGATTGTTTTGTAATGCACCTGTCTGGGATATTTCGTTTTTCTTCTAACAAAGTTAATGTCTTACAAAATCTAGAATTCAGAAAGTCTAAAGTCTCTTGCGTAGACTTTTCTAAGCTACAATCTCTACCTACCTGATGTCTTTCTTTATCTTTCTCTCTCGTACCTCTAAATATTTTGCTGCACGTTTTTGATTCCGCATTCGGTAGTCATGAATTAGTGCTCTTGTTCTTTAACCTTTAAACCTGTATAATGTTTGCAACTCGATAAATGTTCTTAATCTGTTTGTTTTCTATTTTAGTATGTGGATCGGTTTTATTTTCCTTAAAAGGTAATGACGCTTAGCTTTTAGTCCTTGTTAGAATCATAATATTTTCCTCGTATACCACAACTCAATTTATATTATAATTTTTTTTTAGTAATTCTCTGGCTTGTTAGTTACAACAGTTAAATATAAATAAAGACCATTAAAAAGACAAAAATTTTACTTTTACATGAACCCAAGCAAAATAAATGTCCACATAGAAGTTAAAAAGAAAAGACAACAGTCTATCGGCCAATAACCAAAGATTATGAATTTTTAAGTCCAATATTTCGGGGCCGGTAGTCTTCTCAGATTTCTCTTCATGCTGATTCATCATTTCATGGTACTTACTTCTTATTAATTCGTCATTTACAGCTTTTGTTCCATTCTCTTGTTTAGTTTTTAACAGATCTAATAGTATCAGTCATATTGTTTTCACATCTATTATATTTTTGCTTAGCAGGTCTTATTTTTTCTGATTATTGTTATTCTAGGCGTGTCTATTTTTACTCGTGTAAAGAAACTATTCTTTTTCGTTGTGTTCAACAGCTAGGTTTTCTACTCCATACCAACTGGTTTAGCGATTGTCTTATTAATTTTAATTTCGTTGTTCACATTCAAATACCAAGTTAAATCTCAAAGTAGCTCCAAATATGCGGCTAGGTAAGACTGATAAATAATTTCATAGTTAGCTAAAGATATATGTAAACTTTCATCTGATACTTCGTGATTAACTTTTTGCAAGCGTTTGAAGTTACTATTCTTTAGCTAAAGTATTTAATTTGAGAACATTTTAGAACCATGATGTTTAATCGGTGTTGGCAAGATAACAATATGACGTTGATAAAACAATAAAATACGGAATAACTTAAGAATTCCTTTGATGATAGAAGAGCTGTAACCGTTTTGGTTCATTTTTGCATTTTCTTTGCTTGACTAATGCTCTCTTAACTAAAGGGACGCAGGATTTTCGATGGAAAATTCGGTTAAATAATCAGAAATAAGACATTTTATATATATAACATAATTCATTCGAAATGAGAACTGCCACTCACATACGCGAGTCTAATGTTTTATCGATGTCGTTGACCATGCAGTCGACCACTTCGCACATGTACAAACACACCACCGAATTGCCCTCGCACCCTCATACATAAAAGTCGGCGTTCCCGAAACGTCATTACCGCAGTGCTTAATTCCGGCGGGTTTATTTTTAAACGAGCGTCGAACCGCGACCGGAAACGCGAAACGTGCACCGCCATGAATCAAAACAATAACTATATAATTTAGGGCCCGTCAAAAACAGGCCCTTAACTTTGACAGGCACTTCGTTACGCGCATCCACCACATACACAAACACACACATCCTCCGAAAATAAAGTCGAAAACAAATTGCGGCCGGTCGTGTATCGGGGGCGAGGGGTCATTAGTCCGCAAATGCCTGCACAAAGTGTATTTCAATATTGATACGCTGCGAATCATTACCTTTAATGATGCCGTAATTATTCATTTTGAATGGCGTGGCACAGCGTGCAGTTCGTATTTATGCCAGTGCCGTCGGCGTAATTGAAGAAAAAACTATTTTGGCTCTCTTTTTACAAGCAAAATCATAGAATTTTATGCATGGAAAAATTATATCAGCCATATTCTAAATTTTAAAAAATATCAGGCGATTTCAATCAAGTAATGTAAAAAAAATATAATCGCGGTTTCAAGTGCTCGTTTAGTAAAAAGAAAACATCTGTGTTAATAGTATGTTCTGTCGCGGCCTTAAAATTTCGAACGATTGAATTTTCCCCTGTAAATATGGCATTCTTTAGTGGTTTGTCCAAAATAATCATTTAAAACGTCAGATTTCAAACGTGCTTTCTGAGGAAGACAACGGTTTGCAAAATTATAAAATGGTTGGTCGCTACTTTTATTTTGTTATTTCAGTTCGAAAGCTTTACTACCTTACTTTTCTTAAAATATATCCAAATAATCTGAAAACCAAATGACTTTTGGTTAAACGTCTTCATAGCCGAGGAGCTACCAACGTTGAAAAATTTTTAATGGAAATTCGTGTTACAAAATCGGTCTCAGTCATTGATGTTATTGAAGTTATTCTAACCTCAAGATCTGTGTACTCGCTACCGTGTATTTCACACTAGCTACTCACTACAAACTACTAAAACTGTCTAACAATGTGATTTAACTTTTCATGGACACTCATACCAAATATAATCCAAATTGATTCACGGGTTATTTTGTTATAAAAAAAATATTTATTTTTTCCAAGAAATTTGAAGCAGAATACAGTATTTTTAATATAGATAAGTTGAGTTAAATCGTCTTATTTTCAGACCAGAAATGTATGGTTAAGCTTTATTCACGTATTTTAGCGACTACTTGTATGAAGTAATTATAATTTTTTACGATCTGATGACGTGATAACAGCCGAAGTTTTGTCTATCATTCAAAATATATGCAATATTTAGTGTATATAATAGTATATATAAAAAAAATACTTGAAATTATAATGTGAACGTGAGTGCGTATAATTACAACATTATATCAATCTTGCGTGGTCATAACAAGTTCGAAATGGTCTGGCAATATGATTATAATATTACCAAGAAAGATCTTTGATATTGTAATGTCTATTTAACCTATTTCAAGAGAAGTTTTGCCTCCTGCCCCTTAGACACGCAAGCGGGTTCGTCAGCCAGACTCTCACGTCAATGACTGAGACCGATTTTATAGTCAGGAGGAACTGGAATTTTCCATTAAAAAAATTCTGTTGGTTTCAACGTTGCTGGCTCCTATACTAAACTGAAGAGCACAACTATAACTCCGATCCCAATTTTTGATTTTTTGTTCCTAAAACAACAATAATTTAATCTTACTTAGACGAACCATAAAAGTAGTTAAAATAATAAGCTAATTGAGAATTAGAACAAACAATTTAATTTATTGAAAAATTATAGTGCATAACTATAGCGTCGGTTGAAATAAATTAATGAAATCTTGGCTCGGCTGTGCCTCTTATTGTGAAACAAGTAACTTTATTCGAAATAAAGTGGTATACCTCCTAATTAATATCTTTAATAAATTTAGCGACCGGTTTCGATGTGTAAAATTACATCTTCAACAGGCTGCTATCGTCAAGACAAAATTGGAAAATCGAAGTAAACAGTCATTGGAGAGCAGAACAGGATATACTGTATATCCTATTTTACACATCGAAAGCGGTCGCTCAATTTATTAAAGATATTAATTAGGAAGTACACCACTTTATTTCGAATTTAATCCTAATTATGGACAACATTAATCATCAAGTAATTTTATCATTAAACATCATTACCTTGTGACAATTAGACTGAAAATGCCTCAAGGAAGTTAATTTTTTGAGTTGGAGAAATGTAAAATCTCGGCTTTTTGTGATGAAGGTTTGAGTCGCCGCAAAACTGCTCGAAGAATTAATCGATCGCGTAAAGTTGTGTCGAATTATTTGAGAAATCCTGTACATACAGTATGGGACAAACAAAAAAGGCGGACCAAGAAGGAAGATTTCACATAGAACTGAAAGAAGAATTATTGCTGCAGCAAACAATAGCTTGAGAGATGTAAAAGAATAGCTTCAGAATGTGGAACAAATATTTCCCGGTGGACAATTCGAAGGATTTTGAACAAAAGTGGACATAAAATTGCCAGGTTGCAATTTGTTCGGGAGAATATGAACCGCAATTGGGACAAAGTAAGATATTTATTTTTATTCAACTGTACTTCATTTTCAATAAATCTTTTTAGATAATTTTTTCTAACGAAAAAAGTTTAAATTAGATGGCTCTGACGGATTTGATCGTTGCTGACAGATTTAAGAAAAGAGCCTCAGTATTTTTCAAAGAGAAATTTTGTGGGAGGTACTTTAATGATATATGATGCCTTTACCAAAACTGGGGTTTTAACATTAGCTTACCCATCGGCACGAATGAACAGCAGAGAATATCTCGAAGATGTTCTTGAAGCAAATTTAATTCCATTTTTAAATAACAACAATTATCAACAATGGGTCTGCCAACAAAACAATGCACGAATATATGTTAGTTGGCAATTGATGTCTTGGTTCGAGTGGCTTACCCATTTTCCAGGCATTAACCCAATAGAAAATCTTTGGGGAATTTTGGTTTGACGAGTTCATCTTGATAATAAACAATATGCCACAATTAATGAACTCAATTTAGAGCCGGAAATATTGAATAGTTTGGTTGAAAGCATGTCTTCAAGAATTTTTGGGTTAATCACAAAAAAACGGTGGACTAACCCATTATTAAATGGTTAATTTTTGTTTGAAATGTACTTAGGGTTATAGTTATGCACTGTCCAGTTTCAATATTTTTCTTAGAAAAATTTTATGAATTGTTTCTTAGTACTTCAGAATTGGTTTATTGTTTCTGGTTTAGTTGTTGTTATCATTATTGTAAGTCACATGAAGTTGTCTTTGAATTAGACAGGCTATAGTTATGCTTTTCAGTTTATTGGTGTCAAAATTGAGGAAATAAGCCTGCTTTCCAAAACTATAATTTAGAAAAATTCTCGTTACTTGATAAAAAAATTTAAGGCCACGATATTACGTGATGCTAATCGTGTGAAATTGAATACAGAAAACTCTCTGTTGTTGGGAGTAGTTCAGATGTATAGTCCTATATCATGTATCTATGAACCAAACAGAAACGAAATTGGATCTACCAAGAGCCCGAGAGTAAATTAACCTGATAACTAAATAAGGTAATAAGTGGAAAAATTGGCTTGATAGCAACAATATAAAGTTAAACTAAATTAAAAAGGAAATTGTAGCAATTAAAATTATCACGACCTACTAGATTTCACGAAACAGAGTATCTTTATCCGGCCTGAGCAACTTATTAGTTCATGTGTTTGTCAGCTAGCGCCACATGCCTAAAAATCGGAAGCGACTTGTATCCGAAACGTCATTTTCCAGCGTCATTTTCAATTAATGTCAAGCTCACGCAGGTAATGGCAAGTACAGTAGCATTTTCTTGTTCAAATATAGTTTCCTTGTCATTTTTTTTTCTTTTGTTATTTATGGAATTTCTTATTTAGGTAACTAGCGCCAAACCGAGAAAAAATTGCTCTGTCTCGTGATATCTAGAGGTCGTGAAAATTATCGTAAAACAAATTAAAACAATAGACGAAGAAAACGGTTGCAATTGGTTACAATTAAAAAAATTATCACAAGTAATAATAATTTTTAGTCTTTATTATACATACATACAAGTGATAGTATCTCGGAATAAGTAAAAAAACTACAACTAAAATTATGATAAAATTTCATCTACGGTGTATGGGAAGAAGATCAAGTAAAAAAGAACTTAAGACGTTGCTTAAATAGTTTTCGTGTAGATCCTCCTCAGAAATGTACTTTAGCATCTGCTGCGTATTCAAAACTAAGTTTCTAAATAAAAAAGTTACAGAATTTAAATTAGAAATGACATTTTGACGGTGATCCTTCCAAGATGTTGGTCTATTTGTAGACTTAAGAATTTAGTAGAAGATATATTTGATACCACGGAATTACCAATATTTAAGTTAGGTTCATTACAATTTCTTTGGTAATAATTCTGAAAAATTAGGAATTGTGTTTTGTTCGTATAAAAATATAAATCATGCCCTTTGAACTAAACATATAGATCTTCTAGAAGTAAATTGCATTTTATTTCCGTTGTTTCTTGAGATTGAGAAGGGGTTTCTTTATGAGTAATGGAATAAATGATGCTATTAATAAATTGAATAGTTCGAATGTGTTTAATATAGAAAGATAATTTTATTTACTTACCTCAGTACGAAAACAAAAAGCCAGTGTATTAAAACAAAATCTAAGGACACAGTTCTATATCCTTAGATTTTATTTTAATCGCTCGTAATTCTCTGTCATTTGAGGTGGATAAATAATTAAAAAGTAGTTTTTAAAATTTTTTGTTGCTATGTTATGGTCAAAAAGCGATTGTAAGATATCGCACCTTAGACTTTTCGTTAAAAATTGTGTTGATGTTTACACTTTTCACAAAAAAACTAAAATTGATGTGATCTCCATTTATTTACAAACTTAAATTTAAGCGTAATTCCTGTCCTTTCCTTGTAAACGTCTAACGTTTTGTTTTGATAAAAGTTATGCTTTTCAGGCATTTGCTTAATGCCTTAGATCAACGGTGGGCAACCGGCGGCCTGCGGGCTAAGTCCGGCTAGCGAAAAAATTTTTCTTCAGCCCACAAGACCGAAATCTAATTTTTTTATAAAATAGATGGCAAATATTATTAAAATAAAAATGTGAAACAATAAAAAAGAATACATGCACCTACTAGTAGCTATTAACTGATCGTCAATCTTATTTACAAAAGGTTGCCTACACCTGCTTTAGATCCTCCCTACCTCTTCTGAAGCCGGCGTTTTGAGAGTTTGTTCTTTTTTGGTATGAACTTTTTTATTAACTCAATTTGTCAAGTGTTCTGAATCTGTTTAACCCACGTGATTTGTTTAAGACTCTCGTCGTAATTAATCCAATTCTTTCCTTATTGTGTTACTTATGTTAATGCGAGAACAAGTTACATGCATTCTTTATTAATGGTTCGTCTTTTTGTTTATCACTAATTACTTCTAGAGTAAAAAGGGAGAATTCCTGAAACCCTTTTTTATAGTAAATCATTAGAAATATTGAAGCAATTACTCTTTCAAAATCGATTTTAGTAGGCGTTCTTTTATTGGAAACTTTAAAGACAGGACCGGCATTCCTCACCCAGTAAGTGGCAAGTAAATATACTTGTTCTACATAACATAAATTGCGGGGTTAGACAGCACGTTTATTAGCTGGACCCTCGCCAGAGATCGCTCTAAGGTTTACATTCTTGCGGCTTAGTCGATGATGCGAATATAATCAAGCCGCTCCTCCGGCATTCAGTGGTGGATTGCATTCGCTTCCACCACCTTCCATTCGGCCGCCATTAATGAAATTATCGGACGGCGGATTGAAAACCGACGGAGTCTTATTCCATGACTTTACATTCGCATTCTCCAGCGTGCCATTCCAATGGTTTCAATATACAATAAAAGCAGAGATCGCATTTTTGGCAAGTCCTCGGTCAGGATTGAACTCGTTCGGAATTTGTCATTAGAGCCGCAAGATTTCGTCGAGCTCTTTTCGGCCATTTACATACTTGTTGTCAACAATAAAATAATTATTTTAGTATTCTTTTCTTTTCAACTTTCTTTAATAACCATTGTATTATTTTAAATTATTCAAAGTAAGATTGGTTCAGCAAAAAACGGATTAGAGAATGGATGACACAGATTACGGGAAAAATTTAAAAACGATTCCATATACATATCTTAGTTTTCAAGATATAATAAATTTGATCAAAAATTCTAAACTTGCGGTCAAAAAAACTGACAGTCTTTTTGTATTGTAAATTGACTTTCGATCGATAACCTCCATAACTGCAAGGCTGGTACTCTGTATGTAAATATAATCAAAACTTCATTAAAAGTCAATGTGATGGGTCACTTTTTTTGACCGCAACTTTACCTCAGTGGAACGAAGTGAGACTCTGACACCGGAACGGAAATTATATCAGCAGCTATAATTTTAGAATAATTTACAATAAATATTTACGACTCAAGAAATTATAATAAAAATTTGTAAAAGATGCCGTGCGTAATTTAAATGAATCATCCGTTTATGATTTCAGAAGAATTGATGTTTGTTGAAAATAATTTTCGTAATAGGTCAACTAAAATTTGTTCAAACGACCTTCAGGCGGGACATTTGATGATTTCATAAAGCATAACAAAATTACAAAATTACATGTAAAAGAGTATCCACGATATTAGTGACTAATCAAAAGCCTTAAGTCCTTATAAAACGCTTTCAAAGTTTGTTGTAAAATCCTTTTACTTTTCTGTATATCTGAAGGTCGATATAAAAGAAAGCGTTTTATTATCAAATCTTATAACATCGTCTTAAAAGAATAGGAAGCAAGACATTTTAAAAACGAAAGTTTACAACAAATAGTTTCTTTTTTGAATTGTTATAAAATGTAAAATAATGTAAAAAATTATCTTAATTTTTTCGTCGTGCTGTAGAGTATACTCTGTTCACGATCTTATTGCATTCAGAGTAGGCCGTGTTAGGGTGACATTTTTGTTAGTAACACAAAAAAATATACATGTCAGAAATTTGATTGACGTTCGTTTTTAATTTTGTGGTTACATTTTTGAAAACTGCCACTGCCAATGTTGCCAGTTCAATTGTGCTGTACAAAGTATTCCATGAAAACGAGAAATATCGTCTCCAACAAACGTTTAATGATTTAATTTATTTTTTTCATGGAGAAAGTTTGGGGTGAGGTGTGTTGTTTGCATGTTCTTAGTCAACAAATGTGTCACAAAGCGAGAAGTGTTTCTTTATTAACAAATCGCTATATGATAATAAACAATAATGACAGAATGTTTGTTTGTGTTTTCATAGAATCCTGTGTACAGTGGTGTGGCTAAATGAATCTTGCTGCTTGTGCAGCGGGTGGAGAGATGTATCGGCTTATGCAATCCGTGAGGACTTTTCTTCGGACTTATTCAAACCGAAGAACTGTCGTTTTCAGGCCCTGGATGGTTTTATTATAGGGCTCGCGGATATTTTCGCCTCGCTGTCGTTGAAGGGGATTCGAGTTTGGTGCTTGGCAATGGTGTAGAGGTGCGTTGCAGGTGGCACAAAAGCATTATATGAATGGGTATTTAATTAATTTTCATAATTTTCTTCTGGCAAAAAACTTGATTTTTCTAAATATTTATATTCAATTTTTTTGCCTAAAAATTTACTAATCGTGTCAATATCTTATAGATATTTGGTACTATTTGTTATCATTGTAAAAATAAAATTCGACAACGCAACTATTAGTGAATACCATTTATGTGTGTATAACTTTCAGGAAATTTCACTTTTTCTCTAAGGAAAACAAAACCGCGGAGAAAACCGGAACAAACGAGTTTCCAACTCTCATTAAAGACGTCAAGCCACAGAGGAGACCATGGACTTAAGAACTCCTCGTCGAGCACACAATTTAAATATTCCATTGTTCGAGCAAATTGTTGACGAAATATCTCCCGTAAAACAATAAAAATCGCAAAACTAGATTTCGAAGTCGCGCTAACGAGCTGAATACAAAACCCCGGGCCGCGTCTTTCCTTCTCTTCCCAATTAAGCGGATGGAAAGAGACGAAAGCTCGTGGAGGTCCGAGGGCTTAATTCGAAAGCAAGTCGAGGGAATAAATCGGACCGGGAGTGAATTCGTAGTTACACGAGCGGAGCCGCCGGTATTATTTAGTGGTGTATAAAGTACAAGTATGAACTGTAAAATGCCGGCTTATGTGGATCCTGTTTAATTCCGTCGGCCAATAATGGAAACGTATGCGAGCCCGGCCTTACATTTCGTATTTTCGGCGCTCTGAATTTTTATTATCTCTAAATCAAACCCTAGTTCGGATTTAGTAGATTATGATTTATGTCTACGGAAATTACTTTCAAACAAAATACCAGATATATTCGTTCAGTAGGATATATCTCCTATAAAAATCTTCTAATTCATAAATTTACATCAATGGTATATCAATAAATAAATATTCTTAGAAAACAAAGTCAAATTGTCAAGTACTTTAAATAAAGTAACTTCATTCCATTATAAACATTTTCTCTTCCATATCCTTAAAACTTAGGAGCAGATATAAGTCACTAGGGTTTGAAAAGGAGGAATCTTAAGTAACAATTATTAATTCTTTTAATGAATAATGCAGCAAAATACTTTGAGAATCTTCTCTTCAGTTTTTATTTTGGAAAATTTGCAGAAAATTAAAGATGCTTTATAACAATCGAAAAATCATTTGGTCATACGTTGAGTATGATCAAAGGATATAATTTTTGCCAAAGAACAGTTACATTTCGTAACTCCTTATAGAAATGAAAGTTCTCATACCACCCGAATAGTTTGTTAATATTTCTATAAAAACATTCTTCATTACCTTTCACTGGGAATTCATTCGGAGCATACAAGAAGGATTTAGATCGTGACAATCTTCCGATATTTGTATTGCTAATTAAAGAATTTTCTTGTTACTAAAGGTATTTCTATTTTCTGTACACACCCGAACTTTCTTCTTGCTATTTTTTATTATATGTATTTTCGAAATTAATTAGAGAAATTATTTTGAGTGAATGGAGTCCTTTCAATTTCTAATATCAAAGTTATGAAGAAGAAATTTACACTAGCAAACTCTCGCAAGATCTGCCAATTTGACAAGATTTTTAAGGAGATTCTTTAGACTCAATTGAGTTTCATTTTTTATTAAATTTTACCTGAACGCGGAATTCGAAGTAGTCAAAATTAGTCCGAATCTAATTTCTGTTTCGCAAAACATTATCTACGGTTCTTTTTAATTTGATTGATTATTATTGTTATTATTAGTATTATAATTTACTTAAATATTCTTATTCTTTTCATTTGTAATTTTTGGCTTTTATTTTCACTCAACTCTTTTTGGTGGTTGATTGTTATCGCTTTGCTTTCGCTTGTTTTCTCTCATCTTCAGTTTTCCAATTTTTTTACTTTCTTTGAACAACTTACTCTGTATTTCTCCTATTTCGTAATTAACTGCGTTCTCCACATAATCTAAGATAAAAGTTATTAAATTATTAAACATTTACGGTCTTATTCATAAAAAAATATGCACTATTATAAAGCTTTTATAAAGAACTTATAAAACGTTTGCCTCAAAACATTATTCATAAACGCTCAATAGTGCTATAGACCTCTAATAACAGTGTTATAAGTTGCAAGAATTTATAGATGGTTTGGGCCTACTTTAACAGTATTTTAAACCTAATCATTTGAGTGCTTTAATGGTTAAATGTGTTGTTCAATAATGGGTTTGTAACAGTTATGAATACTATTGCAGCGATAAACAGTGCAAATATGTAAGAAGCAGGACCTCTAATAAAAAAGTTGCATGGTATTGCGCCGCCCCCAACACCGATAAAACGAATTTGTAATCAGATTATCTTTTTAAATGCCTCTTAGAAGCAATGTACAAAATATGTAAGTGACAGGACCTCTAATAAAAAAGTTGCATAGTATTGCGCCGCCCCCAACACCGATAAAACGAATTTGGAATCAGATTATCTTTTTAAATGCCTCTTAGAAGTAATGTGCAAAATATGTAAGTAGCAGGACCTCTAATAAAAAAGTTGCGTAGCGTCAAGTCGCCTCCAACACCGATAAAACGAATTTGTAATTAGATTATCTTTTTAAATGTCTCTTAGAAGCAATGTGCAAAATATGTAAGTGGCAGGACCTCTAATAAAAAAGTTGCGTAGCGTCAAGTCGCCTCCAACACCGATAAAACGAATTTGTAATTAGATTATCTTTTTAAATGCCTCTTAGAAGCAATGTGCAAAATATGTAAGTGGCAGGACCTCTAATAAAAAAAGTTGAGTAGTGTCAAGTCGCCTCCAACACCGATAAAACGAATTTGTAGATTCTCTTTTAAAATGCTTCTTAGAAGCAATGTTCAATGGCAGGATCTCTAATAAAAAAGTTGCGTAGTATTGCGCCGCCCCCAATACGGATAAAACTATTTTTCCTCAGATTTCCTTTTTAGCTGCTATTCCCTAAAAGCAATACTCAAAATATAGAAGCGGTCGGCGGTAAAGTTTACTGATAAACACACATTAAACTGATCTCTATGATTTATTGCTGGAAAATATTGCTAGAGTAACTCCGTTTATGATACTCAACTTTACTTATTTAACGTCTGTCAAACGATCAGTATTGCAACTTAAAGACTAAAATCACTAGTAATGCATCATTAGCACGCCAATAGTTAAATCAGGTTTATAGTGTGTTTATGAATAATATCAAACATAAAACGCTCAGTAAGCTTATTGGGCGTTTTAACTATTGAACATTTGAATGCTATTTTTACGAATTTTTATGAATAAGACAGTTAATTTATAGGCTTCCGCGGCTGTTGTCCATAATAAAATTGGCTTCGGGTTGGAAACGCGTCACGACTGCTTCTACTGCCGACGTTTCGTTTTCCATTGCAGAAGAATTTCCTCAGAGTTGCTGCTGCTGCTGGCGGTGTTGCTGCTGCTACTACTTTTCGTTAGTCGATGAGACTACGCAGTTCTTCTGTAATGGAGAACGAAACGTCGGCAGTAGAAGCAATCCTGACGCGGTTCCAACCGGAATCCAATTCAATTATATATTGTTGGCATTATATCGTCCTGTATATTTTCCTTTTTCAAATTAATTATGTTTGTATATATCTCCTATGTTTTTGTTTTTTGTATTTTTGAGCAATCTAGAAACGAATTTCAAAAGTCTCTACTTCGATTTAACTGTGACAGTTGATTGTTGTATTGCATTGCTAAGTTTTATATTATGGCCTTCAGTATAATGAATTAATCAAATTAGAATGATGATTATTCTGTTTTTATTACAAATAATTCAAGTTGACCGAAGGAAAGCAATTGAAATAATAACAGGTACGCTAATGGAACGGTAAACGTATTTGTTAAACGACGCTTAATGAGTGCATTATGTGACCCCGGAGAGCGTCCATTATTTACGGGTTTCAACCCCATTACGTGGTTTATTTATTAGCGCCGGTCGATGTGGCGTGCATCACGTCGTTTATGAAATTTTTGCGCCCCATCAAATCGAACGAAATCGGAAGAAACTGACTAAAATATGCGAGCAAAATAATTTCTGCGTCGCATATTTCAACGGGTGCGATATATTCTCGGCCTTATGCTACCCACTAGGTAGACATATTTTATGAGGGTAGCAGATTTATTCGCCGGGAATATGTTGAAACTTCATAATAAATATAGCTTACGCGAGGTTAGGTGGACGTAAAAATTCGTCGGCGCACGTGTCGCCCGCCCTAATCCTGTTGCGAGGGCTCCAAAAAATGTAATTTGTAAATTAATAATTAAACTCGCATTTGGGGCCGGACTACGACGGATCGGGATCGTTTACGTAAAGTTCGCGAAAAATGGGAATGCGATTTTAAAAAGTTCCAGATCGCCCACGCGATTTGCGCTTTGGAGGGTGGCCGACTAACCCTGCGAATTTTACGGCCTACTTGAATCCTAATTTAATTACAAGGGAAGTAGGTATAAGTAAGTAAAACTGTTCAGGAAGGGAATCTTAGGATATAATTTATTCTTTCTTGTAGTTATGGAACACGAAATATTTCAAAACTTTTTCATGACTAAGTTTACACGCAGGATTTCGTTAATTTTTGAAGTTACAAGAAGACATTAAATGAAATGCAATTAAAAGTGTAGACATAATTCATAGTTGCGTTTTCGCAAAATTTACTTAAGTTACATTTATGCAAACGAAACAGAAAGTACATTTTATGATTTTAAATTTTAAACACAATTCTAGAAAACGATAGTTACTGGTTTATCAGCTATTTTTTAGTTTGAAAATCAGGTATTCCTTGCGAGCCATAGCTAAAAATCTCCATTGGAATCGGCACTAGCGTCATTCATAAATAAATGCTGTTTTTCTTTAAAGAAGAAACTTCGTCATTAAACATGTGAATGATGGAACCATTTGTGAAAAAGTGACGTCATTTAAATATGTACGACATGTGTTAAAAATAAGAGCAGGAGTTCAAATTTCATCCAACTCTATAGGTCCGATTAAAGAATATTCTAATATATATATATATCTCCTCCGAAATTTGAGTTTCACTTCTGAGAAAGAACTCTTGATGGTTCACCATGCTCTAATACAGTTCAGAATAGCGTATGCCCTTTTAGCTTGTGCTCATGCTCCTTCCGCACAACGAATTTTTGAACTGCAGAGGAAAGCCATCAGGATAATTGCTAGTCTTGGATGTAGAGATGAATGTTAAATCAGCGTGTACACATCTCGATGTGCCAACTCTACCGTGTCTGTATAATGTTTGTTGTTCCTTAAAAAAAATAACGCCTACTACAGGACTCATGAACAGGACTACCAACATGATACTCAGAATAAATATAAAATTAATGTGGACTCTCACCGAATTCTAAAAACTCGAACTGGAGTTAACTATTAGGGACCGAAGGCGCTTAATTTGCTGCCATTAGAAAGTTTCAAAGGAATAACAGAAGAATATTTAATCGCAAAATGTTATATTAGTACCAATGATGACTTCACTACCATGTCTTCTGAGTTTCAAACTACAACGTAGCTGCTGAGCATTATATTTACTTATTTTATATTGACGTTTGTAAACTCTGTACTAACGCCTATAAAAGTTATTATTATAGAACTGTGAAATATTTTAAGTATAGTTTACATATTGTAGCTCATTTGTTGATTGTTATGCTATTCTAAGTAAGTGAGAATAATTAAACTATTTTAATTTATTTGAAATCTGAACTTGAATTCGAAAAACACGAAGAATTTTACAAACCTGAGTACTAGTGATTAATTCTTCATTTCAAGTCATAACGACTTATTTGTTTAAATCAGCACATGTGAAATGAACAATTTCCATTAAAAGGCATTTTTCAGAGTGGAAAAAGACCAATCCAGGCAAATATAATTACGAAACAGCTGCAGAAAAACTGTTTTTCATAATTTGGGTAGCATTACATTGATAAACATGACGAGTTTCAAAATTTATTTATTTGGGTAAAAAACCGCTGCTCGGATAAGGTACTGCATACGTAATAATTTTTCGCCGAGCGACCCCTCATAAATCAATGGAACGTGAAGGATCGTCCGCGTCAGGAACAAAATGAATATCTCAAACGAACCATTAATTTAAAAAAAAATACACAACAAACACGCCCACGCATATACGCACAAATAAAGGGAGTCGAGAAATGTATCGGAACATATAATCGGTGTAACAACAGAATACAATACAACAGAAAACGCCGCAGCTGTTCGCTTTGTACCACCGAAAATTGGATGCAAATACATAATTTGATTCAGAGCAAAGCGTCTATCAAGCAGCGATGGAGCACGGCGATCAATCTTCCTCCGGATAATGTATTCGGGTAAAAACACGGGCGCTACACACGCCTCGCTGTAAGTAACACGTGTTCATGAACAGGCATTATGAAGATGTATTCATCTTATTAATCCTGATGTGCAGTAAAGGCTTTTAACAACACCAGGAAAACCCTTAAAGTACACCACATCTAACACCGATTACAAATACTAATGGAAAGTAGAATAATTATATTAGACTTATTTTATTAAAAAAGCTAAATACTTTCACTTTACACTTTCAAGATTATCAATTTCACAAGAACTTCTTGAGACATTTTCTCCTACTACTAGATATCACGATGAGATTGAGAAAAATCTCTGACTTCATACACAAACTACTTCCTTTCCTTCTTTTTCACTCTTTTTATATTCATGCCATGAAAGATCTAAGTAGCAACTCCTTGTCTGTGTGCTTCTGGATCGAGGTTTAGGTAGCGAGGAATCGCAATCGGCCCCTTTTTATATGAATGAAAGAGAAAAAAAAACTCTAATGAATAGATTACAGAAAGTACTACTTATTAAAAAAATATACTCTGGTACAAATATTTTGATAGTTGGCATAGCAATTGTTTTTTTTTAAGGTAGCAATGGTGAACCCTATAATACGTGAATAACAAATTTGAAATGTACAAATATATTTTTTAAATACTCTTACAAATATAAGATAATTAAAACAGCTTTACGAAAGTATAATACTTGTCGGTAAATCCTCAAGAAAAAGAAACCATCAATATAAATTAAAAATAAAACCGTAATTAAAATGTGTTACAATTTTGCAGAAACTAGATTTCGTTCAAAATATTCGTAATAACATATAATATAGTTTAATATAATTGTAACAAAATATGTAAATTCGATGATTTATTCATGTAAAAAAAAAGCACTCACGCTAGTATTTATTAAAATCCCTGGGCTCTACCGGTATTATTATTTTATTAGTCATGTGTTATATTAATGCCCTCTAAAAGTCCAAATAAAACGAATGCGATAGCAATATGCTGCTTTACCTTTGCGAGAACGACCACATGGAACACTGTTACAAAAACCTGCAACGAAAATACATGTTTTATTATTCTGTATTTCGACGAATCCATAATAAATGTATGCGTGTACAAATGAATCAACATGAGAAATATGAGAATGGAGTTTAGAAGGTAAAATTATTTCAGTATTTGTATTATTCAATTTTCAATTTATACACACTAATGAAGTATTTCAATTAAAAAGATTCTTGATTTTTAAAGTAGCATTTGTTTCGAAAATTTCTCTTCAAGTACATAAATGGTGAGGTAACAATACATTTTTGAAAGGAAAATAAGTGCGGAGCATTCTCTTCGTTGATATCTTAATTCTGATCATTTTTTAAAAATGATGCAGCTTCAATATCTCTATATTTATGCACAACTTTGGAGATATTTGTATAGCACATTAATCAATATACTGGGTGTCTCAAAACTTATGTCTTTAACTGAAACCACAGATAGTACTCAAAAAAGAAGCAAATTTTCTCATACAACAATAAACAAAAAGTAAATAATAACTCCGGTAAAAATCAGTTTTCGTTTTCTAAGAAATTGTAACGCTGATTGGCGATTTAAATGAATTTAAATGTCTCAGCTGTACAGAATTGGGTTTTTTGTGGCTATAAATGAATAAACGCCGAGATGTATCTGTGGGCTAGGTCATGTTTGTCCTTCGCTAAAAAATTGCACCAGGATTTTAAATAAGAACGTTTTCACGCCTGTTGCCGGAACGTTTCCTGCGACAATTGCAATTACTTATTACTACTTTATTTATCCTTATTTATTCAAAGTACAATTTAAAAGCAAACTGAATTCGTAGCACAATTATGCAATTCAGTTTTATTTGTTTCATTTTCATGACAGTACATCGACCTTAACACTGTAAACTGCAAAATGTTAAATGTTTATTAATAAGACGAAAATAAATATTTACTAAAAATGATGATAAATATTAATTAAATCCAAGAAACAATTGGTTCAATTAGGTTTCGTGATGAAAATTTGATTCTGGTTTAAAATAATTTGGAATTTTCAGAAATGTTTACTTACATTCGCCTTGGCGATTTATTGGTAACAATTGCACTGTCATAAAATAAAATTCAGCTGGATCAGTTTTGTTCCTCGTACTTTATTGTTTGTTTTTATTATTATTATTATCATGCTGTCATAAATTCACAGATGCTTACATTATGGAGGGAATTAGAATGAAAAATGAAGTGCTGAATAAAAATTCACTTCGAGCAAGTACGTTTGTATTTTATAAAAAACTGAAGTTAAAATAAATTTTTAAAAACATTAATAGACTTAGTATTATTCATCAAATTTATGCAGTGTGTAGTTTATTTTGTGTTAGTTTAATTCGTGAAATATCTAGGTACATAACTTAATTGAAGTGTAAATAAGTAAATAAATATGGCTCATGTGTATTCCAATGAGAAACTGAGGGACATAGGGCTTTGTTATGGGGAAACTGGACAGAATGATACTGTTGCTGTACGATTGTACGCAGAAAGGTTCCCAAAACAGATTTACACCGCCTCCAAGACGATTTATTGAAGCGGTTCAACGGGACGGACTACTGGATCCTTAAGAACTCGACCTGGATACGAAGGAGAAAGACCGCGACCGAGAGGTGTATTAAATGCAGAGGAAGTCATTTTAGAAATGATTGCGAAAAATCCGTCCTTGAGCACCCGCGTAATTGCACGCAACTTGCCAATATCTCGTATGGCGTATTATACGACAAAATCAGCTATACCCGTATCACACAAAAAGAATGCCCGCGACGATTCCCACTTTTGTTTTGTAATTGGCTTTTACTGCAGCATCAAGAAAATGCAAATTTCCCTTGCAATATCTTATGCACTGACGAATCCATTTTTACCAGCAATGGTATTTTAAATTTCCGAAATTCATATATGTGGGCGTACTAATTTTCAACAGCGTTTTTCTACTAATTTGTGAGCGGGAATTGTAAATAATACTCTTGTAGGACCATATGAGCTAGCTGCACGGTTAAATGGAGCAACTTATTTGCAGTTTTTAAGAGACGTGCTGCCAGAACTTCTTGAAGATGTGCCACTAAACATTCGTCAAAATCTTTGGTTTTTACATTGTGGTGCTCCTCTTCACTATAACCGTGCAGTCCGGGACCACCTAAACGCAACATTTCCTGGACGCTGGATAAGTCACGGAAGTAATATACGTATTGCCGATTTAAATCCTCTGGATTTCTTTTTATGGGGGTACATAAAACAGCGTGTGTATGTATCTGAAGTGGATACAGTTGATGAATTGCGTCAACGTATAAATGCCGTCGTAGAAGAACATCGAAATAATTTTCCAATAGTAACAAATAACTGGATACGTCGTGGCGAATTATGTGTTAATACCGCAGGACAACATTTTGAGCATTTATTGTAATTACAAATATCTGTGCCAAGAACAAAATTCTAAGGTTATAATGAATGCACAGGTATGACAATACGTTTGATATGCATTTTGTGCTGTACGGTATATTTTTTTATTTCGCATATTGGTAACTGTAGACGTACAGTTTCAATTCTTAAATTACAATCTGTTAAATTTAATTTAATACAACAATGCTTTTCACATTGTACCAACTTCCTTAAGAAAGCTGCAATTTATTTTTTCCTAAGCTGCACAAACACCGTGATATGAACAAAGTAAACTACAAACTTATTAATTAAATAAGTTAAAAGTTTGTGTTTAAAATACAAATTATGACTAACAATAAGTGTGTTGATTATGTCGTCTCTTTAATAAGCTATTAAAAATATTGCTGAACAAGCGAGAAATAAATATCATGTAACGCAACCAAAACCGAATTTCGCTATGCCAGTAATTGTCGTTGAAACACAGACGGATATAAAGAAATTGCCGATGACCCGCGCGCAGCATCTGAGACGTTGACCTAATTCTTTCAAACGTAAATAAAAAAGTTATTGCAGTTTTGCTTTTTATTGAAGGCGGACTTGCCTCAACAAGTCATAAAGTAAGCAGAGGTTTCAAAACAAAGGAACTGCACGCGCTTGTGCTAGAGCAGTTTTTCATTTTTGAGCAATACTGTTCAGATTTGAGAAATCAAGATCTTTTTTAATGAGATACCTACAGTTTTAATTAAAGACATAGGTTTAGAGACACCTGTATACTACCTGCTTATTGTTTTACGTTCCGAGTCACATATTTTAGTTTAGTTCTAGCGAAAGAATTACAATTTCTCGTTTTCAGTAGACGACCGATCACTTTAAGTTACCCTGTTCGAAAGAAAACTTCAGGATATTACAATACTGACAATTCAAACATGGCAGCAGCATTACATTTCACGTCGCAATATTTTGAAATGAAATTCATGTCGTAATTGTGTCGGATATTTGAGATAAATTATGTATTCATTCTGTACTCGAAATGCATACGTTTCTAATTATGGGAAATGCTCTGAATTATGTGTATGGCGAATATGTCGGTAATGTGATATTCAAAATAAATTTATATTCTAAATTTTTTTAAAATTTATTAGTTATTAATTACAGTTGCCTTCTTCTTACATATATAAAAAAAATATTGACGAAAGACGAAACTTTTCAAAATATAGGAAAAAAGTTAAATAATTCTGTGCAGATACCCTAAACCTCTAGAATAGTCCATAAATATCCTTTTGTACATATACATTTTATCAAAAAAAAATTCTCAATAGATTTTGTGCAGGATTCCATTTCGCATAATTTAAAATTATTTCTAATTATATAGGGTTGTTCATTTAAAAATTACACACCTAAGTTATGATTTTTTATTGCTGTTTTAGTTAGTCCTAAAGAGGTACAGGGTGTCTCAATTTCGCTTGTACGAAGTGTAACTTCATTATTTAAAAGTTTTATATCGAATTTGAGTTTGGATTCTGGATTGGTGATGGGAGTGAATAAGAATTCACTTTGGGCCCATTGTATTACACCCCACGTTCAGTAGTGTTTGACTGTCAGCGTTCTTCGAGCCATCTTACTCTTTCGATGAAGCGTCCGACAGAGAAGAACGTCCGACAGAGGAGCATTGCGAATTCCAGACATGTCAGGCCAGAACTCCCCTAACATGGGACGTCTGATCGAGGCGAGTGTAGGGCAATCACAGAGGATATGCTCAGCTGTTTCTTCCTCTAATTTGTTTAGTTTGCAATGTCCTGAAAGTATAACTACGAGTAGACGTAGTCTTCTTCTATGTAGTTGCATACAGAATCGTGTCAGTTTGAGTGAGGGGGCCATTATAGACTTTTTCGCTTGGTGACACTTGTCTAGATTTACCCATCTGTCGATATATCGGTCCTGGGTTCCTTGTTTCAATAAGGCATTAAACAGACTTAATGACGGTGCTATGGCCGGTTTGAGGCTCCAAGAGGGCCGCCCCGAGCCCTGTCTAGCCAGTTTGTCTGCCTATTCGTTGGCAAATGTTCCAACGTGTCCTCTAAACCAAATGAGTTGCAGGGTGATGCATTTGGTTACTTGTTCTAGTGTGCCATAACATGTGCTATGCTCATGTGAAAGTCCAGGTCGACGGAAAAAATTCCTGCGCCTATTCCTTCCAAAGTCTTAGATTCATCAGTGAAGATGGTTATATCGGGTTTGGGTGCATCTTCAGCGTTCAAGAAAACGTTGAAGTGCTTCTTGAATACATATGTAGGTGCGAGGGAGTCGATCACCGCCCCAAAAAGAGGAGTTTCTTGTAGAGCCTCCTCCAGGATGAGGTGGTGTCTACCTCCGAGGCCTTTATTATTATACACCTTTTTTGCCCGCAGTCTTAGGGCTGGTCCCAATGCCATCTCCTCGATATATATGTTCAGTGGAGGGAGGTCAAGGATGGTCTCTAAGGCGGCGGTAGGGGTGGATTTCATCGCTCCGGTAGCACTCATACATGCCACGCCTCTGAACCTGCGAAAGCTCCGATGCTGTTGTCGATAGTCGGGTTCTGGGCCACCAGACCAACGTTCCATAGCAAAGCATGAGCCTAATTACAGCAGTGTACAGCCATAGGGCGGCTTTTGGTGATGGTCCCCAAATTCCGCCCATTGCACGGCGACACTGCCAAAAAGCGACGCATGCCTTTGCTATTTTTACATTAACATGTTTCCGGTCAAAAATGACTTTGAGGAATTGATTGTCAGGTTATCAGGTTATTTTAGCGTAAGTTTGATAACAGCCTTAGTATCTAAGTCTTATGGTTTTTAAGATATTAGGCTTTATTTATGGTTTTCAGAAAATACAGATGTAATTTTTATAATTATTACCTCATTAACGAAGAAACTTAGAAAGCAGATGTAGTACTGTTTCAAGTTAAGTGGAAGGTATTTATCGCAGTAACAAAATATATTATTATTATTTCCATTTCGAAAACTATTGAAGGGCAATAACTTGTTTTTTAAAATGGAATGGTGTTATTTTGATATGTCGATAGATGCTCTATAAAACTATCTTTCAATTGGCTATACATATCCCTATACCAGTTATTGACGGTTGCATTTTAACGTATTTAGGAGTATTTACTTAAAAATTTTATTTGTTTCGAGTAAAATAACAAATTTCTAAGTTTTTTAAACCCTGATCGAGTAGAGTATTGTTAAACGCATGATTACTTAATTCTATTGTTAAGGATTGTGGCAGATTAAACAGTAAGGAGGGAAATAATTTGGATTGGTATTTTTAGGTACTGTTAAGGTCCCTGCAGTAATATTGCATAATCACACAATTCATTTGATCGTGTTGTTAAATACTTTTTATACAATTGTCAAATAAAAAAGTACGCTATACAAATTATTGACGAAATATTTATTAATCATATTTGAATAAAACAACTAACAAAATTAAATACTGATTTTCTAAAATAAATACGAAACCTTTGAAAATTATAGGAACAACAAAATAATTCTAAGGTATCTTGTACTTTAGTGTTCAAAATGTATGCATTTGATAAAACAAAGCTTAATAAACGCAGAAATTTTAAAATAATATTGAATATCTCCTCAACCGTCAATAACTAGTATAGGAAACTATATAGCCAATTGAGAGATAATCGGACGAATACATTTGGAAAAGAATATAGCATACGTATACGTATACACTATGTTTCACTTGTAATCTACACACCCCTGTATTACTTTCATTTATTAATGATCGATTTTAATTTTTTGTCAGGAGTGCATCCTTTTAAAACAAACATTTTGGATTTTGATATCTCCTACATTGCAAGCAATAGCCTACTACGATTGAAAATATGTTCCAAAAAATTAAGAAAACATAGTAGGCCTTGTTTGATCAAAAAAAGTTATAAAGAAACGTTTTTTAGAATTACAGATGACCGCGATTCCCAAGTTTGGATGAATAATTTTAAATTTTGAATTATTTTAAAGTTGCACTTACAGATAATATTGTTTTATTAGAATTAAAAATGTCAACTTTAATCCGAGTAAAACATACTATTTTCTCTGCAACCGGATTCCAAATAAAGTTATTCACAAAACAAATCTTAACTAAAATGTTCAAAGTAAATATTCCTAGAATTAAAAGTGCTTCTAGTTCTAGGAACCAAGAATGTTACTTAGCGACATACTTTGTTTATTAGTGACAAAAACATCAATTAAAAGTCGTTACGCTTAATACAATTGAAGAAAAAATAATTTTTTTTATTAATAATAATAATAATAATAATAATAATAATAATAATAAGTCGTTTATTTAGCAATATGCTATTAATTACAAATTAATTACAATAATTACAATAATTATTTTTAAACGAAAGAAATATACATATATGATCCGCAAAATTGAACTTTATCTAATCGTTAATTTGTTATATTAAAAGTAAATCATAATTTTATCTTAAATATATTGCTGATACTAAGAAATCTTCGGAATTTTCTAAAAATGATTCACAATATAACCATAGGCTAATTTTTTAAATGTCCTGAAATTTTCACATGATTTAATGTTTAATGGCAAGTCGTTGTAAATTTTGAACCCTTTAGAGTAAATATTATTTTGTGTTCTAGTCTTATTACACTTTTCTATATAAAAGTTGTGTTTACTTCTAGTTGTGTAGTTATGTATATCATTAATAAACATTATTCCGCTACATAAATAATCTGGACCCTGCCTAAATTTAATTTTAAAAACCATCATTAAAGTTTTAAAGATTATTCTCTGATATACGGTCATAAAATTTAACACTTGAAGCATCAAATTTACAGGTGTGTATCTATTGCATTTTAATACTATCCGCATGGCTCGATTTTGAATTTTCTGAAGTTGCTGAAGCTGATTTTTTGACAGATTGAATAATACAGTAGCGCAAAATTCAATATGTGGTGAAATTAATGCTTTGTATAATTTATACTTAATACTAAAACTTAAATTTTTACCTACTCTACTTAAATAGTTTACTTTTTTCGATAATTTATTCCTAATATAATTAGCATGTATTTGGAACTTAAGATTTTCATCAAACATGACGCCTAAGTATTTAATTTCAGTAACCCTGTTTAAAGTTATATTATTTATTTTAATAATTAAAGTATTAATATCTAATCGCTTTATTTTGTATGAAGACCCAAAAACAATAAATTTAGATTTATCAATATTTATACTTAAGTTATTATCACAGAGCCATTTGTACAAATTTTTCAAATCCTGGTTTAATTTACATACCATAGTATTTACATCTGTTCCTGCTATGAATATCATTGTATCATCGGCAAACATATTTAGTTCACAGTTTTCTATGGAGCTTACCATATCATTTACATACAAATTAAATAACAATGGCCCTAATACTGTTCCTTGTGGAACGCCGTATGTTGTTGTACAAACGTCAGATGTATAGTTTCTAAATTTAACTTTTTGTGTTCTGTCTGTCAGATACGATTCAAACCACTTAAGCACGTTGTCCCGTAAACCCATTTTGCACAGTTTTTGTAAAAGTAAGTTCCTGTCAATTGTTTCAAAAGCACGTTTAAAGTCCAAAAACACAGCTATCACTATTTCACCACAATCTAAAGCTTTTAACCATTTATCACAAATGTTTATTATTACGGTTTCACAACTATGATTCGCTCTGAAGCCAGACTGAACTGGGTCAATTACTGAGTTCTCAACACAGTAGTCCACCAGCTGGTCCTTAATAACGAGTTCTAATAGTTTTTCATATAGAGGCACTGTATTAATGGGACGAAATTCTTCACATAGAGAAGTATTGTGAACTTTTGGAATTGGAGTAATTATTGATGTTTTCCAATCCTTTGGAAAATCTCCGTATCTTAGCGAGGTATTCACCAAGTCTAAGAAGCAATTTCCTATAATTTCAAATGAGTCTCGTAATATTTCTGTAGATATTCCACTTTCGCCTCCTGATGATTTTTTAATACTTCTTATATAATTTTTAAGATTAGTCATTGTAATAATTTGAAATTTGGAAAACACTTTAAAGAATTTAACATTTTGAATTATCGTGTCATTATCGCTGAACTTAGGAATATTTTCAACAATGTTGTGTATGCTATTTATAAAATACTTATTAAATTCTCTAGAGATTTCTGCTTCAGAAGATAAGAGATTATTTCGAAATTTTATCACATGTTGAACACTATGTTTCGAGTTGGGCAGTACCTTTTTAAGGTTTTTCCAAAGCTGAGTTGTATTTCCAATGTTTTTGTCTAAAATTTCATTGAAATAATTTTCTTTTTGTGCGCGTATCATGGACACAATTTCATTTCTAAGTAATTTATAATCTTCCCATAAAACTTCTGAATTTGTAAATACTGCAGTTTTATATTTTACATCTCTTTCTTTCATTTTTTCCAGAATTAATTTAGTCAACCATTTATTTTGCGTTATATTGATTGTTTTCTGTTTTATGGGGCACATTGCATTAATTATATCAGAAATTTTTCCAATAAGTGTAATGGACATTACGTTAACATTATTTATATTACTGTTCCAATTAAGAGATGCTTGTAAATCGTTTTGGAATTTCTCTGTTGTATATTGTTCAAAAGATCTATATTCTATCGTTTCCTTCTTGATTTTGTTGTCACTTTTAATTTTAACTGACAAAATGCAATGGTCACTAATTTTAGGCGTATAATGTATGCTATGTTTCAAATATTTATCGTTTGTTATTATGTAATCAATTAATGTTGACGAATTTTGCGTTATTCTTGTTGGTTTATTTACAATTTGATACAAACCAAACTGAGATAAAATATTCAAACATTTACTTCCGTAATAGGTATTTTTTAAAAGATCAAAATTAAAATCACCAACAATAATATGTGTACCGTTAAAATCAATTATAGAATCTAAATATTCTTCAAAATAATTTATAAAATCATTCTCTAAACCACTTGGTGATCTATATATTGCGGTTATTATATAATTTTGTCTATCAATTTTTAAAGATAATGTTAAAAACCAATTTAAATTTAAATGAATTTTCTTCTGTTTTATTTTAAATGCAAATTCGTCTCTAATATAAATTAGAATACCTCCAGTCCTTCTGTTTGAAGTGTTACATCTTTCAACTTTGTAGCCATTTATATCAATCTCGGTGTCCAGTATATCGGCGTCCACATGAGTTTCTACCAAACATAATATTAATGGTTTCCATTCATCAATTAAAATATCTATTTCCTCTTTGTTATTAAGAAAGCCTTGGCAATTGAAATAAATTAAATCATGTAATTGCTATATTTTGTAGTCAGTTTTGTCTTTCTCACTCTCAATAATTTTTTGCAAACAAGGACAATTTCTATCTAAAGCACTATGGCTATAATCAATTTTTAATTTCAATTTATTTACCGCGTCAATACAGTTGATACATTTTAAAATATCTGAGTCGCACCTTTCAATTTTATGATTTCCGGCACATCTAATGCAAGTCTCTTCTCTTGTACACTCCTTGGCAAAATGATTAAATCTTGCACATTTGAAGCAACGCACTATATTATGATATTCAACTATGTTACATTCTCTCCATCCAATGAATAACATTTTTTTTCGAATGATTTTGTTAAATTCTTCTGGATTCACTTCTATAATTATATTTCCGCAGTTTTTTTTACTTTTCTTTACATATTTACGAAAAACTTTCAATTTTCTTTGCATGTCGTCAGTCAGGTCATTTTGCTCAATAATACTAGATATTATATCTGAATCTTCTTTTTCTACAATACTTTTTTCTGCATTAATAATCAACACTTTTGGCTTTCTCATTTTAGGTTCTTCTATTTTATATTTATTTCCCAATTCTTCTTCAACTTTATTTATAATCTTTGTTTTAGATATTTCGTCATTACAACTAATTAATATCCCACCGTTTTTAATATTTTTTACTTTATCTACACCTACTGATAATTTTCCAGGATCGATTTTTTGTTTAATTTCATTTTGTGTTTCTTTACTATTTTGTGCCTTAATTGGTTTCACTAAAATTTTCGGGTTATTTCTTTTCATTACTTCAGCATAAGATATCTGTGCATTTCCATTACTTTTTGTTTCTTCTTTAGTTACAGTAATAGATTTTCTTAAAATTTTTATCTCTTCTTTTAATTCCACATTCTCTTTGCTTAGTTGTTCAGTTATATTTACTATTACTCTGTATTGGTCGTTAATCATCTTAAACATTCTTAATATTTCTTCCATTTCCATATTTTTTAATGGTAAATCTTGTTTAGGTAATCTTGAAGTAGAGCAAGTTTGCGCATCGTTTTCAGTAACACTATTTTTTCGACTTGGCTCGCATTTTACACATTTCCAGGTTCTCTTTTTTGTACGAATTCCCACCAAATCTTGTATTCCGCTGCATGCCAAGTGGAAATATAATTTGCACCCATTGCATTGAATTACGGCTTTTAAATCTTCCAATGCCTGCTTACAACTAGCGCAGAATGCGCTTTCGTCAATAAGAACAGTTTTTAGCATAATTAATATTTTTAGTATTAAATAAACTAGGAATATTACAACAGTTTGATCATTATGTTTCTTATTTGGACTACTTAATTATGCAATTCAATTACTTCACTACACTATTTATTGTTCAATCAGCAATATAGTCGTTGGTATTGTTCTTGCTTCGCTAAATCGCGTTCTCAATCGAGTTCCGCCTTCACGGTGTTTTATTTAATTTCTTACCACATTTCTTAACGAATTTGCACCATTTTCACGATATGAGTTTATTACACTTATACTCAGAAGCTGACAAAATTTTTAACTCTATCACTTTAATATGTACTAACTTTTCTATACGTATTTTACGGAGCACATTTGTTGTGTCACACACATGCAACAGCCATCACTAAAATATTAATTAATTAATTAATCAGTAAATATTATTTTATTTTATTGTTAATTAAATTCATACATTTAGTTTAGTTTACTTAGTTTAGGCATCCGCGTTAAGTGGTAGAGCAATTAATACCAGTGAATATAAACTGAACATACTCTTTTTGATCTGCCTTTCTTTATTTAGCTTTTGTCTGCTTATCTCTACTAGTACTTCTACACTATATTTTGGATCAATAAATTTTATTATTATTATTATTATTAAATATAAGTTCTGTAGGAAATATGCTAATTTCGGTTTTTCTTTTAGTTCTGTGTGTTTCATTTACTTTCAGGGTTCTGAAAACAATAAATCAAATTAAATTGAAACGTTCAATTAATTATTTACGTTTACGTTTTACAGTTTCCCGCAGTAAAAAGATGTGATAATTATTTACTCTCCTATGAGGATTCTAAGATGTTAAATTGATTTATCATTTAGTGCTGAAAATTAGAGCAAAGTTATTGCTGAGAGAATATTCTTAAATCAAATAATTAACTTTAAATTGTACTTCAAACGTCTACCACAAGAAATCTGAAATCGTACCTTTTTTATAACGTATCTGAAAATGCGGTACTAATAATAACAATATTTTACGTAAAACCGAACGTGAACGTATACATATATCGATCGAGGGCGCAAAAGGTGCAATTTACCGTGAACAACAATCGGTTTTATTGCGTTCATTTTGCTTTTAGTACAGCACATCCACCTCCATGTGGAAATATAGAAGCCATAATAGAATCCTTCGGCTCCCGGGGGTATTGAATTTTTATGAAAAACGAAAGACAATAAACGTATGTGCTCCCGAACAGAAGCAAAGGACCCTTGTGGGGACCGCAAGAGCACAAAGATTGTCAATACGGCGCCGGCAGGAAAAGAACGGACGCCCGAGTCACTTCCAGAAGCCGGCGATGTTTTTTCCATTTCCGCTTCCGCATTTATGGCCCGTGTTTGATGTACGCGTAGATTGAATCGGTCGCGTACAACGTTTTTATCGCGAACAAACATCGCACCATTCTGTATACAGCTAATAATCGAAAAAGCCTCTGTCCACATGTCTATCATAGAGTTTTTTTTTTAATTTCCTGAAGTTATGAGTAGTTGTTAAAATTGGACATTTTATCATTAGAGAAAGTTAAAAATAATAATATAAAAATATGCACGATTCATGAATGCCTTTCTGTATACATATTTAAATAATAAATAATAATAAAAATTTTACAAATTCTCACCAAATTTAGAATTATTATATTCTTCTGTGAGAACTGAATGTCCTCTATTTAGAAAACAATGCATTTCCAGACAAATGTTTGTAATCCTATATTTTGATTCAGTGTAATTGAAGGTTGAAATTTATGAAGTGTGAATTGGATAACCTTAGCGTACGGACACGGTGGAAATAGGTTACCTGCTTTCCGGTAACCACCGCCGATCGGCTCCAGTTTTTCGCGGATCGGGTATACACAGTAAAAGCACTTTCCAGTAAACTATGAGCTACACAAAACTATACAAAATCAAAATTGTTCCATTTGGCGGCACTATTTCCAGATAATTTAATTTATTTGTTGATTTCAAAAAGTTTTAGACTCTAGAGAATTTCTTTCAGAAATTTATTTGCAATACTAAATCAGTTCTACAACTGCAAAGCAAAAGTGCTTTATAACCTCTTAATAGAAACTTCTTTTTACATTTGTTACAGAACTGTGTTAGTTTAATGCGACAATAACTCTTGTTTTCAAGGAAACTCATTCTTTGCTTTAACATAAATTTAAGCGCTTATTCACAATATACGTCAACATGAACATAATAGATAGATACATAAACGAACATTTTTTATATAGGTATTCGGAATGAATTAAAGTAGTAGAATAAGCGACAAGATGAATTCTCAATTATTATTGCTTGTGATTTTACAAAAGAAAAGATAAATTATAAACGTAAAGTTAAAAACTTTCTTATGTTGTCATATAAAATACGTAAGGCATTTATAAAAGTACATAAAATTTACGTATACTATGCACGTTTTATGATTTTTTTATGTTTACGTATATTATGAATAATGCTTAATCATTGTGAAAAATGCTATTTAGTTTTAACATTTATCAATTATTAGTTTTTTTTTCACTCCCTAAAAATTGTCCCCTCATATCATTGAACATTTTTCTGGAATCTCTCGTTCATTTTCGCCACGATTGTGGATATTAATCGCTTCCAATTTAATTACGCATTTGATTGAATTACGTAACACAACGTAAACGTCCGTCGCTGTTAACTGTTTGATGTCACCACGAGCACCAGGCTCGGCCCGGAGAAGAGTTTAGACCACAGCGCGTAATCAAACCATACAATTTACTATAATGGTATTAATAATCCGGACGCTGTAATTATCGGTGTATTTGCGCATTTTAATGTACTTTAAAGACCTGTTACGTTTGATATCAGTTGGTGGGATCTATCCTAATTGCTGAACTAATTGAGTGGTAGCTGACTCTACGTGCGTGTGAGAAGGCCTTAATCTATTGGCGAGGTAATTTCTGCGAGGCAGCCTGAAATTAACGTACGCCGTCTGTCAAAAGATAATTCAAGAAATTATATTTATTAACGCGACTTTCCTTCCATAATTTCCAATTTCCAAGTTTCCGCCGCCCTAAAACAAAAGCCGTGTTATCTTGCGTCGCGGTGGCGGAGAGAGGGGCATTTTTAATAAAGCGTTCGAAAAGAAAATTAAAATATTTCCTCGTACCTGGCACAAGATTTAATTCAGTTCGAGGAGGAATCCGACGTGCACTTGGCGGAGTTTCGAGATAATTGCGCGTAAGTGATTCTGCAGAGGAAATTAATTGCCGAAACGTCGAGATTTCTGCGCGATTCAGCGAATCCAGTTTTGAAACAATAAGTAATAAACATTTAAATGGCGTATTTTATGCAAGCTTGCAGTTCTTGCGTCGGTAGGAATAGTCAAGTGAAAATATTAGAATCTAGTAGTACCGGTGTTTGCGCTGACGAAGATAAAGTTCTTTACGCCTCAGATATCATCTGCGCATCACATTTATCACGGATAAATGAGCGCACATTGCGCCATAATTTGCATTAAGCACGAGACATTACGCTGATAGTATCACATGGCCACCTACTTGTCTGCAACTCCATCCATCATCCAGCTCAAATGTATCGTAAGGGCTATTATCGATGGCCAATGATAAACTTACATTTAAATACACAATCTAATCATACAAAATATCGTAAAATATCCAAAAGAATTTTAGAAATTTTCTTCTAGTAACATTCAATTTCGTTGCCATTCCTAAACACGTTCCCATCCTATGAAAATTGGTTACCGTTTACTACATTTTTACGAATTATTTACGTAAGATCCAAACTCAAAATTTCTTTCTATAATAATTTATCTTATTAAACGTTCAGTATTAAATACAATTTTGTATTTATCTCTGCCGAAAATTTTTTTTTAAAGATACTCGTAAGTAATTACAGCCTCGCCTCGGATGGAAACAACTTGCTCGTACATTAAATCGTCACTTTTCGCCCTAGATTAATAAATAACTATTACAGTAAAACTTAGCATATTTGTAAGCTTGCATTTCTCACTGGTGTTTCATTTCATAGCCTATTAATTTCATATTAGAGATTAATTTATGTTTTTGTTAATATCTCCCCTACAAATAAAAATTTTCGGGCATGTTGTACATCGTTGAAAAGCTCTTTTTAAAGACTATCTAACTAACCGAAAATCCAAAATGGCTGCCATAAGAAAAACAAAAGTTAGCACTAATAACTTGAAAACAAATGACAATCGGGGGTTTTTGTTTATGTCAAAAACTTTGTCTTAAAAAGTGTCTGAATATTGTAAAAAGAAATCGCAGAGATTTAAGTTTGGAGGTCGCGGCCCATACTATCCAATCCAAAGATTGGGATAATGCATGTCTAACCAGAACCTGACAACACTAATAGCATAGGAGGGTGTACCATCGTGTAGGTACCACATGTCACGTACAATTGCTAATAGAACATTTTCTATAAAATGTCCAAATTGTTTGTTAAAAAGCCTAAGAAATTTATAGCATTTGCTGCGGTAAAATGTGCGGTGCTATCAAATAATTGTCAATTGTTCCGGCCCACACGTTCACCGAAAATTGTTGTTGGGGTCGCATTTCCACGGGCGCTTGTGGATTTTCATCGTTCCACAGGTGCATATTGTACGCATTTCCAACACCGTCACGAGTAAACTGGGTTTCATCGGTGAAAATCACGACAAAAGGCCGGCACTTTCATCACGGATTAACTTTAACCTTTAGTTTATTCCCATGCCTACAATTGTAAAGGCAATAGTTTCTATGGGAATAAACCAAATATTTAAAGTTCATTAGTGATGAAAGTACCGGCGCTTAAAAATCTATTATTTGTCGCAGCTTGTTAAGCAGCCAGCGAAAGTAAACAACGCGACGCTCCTCGTCACCTGGATGCAATGCTTGCACTTGTTACACTGGATAAGAATATAAATATTGCTCGTGAAGAGTTCTACATACCGTAGATTGCGAAACATCAACTCTAAGTGTCAATATTCGGGCGCTAATGCTCGGCTCTTCGACCACGATATTTAAGATATCTCTTTGTGCCTCTAATATTTCGAGAGGTCGCTTACGGACCCGACCTCCTGTAGGACGATAAGACCTAAAATCCCGCAAATGTACCACGGCAGTGAAGGTACTGTCATGCGGCACAAGGCGCAATGGAAAACCTCTCAATCCACAAACGACGAGCGCGATGTGCATTTCCTTAGGATTCACCATACAACAGAAACATGTCCGTTTTATCCGCAGTTAAAAAATATGCTATTGTAAGTGCACTTTTAGAAAAATACCGTATGAATTGACAGTTTGTAGAGAACAGAAGAATACTAGTTCTTTTGCATCGCCTCCAAACGTACTCGCGGTACGTTGGACTAATTATCAGACTGCCATAAGCGATTGCTAATGCGTACCAAAGTAAATTGAATTATTATATAAAATTAATAACAGTAATTCTCTAAATGTTAGAAAAGAAATTCCTTATTTCTGAAGACGTTTAACAAGTTTGTCCTTAAGGAGCACTAGTTTGTTAAATTTAATACTTAATTCAAGTTAGAAAAATATACAGAAAGTATAAGTTAATAAATAGAATTTGTAACAGCACTTGCGACTTGACCTTGTGATCTCTGTCGTACATAAGAGAATCCGTGATCTACCTTCACATTCTCTCATTGATAACTCAACTCCGCCTTTGTCTTCTCGCTCGGATCTTGAAACTTTCCGCTGTCTATCATTCACTTATTCAATAATAATTTACTTGTTATCTCTCGCAACATCTATCGGCGCGATTTTCGGGCCTGACGTTATTGTTTTCGTGCTCGAAGAAGCCGCGAAGGTTGCGAAAATCCACCAATTTCCTTAATTTGATCCGTCGCGTTTCGCATATTGGACGGCATGAGAAAGAGGATGATGATAATAAACGTCATCTTTTTGTGGAGCGTAAATTTGGAGCCGCACCCGCGAGAACACATAAAGACGTTTCTTAAATAAAATATGTTGCATTGCTATTTTATATATTATTCTATCTGAAATATGTTTAATATTCGAAAAAGACATTGAATTACGATTTGACAACGCTTATGTTACGAAATATTAAAATGCAAAGTGACCAGAGAGTTTTGTAGAAGTTTTGAAAAATTAATTTTGAATTAATTGTCTTTGTATGAGTAAATAGCATATAATTGAAAACATATTTCATGTTCCACGTGAATTACTTAAAACCATAATTTCAATCACATAAATGTATGCAAGTTATTCAACATTTATGAAATCAAGGCATTTTCACATTACTGAAGAAAGACGAATTCCTTCATAGTATTATGGCTATCTGGAAATTTTCTTGTACTTGTTTAATCTAATTCTGGGATTACACACAATGAAACAAACTCTTCTTTATTGTAATGTAATGTAAGAACTATAACTTGATATGGACAAGGTACTTGTCTCTTCTCATGTGACTATTGTATAGGCTATAACTAATAGTAAAAATTGGTAGGCATTTAATTCGACATCACAGCACATATTTATCTAGCTAACATAGTTGTAATTCAGTTTTCGATACAGAAAAGCTACGGTAATAGTATCTCGTCAATTTCACGCCGGAATATTCCAGTGAAGCGCGTCCGGAGCGACCTCAAACAATCACGCAAAGTGCGGTCACACGGTCACAATTAAATGGCGCGATTATCCGTTCAGAATCCACCAAATCATCCGCATCGTGATTTATAAATGCGTCCGAATTCGATGGTGCTTCAAATATGACACCTCTCAATCGGCGTACGTGCCTGCCGACGTTTCTGCTCGCGTTGCAAGAACATCGTCACGTCGCAGTTTCGGGCCCGTCATCGCCACCTCCGTTTCGCAGACGCTCGCGGAAAAATGCAAAATGCAAAATGTGACATGTAACGGACTGACGGCTCGTGCGCGCGTTACGTTTGATGTAGTTCCGGAATTTCCGGAAAAATCGGAATATATCTGTTTCGAAGGTAGCGCGCACATAAATTTATGAGAGTAGCATCTTATTCGATTTAGAAGTTGATTGGGAACATTTTGATTGTGAAATGTGCATATTCTGCAACATATTACATTAAGCGCATCCATTTTTTTCCTGACTTTTGCAACAATATATTTTATTTTACGATAACATCCACCAAGAAAATGAACGAGATACATTTGAAAATCTTATCCACTATTCATTTGACCGTTTATCTGAAACTCTTTAATACATTTCTTATTACAATTACATACATAAACATGATCTCTTTCATAATTCACGACAGTATAGGTATTAATAGCTGTCATAAAATCGATATTTTGTTATCACATCAATCATCATTTTATGACGTTGGAAGCACGTTGCCAAGATTTGTTGATTGCTTCAATTTTTTGAACGCCATTTCTAAATCTATCAGCAATTTCCAAGTTGTACTTTATAGTTTGTAAGTTAGAAAAAACGTAAAGTTTCACAAATCGGTGCACTAGTATATGTCATTTAACATATTAGCAAGCAAGTAAAATAAATTACGTAACAAAACCCTGTAAAAGGGAGTGTTAAATTTAACTACTTTTTAATTAAAATGTGTTTGACAAATATTACCCAATACCTAACCAAAGTTCATTTTATATTTATATGCCGATCGTATAGATCTGAGTTAAACAAAATATACGAGCCAATGATACTACATGACAAAAACCGCAAGGCTGTTTCGCGAAAGTTAGAAGAAGATAGCTATTAATTTGGCTGCTCTTCGGTTCTTTGGTTCTCTGCCATATAAAACTTGACGTTTCGATTATCTTATCGTGATCTTCAGAAGTAAAGTGTACTGCAGGTTGTCTTCTGGTCTCCGCATCTGCTGAGGAATGCCAGTTGGCTCAGCATTCTTGACTTCTTTAAACGTAGATCTTCTAGTCTCTTCGTAAGTATAAACGTTTTCTCCCCGTAGAGGCGTATTAATATAGTCTTCAGGCTTTCACGGCTGTCATAATGACGGGAGTTTGTTTGAAGTTGTCATGTTGTTAATTAGCGTAAAAACTGACTGTCTTAAATTTTTATGCAGGTGATGGTACCTAATCGTGAAAGCAACTAACTTCAAGAAATATAAACGTGAAAATGTATTGACAAAAATGACATCACTATGACGAATGTAAGTAAATAATTGTTAAGGAGGTGGTGCTGTCATCCTTCAACAAGAGTAGCAATAGCTTCTTCATTCATTCGTCTAAAAGCGACATTACCTAATTTGGAACAATAAAAGTAAAACAATGTAGCGGCCGTCAACGCAAGTGATGTACGATGATAGATACGACATCCGCGCGCCGAGGAGAGTAATGGAGATATTTCGCAGAGAACTCCATGGGAACCGATATCGAAGTAGGCCATGATCAAGATTGATCGGAGCCCACTGTGGGATTCCCCGTATCTCGTCTTCGCACGCGCGTTCTAACTTTCTTCGTTTGTGGCAAGATAAAAGCCACTTTGTCATTTTTTTCATTAGTTGACGTGCGCGCAGTGCATTAACGAAGCCGCCTGCTCCTCAAATATCCTTATCGGCAGAACACAAACAAATAGAGCGTCGCGTGCTGAATCTATTAATAAATAATACGCTAATTTTTTTTCTCTGCGTCGCGCCGGTGCATAATCACATAAAGCACGAGATAAAAGACTCGGCAGGCGGAGTAGGTACGTGATTGTAGGAAGTAATAAAATATTGAAGACTGCTAAGTCCTCGACGTCAAAGGCAGTGGAGGCCTGAAGGACCCTCGCCGCTTGATAGACAGAGACACTTCACGTATCAGGGGCCCTCCATGCGAGCACAGTCTGAGTAGAGGCGGGTAACGGTAGTTTGAATGACAGATGCGAGGAGAGTGGAAGAATAGAAATGAGAATATTATTAAGTTCTCGTCTACATCGCATTACACCCCCGATATTCAATTTTCGCAGATGTATGGCGTAATCTGTTTTAAAAAACTGTCGACGGCCGTAATTTTTTCTGCGTCACGTTTTAAGCGGATTTAATACGTACACTGCGAGATATATTGCGTACATAATAAATGCAAACGACAAAAGGTATAAATTACGGTTTTGTTCCTTGGCACGAAGACCGAATTCTTTCTGGCTTCGGTGCAATTTGTTTTTCTTTTCTTGAATGTATTTTTTAATAAGCTAGAAAAATATCAGACGCAGTCTGAAATAAATTTTTGAAAACATTAATTCACGAGAAGACGATGTTAAAAATTCTGAAAAAAGTTATAGAAAAAAATAATCAACTTAATATAGAAAAATAGGCAAGGAGAGATGTAAACATTTATTTTAAATAATTCTTCGTTGCAATAAGCAAATTATCTATTATTGCAAGAAACCTGCAGTATAATGTTGCAATGCTGTAATGTATCAATACATCCGGGTTCTATAAAAATACAAAAATACGCTTGTCGTGCTACATTAATAAAATATAAAAATAAAATTTCTTATTGCCAAAGCAAAATATATATTTAGAATAGACATGTAACCACAGGCGATTAATAATATAAAGCTTATTAAGAAGTATCAATATAAGTAAATACAGGATGCATCATTGGTCTGAATTTCTTCAATAGCTCCTTAACTATTAATTATGAAGAAAAATATTTTGCACAAAAGTTATCGCTTATAATGAGTTCTATATTAGTAAATAATTTTCATAAACACAGCATGTTCCATAACTGAGTTATCCATCAAACTTCTTACTTTTTTAAATGGAATGTACTAATTTTTATTTCACATTTTGAAAGATCTCTTAAAAGTAAACAATGAACAATTATAGCTCTAAATCGAAGTATTCGCAATCTGCAGCTACTCAATTGAATAAAAGAACTGAATTGAAGTTTTTATTTATAATTAGCGATGAAAAATATTTTTACTGTGCATAGCTAATTATAAATATTGAGTAGAATAACCACTGTAGGTAATAGTAACATTTTCCATACGTGTTTGCTCACAAACAATTGAATGAAGAATTGAAAGTTGAATTTTCTCAAAAAATTTAAATGAGACACTCTGTATATTTTTACACATTCGAATGGCTCGTCAAATTTTATTTCTAACAGACGTAAAATGTATTGGTCAGTTTTCGAGAAATCTGTACTTACCGTTACAACTTCTGTTAAGATTCATATTCCAATTAAATAAACAAAAAAAAGGATACAATTAAATTTATCTATTAAATTTTTTGAGAAAATTTAACTTTTAAATTTCAATTCTTTCTGTACAAACGCTCATCGAAAATGTTACTGTTCATTGTGATAAATAAGATTGATATAAGATACTTTCCTTTATAATAAATAGTTAAGGAGCTATTGATGAAATCCATACCAATGTTCAACGTACAAAAATACAAAAATAACATATCAACAAAGTTTATTAGGTGAAAATGCAAATTTCAGGAAGTAAAATATGATCTGAGGATTTAAACAAAAAATATTGGGTTGAGGAATTAATAGTCTGGGATATTCAATTCAGTGGACTGATAGTTACTGATGATAACCCGCAGTGATCCTTCACTAAAAAAATAATTCATCCGTTAATTAGTTGTAGCAGTATCCTATCAAATCCTTTTTATTGTATGTACACAATAAGCGAAGAAACTAAGTTGTTCACAATGGGCGTAAGCTATAATAAAAACGTAAAACATAAAGTTAAACCAATGGAGATTAAAAGGTAGTATTCACAATGATAAAACAAAAATTTTACGTTTTACGAATGGTTACGATCGAACATATGCAAACATAAAATTAAAAATAGTTGAAACTTTACGTATTTTTACGTACTAATCAAGATTACAAGATTACAAGATTATTTATTTAAGCATCATGCACAATACAGAAGCTCCAGTCAAATTTAAAAATAAAGTAATTAATTAATTAAGTAATTACATTTGACATTTACATATAGATACATATACAATACAAGTATTCCACATTCACATTGAATATTCAAAATATTCTTTTATATTGTAAAAAGCGTTGTGCCGTAAAAATTTTTTCGTCCAATTTAATACTTTGGGCGTGTCTTTATTTCTTACATCTACAGGTAGTTTGTTAAATATTTTTACAACTAAATAATTTGTACTTATCTGAGAACGCTTAACTCGATGGTGAGGTATGCAGAATTCTCCCGCGTGTCGAGTGTTATACATATGGAAGTCCTGGTTTCGGATATATTTATCTTCATTGTCCTTGGCGTATTTCACACAGGTAAGTATAAAAACACTTGGTATGGTAAGTATACCGCTTTTCTTAAAAAGTTCCTTACAACTCTGAGTTTGGTCCCAAATTCCATATATAGCCCTAATTGCTTTCTTTTGCAGCTGGAAAATGATTTGCGCTTCTGACGAGCCACCCCAAACGATGATACCATATGTAGCCACTCCGTGGAAACTTGAAAAGTAGGCCGATTTTGCAATTTCTTGATTAGTTAAGTGATACATTTTTTTGATGCAAATTTTGCAGTTGAAAGTTTTGTTGATACAGCTTCAATGTGTGATTTCCATGATAGTGTATTTTCAAAATGAACTCCCAAGAATTTTATGGATTTTTTGGACGTGCTAATATTCTTTGTTGAAAACATTAAGGTTTGTGTCTTTTCCTTATTCATTTTCAGTTTATTACTGCTGAACCATAGATCAGCCTGTTTTAGTACTACTTCGGTTTTTGTTTCCAGGTCTGATGTTATTTCTTCCGTTCGAATTAAGAAAGCGATATCGTCTGCGTATAGGCACACCTCTGCTATATCAACATTTGCTGGTAGATCGTTGATGTAGATTATAAATAAGAGTGGACCCAGGACTGATCCTTGCGGTACCCCTTGTGTAATTTTTGTTTCAGTAGAAGTTTGCCCATTGAAGAAGACTTTCTGTGTCCTGTTGTCGAGATAGGATTCTATGATGTCGTGAGCAGTGCCTCTCAAACCGTAGTAATGTAGTTTGTGCAGAAGGATTTTGTGATCCACGGTATCAAAGGCTTTGCTAAGATCACATAATAAAGCTTTTGCATTTTGTCTCATGTCAAAAATATCTGCTACACGTTCCACAAAAGAAATCATGGCACTGTTCGTAGATTTGCTCGTCCTATAACCGTGCTGGTTTTTTGTTAAAAGGTTAAATTTTTCTAAAAATTTTGTGATACGTATTTTTAATATGGTTTCAATGATTTTAGAGAATGCCGGCAATATTGAAATAGGGCGGTAATTTTCACATAGGTCCATATTTCCTTTTTTATGCAAAGGGGTGACAACAGACTTTTTTAAGCAGTTCGGAAAGTGGGAAAGTGGTGATTATATGTTGCCATATAGTTGGCATTAGAAAATGCATGCCGCCAACATTTTATAAATGAAAACCCTTTGACCCTTCATCATTTAATTTTATTTCCAATAGGTAAGAGTCCTATAAATTCTCCGTTTTGTTTCTAGGTCCACATTTATAGGTTGTACCCAACATCATCTATGTTTTCTAGGACATATACATATCAATAATTGCATTTCTCTTTCGTAGTCACATCAGTAGTCATTGTAACTGTAATATTCGTCATTTTCTAAACACTTCAACTTTCAAATTTTATTGTTTACAATTCCTAAAGCATGCGGATGGTGTTACTGCCGTTGTGAAGCGAAATCACTTTTACAAAATACTTAAGTGACTTAAGGTTTACATGGCTTATGGTTTGCGTCTATTTTGAAGAAAGACTTCTGAACAGTTGCACCAAAAACTTAAGCTAAGCTTAAACGTTAGCGGTGTTTATAATGGGGCATTGGAGGTTACATAGCAATGTGTTAAGTCATATTCTACAATTAAGCTGAGTTTAAGTGCTTGGTGCAAGTGGTCAAATAGATACCTACTTAATTGAAGGTTCGGATGATAACTTGAAGTTTTTATAAAAAATCTAAGTAGTGGTACACGCCTTTTATTGATTACAAAGTTAGCAAAATGAATGAAATTTAAAATTTTTATGTAGTACAAAATTTGCTGGTCGCACGCAATCATATCTTGAAGATTACGAGAAAAAATATGAAACTCACAAAGTCACAATTCTTTGTGTAACGTACATAAATTATATATAAAAATTAATTTTTCAAAATTTATTTCTTGAAAAGTAATGTTTTTAAATTTTAAAAAAGAAATTGAATTAAAACATAGCTTTTATTAAACTTGCTTGGATATGAACCTAATATTTATGTTATTCATGTGCGTTAGTTAATGAAGCTTATTACCACACTGCTAATCATTAACAAACTTATTTTTTTACCACAATTTATGATGAAAATCTCATTGTTTTTGAAATAGTAAGAGTTGAGAACAACTATATATGAACGTATTTACTTGTTTTCTCCAAATTGGTTACCACACAACAAAAGGAAATTACAAAAACTGCATTTACAGTGAATACAGTGTGGCCATAGGATTTATGTGCTAAAAATTTGACCTCATGTTAATTTATGTTATGGGACAAATTTAAGTAAATTTTTGTATTTGACATAAATTAATGATCGAATGTAATCATGTAGGCGATGTTATTAATAATTTGTCACTGTAACTGCTAACAAACTAATTATTGCAACATTAATTTATTATGATTTGTAAAAAATACTTCTTCATACGATTTAAGAATGAGTGTAAGTTGTAATCACATCCATAAATGATATTTTTATTGTTTTGCTTAGTAATAACGAACATTTTCTTTACAAATTTGCAATAAACAGACTATAACGGTACTTTTCTCTTAATGACATTTCAGCTATTCTGATTTTTTCGGTTATTTTTATGCTTGTTAATTTCAATTTTTAACCGGAAAATAATTAAATAGAACATGGTATAGTTATTCTAGCAATGTGCACTAAAATTTGCACGATAATGTAACTTAACTTAAGGTATAATTTTTAACATATAAATCGCATGAGCAGACTTAAAAAAAATTAATTTTATACTACGTTATTGACGTCACTACTTGATATATAAATTGTCTGATTAATATGTTTTCAAATATTAGGCTGCTCTGACTTTAAATAAAAAAATGTGTGATATTTGTCAGAAAATTATTCTAACATTTTAAATAATACAGTTTTCTTCCATGATGGGCAATTGTAGATAAAAAGTTGTAACTTAATGCGTGTGAAAAGGCCTATTAATATATAATACTTATGCTCTTACCCGACTCGGCTAACGTCCTCGTCGAGCAATTCATCGCATTCTTATGTTAATAATATCCTTTTCCCACCAAAATAACTATTATCTATCTATTGCTTTAGAGCTACACGTAACAAATTTTCTCTTAAATTAATTTTTAAAAAAAAGTTTGACTAATTTCGATCTGGGACGGGTTTTTTCTATAGTTTTATGGTACATCTTATATAATAAAAATTATACTTATGTATGAGACAAAAATACTTTGAGGATAAAAGGAAAGAATTTTTAACCCATTTCACTGTCTCGACATTTATTTTGGCGAAAAATGTCAACCATATATCTTTCGTTTTAAGAGGCGCTCATTCATTCAGCCGAGCAAAATAAAAATTCCCGGTATTTTATAAATAGTTAATCGCCGTGGAAACAAATTAATTTCCTCTGTAGCACCTCTCAACATAGAAATGTTTATTTTTCTATTCGCCTATAATTTTGTTTTAATTTAAATGTGATAACTACAAATCTCCGCCGTTTTCTTCGGGATGATTAATTTGGCGGCGTCAATTTTAAACCTGTGAAAACAGCCGGGGATTTAATAAAACCGTTGAAGCAAGATTAACTATCCCGACGAAGAAAATACGCGACTTGTTTATTGAGGTCCTGCCCGGGGAACAAACAACTTTGAGTAATTGCGTGAAATTATTTCCCCGCGTGTCGTTGCCCCCATAAAATAACGCAGCCGAGACAAATCGCGCCCCGATATTTACTCGCGCGATATAATTTGGCAAAATCCGGGGGATAAATCAAAGTTTGCCGGCGTCAGGAACTCCCTCCCCCTCACATGAATTATTAACGCGTTATACCCAAGTCATTAAGGTGCGCGCCAAATATTTTTTATTGCGTGCAAAAACCGGCGAAGTAACTTGTGTATTTCCAGTGAGAACTGGACGAAAGTAAGAGTGTAAATCGAGATTCTTGTGTTAATTTACTGCGTGACGTTTTTGTTGTGGACGCCAAACTTCAACAAAAAAGAATCTCAAGTCCGAGGCTATCAGAAATATTTTTGAAACTGGATTAGCGAATCTATTCAAACGAGTACTTCGAAAAAGTACTTTTAAAACAAGAAACCAAATATGAAGCTGAGCCTTATTATCAATAATTTACAATACACCGAATGTTTATTTAATTATTACTCCATTTACTTGTTAAGTTGCAATTTATTAATTGTTTTTGTTAATTTTTTTACACCTGAACCAGTATAATCCTTACTTGTAAAACGATATATTCGCGTCTTTTTTTCTCCTATTGCTGCAATTTATAGCCGAACAAGCAGTAGGCATTTTCTGTTTATAAAAATTATTCAACAATCAATTCGTTTACAATTCAGTCCATGGATTAAATTATGTACTTCTCAGTAAATAACATTAAACATAAGCAATTATCATCATATAACTGGTCGCTTTGAGCTCAACTGTCATGGCAAATGTTAATATCTTAAATCACAGTTGGGGGCGCTGTTCCTGAACGTATTCGCCGTTCTATGGTTTACTATTATTACAGTTCGTTGGTACTAACCAGTCGGACAAAGACAATTGTTACTGTTTTTTAAATATTTAGTATTAGTATTTGTAATTTCAATGCATTTTTCTTTACTGATTATTTATTCGTTCTTAAATATATAATATTTCGGTAACATTCTAGATTTAATTTATTAGATTATAAAAGCTTGGAATAAACGCGTTGTGCAACCTTTTCATGAAAAGTTCTTCCGTGCAAAGCAAAAACAATTATGCATTTCCTGGAGCAAGAACGCTGCCCGCTAAAATATTTACAATGCACGCTCGAGCTAAAATTTTTACCTGCTCGCGTAGTATTTCACTGTTATCTCTGCAAACGAATTTAAATAAATTCCCCGCCGAACGAAATCCGAACGCTCCGGTGCAGCGAAAAACGACCGGAAAAACGGCGCGGTCCAAGAGCCTCTTGTTATTCAGAATTTGTCCTGAGCCCGCCGAACTCGATCGAAAAAGAAGGCACCGCTAAAATACAGACAGGACCTGATTTAATTCCACTTAATTGTATTACGCCGCTCGCGAGTTCGTGTTTGGAAACTGCATAACTTCAACAACTGCTGCATTTTAATGCGCCGTCGGTTTATCGGAGTTTTATTAACGCTTCCGACATGAACTTACCATAAAATACCTGGGAATAAGTTTTTAATCGCCCTGCCCTGCTTTCTATGCTTCAATTTGAAAAAGAAAAGTGCAAAAATCACTCTCTGGTTTCTGCATTATACTAAAAGCGCTTTCCAGATTTACAAACACGTGATTTACGACGTCTTTCTCAAACTGAATCAGAAAAGTTTGAAAATGTATGTAAATGTCTAAGAAAAAATAAACTAAACATGCCTAGTTAGACATATTGATGTTAATAAAAATTAATATGGACAGAATGTTCATATATTGAGCGTAATAACGGGTACTTAATATAAAAAAATAATTAGTTTAAGACAAAAAAAAACATTTATTAAGATTAAATAATGTAATAATAATAATAGAGAAGAGGGAAAAGCAAAAACGAAAAGATAAAAACATTATGCAATGATTCAAATATTTGCGGAATCTTTCTTAGATCAACATATACTGTGGTGTTTAATTGCTATTTAATAATAAAAAATTCAGCAAATAAAGTATTTTATAGAAAGACATTTTTATTGGACTAGAATATAGAAGATGTTTAAAAAGTAAAGAAACGCCATAAAAGATTTTATGGCGTTATGAAATAAAAGGAAAACACTATAATCAGGGCCGGATTAAAATAATATGCGCCTCCAGGCAAAAATCTATAAGCGCCCCTTCTTAACAGCTGCCGTTATGCAATTATGATAACGCAAAAAAATAATGAAATTATTTTACACTAACAAATTTTTGTTATAATATCACAGAAATCAAGTTTATTATTAATTTCACTATAATTCAAATTTTTTTTAAATCAGGCACCCCCTATGGATTTTACATCTCTAGACAAATTGCCTATTGGTTAATCCGGCCCTGACTATAATAATTATCTGTAAGTTAATTGCTTATAACCTGTCTTGATTTTTGATTTGCGATAATGATTGTGATATTTGTTATTATATAATATATGATTTTAGTACGCTTTTGTACCACAACTCAATTGCCAATTTGACATCTCTTTTGTAATTTACAATGTAAAGGCTAAATATATGATTGACTGGTTGATTGAGAAATCGACATAAAAATGATATAAAGAATACCGCTACAGAATTAAAATAACCCTTCACAAATTCAGGACTCCGTGGCCATTACAACATTAGTTCATTAACTTACATTTATGTAGCAATTAGTAATAAATTAGTATTTACTTATGATCGTGAGTTAATAATTTGTAAGATCGTTGTTCAGAAAAAAAAAAGATGGTAATACTTCTTTTTATTGGTCAATATTTCGTAGTATTTTATTACTGTTTGTAACCATGAAAATTAGAACTATTCACTTATTGAAAGCGAATTATTATAAAACTTTTTTTATTTAAGTATGAAAAACTATTTATTATTTAGAAATAAATAGTTTCGTTGCATAAAAATTTTAAATTCAAAATCAAAATTTTCTTACTTTACTAGAAGAAAAAAAATTTTTTATAATTCAACTTCAATTAGTTCTAATTTTCATATGTTTTTATAATGAAGTTTTATTTATATGGTTCTGATGAAATATTGAAATATTACGAATTGTTGACCAATAAAATGAAGTCTGTTTATTCAGATAAAGCCATTCATCTTCGATTTTGTAATATTAAAATATTAAATATTTCTGGTAAAATTTTACTTAATTAAATTTCGAACAAATTTCCCTTAAAATGTGTTACAGAGATCGTTTTCTTAATTGGCCTGCGAGATAGCCCCGTTCATGTTATATTGCATTCATATCAGATTAAACCATTTGGTGGTCCATTCACTTGTTGCCATGAAATTTGAATGGCATGTCTTAGCTTAAGCAAGAGTTGACAGAAAATTTAAAAAATCGCTTAGTATAATGTGTCCCAGATAACATTCCCAGCATAGGGATCTCCATTGTTATAAGAGAGATAAATTTGGTTAAATGGGATGAATTGTAGACAATCAACTAAACCAACCCATAAAATATCAAAAATTGCTCTACTTTCGAAATTATATTAAAAAAATTAAAATTTAGCAAATTTAATTTTTGTTTATGTTTATTTCAATACACAGATTTTTTTTTATTTATTGCTTTATCCTATACTGAAATATTAAATGAATGCTCATTGCTCAGAAACGGTATCAGTTTCGTAAATTCTAATAGCACACAATTCACAGTAATCAAATAAATAATATCTATATTTTTTTAAGTCTAATGAAATAAAAAAGTTATAACCAAAAATGAAATTTGCGAAATTTTAATTTTCTTTAATATATGTATGTGATTCCGTATGATTAATTTTTAAAATTTTATAGATGGGCTTAGTTATTCTATAGGAACCATGCATATACGAAGATAGCGCCACCAATAGACATATTGTGCATTAGTGTTATGAAAATATGACTTGTTTCAAATGATTAGTCTACATTTTCACTTGAAAGATGTAATTCATTTCAATACCAAGAAGCTCAATATTATGTACTCCAATCGTAAATTGTCATAAGAGTGATATTATTTCCTTACAATGGGCCTCAAGAAATGTTTTCATAACTCTATGTCACAAACGCAAATGTGTGCATCGTCTCTATATCTGTGTCTCTCGTAACCAGGGCCCGGATGAGATAGTTCGCCGCAGCGACGCCCGTTTGATAGGCGTAATTATTGCTGCGCTCATTGTGTAGATTGTGTGACAAAATAACTGGTAAACTGAGACAGGGACTATTCTGTCCGGGCCCTGTTTATAAGAGAGGTCCCCATACTGGGAAACATGATCTCGAATACATTGTATTTTTTGTTTTCTTTCAAATTCATTATATGGTTTAGTATTTCATTTAGCATTAATTAATCGTATTTTAAGCACATAATCTCTTTACGTTAATTTCAAAATTAGTAGCCTAAATTGCTTATGTTTCTCATTTTTAATTTTATCAACGCAACTAGTCAAGCTCGTGAAACACCAAATAAGAACCTGTAATATATATTTGATTGATTTAAAATTATTTTATCTACACATTATATTGTCACAACAAGAACCTCCCAAAAATTAATTACATACATATTATTTTATGCAATTACATCAGCAGCAATGGTCATTACTGGATGTTGTTAACGTGTATATGAAAAGAGTGAGTTTATCAAACACAGGTTAACTCTAACTTTCAATTTGTTCCCATAGTAGCGACTATGAAGACAATTTTTACCATGACAGTTAACTGAACGTTAGAGTTAACTTAAAATTAACCTACCCTACAAACAATAAAAAGTGAGTTTATAACAACTTCATATTCATTTCGAAAAGAGTATCAGCCGGAAAATATTATCAAGTAGCGTCTAAGAAATGACTCCCCACAATTTTCTAGTAAAAATATAGTTAGGGAAGAACTTACAAATTACAACTTATTACTTACTAATATTTACTAGTGCGTCACTAAATTCTGCGCAAAAGAAAACTTAAGACACCCTTCAAATGGAGGCGCTCGAGAAGTTAGCCTCCAGAAAATTTATTTTTAAAAAGATGTGTTTAAAGATGTCTAATTATTGATGACGAAGAAATAACGAGTGTCTAAATAAAAATCTGGTCAAGTAGGTTGTGGTCGAGAATTTATCCACTGCATGTATGTCGCTTCTAAGTTCAACGGCTAACCTTTCAAGTGTAACGTCAAAATTGATACCGAATTATCATTTCCTTGTTAAAAATGATTTTGCCGTAAAACACGTGAAAACGTGAAATTTAAAAACGTTTATTATAAAATATGCTGAATATGCCCACCCCCTTCTTGGTAACATTTAATAATTCTGTTTTTAATTCCATTAACAACATTTTGCAGTAAATCCGGAGAGTTATTGATTTCTTGACACTTATCAAATATACGTTCTCTAAGATCGTTCAAATTATTTATAGGTGCTGAGTAGATGTTATTTTTGATGTAGGGCCATAGAAAAAAGTCACAAGGAGTTAAATCACAGGAACGTGGGGGCCAGGGAATTTCCGTATTCCGACTAATAATACGATTATCGTAAAATTCTCGTATTAGTGCTACAGTCTCCCTAGTACAGTGAGGTGTTGCACCATCTTGTTGAAAATATCCTCCTTGTAATTCGTCATCATGTAATTGTTGGAAGAATGGTAGTAAAATTTCAGTTCGGTAACGAATTGAGTTTATGTTACCTGAAATTAAACGGCAGAATTAAAAAAAAACCTAACTTAAAAGCGATTAATTAAGGCCACCTTCAAAGAAAATTGGTCCCATTAATCTCCTACCACTAAAGGCTACCCACACACCAACTTTTTCAGGATGTAAAGATGTTTCTGCAAATGCATGTGGATTTTCGGAGCTCCATATTCGCATGTTTTGTGAATTGACGTACCCATTTCTATAAAACCAGGCCTCATCGGTGAAGAATGTTCTATTTAAAGTTGCGTCATCATTTTGTAACACTTCTAAAAACCAGTGACAAAACTGAAGTCTTTGTGGAAAGTCAGTTTGTAACAATTCAGGAAGCACAGTTATCCGGTAAGGATAAAGATGTAAATCCTTTTTTAATACTGTACGGCACGTTTCCACAGAGAGCTGCACTTGATGAGATAGGTGACGAAGAGAGGTTCGAGGTGCATCTTCCATTATCTGATTGACTTCATTGATAACTGCCAGAGTACGTTTCTTTTGCCTTCCGCTTCCTTTTTTTCTTGTTAAAGATCCAGTTTGTCGAAATAATGCCACACTTCGGTTTAGACACTCTAGAAATTGTTTATAATCAAAAACAATTTCTGGGAACTGGACAAGGAATTCCTCCAGTCTTGAATTGAATAGGACCAGACACCGTTAATTTTGCGACCGTTTCGAAAGTAACTTTCAATCATAAATGTCTTTTATTCAATTGAAAAGGGCATTTTTTAGTAGTTTGTGAAAAGAAAAACTATTTTTAATGCAACAACTCACTTGACCAGATTTTTATTTAGACACTAGTTATAATAATTCAAATGGTTAAAGGCGTCCGAGAAATTAGCACCTAAATAATTACATTCGATTTTTTTTCTTAACAACGATCTTACAAATTATTAACTCATGATCATAAGTAAATTCTAATTTATTCCTAATTGCTACATAGATATAAATTAATGAACTGATATTGTGGTAGCCAAATTCACAGAGCCTTAGTTCAGACTTGGAAGAAGCAGAAAATATACAATACAATTTTAAAACTGTTCTTTGAGTAGGAAAATGCATATAATATGAATTATACGAGTGCACGATTATGCGATCTTACTGAACTTTCTACTTCGTAGAGAAGATCAAAGTTTTACGGGTAGGATGCAATAATAATCTTTATGAATTTGACCCTCAAAAAGAAGCAATAATACTAGCGAACTATCTTTGACAAATAATATTCAAAATAAACGTAGAAGTTATGCTAATTACTTAATTATAATCTATATACCTTCCAGAAATTAGTAAGAAATAAAATAAAAATCCAATAAAGAAAAATCAACAGGTAATAAAAGATTGATTTAAAAATTTTAATTTATCGGATCTAATAACTAGCAGAACATTATGAAAACCTAAGAAATGCGGAAATGAAAAATCAGAAGAAAATTTGTAAAAGTAGAAATAAATTAAAGTTTATAAAGAATTGATACCTCTCAAATTTAGACTAAAATATCATAAAAGATGCCTCTGAAACCTGTATCTATACAGGGTGAGTCAATATGGTGGACGAAAAATATTTCGAACGACTCCTAAGGTCACTAAGCGATGTTGTAGGCGATTCGTGAAAATGGAACCCATTAAAAGCTTCTATCACCGAGTTAAATATTATGGTTAAAGCTACCAGTAAGTCAAATATGAATTTACATACAGAAAGTTAGCATTAAGTTAATAAAAATAAAATAATAAATTTTTACAATGTTGAAATTTTCACTTTTAAATATCTACGTAGAGAAAGCTGTTATTATTCTAGTTGTAATAAAAAAAAAATGCCGTAGGGTTTTCTTTGCTACAACGTAAATTTTATTTGAAAAAACGAGAAATTTTTTTGATCGAGTGTCAATGTTGATAATACATACACTTTTTCTTTGTCCGTATGAAGAAATGATCATAACTGGTAGATTTTAAAACAGATAGAAATTAGAATAAGATAATTCAATATTATTTAAGGAACAAAATATTATAAATATTAAGAAAAGTTGTAAACGACGAACAGGCCATGCGACAGTTACATCTACACAGATATTGCTGCTCATACAAACTAAGCAAGGTAAATAATGATACGTCGCATCATCCGCACTAAGAATGAAGTATGAGTATGAGCTTAGCAGCTGTATAGTATTAACTATTATGAGTAGGTACTATAGAAGGATATAGTTTTACTTCTTAGCCTATTAATTTTATACAAAATGTAGTTTCAAAGCAGATCGATTTTAGAGTCTTGAAGACCTAAATTTTGTCATCTAATTGGGAGATTGCTTAAGATTGTTATTGTAATAGAATTTTTATTTTTGTTGCGCAGACGAGTTGATTGGATAACAGTGTTAATGTCAGGTATGGTAATAGTGTACATATAGGTTCGATCCTACTCTAATGCCTATGAGTTCAACGTAAGGTATTGAATATTAATATCTAGTACTACGTAGTTATATCGTGTGTTTCGAACTGGGTTTTCTGAGTTCCCCAGTTGGTACGACTGTCGAAGAAAAAGGAACATTGTAAGTCGGTCTCAGCTGCAGCGAGAAACAAATGATAACTAGTTTAATACCTCCCCCACATGTTTGTAGAACTTGGGGTTTCTGAAGTACATTAAACAAAATACTATTGAAATTTATTACATATGGTAAAAGCAGTTATAATTATTATGTCTGCTATTACTTTCCGAATTAAGAAAATTTACCTAATAATTATCATGCTTTCATCATAATTCAAAAAAATGTAATAATAGCCCGAGGAATTATAATAAGTGAATATTTGTAAAGAATCTACGTTAGTAAGGAATAACTTTAGTTTAGCTTTTTCTCTTACAAAATTATTATCAATATGGTATGCATGTGTGATGACTAGAAATAAAATTATAGTCCTACGTATTGATTGAAAAATTGTCTAGAGAAAGGCCTTGAGCTAGAGTCTTTTGGCACTCCATAAAATAATAAAATTAATTTGATCATCTATTGCTTCAAAATTTTGTTTTGTTTACAAATTTCTTCAAAAATAACTCATATTTCATTAATGTTGGGTAGAAAAATTATTTTGCCAATCTCATCTTGCAAGATTCTTTCAAAACTTACATGAGGCGCTAATAATGGCGCCCCGATTTATTTCTCTACATTGAGACAGACGAGCTCGTAAATTACAGACGACGCGAATCTCATAAAAGTTTGATATTTAACGTTGTTATTAATATCTTTCGCGTAAATTCCGCCGAATTTTTCCGAACAGATCGCATGAGTTATTTACAGCGACCTTAATATGATGAGGATTAATGCGAAACTGTAAAAAAGTTTAATTCTTAGTTCCTCGCCAGATCTATTTAATTAAATGCTTAATCGAAATGCAATGATATATCCCTGGATACAATTTCATCATCATCATCAGCGTTGCATATTAGACCTACCGAAGATTAATTTGTGCGGTCCCCTGTGCAATTCGCGTTCGGATTGGGATTCCCTGTTCCTGTCGATCACTGATTTAATCCGACATCCAAATTCGATAGTCTGTAATATTTTTTTGACGTTTAATTATTCCTTATCCACCAATAACTCAAGTCAACTCGCTATTTCAGGGTTACTAAACTCTGTTATGTAAAGTGTTTTAAGTTTATTAAGTTATATCGTAAACACTATTATGTTCGCTTGTTATCTCACACCTTATACCTATGTACTAGGTACCTACATAGGTAAAGGAGCAAGCTTCATTACAATTCCATTGTTCCTCGCCCACGTAATGTAACAGAATGATCGTCCATTGTGTATAAAAATCCTAATACTTTCGTATTTATTATAGTTCTCGCGGTCAACATGAGCTAAACCGCCTTAAGAAACTGAGAGATCATTGCGTTATCGCCGTACAAACTTTAACCTCCCCAGATAAGACTAGCTGCTACATGTAAATTTTGATTAAGAAATCGACCGTCTGCTTTGCTTCTTACTTTAATATTTATCTTTTGTAATGATACTATATACACTTGTTGTAAACAAGTGTGGAATTCACTATCAAAAAGCAGATTGGCACGTCCCCACCTATATCACTTCGTTTAAAAATAAATTTGCTTGTGAACCCGTTAATTCATATTATATTTAATTTAAATCGGAGGATTACTGAATGAAAATGTTAAGGTAAGTTATTACCTATAAAATATCTTCCTTTCGTCTTTATATAAATAAAAAAACCATTTTATTAATTTATTCTTCAAGATTAACTACATACAGGTTAACAATAACAGTTAACTAGTTTGTATGTTGGTAATCTATATAAATAATCTATAGAAATATTGAAATATTACAACAAATTCTAGTTATGTAAATAACAAATTACGTCTACACCCATAACTACAAAAAAATCTACTCTGAACCCTAAAAAATTAATTTGTACTAAGCAGATTACTTACTAAATTAATCTAAGAATTACATTAAAAAATGCAATTTTTTACTATCGCTCACAGATGAGAAAAGGTTGATAAATTCTATGTAAATAAAGTTATTTTGTCATATTTTCTTCAAAAAAACGTTGCAAAAAATTAAGTCCTATGATGATTAGAAAATTTACCACCTTCAGCAATCATAAATAAGCTAAGAAATAGGTTTTAAATTTTAATAAATCTCTAAAATCACTAATGATTAAGTGACAAAAGTAAGTAATTAATAATTTGCAACATGACAATTAATTTACTAGTAAATACTTATGATCTACAACATAAGTATTGTGGGTAAACCGCAAGAATTTTTTCACCTTAATTAAAGGTTTAATTTAACTAGAAGTTTATTCAGTGATTCTGAATATACTCACGGAATCTAAAGACCGAAACAGGTGACCAGAAAAATATGGAAAGCGTAGAAAATCCTGAAAGTTATAATATGTCCAAATGACGAAAACCCTAATATAAAAGTGAAAAAGATAAAACACAAACCAATGAACCAAGTGCTAAAGGACACGTGCACTTACCATAAATAATAGATTGAAAAAGTTCTAAAAATAAAACTTCTAAAATTTCTACATGAAATATTTAGTTTCACGTGTACATGAAAATGATCGATCCATTTCACTTGAATGTTCCCAGTAGTCATTAGGACTAGTTTTTGTGTGAATTATTAATACCTCAACACAGGAATTAATATTCGACGTTAATGGACTTGAACCTAAAGTTATTAAACACACAGTTAAAAATTTGCTTTTGCGTAAAGTATGCTATGCAATCGCAGATTTCCTAAACGACGATGTAGAAATATGTTTTTAGTCTATAAGTCAAAAACAGTATATTTGTAGGTTTGTTTCTTATGCTTTTTACGACTCTTGTTGTATTTTACAAATTTGACACATACATTCATTATATAATGACATCAAGTATGAGTATGAGTATAATGCAGGGTGTATCATAACATCCGATAAATCTTCACACCACGCGATTCTCTGTTAAAAAATTGTATCGACAAATGTAATATAATTTTCTTAAAAACATACAGTTTCCAAAATGTAGTCCATAAAATTCTTTCTAAATATGGCAACGCAGTGTAAAGAACAGCGCATTTAATTTAATAAATCCCACTATTCGGGAACCTGTATGTAGCGTCGTTTCTTAGCAACCCGATTTTCAGTAAGAATTACACTTCAAAGTTGACACTAATGACATTCAAAGATATTACGAATTTTTAAGTTACCTTGAATAGACATCTACACAGGTGCAGCATCCTCCCACATTATAACATGCGAAGAATTTGCTTTAGTAAAATACAAACTAGAAGTAAACTACAGGACAAAAAGGTAAAAATATTGTTTAGTTGACTACTCTATTGCAAGTTTCATATACCTCCTGACGTATTAGGTAGATTTATCGCACTTTACCAAATGAAAAATAAATTTTCAACTCCCAATAACTCCACTATCAGAGAGTTAAGCCCAAAGTAGTATTGTAATTTTCCATATAGTTTTCAACATACAATTGCGTGGTGTGAATATTTGTCACACGTTATGATACAGATTGCATAACTCAATCATTGTGTCAAACGTTCTTTGAAAATTGTGTAACTTTAAAATATTAAAATTCTTAAGTTCTTAAGTTAAAATGTAAGTTATATATGTTTTCTTTAAAGCTAAATTTAAACTACATTCGAATGCTTAGTTTACAGTAAACACAGTTTAGTACAGTTGCTTGACATTTCTATTGACCCTACCCTAATGATTTAATGAAGAACGTTAATTTTGAAACAAAAACAAAAACAGCTAAACTAGAAGAAAGAATGATACCAAACGAATTTGCGAAATTTTCAAGCAAAACGTATGAATCAAGATTCAGACGAAAAAATTGAATAAGAAGAAATGAAATAATAGTAAAAAAATAAAACTTTTAAAACATTTTATTATATGTAATTTGCATTTGTATATGTTTCAGAGTTTTAGTTTGTTATAGTTTGTTATTTTTTCAAAAAATGATAATTAAAGAAAAACTAAGTTCACAAATTTTAATTGTTCTTTGATCATTCTTTTCTTGAAGCGCCTGTGATCTTAGAAAAGAATTAAGGAACTTTGAATTGAAGAATAAAATAGCTGCTGGTTTGCAACTCTTCGGGTTAGCGTGAAAATGTTTTTAAACCATCGTTATTTGGAAGGTACTGATCTTCGTTTTGTTTTTATATTTTCAAGTTGCATAAAGTTAGATTCAAACCTTCCAAACTATGTTTTATTATTTTATTATTACACACACCATCAAAAGTCTTGGACTCCCAAAAAATTATGATAATAGCTATTGAAAACATGTTTTTTTCAGATGAAAATTTGATAATGATAATTGTTGACCAACGAAGGCACTAAGCAAAAAGAAAAACTTTAAAAATTTAATAAACAAGAAAAGATGTAGAAACAAAGGAATAAGTCAAACAAACAATATTCAATAGTCAGTATGCCCTCCTCTGCTTCTTACTAACGCATTGACACGCCTATGCCTTGAAATAATCAAAGAATTTATAATTTCTTGTGGAATATTGTTCTATTCCTCTATAACCGCTATGGTTAATTCTTCCGCGGTGTGGAGTGGGTTAATCCGACTTCGAATGGCTCTAGTAACAAAATCCCAGATATGTTCTATTGGGTTCCTATCGGAGGATTGTGCTGGTCAATCCAATCTGGTGATATGTCCTTCTTCAAGTGCATTCCGAACCCTTATTGCACGATGTGGTCTGGCATTATCATCCAAAAAAATGAAATTTTCACCCAGTTCATTGCGTAATGGATAGATAATGGGCCTAATAACGGCGGTTAAACATTATACCACTCCAAAACATGACTGTACCCCCTTTGTAAAGAGCAACTTCAAGAGGCAAATTTAATCGCTCTTGACGACCTGGTGCCTTCCAGACCCGTTGCCTATGATCATCACTCACCAATCCAATTCTGGTCTCATCGGTAAATAGGACCCATAGCTACTGCCGTAAAAGCCAATCCCTGTGCTTCCGCGCCCAATGGAAACGGGCAGCTCGTATCGTGCAAGTAAAGTGGGTACTCTTAAAGGTTTTCTAGCACGTAAATTCGCACTATGAAGTCTTTTTCGAATGGTAGAGGTTGAAATAACACGACGAAATGTACTTTGGAAGTGAGCTCTTAGGGCTGGAGCTGAAGTATTTCGATGCCTCCGGATATATTGAACCAAGTAACACCCGAGGACGCCCAGGATGTGGTCTTCTTTCCACAGAACCACTTTCTGGATATCTATGCACTATGCGTACAACAGATGCTCTAGGGATATTTAGCATCGCGGATATCTGATGATTTGAATGTCTAGCATCATGCAATGCAATAATTCTTGTTCTATTGAAGACGGAAATGTCATGGGCCGGCATTACAACACGAGATAATCACGAAAATCGTTTGACGACAAATGCAACAAAGCTGACCCTTTTCTTCAACAATTGACAATAAATCACATGTGCGTTAACATCAAACGTCATTACTGTTTTTTGTTCCCCATACAATGCGCCTACTTTGATTAGTACTCAGAAATAAAAATACACCTATCATTTCTTTTATATAGAGGGGGCCCAAGACTTTTGCTGTCGTGTGTTCTTATTATTTAAAATATCAACGTTTGAATAATTTTGATTTTGATTATCCATTTTTCTTTTGCTTTAGTTTAAAATTTGGAATAACAGCAAATGTCAAAATGCAACTGTTTGTTGTTTTCATGGATATATCAATAAAATTAAAAATATTTAACCTAATAAAATTGTAAATTTTTATTAACTAAATAAAAAATATCTTATAGCTTAAAAACTGTTAAAGTTAGATATAGGGAATGCTAATACAGATCGATACATTTGATTCCACATGCTATGGTATATTAAAACATCGGCGTTCCATTTGAAAAAAAGTATTTTTCTGTGTTTGAATATCGAGTGGAATAGTATAGACACCTACAAAATTTATGGAATTTTTAAGAACCTTAAAGCCTCAACTACAATATCTGCAATTACAAATAAACTTGCTTCAATAATCGCTGTGATATTATTTTTTGAAAATCAGATTGCAGAATCTAGATTTTTAAGAGAACTCAAAATATTTCAAGAGTGATGCAATTTAGCGATAGGGAAATCTATTGCATATGATATATTTTTACATGTACAATTCCAAAACGAGGCAAAACACGCCGTTTAAAATAAGCGAGTTAATAGCGACTTCCGGTGTAACCAGAAGCGACTGCAAATCAATTTTATTTTATGTGAAAATATCCCTTTGAAATATCTCTTCTCTGTAAATTTCAAATTTCTATCTAAACCTCTTCTATGAAAACTTTTAATGAACGGTTTGTAAACTGTATACCTACGAGCAAATAACCGAAAAGTCTTTAAAATCATTTCTGCAACTGTGTTTGACAAAGATGCCTGATTGTTATCAACCTTCCATCGAAAGAATAAAAGTTTTAAGGAAAAATTTGTTTGCTGATATTAAGTGACTTACTTTACAGATAAACCAAGAAAAAAAATTAACTTTCCATAAATAAGCATTTTTTTATTATGTATTTGTTATCATGTTGTATTTAATAAATTATATTTTTTCAAATACATAATATCAATCGCTCAAAAATTGTTATTTTTATTTCAGACTAAAGCCTTCTCACATAAATCCCCAGTTTGTTCTTAGCAAATAAACCTTTAAGTATCAAACCAAAGCTGCGAAACATTAAATTAAGAATAATATGAAAAATATTAAGCAAACAATTTTCTTAGTAAATTGTTAACTGTAAGAAATAAGAAAATTCCGTAAACTCAAATCCTGAAAATATTTCATAAAGAATAACATAAAGCAAAGTAAGGAAGCCATATCCGTATGTTTGAGCTATCCGAGTACCCGAATAAACTATGCTGATACCCGTATCGTGCTCGGGTAATCGTATAAGCTCGGGTGCTTGCAGAACTAAATTCCGTCCAACACGGGTACCTATATACAAATACAGGTATGTACTTTGTATAAGTTCGAGTTCCCGTACCCGTGTAAATTTGGTTATCCGTATATATTTGGATATTTCTACTTAAATTGGTACACGTATATGAATGTCCGAATGTTATAAATAATCAAGATTTTATCGAGTAAGAACAGATTGATATTTGTATGTTTTTACAAGATTCAGCGCTGAAAAATTGCACGGTTAATAACGAATAACCGGATAAAGAAATTATACCCCGGTAATAATTGCATTGCTAGTACTCGGACATCAGGGTATCCGATGGAGTACTCAGGCACCCAATATATTCCTTAGTTTCGTTCTTCTACCCGGGTAATAACGGGTACCCGGATAAAAAATGATACCCTGGCAGTACTCGAGTACCCGATGTTTTCCCTAATTTTAAGCCAAACTTATTATTATTTTAATCCATTTAATGAACGAAATATTTTAACATCTGAAAGTTAAAATGAAATGAGTCAATTTACAGTTATGGATTAAAAGATTTTTTTTCAGAAAGAAAAGGTCGTCTTTTTCTCATAAATACTAAAATGGGTAGAACATATCACGAGGAGAAATTAGACAGTAATATTAAAAAAAAATACACAATGAATCCCATTATGGTCAAGAAAGGTGCAAAACTAAATAGAGGACGACAGAAGGACGCTGGGACTAACAGACTGGAAATCGAATGAAAGAATAGAGCGTAGTGGAAACAAGCTACGAATGAAGCCAGGAGACTTAAGAAATTGTAATATACCGAAGGAAATGAAGACTAATCCCCCCAATAAACGGATTTTAAAACGCACTTACGTTAGCCATAATTTTAAGTTTTTATGGCTTGATGATGATGATGGTACGGTAGCGGATAATAAAATCCGAGCACGTCATTTGTATAATATAAATCTCACTTTAATATTATTGACGCTTAATACACATTTATTTTGACAGAAGTATAACCTCAAGAAAAACCTGATTTACCAAATTTGTCATACCCATATTTCGCAAAATTAAGTTTTTTTCTTTTACGTTATTATAGAAGTATTTTACAAAAAAAATGTTTCGATAACATATTCCTTTTACTACTACTTTCGCTACCAGTTTAATGGATGGTTAAATTCCACAAAGTATTTTTGTTATTTTTAGGCACCAAGGTTTACCTGATCCCATAAATTTCGTCTACGTATTGACACGTTATTTTCCGATATTCGTTATTTTCGTTTCTTATTCAAGCGTTTATTAATGTTCCGTCCCCTGGATAATGTAACCCAAGGATTGTTTTTAACGCGTACACGATCAATTAGTTCCAATTTATCCGGTAATTTGTAACGTTCGCAAGCTATGCGTAACGTGAAATTTTTCATTCGTTATATTTAATGGTCCTACTTAATTTTAAGAGATCTTACGCAATTTAAACACACCAATAAAGAACGTTTTCTTTGGAAGTAATAATAAAACTTCTGATTTTTTATTTTTGTAAACGTTGCCAAAATTGTCAGGCACATTGTGAGTGTGTCTCCCTTTTTTATTATTATTAGAATTAGCATGTGGAATTTGTAAACCAAGATCCATTTCGGTTTACTATTTATATCAACTAATCCCATGGGCTTATAATATTAATATAACCGAAATATTTTTCTGAGTCGGCGGCTTAAAAATACACCGCAACCTACCTTACTGTGCGAACGAAGTTGACAATTCCGCTTTGCTATTTATAAATGCCACGCCGAAACAAATTACAATAAAAATCCCAACACGCCGTAAACTATGTTTACTCAAAATTTCAAAACAAAACCGCGTACATGACACCGGGCGTTGAAAACCGCCGAATATTTTTCTCTTTCGTTTTTTCTAATAAAACGCGTCCATTGCTTTGGTAATTTGCGGCCGAGCGTCCCGACGTAACTCTGTCACGTCGTCGGTCGTTTCAATAAAGTGGCGAAATTACTGACGAGTTCGTGTTTTGTGTTCGCCGTGAAAATATTATAAATTCGTTGCTCGATGATTGCTTTGACGGAATTGTGCGCACTTAAAATAGCGGGGCGGTTTGTAACGGCGAAAATATTGGCCGTTAGGCGCATGAAAAAATTAAATTACGGCGAAATGTTAATATCATGTGAAATGCGACTTAAATAGTTCAATAAAAAACAAAATCAGACGGGGAAATTGGCGTTTAACATGAAAGATATTCAGAAAATGAAGGAAACAAAAAAAAACAAAAATAAGTCAGTAAATATTAACTCAGTTCTACAAGCACATTTCAATGGAAAATTAATAAAAAATATGTAAATCAGGTAAAATTAATTAAAGTAATCAATTTTAGAAGAATCAAAATATAAAATGCTGACGAACAAAAAATAAAATGAACAAAAGTATTGTGCAAAATGAATAATGAGGAAATGGCAAGAGCAATGGAGGAAAAGTGAATGAATCAAGATATCAAATCACGCCTTTAGACCAAGTCAGACTTATTTTCAAAATACAAAATACTTGCCTTGACTTGCCTTGAAATAAATCGATCGCGACTATTTACTTAAACTTTTTTTTGAAAAGACTTTTTCTTTGTATGTTATTCCATTAAATCATAATTTTAAATAACAAAGTTATTATTTTAAAACTTTAAGATAATCTCCCGAATGATTCTTTACGTTCACGTCATATCTTAGAAACTTTAAAATATGTTATAAAAATGAAAAGTTATTCATATACCTAATCTGTTAAATTAAAATATTTCGCGAACGACTTAAATATGAAGTTGAAGAATTTGAAAGTCCGAAATTACGACACAGAAAATTAGGAGGTCGTGTTTAAAAATGAAGCGAAAGGTAGCAAAAATATTCATTGAATGGATGACAAAATATGACATCGGAATCCTTCGTCCGTTGCCAAGATATTTGTCCGGGAATTTTTAAGACGCAGCTTTAATTGTAATTGGGAAAATTTAAAAATTATTTTCTGGTTATTAGCTTCCTTAGAGTAAATCAAGGAGAAATTACTCTTCGTTTTAATATTTCTCACAATTTACACATTTGTTATCTATACTTATTAACTTGATAATCAAATTGAATGTTCTGGTGGACAGGATTTTCTTTTGTTGTTAACTTGCCTTGTGATTGTTATTAGTTATTATTGTTTTTCATATTTTATATTATTGAAATTATGAACAATAAAGTCACTTATTATTAATATTATTATAAAAAGCAAGAAATGCGTAACCAATAATCTGATGTTTGGTTGTTTACAAAACGTATACTGACTAGCAAAAAATTCGCGTACATTTTAAATAACGAGTAGTCATGTTTTTATGTACTTTTTGCAATGTACTTACATGGGTATTTTCCAACTTTTTTATCTCTTCAGATTTTATTTTTGTATCACATAGTAAAAATATTCTAAGATAGCGCCCATAAGAGAAAAATAGTTGGCAGTCGTATCTGAAAAACTGGCAATCCGAACACATTTCTTCTGACTTTGACATAAAATTACCGAGTCTTGTGTAAATAAACAAAATATTTAAAATTTTCGAAATTGAGAATTTTCATTTTTTTTAAGATATTTCAGAAATGAATGAAGGTAGAACAAATTTATTTGCACATTTTTATAGACCCCAAAATAGTGCAACTTTCTTGTAATTTAACCCTATTTGTATCTCTTATAGTTTACGAGTTCCCCATGGTGGGCATTTAATTAGTTATAACCCTATATAGTACAGACTAGTAAAATTTGTAAAAAAAAATAAATAAAACTTTCCGAAATTCAAGATAAATCGGAAAGCGTTCGATATGGTTAAACACCCGACTTAATTTTGATAAATTTTTTTATTTGGGGATTTATTAAAAATAAAGTAGTTTATGAAACCGTATTAAGAATAAAAACAACTTTTAAAAAGAATAAGAATTGCGTTTATGCAGTGACCATATAAGAAACTTTTTTTATTTTTGATTTCTCAGAGAAATATTATTATAAAATTGGTCAACTGACGGTTAGATTAATATTCAAGTTACTTAGGCATTGGCATTATTCAAAATATTTTGAAACATATTTATTTTGATTACTTCATAAACACCTCTTCAATTTTATACGTTTTCATGTTTGAGTTTCTTGCAACGTGTTTTGAATATAAGAACTGAACTACAAAATATATAATAATATAATATACATAGATTAGTAACGTAGATCTAATCTCTGCAGCATCGCTTACTGATTACGATAAGTCATTATTTTAAACTAAAATGAAATTAGTCACAAAATAAAAAAATCTAAGTGCTTTTTGGAAAAAGTAAGAAATGCATGAAGAACAAATGCATAACTAATTCATTTTTAGAAAGTCATTCCTTAGTAAACTTTTCTCGGTTTTTGCTAATTTTGATACCTTTTATAGTCTAGTCAAAAAACAGAAAAAATTAAATGGCTGTAGAGTGTTTTTTACAGTTTTTTGATTAAACCATAACAGATATCAAAATTTGCAAAGGCACAGAAAATTTTACTAAGGAATGACTCTTTCTAAAAATAAATTAATTATGTACGTAAGCATTTGCTCTTCATGTATTTCCTACTTTTTCCAATAAGCACTTAGAGTTTCATATTTTGTGACTAAACTGTAAGAATTATCAACAATTACAAATACACTAAAATGTTTTCTAATTAATGTTCCCTTTCTTAACCTCAAAGAAGTTATTGCAAGATCTGTGTTATGGTAACCATGGATAGGTCACTTGCCTTCCTGTGGGTCCTCATCCCATATATTATCCGAACTGGTTCGAGCGTTCTTTTGTTATTATTTGTTTACTTTTTTTTCAAGAAATTTGAAGCAGAATACTTGCTTAAACCAGTTAACGAAGCACTTTTTTATATATAGAAGCTGAGTTCAAAGCTCTTATTTTGAGGTCAGGAATCTGTGGTTAAGCCATGTCTACGTAATTTAGCGACACCCTGTACCAACGCATGTATGTTTCTGATATAATAACTATTAATGCTATTTCATTATATCTGCACTGCTTCCAAGGTTGCTATGCTATTCATAACGGCCTAGGCCGGTTAAAATTTAACGCCCAGGCCCCTCAAAACATTACTATAGTTACAACCAAATCACACTCATTTGCTGTAGTTACAACTAAATTACACTCGTAATTCAGGCTATTTATCGAAGTTTATTAGTATGAACATTTTTGGCAAAATAGATATTTATTTCATCGCTTAGTATTATGAAAACTATAAAACAATATACGGCCAATATGCATATCAGCTTAATACCGTTATATACTATAATTGCATTGAATTTGATAGTGAATTAGTAGACGTCTCAGCTGACATCTAAAGGTGACCACAAGTACAGTCTTGATTATAACCATAGACAACATATTAATTTCGTTCTTTGATGAGCTAAACACGAAGTCTCATACAACATGCGCTATCAAACTATTTGATAAAACTTCTTCAGCGGTAAACAACCGCGTTGGTTCAGATTTCGAAACGTCATTGTATCGTTCGTTCATGACGAAAATGCTGACGACGTCGTTTTTTATTTTAAAAATCCTAACTTTCGTCATTTTCACCACGATTTATTGATGCATCAGGTGACCTTAATATGTTCATTACATAAAAGAAAGATTATTTATATCAACACGTCCTCATTCGCTAGAATCGTTAATTGAGTCGGGGATGAATGAAAAATTGTAACCGAGGAATGTAAGAAATAAAAACTTTAGAGATGAGTCTGTTGCTTGGTGATGGACGAAAAATAATACAGCAGAAAATTAGAGATGCTGCTTCAACGTTATCTTACCGTGAGTGGCGTCGGGACGGCGTGCGTGCGTTCGAGATGTTTTTCCGTTAATGACTAGAAGACAGAGAGCCCGCGCAACAAGTAGTAACGACACAGAAAAGACGGCACAACACAAAAACACACAGGACGGCACAGGACGACACGAACATACTGCGCGCTCGAGATCGAGCAGGCTCTGGATCGGACGCATTCGACTTTCAAATCAGCGCTGCCTTCGATTCATCTTGGATTTTAGCTCGGCGGGCGTTCATTGATAAGAAAAATTCCGTAAACACACTTTAAAATCGCAAACACATTTCGATTCTGTAATAATTCGCCTGCAAATCGGAAATTACCGATCACATCGCGGGCATCATTTCCGCGAACCTTATCGACGTTTAAATATTTATATCGACCAATATTGATTTTGTACGGTTGCATTTCCTATTTGAGTTTCCGTCATCAAAGAGCATTAAATAATTATATTACGATAATATAACTATATAATATCCGAAAGCAATCGATAATACGAGACTGAGGGAAACAATTTTGTAATTAAATCAAATCAACAAAAAAATTAAATTGGATTAAATAATTTCTGAAAAATTAGAACGTGTTCTATTTCCACAATGTTTAAAGTTTAAAAATTTCTTATCCCAAGTGTTATTGTAAAAATTGGACCAAATCTTAAACAAGGAAGAGGATAGTCTAAAACGTCCTTAACATAAGTTTATAATTATTTATAATGCTATAATAATATAATAATTGCTTACTCCACTGTCATTCCAATTCCCTAACAGTGATTTGTACTTACTCAACACTTTGATAGTGACTATCTCTGGTCATACGTTTGGGTTAACGTGCACAAGTTAATTTAATAGAAACTTTTACTTTTAGAAGTTTCGGTTTTGAGGCTTCAACAGTATTTCATTGTTTCCTGCAGACTTTAGGTAAATAAGCGAGTCATGGTCGTATGTACAGCTGCAGAATCATAAAGCAGGACAAGCTTTATAGCAAAATTTTGTATTATTTCGATAGTGTGTAATTTTTTTCTTATTTATACGATAAGATATTTACCATTTTATATTATTTAATTATATTATGAACCACAAAGGTTTCTAAGTTGCTATAAAGTTACCAGAATTAAGAAGTAACATTTAAACTGACATTATACTGTCCCGCTTTATGATTCCGCAGCTGTACAGTTGCGAACACAAAATTTCAGACACCACTACCATTTCACATATATAACATTTTCTTTAACTGATCGGTCGTGATCATACTTCCCTGTATAAATAGATACATAAGTACATATTTATATTTATATAGCGAAGTACGATCACGACCGATCAGTTAAGGAAAATTCTATAACTGGGCTGCAGTCAAAAGAAGAAGAAAACAAGAAATTTATATACATAGACTGATCATAGAGATAGATGGAAGGGTCCCAACAAGTCATCCATCAGCTGATAGAGGGCAAACTAGATTGATAAATTTGTCACTGGAAATAATTTTGTGCTTTAATTTTGCTAGAAATATAGAAATATGGCTGACCGCTCCGGAGAGGAACTGGGAACTGGACAGTTAAATGAAAAGTAAAAATTCGAGTTGTAGTGACGCCATCTAACAACCAACCCGTAGAAGTTACAGTTACTTTCTAAGAACGAGTAGCCGTCAGATGGCAGCATTAACATTTAATCGGGTTGACCCCAACTCACCAACAAACAAATCATCAACTCGCATTTTATCAACACACAACTAATCAACGTGACAATCAACAACCCCATTAGTCAGCGGCAAATTTCAACAACTGTATTATTTTTATTATAGTTTAAAAATAACCTATAGTTTACGATTCGAATTTGTAACGTCACGAATGTGATTTGCTTTTTGCCTTTTGACATGGCCTTCTGATTCTGGATGTTACTTTCTTTTGATGATCGTTCATCTTTTTTTTAGTCTTCATTTTTTTTTCTTTTCTTCGGCATCGATCGAAGAATATGGAGTTTTTGTTTTATATTAATAATTCATTCGGTTCATAGGAATATTTCATTTTGATTTTTTTAAAATAACTTTGATTTTTACTTCGCTCGTTCATCTTTCCTTTTTCTTCCTCCTAAAATTCACCTTTCTCTTTTTCGGCATCGATGGACAGCTTTTTACTATTTCATTATTAATCTAGGAATTCAAAGAGGTTCACAGAGGTTAAATAAAATTTTTCATATTTCTTGTATTTCATATTTTTGCTTTAAAGTGACCATGATCCATGAAGAATTTAAAGAACAAATCAAAAAATGACATCATAGAATGTTTGACTTCAAAAAAAAAGTTATAATATGTTACCTGTATGTACTTGTATTACTATACGAGCCCTAACAACTTAATGTTTGGACGGCCAGAACGGTTTCGTTATGTAATTATCATTAATTATAATAAATATTCATGGATTTGTTAGATTTCTTTTTATAATAAATTAAAAAAACTATATGTATTTTTTACACATTTATTACATATTTTGAACAATTTCTCGCGTCAACTTCCACTAGAACAAGACATAAATATCATATTTATCAGAAACTATTGACAACTAAATGTTTGGGCGCAATAAGCATTATTGCATTTTAACTGAGTCAGCTCAGTAGAATATGAGTTATCAAATAATGTTAGTAGTGCTTATGATTGAACGCAAAAAGCATTAAATGTATATAAACATGGCTAAAGGTCTATCATACAGCACAGATCTCCGTGAAGTCACATAATGAATATACCCAAATCTAGTGTGGCATATATCATAAAAACATTTCGAGAGACAGTACCAAAAATCGCGGAAACAGCAATGGGCGTCCAAAACTTATGTCAGACGGACAAGGAGAAGTCTTGTTAACATTTGCAAAGCGTAGAGACAAGTGACAGTAAGACATATTACCGCAGAACCGTACGCAGTAACTGGCGTAAAAGTATCCAGAGAGTGTTGCCGACAGTGAATACACAAGTCTGGCTTGAAATTTTACAAGGTAAATACTTATTTAAAATAATTGTCTTGGATCTGAATCGCTTCTAAGCTTAACAATTTATGTAGGCAAAGGAGAAACCTCTGTTATCTGCATCCCAGAAATGCCAACGACTGATCTGGGCCAAATCGACACAATCCCGGACTGTCGCCGACTGGTCCAAAATTGTATTTAGTGATGAAGCAAGGTTTGATGTTTGCGTCGGACTCCTAAGAAAAAGAACAATGAAACCTAAGGAAAAGAATAATCAGAACAAAATCGGAGGTGTTGTCTAAAACGAACTCCCAAAAGGAGTAATGGTGTGGGGTTGTGTGTCAGTAAAGGGTGTGGGTAAAATGCAGTTCTTAGATGGAATTATAAATGCTGCGAAATACCAAGAGATACTGCAAAATAACTTGATACCAGCTATGGATGAGTTGAAAAATGCGAATCCGAACACAAATTTTATCTTTCAGCAGGACGGGGCATCTTGTCACACGGCGAAAACGACTAAGAATTGGTTTGGGGAACATGACATCTTCGTGTTTTCGTGGCCCTCCAACAGTCCAGATTTAATATAATCGAAAACGTGTGGCATGAAATGAAAAAACAGTTGAGGAGTAATCCTCTAAGAACTTTGCCTGCTCTGAAGGAGAAAATCTTGCAAATCTGGGCGAATATTCCAGTAGAATATTTCCAAAAATTGGTAGCTTCAATGCCGGATAGAATTAAGGCCGTGATAAAAGCAAAAGGAGATGTGACATGTTATTAGATAGTAATATTCCAAAAATTTAATTGTCAATAGTTTCTGATAAATATGATATTTATGTCTTGTTCTAGCGGAAGTTGAGGCGAAAATTTGTTGAAAATAAATAATAAACGTTTGAAAATACATGTGGTTTCTTAATTTCTTACAAAAATAAGTCTTACAGATCCATAGATAATTTGATAATTCAATAACGAAATAATTCTGGCCGTCCAAAAATTAAGTTGTTAGGGCTCGTAGTATATTATTTCATATTATTATAAATTATATTACATTTTCATTTTACAAAGAACAAAACTGCAGTTATAACTGAACCAACAAATGTGTAACTTAATCCAGAGTAAATGTAACTCATGTATACTGAAATCTCCATTGATGAATTGGATTGTTGATGCTATGTCGCGTGGATTAGTTGGGTGCTGATGAAATGCGAATAATCACTAAATTTTGGTTCCTGGTCGTATAACTATTTCACCTATTCTTCTTTTTTATATCTTATGAATTTTAGTATTCAATAAAATACTGAACTTTTTTACCGATCAATTATTAGAAATTTTAACAAGAAAGTATTCCAATTTGATATTAATTAAAAAAGAAATCACAAACAGTAAACCCATTTATTTCCGGTGAATTCCATTTTTTTAAATTGTGATATAAAATATAAATAAATATGTCGTTAAATCTCGCTTAATTTTAATTTTGTGGATCACAGGTTACGTGGTTAACCTTTATCATAAACGGTTTCTAGAAAAAGTAATTATTGTAAGCTAATAAAAGGAAAGGTAGCCTTTCAGGATAACGAAGATCAATACCTCAAAAATGTTAAAAATTTCTTTGAAGTGTATTTTTATTTTGTGTACATATCTGTACACATTATTGCATTAAACTTTTCAGACGCCACGAACATATATAAATTAAATATGTTGGTCATTGCCAACAATTGTTGGACAACAGGAAATCATAAAAACAAAAATATTTTTATTTCCTGTTAATCAAATGTGCTTCTCTTAACATATTTATAATATGTATATACATTTATTTATGAAGACACTGGCCAGAAAAAAATTAAACCTTAGATTACTTATTTAATAGTTCTCTATAAAGAGTTAAATATGATTTATAGAAAATAAAGGTGACATTTTTACCTTCTTGCGTCCACTCATATTATCATATTACTTTTAAAACATTCAATTCATCGATGTGCTTAAACTTTAGTCAATTTTTAAGTTGTTTATAATCTTTGACTGGGCGGTAACATGGGTCCAGCTTTATAAACTTCAACTGACTACAGTAATATGTAAACAAAAAATTCAAAAGAAATAAATAAAACTAAAGAAATATTTTTTCTGGAGTCTAGCCATATTTTAACAAAAATGTTCCATCTTTGAGTAAATTTTTTTGCTCTTTCAAGTATGTACATTTGAATTATTTGTTTTTGTATTCCATGAGGTCCTAATTCGTTTTAAGTTGATTTTACATTCGATAGTCTATCTTATTAATATTCAAGACCCGAACGTTATACCTTACATCTGCGAATAAGAACTTCCTACTTACTTTCCCAACACAACAGTAACAACAACAACAACATACTCAAACCCCGCTAAGATTAAGCTGCAGTAAAGCTGCAAGCCGAGCTGACGAAGTTACGTTTTACATTTCCACATACTAATTTAACTTTACCCGATACTTTGTATAATTTTATGCATCGCCGCAGCACCATGTCATGACGGAAAAAACGCAACTTCGCCGATGCAGCGGCGCGAAATGCAATTTGCATACGTAATTGTTGAAAATATTTAGATTATGGAACGAGCTTCGCGAAAATAAATAAAGCTGGGCTGGAAGTTGGTCGGTGATGGCAAAATATAAGTTTTAAGCTTAATGAAAAATATCAGCGAGCCACTGTGAGAGCAAAAAAAAAAAATTGATGTCATAGTAAATTTTAAGTTGATGTTGCTGATTATACAAGTTAAAATAACGTTGAAAAATTATTTATTATACTAGCGTTCCAAAATTTTTGAATACAGTCTGTCTGACGAAAAAAGCACCACTCTCCGTTATTAATAGTTCGATTTCAATAATTCGAAATTCGCATAAGACTGATTCATAAATATACAAAACATTTTTGATTTTTTTAATGTGACCTTTTTGTCAACTTTTTTTTTAAATAGCTGCACATATATTTTTTCACTCAGTTTGATAGAGATTATTTTTCTAAATTCAATGGTTTACTGCAAGTTGATTTTGTAGAATACTGCAGGAAAATAATTTCACTTTATAAATAGAAATGAAGGGTGCGGTGGAATACAAAGAAATGGATAATTTTATTTCATACTAAAATGAAACAGTATAAAAACACAAAAGTTGCCTAATTTTATTTAAAAGGTGAAATTATTTCCCCACAATATTCATAAATGACACCCTTTTTTAGTATTTACGAGTGTTAAGCTGAATTTATTGAGAATAAAAAACACAGTTAATATTTTCTATGATTTTATTTTAAATATGCTCGAAGTAATTCACTTCAGCAATGATACACTTGACCATTCTTTCTTTCCACTGTTCAAAAGCTTCCAACCAATCTTCTTTCAGAATATCTTCAAAATAAGTGTGAACTACGGCATCAATCTCTTCTTCTGACGAAAACTTTCTACCTCGCAAATTCCTTTTAAACCCAAAAAATAGCCAAAAGTCGCACATTGGTAAATCAGGTGAATATGGCGGATGTTCTATTACTTTTATATTTTTTTCAGCAAAAAACTGGAGAGTTAAAGCTGCCGTATCATGGTGTAGAATAATTTCCTTGTTTGGAATTCTACTGAACACTTCAGGCAAACATTTTTCAGTATAACATTTAGCTGTAACTGTGTTTTGTCCATCTAGCTTAATTGCCATTATTAGGCCCGTACTTCTGAAGAATACCGCATACATAACTTTTTTTATAGCTCGCTGCTTTTTGGTCATTGTTGCAGTTTCCTCATCTGCGTTAATCTATACACGACTCTTTTGGCGGATAGATACATCAAAAAAGGGAATGTAAGTTTCGCCACCTGTCACAATTTTGGAAAAAATTTGCTGTCCGCCATTATTTAAAAAAATTCTTACACGCTCTGCTTTTTGAAAGTCAGAAAGGTGATGCGGCACAAAACGACTAACCACTTTTTCTTTTAAATGTAGGTTTCCGGGTATGATTGTTGAGGATCTAATCTTGAGTAGATGCTCTGTTACTGCATAAGTGGCTTTATTGTCCTCTTCAATTAATTTTTTAACAGCAGCAATGTTTTTGTCGGTAACAGCCGCAGGAGGACGCCCTGCTCCTTTTTGATGCCGAACAGAATTCCTTTCGCGTTCAAATTCCTTGTATCATAATTCGAAAATGCTCTAGATCTAGAACAGCGAATCGAAGATGCTCTTAACACATTTTAATACGCTCTTACATCTTATAGAATGCTCTTACATATGATGAGACACGGACAAAACTTAATATTAATCTGTGTAAAAACTATTTTATATTTTTACAAAAATGGTTTGAGCGTCACGGGATGCGATTTAATTGTGCCAACTGAGCGAAGTTTGCAATTGTTATTCGTCATTCCCGAATTCATAAATGCCATTGAAGCGTATCATTTTCGACTTCTAAAATAAGTAACATTCAATTCGTGTGCAGCACAATTTTTTTATTGCTAAATATACATAAATAAACAAACTCTAATTAATGCCAACTCATATAGATAGACAAGATACATCAGTACATTTTCAAATAAAATCTAAAACAAATCTCCTTTGCATTTAATATTTTACGCTTGACACTTTTGCTTTCAGTTTTCATTAGCATATTTCAGCGGTTCGGTAATGGCTTGTCACGAAGCCGCCCCGCATTAATTTGCGACGGTTTGTCCGCTAAACGCACGAGCGCTCTCCGACGTCCCCGGTGACGTTTCGAGTGATAGCGTACCGGCCCTCCTCAATATGTAAAATGCATGAACACCTGAAAGTCGATGACTGGCGCACGTTTCTCTTGCATGTTAAATCGGTGGGCTCGGGACGCAAAAGGGGAGCGAAATTTCATCGATTTTTAATTTCGATGATTCAGCAGGAAGCGTCAGCTTTTTATTTCCTAGAAAGATTTTGCAGAAAGTTTTCCGAATCGGTGTGAAATTTCTTACTTTCATACCATGCGATAAAATTTAATTTGATTCGAATCATAAATTTATATAATTAGATAATATATATTTTCTCTTCCGTAATACTAATTAATTAATTTTTTCAAAAAGTTTTACAATTTTTTAATCAAATGAAAAACGTAATTAGCTCGTTCTAGCCGCAGAAAGTCGGCAAAAAATCTGGCAGAAAAGCGAAACCTCACGTAAAAATAACTGCGCGCAAAAATTCCGAAGGGTCATACGAAAAAAAAATTTACATATCCTGACATTCATAATTGAAAATTTATATTCAATGAGAAAAGTGCATGGGCGGACCGTCGGAAAATATTCCAACAATTTGCTCGCGTATCTTCCTCTCTTATTTTCGAAACAAACAACACAGCATCGAGAAAGTGATTTTGCTTGTTCATTTTTAATGTGACTTCCAACAATTTATTATTATTTTTTAGAACAGTACAAGGACATATTTTATTTCATTTATCTTGTCTGAAGCGCTATCTGAAAAGATGGTTTCTCGAACAAATATTTTGCATATTTTTCATACTTTCTAATTAAAAAAAAAAATAAATCATTGTCACTATTATTATTTATTTTGATCAACTTTAGAGGTTCTTAGTTTTGCAGATTCAACGTTTTTGTATCCTATCTTTAGTAAAATAAATTGGTGATACGTTTATTAGTTTAAACGAAAATTTAAAAATGAATATATCATAGATCAAATAGAATACTATTTAAAATAGTGCAAGAATGTAACTTTAAAATTGACAGCCGAGTGTTAAGGCCGTTTCAGATTTGGTTCAATTTCTACTATAAAAATTAAGAACAAGAATTTTTTTAGCTACAGATACAGTTTGGAGGTAGAACATGTTTTATTTTTTCAGATAATTTTTAATTCTAATAGGGGAGACCGGGGATGTTTGGACATTTCTTCTATTTCATATTTTCTATTTTTTTCTGAATGTACTACCTTTCTGGTTTTAGGATTATGATTTCGAGCAATGCTTTGAGATGCATTCCTATTTAACAGTAATCGTTTTTCCAGAACAGGGTCGGAAATAAAGGCATTGCATTTGTCCAAACCATCCCCGTACCAGGGATGCTTTAGACGTCAGTCGGGAATCGTATGAACGAATGGTTAGGAGCACTTGTTGAACTGGTAAAATGAAAAAGTACACAAAGTTGTAGAAATTTATTGTAGGCAGAACCCTGAAAGGTCAATGTTGAAATATAACACGTCTTTGAATCTTAGACGCTTATCCGTGATCGCTCTTGGCAGAATCAAAATCACTTAAGTAAAAGTTATGAAGACAGAATCTTCTGCTGTTGGTTGAAAGCAGTTGCTTATAGAACTTTACTTCAAGCCCATCGTGAAACTTCCTTTCTACTCTACCCACGTAATTCATTGCAAACTTGCCTTTTTTCGACGATACTTTAACAATTAGGAAGTCACCTTTATCAACATCTTCTATAGATTTCAGACACTCGTCATCTTCATTGTCTTCTTCCCATTCAGAAGGAGAATGTGATGTGATGATTTCTTCCACGTCTTCATCCGAGGTGTCTTCTTCTTATTCTATTTTCTCCCGTTCTTCTAATATTTTCTTCCTCACGACCTTCACTTTCTTTATCCTTTTTATTTGCTCCCTTTCTTCCAATTCTTCTTCAATTTCTCTGGAGTGTCTGTGGCTATCATGCTTTTTCCGCGCTTTCGGCCGCTCTTAGATAACTTCCTTGGACAGCCTCAGGATATGGGCTTATTTCTTCTGGAGAAATGAAAACAAACTAGTTGCGCCGTTAAGGAGTTGATGTAGGAGACTGTCTTGGGAAAGATTGGACAAGCCAGGGATGAAATGGATAGCTTGTCCAATGTATCCTTGAAGGACACCATAATACATTTCTTGTTATAACATCAAAACGAAATGTTTGATATGTTTAAAATACGCATCAACATACGTTTCTGTATTACTGATACATGTACAAAATACACCAAGTATAAAATACCAAATTATCTTCTAAAGAAACCTTTAAAAGTTACATCCGAAGATTCAAAATATGAAGTTTTTCACTATACTTCACAATTTTGGATTGCAGGCTATATGATTTTATCTGCTTGTTAATTAAACTGCTGCCAACATAGAAACCGATTGTGGCAGCAAAATTCATCTTGGCGCCTGAAATATCAGCCTGAGCATTCTATCCCCGTGTCCAAACCAACCCCGGTTTCCCCTACAATTTACTAAATAAATTAAATTGTTTAAGAAAATGAACCAAATCTTGTACAAAAAATAAGGTATTATAAAACGGCTTTTATTGATGATAGTTTTACAATAATAGACAATTTTAATGCAGCATAAAAGGACAAAATACATAAAACAATAATCAATTCAAAATGTGACTCTTAATACTATGCTATCTAAAATTATTTAGATACGGGGAGACTGAAAAATGAAATAAAATCAAAGTCTTAGCTTAATTGATACAATTAACCTATTGACCATTTGTCAAAACTGAGACGTCAACATATATTTCACGACAGTAGAAAAAATCTCCTAAACCTTCTAATTAAGTACATAAGGGTTAATAGGATAACGACCAATTGCCGCAGAATTGCTTCCTGACCAATGACTATAGTGTTCGAGACCATTTAAACAACTAACAGATTTGACAAAAGTCAGGAAGCAAACTAAAAATTTAATCCTGATTTTATATTTCATAACCTCTTCTCATCTAATTAATTTTGGATTGCACGGTAGTAGTAATAGTAAACGTCAATAATTATATTTTCATTCTGTAAATGAGAGATTTTAAAACTATGTTCTTCATTTCCTCTGAATGATAATTGAATCACAGTCACAGTATGTACGTAATTAATTTGATAGTTACCAAAGCTAACTCTTGCAAGATGTAACTTTCACTCAGATGTAATTCACATACGATTATCTAAATCAATTTTGCTTATATCGAAAATTCCCGTTTTCATTATAAATACCTTCTCTACTTTCTAAGGGATTTGGTTGGAATAAAAAAATCCATCAAATTATTACTTGTCTCAAGTTTACGACATTTTCGCATTCATTCAAATTTTATTGATCCCGATAATTCGTTCTGAATCTTAGATTTTCCAAAAAAGTTTTCACAAGTTTTTCATGAGCTACAAGACCTGAGAGCAAACCAGGAAATATTGTATTAAATTTTGATAAATTTTTTTCCGATAACATTTCACATTATTCAACATCTAGTTCACACGTGCCCTCCAAACGACGAAATTACGCGCGATCCACGAAAATAAACGTCGCGCGAATTTTTTATTTTAATAACATCTCGGAAACTCTTCGTATTTTTAAACATTTTCATATAAAAACGTCGAATCCGCCGCAAAAATTTACCAACAATATTCCAAACTGGCCGCCGTCCAGGCAATATTTAATAACGCTCTCGAATTAAAATAAGAAGTGCTTTCAGGTTGGACGTGGGCGACCCAATTTTTTCGCAATATCGCCGATGTGTTCACGAAGCAAGTATTTCTAATATATTACGCTGGACAGATACATGTGTAGCACACGATCGGTAAAGAGATCGTTAATAATTTCTTACTGTTCTTTTTTTCTTTTTGTTTTGTATTTTAATTTTAAGAAGATAACATTAGCGAAAACGTCTTAAAAAAACGCGCCAGAACGTTTAATAACGTATTTGATGATGCGATCAATGAAGACGGTCATTTTTAAAGCAAAAAATAAGTGAATTTAATGAAAAATTTTATATATTAAGAAGTCTCTAACTTGACTTATCTACACAGACATCTACGTCTGCGTCTATGAACCCCTTTAAACAATAAAATGCGCTTACGTCAGCTTGTCAAATGTCAGAATTAAAACGCCCATAAGCATAAATTGGAGACGTAAACGATATCGTTGTTATTATTGCGATGTAAATACGCGGACATGAAAATATAAATGTCATATAAAACACGCTCGAACGAGTAGCGAAACGTAAATAATTGAAATTTAACAAGCAACAAACCGGGCGTAACTGACTTTATGTTTTATTAAATGTAAATAGAAGCATTCGCCGTTGTTTTTATGGAGTGATGATGATGGTTGGATCGCTTTATTTGCGGAAAAAATCAATGAAAAATAACTCTTGCTAACAATTAAGTTTAGTTCAAGGTTTTCGTGACAGTCATCAAACTTAATTATAATCTATTAAATTAGAAAGAAATCCAATTGGTAGAATACTTCGTTAGGTATATATTTCTATATTATGCGATATATACTGACCGGCAAAATTATCGCATCACATAGAAAAAACTATTTTTTGTTATGAAAACTTTACTTTATCAAAAAAATAACTTAATAATAATATACTAACTTTCAATTTTAATAAATACACTAACAAATATTATATAAAACAGATCGGTTCTGCTGATAAAATGAATATTACACTTATGTGTCGTTTAATTCGCTTGAACGCAGACAACTTTATTTTAGTATCTGCACATTCTAGGTCAGTTTCTAGTACCTAGTATTACCTCCTCCGGCTTGGATAACTGCATCTACTCTACGGGGGAAGTTTTGGATCAACTCCTGGATGAATACGTGATCCATTTGCTCCCACTCTTCATTAAGGGCTTGAACGAGTTGATTAAGCGTTTGTGGACGATTTCTACGCGCTTTGATTTTTCGGCCAAGTGCATCCCAAACATGCTCAATGGGGTTCAAGTCTGGACTTCTCGCTGGCCAGTCTAATTTTTGAATTCCGACTTTTTCTAAGTATCTGCTCACTACTCTTGCAACGTGTGGACGTGCGTTATCCTGCATAAAGAGGAAATTGTCTCCCACAAATGGTGCAAGTGGTACCACTTGTGGATCCAATATTTCGGTTATATACCGATGTGCATTTAGAGCACCACGAGCGAGAAGAACGAGATCTGTTTTAGCCAGGAGATTGATTCCTTCACAAACCATAACAGATCCGCCACCGAAACTTTCCATGCTAACCATAGTACACTCCGCATAACGTTCTCCGGTTCTTCTCCATACTCTAAGACGACCATCAGTTGAATTTAGGGCAAATCTGGACTCGTGAAGAGTACCCTTCCCCAATCATCGGCATTCCAATGAATGTGATCGCGCGCAAATTGTAATCTTGCTCTTTTGTGATGTGGGAACAGTAAAGGTCCATTCGCTGGTCTTCTGCTGGTTAAATTATTTTCTATCAGTCGTCTTCGTATCGTTTTTTCACTCACTTCGACATTTTTAGCATTATGAAGCTCATTTTGGAGCTGTGGTGCCGTTAAATGCCTATTTCGCAAAGATGATAAGAGAACAAATCGGTTATCAACTTCAGATGTAACCCTTTTGGACCTTGACCTGACCTCCGTTTGAGCTCACCAGAGTCCTGGTACTTTTTAGCAATTCTAGAAACCGTCGACTGATTCATTCCTAGAGTTCTAGCAACATATGCAACACATGCCTACAAGCAGGTGTGTCAACTAGATATTGCCGAAAGTGGATTTAGATGCACTGGCATTTACCCAACAAACTCAGACATTTTCACTGATTTGGACTTTATGGGCAATGCCATTACCAACATTATACAGACACCGCTCCCCGAGACGACTTTTGAAGGAGCTGTTGTTGCTGCATCTAAGATCTTCTCTTTGAGCTCACCAGCAGGCCTGCCAACACCTCCTCAGTTGGCTTCCAAGGCCGATTCTATAATCACGTCTGGAGAGAACATCACTTCCTTCAATGCTGCACCCTCACTACAACTTTCTGTTTTTGCAAGTGCTTTAAAAAAGGTGTCACCTATGCTCTCTTGCAGTGAAAAGAGATTGACGAGTCGGAAAAGAAAGGCAGAGAGAAGTGAAATCTTGACATCGATTCCGATGAAAAGTATGTTGCTAGAAAAGAAAGATTCAGAAGAGAAAAAAGAAAAAGCAAAACAGATAAGGAGACAAAAAAAGTTGAACAATAAGAAGAAAAAAATGAACGAAGCAAAATATTTGATTATGACAATCCTACACCAAGCACTTCTCAGGATAACGTAGATGTGGAATGCATTGTATGCGGAGAAAATTATGAAGAAAACTAGATCCAGTATAATAACTGTGAAGGCTGGACACATGAGCTCTGTGCGGACATTGATGACTTACTATTTTACTTTTGCGATCTGTGTAAGCTAAATAAATGATACAAGTATTAAACAATAAAAAAATACTTTTTTTTAAATTAAAAACCTAATCATTTTGATGTGGCCCATACTACCTTACAACTTTTAAAATTTTCAAAATGTAAAGTTAATAGTTATTGCATTTTATGTTACTTGTGCTTCATTAATTACTAAATATATTTTTAGTATTTAAACAAAAGTAGTTAAAAAGAAGATCTTTATCGTTCATAACCAATTTTAACCGCGGCTCATACTATCCGCCGTTCCCCTAAATAAAACGACTTAACACAACTTATCTAAATCCAAAAATGCTTCGTCAAGCCAGTATTCTGCTTCAAAGTTCCTAAAAAAAATAAATAATTTTTCTTTATAACAAAATAACGCTTGAATCAATTTCAGTGATATTTGGTATGAGGGCCCGTGGAAAGTTAAGTCACATTGTTAGATAGTTTTATTAATTTGCAGTGGGTTGCTACTGTGAAATACACGGTTGCGACTATATAGATCTTGAGATTAGGATAACTTTAATTAATTACTTTTTCGTATCTATAATTTTTTTATGTCTCTTACGGTTTAGTCACAAAATAGGTTCAAAATGATCTGGCAATATAATAACAATGATATTGAATTAAAAAAGAAAGCTCATTGATATTGTAATGTTTATTTAACCTATTTCAAGGGAAGCTTGTCACCTGCCTGACACGCAACAGGGTTCATCAGCTAGACTCTCACGTCAGTGACTGAGACCGCTTTTGTATCACGGAATTTTTCAATAAAAAATTATGTAGGTTTCAACGTTGATAGCTTCCCGGCTATAAAGTCATTTGGTTTTCAGATTGTTTGCATATATTTTAAGAAAAGCAGTATTCTTCTTTAAAGTTCTTGAAAAAAAGGTAATTTTTTTTAATAATAAAATAACGCTTGAATAAATTTGAATGATATTTGGTATGAGGGCCCACAGGCGGGTAAGTCACCTTTTCAGGCGATTTCTCCTTAAAATGTTGGTAATACAGGCCTGGTTTGAACACAGACGCTGTATATTTATAACTGAACAGATTATTGAGAGAGGTCCCAATAGGGAAAAAGGATTACCAATCACGTGATGGATGGCAGAACCCGAAGAGATGCATTTTTTGTTACATAATACCTTTTTTTAATTTTTTATCAACTGTGGCCATGAAATCTGAAGGGCATGTCTTAGCTTTACTGTAAACAGCATCAAGGAATGCAATGAAGTAGTTTTCACTTCCGCTAAGACATGCCATCCAAGTTTCATGAGAAGAGTTGATAAAAAATTTAAAAAAGGTATTATGTAACATAATAAACGCTTAAATCTACTTTCCTTATACGTTCTGACAGTAAACGCATTATCCGGGTTCTATCGGACCTTTTTCTTCAAGAACTTTGAAGCAGAATATTGGCTTAACGAAGCACTTTAGGATATAAGTAAGTTGTGTTAAATCGTCTTATTTTCAGACTAGTACCTATATATAAATAATAACATACAAAACAGTCGTACTTGAAATTGTAACGTGAATGTGAGTGCGTATCGTTACAACTTTACATCAATCTGGCATAACAAGTTCAAAATGATCTGGCAATATGATTACAATATTACCCATGGCAATAGACATTGAATTAAACAACTTATTTCAAAGGAACTTTCGCAACCTGCCCATAAGATACGCAACCGGGTTCATCAGCCAGACTCACGTCAGTGACTGAGCCCGATTTTCTAGCATAGTGGAACTCGAATTTTACATTAAAAATTATTGAAGTTTCAACGTTGCTAGCTCCCCGGCTAAAAACATTTGTCTGAGATTACAGAAATTTGTTCGAAAAATTGTCAGTTTGCAATACTATTACATTGGTCTCACAAAAAAAATCTTTCACCGTTGAATAATATCACTTCTGTAATGTTGATAAGGTATATAGCCAATGGCTGAATTATTACAATTTTTAATTTTTTACTTTTCGATTAACATTTTCTTTTATATTAAAGGTAAAAGTATTATAATCTTAAGCCGATTTTTTTAAACAAGTGGAAGATAAATTTTTCTAAAAAATCTGGAAAAAGCTTTTTCCATATGTGGTACAATTACTGACGGTTGCTATAAAACACAACTACACGGATACTGAACTAAACTGGGAAAGCAGAAAATTTTAGAAAAAATGTTATTAATCTTTCTGATGTTGCTCTAATAAACTGAAAATTCCCATTTATCATAACGGTTGAATATCCCTGTGCTTTGAAAATGACAGGATTTAATTAATCCTGGGGATTGAAAAGGCGTTCAAAATTAATCAATATTAACGTCAATAAGTCGTTTCGTTTTCACATCCGATTATTTATCACGTTTCTGGGGACTGACGTATGTAGAAGTCGGGACCGTTTCCACTTAACACACAAAAGAGCCGAATTAAAAGCACATAAAATAATCCGATGCCCAGCGTTCAGACCTAATTTGCCCCCGGGCAGAACTAAATGCCGAACATTTTTAGCAACATGGTGCCGAAACGGCTTTCGTTCGGCACTAAATGGACCATTAGAGTCTGGTTGACGAATGGCGTCAATTCCGCTTCCAAATAAGGAGGTTCTTATTTGTATTCGCTCGTTCTTCGCTTTAAAATTCTATAAATACACCTTGTTTACACCGGTGTGACTCCGAAATTGTTTGCTTATTGCCTTCTATATTTATGGAATATACGTAGGAGTTCTCTTGTGCTACCGTTCGGATTATCTCGAGCGGCCACTTGAAAAATTAATGGCCTCGGTTATTGCTAACAGAAAAGGTTTATGTAGTACACGATGTAGAAGAAAATCGTTACTTGTAAGAAAGATATGATTAAAACAGGAACAAATATAATATGTATTAGATTTTAATTTTCTTTTAAATTTTTTTATCAATTTCAGTTTTATTTATTATTGACAACTTTCTCCTGCAAAATAACCGAAGTAAATAAATAAATGGAACAACGTTATATTGAATTTTGTTTTCTGTTCCTAATTTGAAATATGAAAGACTCCGTTTCCAACAAAAGTTTAGTAAAATTAAAATAATTTCCTTTTCAATGAGTTGCATCAAAACTATTTTATACTGAATGTATGTAGAACTGTGGAAAATAGAACAAAATAACTGGCCCATGGGGGGATCGAACCCACGACCTTCGCGTTATTAGCACGACGCTCTAACCAACTGAGCTAATGGGCCATGGAAACACTATGCAGATTTTATAGATTACTATGTAATGTTATTAATAGACCTAATGTATAATATAAATAAATTATTTTTTTATACCCAACGTTAAAGAGTACAAAGATACATTGATTACTTAAATCTATCAAGATACTCACTTAGACTATAAAACTTTTCATTTAACAAGATATTTTTAACTTTATATTTATTAACATCATTTAAAGTTTTTAAATCCGATGGTACAGCATTATAGCTCTTTATACCATTATTAACAGGTTTGTTGTAAGTTTATCAATATAATATGGTTTGGGAAGAATGACATTATGGCGGTTATTACAAGGATGAATAGCTCTAGTATCCAGATTGTTTCGATTTCAGTGAACATAGCATATAAGCTGCAGAATAAATAAACAAGCCAAAGGCAAAATGTTGAGTTTAGCGAAGACAGGTAACAGAAATCTCTAGGCGAAGTCACTATCATGCAATGTAGTATTTATTGTCTTTGTGCAAGAAACACAGTATTAAAAGCTGTATAAAAATACCCCAAAACATAAGGCCTCAGGAAAGTCTAGACTAAACTTCTGAAAAGTACATTGTCCTTAGGATGAAAACATCAGTTATACTACGCAACATATGCAATTGAAAGGCAAAAATTCTCCATTTAGAAACTAGTCGTCTCACGTGATCATCCCAGGTGAGAGTATCTGATTGTTGTAATCCTATAAAAGGCGTAGGTATTTGCGAAACGCACGAAATTATTTTATTGAAGCCTTTGGCATGTATGGAAAGACATAGCCTTTCTCTTTGAGAAATTCAAGAAAATTTGCTATTGCAGAATCTAGAGCCAATAAACTTTCAAGTTGACGGGCACCAAATTCCAAGTGACTTGAAGCAATAAAAGAGGTGTCATCAGCACACATTATAATAACAAAAAATTTTAAATGTCATTAACATAAATCGTAAAAACCAGAGGACCTGGATAGAGAGCCCTCCGGTAAAGGTTAGATCTGTAATTAAGCCGAGAATAGCTTTCTGAATATCTAACTTCCACCAACTGGAACCTATCACTTATAAAGGATAATGTTGGAGCGTTTTTTTTTTCGTCTTATTTGGGACAAAATGATAATAACGTTAAACAGGGCATACCTAACTCTGATAAACACTCGTTCGCTGGTTAGTCCCTTCTAGTCATCTCTCTCTCTCTCTCCTCGTCTCGCTTAGCGTGCATACGATGCGTCGTGAGAAACGGATTCACATACAATAAACAATGCGATTTACATCGGACGTTGTCTTCTTATCTCCGCAGGCATTAACTCCACATTCACCTGTGAGTATAAAAACCCACCCTCCCGATGGATTTTAGCGTACCTTGCCTCCTAAGCTTACGTTCTTAGGATCAATTGATGACACCGACCGCGTAAATGTCAGCACACTCCGTTTCCCGATCCAGTGAACATCATGTCATGTTAGACCTCTCTGGAGCACAATGCTACCACCAGGTCAGGAACACAATCAGCTGAACTCCCATTCACAATGAATACAGAATACTAGCTGATTGTCTTGCCGATATCGTGAACTTCATCAGCGTTGCTGACCACTGCGACAAGTCGACGATATCGTATACTGGTGCACGATACCACCCCTGGCCAACGCCCCGGATCACTGCCACCAGGACGTTATTCATCTCCAATAACTCCACACCACTGCACGATCCTCATCCCGCATTGCCAATAAACGGGGTGTACTGCGATACTATCTCTACCAGAACATCGTCTCCTCAAGACAATATTCTGCAACCACCTTCGAGGTCACACTCGATAACACATCCCGCCGTCTCGACGCGTAACACCAGGCCAATTCGTTAGGCCCTATACAGAGATGTTTCTCACTCTGCTTTCACGCGAAGACTGCCTTTCCTTTCGTCCTAATATTTTACATTCCTTCGACTAGCTCATCGTCAAAACATAAACAAACATCCCCTGATATACAGATATTTATTAGGCATTTTAAACTACAGGCTAATTCTTTTCTTAAAATAATATTGGCTACGGCAATAAGAAATATTAGGCGACGTATCCTCTAATGCCATATAGATTAAGTTTCTCTAAGGGCCAGTTTTACAATGATTGGATAAACTAAGTATAACTCTGTTCTTGGTATATCTATAGTTAAAACTGTTGATTCTTGGTATAACTATAGTTTTAACTATGGATATACCAAGTATAGCGTATTCTTAGTTTATCCAGCCATTGTAAAACTGGTCCTTAGAGATGTACATGCGATACACAGTCGAACCCTTCAGAAAAAAATTACATGATGGCACAGCTCGGTAAGGTTGATGTTTATCTAACTTCATTACATTTAGAAAACTAACGTTAATAGTGTGATCAAGCTTGTCTTAAAGAAGTTTGCTAGCAAAATACGAGAAAAAAACGTAGCTTATGAAACTGACACAAAAAAAACTAATATAACAAAAAAATTGATCATTTATAATGTTCTAATTATACATAGTATATACCAAACTGATATCTCCGGCATCATTATCCGTCACACAAGTTTGAAATGTATTGCAATCTGGTAATTTATTACTTCGCGGCAAAGTATCCTCGAACAGGGGATACCTAAAAAATATTGAATAAAATGAATTTTGAAGCACTGAAAATTCGTACCCGGCAATTAATTTCACAAACAATATTATTCATGACAACAAAGCGTAAAACTCACTGACTAGGAGCAAAAATTATGAAATATAAACCTGCCACTTGATAACTTTGATCGCAAAATTTGAGCGCAACCGAATACGTTTGTTAATTAAATCACAAATCTAAAAAAAGAATAAACATTATTGCGCTCTGTGATTTGCAAAACTATTAATAGGCGAAATGAATAATGAATAATATCCAAATATTACACAAATTATATATTAATACGACAAAAGTCGCTTTGACGACGCAACACAGAGCGGTTGACACAAATGAAATATCGAATTATCCGACATCAAATGACGGTGGAAATTTCAGGTTTCGCGTAGTTCACCGGACTCGAACAATGGCGTTCAGCGGGGCGCAAAAATAAAATCAATATTATTCAGTTGTCCAGTTTTCAGCTCGCCGACACTGAAATATCGATTCGATCGCGTTTGTTTTATAAATGAACGCGAATAAACAGAGCAGGCGATGAAGTCAATGGTATTTTATCATTTCTAGTGGACGGCTTATCGCGCCCGTAATTTACCGTGCTGACGGCCATTGTTGTCGTGAACGCATAGTTTTGTTCGACAGGACGGTAGTGGTTGAGTTTTAATCGAAAAGCCAGAACGAGACCGATGGGCACTAGTCAGAAATGTGAACTTATGATCTTTACGATTTTTCATAAATCAAAGTACTTTCATTTTTGATTTTTGAAATTATGTATTTGAATGTACATTTTACATACCTACATACTGCAAAAAGTCGGCGTCAAATGTAAAAAATTTGTTTTTTGATTTTTCCAATGAACTTTTTACGTCAATAATTTGTGAAAGTAGGTAATTCATTTACAAGGTACCACAGGGAACAGAAAAAAAGAGGACAAATCTTAGCAGTGATTTTAACTTTTTTTTTACTATGTAAACGGTACATTTTGACTTAGGGCCGGTTTATTCGCTTTCAATTAACTTTACCTTCTAATTTATTGTCATAGTAACAATTGTACAAATAATTGTTACCATGGGAATAAACTGAATGTTAAAGTTACTTGAAAGTGAATAAACAAGGCCTTGGTATTAAAAAGTCACAAGTAAGTATTTGTTTAATGTTATTATTTTATTTTCTTCATGTCATCATAGAGTAGGTACAAGAAGCAATGTAGTCGATGGGACTGACGTTAAAGTGTCGGAATTTTACATTAGTCACTTTTTGACTTCCATCAAACGTAACTTAATGAAAAAAAAATCATAGTCCTCTAGAGTCTAAAAATATCGTGAATGGAATATTATTAAGTTTGTACTCATTCTCAAAGCTACGTGATCAGAGTAAATAAATTTACATTTAACAAGTTTCATTATTGTTCTTATTTATTTATAAGACTAATATTTGGTGAAAGCACGATTATGTCGCCCGTAGTACATGTTTGGGCATTGAATAAGAGGAGAAAAATCTTTTGCATAAAAAAGTATATTTTAATGTCTTGCTAATTTTACAAAATTTTTAAATAAAAATAATTCTAGAGATGTTCCGACTAGTCAGTTAAGACTATTTAGTAACTAATAAATGTTCCGTTTAAGTAGTTGTAACTTACAACTACTAAAACGGAAGGTTATTAATAATTTAATTAAAAATGAAAAATGCTCTATTTTACCTGTAATCCATCGTTAAGCAATGTTTTACTCTAATTAGCAAGTGTCGTTCACACCTAACATCACAGTATAGTTGAACCTAAAGACTGCTACAATAAATGTTACTAGACACAATCATAGAATGCATGAGTTTTCATTCAGTGCCGTACCATTACTTTGGATACGATTTTCGATCAATTGTAGTTCGAAAACTAAGAAACAGAATTGTTTTTATCTTTTTCCCCTTATTTTAAAGTGTTTAAGTAACAATTTACAAGAATATCTACTTGTTACTCAATCACAATTCTTATTGTCTTATTTTGATAAACCAACACATCTGGACAAAATTACTCTATGTGTGAGACCGCAAATTTCTGCTTTTCATTATTTTCCAAAAAGTACTTTTTATGAAGTAGTTTTCACTACATTCGACGACTACACATATTTAAGTTATAAGTAAAATTTCTCTACTTTACAGAAAATTTAATTTCGCTATAAAAAAACGAAAATTTTGTTTTTTCTTACCGTATATAAATAAAAGCAATAATTTCAATATCCCTTTAAAATAATAAAATTTATGACTCCTCATCCTTCCTCACTATTTCTAATAGTTATTTTTCAGCTGGGCTTTTCGAACGTGGTTTTTCAGGTAAATATGTTTCCTAATAATATATTTACACCACCTCCTGCTAATTAGATATTTTTCACTACTCTCCCACAGAACAAAACTTCAGATGATCCTTTTGAATGACAACAAGAAAACCAGCCAAAACGCATCACGGGATAAAGCAAATATTTACTCTAAAATCCTCTTCTTTGTCTGCTAATCCGCATTGCAAATACAGAACTTAATGAATTACAAAGCGAATTTACAGTACAAATTATTAAAATGGAAGCACAATATTAACGCATAGTCGTCGGTCGCTCCAGGAACAAAAACTTTAATCCCGTCTTTGTGACGGCAGACAATAAGATGTGCGACGGGCGCAAATTGTCAAGTGGAATTACGCCGGAAAATTGCCGGCAGGTGCGACTGTAAATCTGAATTTGCCCGTCTCATCTGGCGACCGAATTTGAAAAATTAAGCACGAATAAAAGACGCCGTACGTCCAATAAAGGCAGAGGACATCCCGGATGAATCGAGCCAAGCCGTCTAGCAGACAATAATTGTATCATTCTTTAAGGCGACTACATACACGTATGTATTTGTACATGTTTATGGGGAAGTTTAAAGGTATATATTCTTTGTAAATCGTTAATAAAATAGAATAAATAATGTTTCTCATCTTTTCCAAAAATCGTGATGTACAAGGATTTATTTTTATTTTATCTACTTTGCTGTCAATAAAAGTGACCCATCACATTGACATTTAATAACGTTTTGATTATAATTACATACTGTGTACCAGCCTTGCAGTTTTGGAGGTTATACTAAATGTCGTATTACAAATTAAATGAGACACAATATGACAGCTTCAGTAATTTAATACTTTGATAAATCGAAAGCCAATTTACAATACAAAAAGAGACTTATGGGTTTATTCTGTAAAAGATCAAAAATAACGACTCGTTGATTTACGATAATCGTTATGAATGTTTATAACGATATTTGCAACGAATTTTCGGTTGTAATTCCTGTTAACGATGTAGCCCAACGTTTTTCAAAAAGTAAACGCAACTGTATTCACGTGTTTAAGAATCACATGTATTTTTTGTTACTCTTTGTTGTTGTTATTCATATACAGTAGTGATTTTGCTGTAGTGTTTTTATTATCTTTGTTATAATGTTATCATTCCATAACACATTCTGGCAAAATAAAGTTTTCTATTCCTTAATAGTAGTTAAGTTATTTTTTGTTACAATTTGCAATTTTTTAACAAATAGTCATTAACCTTACTAATATATTTGCACAAAATAGAATACATTTCCATTAAACCAGATTACAACAAAACTACTGAAAATGTTCTCGAATAAATTGATTTCTCACTCGCCTGGCTTCTTGCAGCATGTTATTTTCTATATCTTCATTTTGTTCATCATGTTCACCATTGTTATCCATATCATCATCAATCTCAATTTGAAGATGTTGATCATGAAGCCTTCGCTGAATAAGTATATTATGAAGAACGCTACAAGTGTTTATAATTTTTGCTGCTGTAGTTGGATCATAATACAGAATGCAATCTTTTAATAAACACCGAAAATAGGTTTTTAAAACTCCATTACATCTTTCAGTTGTGTTTCGTGTTGTTTTATGACGTAAAGTCTTGTTGTTTTATGACGTAAACTTCTGAAGTATTAGTTTCAGCTCCCAGTATTGGCGTCAACAGAAATGGTGATAATGAATAACCTGAATCACCCAATAGCTATGTTGTTATACCACCATTTCTAAAATTATTTTCCAAAAAAAATTTGATATTTGACATGGCCCAAATGGCTGCATCATGGACTGAACCAGGAAAGAGTGGATTTACATTTAGGATTTTTAAATGTGAATCGTAAATCAATTGACAGTTAATACTGTGGAAATTCTTTCTATTAATGAATGCAAGTCCAGGTTGAATTGGATTATTTGTAGAAGGTGGCACAATAGCTATATGTGTGCAATCTATTATGCCAATCACTCCAGGAAACTGGTATTTTTCGTAGAACCTTTCTCTTATATCCTGCATCTCTTGCCTTGTCGTTGGGAATCTTATATAATTTTGGACCAGATGATTATTGAAGACATCTACTACTTCATTTACGCATCTGCTCACTGATGCTTGACAGAGTCCAACATTGAAATCTTTACCTACAGATTTCTGGTAACTTAACTGTGAGCAAAAAAATGCAATGCGGTAATAATTTATATAAAATTTTAACCATCAAAATCAATTCTTACATACTAAATTTATTTGTACCTTTATAACATTTGGAATTGCTGTATTTCTCCTTTGCACTTGCAAGAAAGGTTCTACTTCAAAGAAAAGATCTCGGGCAGCTTCCCTCGATAATCTATAAAATTTTCTGAAATTCTCTTCTGGCAAACTGAATGGATTGCTATTGTCACGTAACAAACGATTGAATTTTCGATATTTTTGTCTGAAATTTTTATTACAGGACATATTTTACTTTTGCTATTTTATGTACTTCTTACCTTCTTTGTAACTCATGTACGATTACAACAAAAAGAACGTCATTTACTGCCATTGCTTTTTTTGACAAAATTGTCGAAATCGTTATGATAACTAACACCGTGAAGCTCTCGTTAAATAACGTTGACCACAACGATATCACAACGAATATTTTTGTAACAATATCGTAGAAATAGTTTTACTGAATACAACTTATCGGTAAAATAGCGAATACCGTTATAATAACGATTTTCAAAAGATTACGAGTCGTTATGATTTTACAGAATAAACCCATTAGTCAGTTTTTTTGACCGCAAGTTTACATGTGCTAAGTTGTGTTTCATTTGTGCGGTTTATGGAGACTTGGGAAGGTCTATTTGTTAATAAAATGAGTGAAATTAAGATGCAACATCGCAGTGTCAGACAAGACAAAATAATTATCCTAAAATTATTTATGAAAGAATGGTAGTTTTGAATGGAGAAGATGCACCGTCTTATTTTCAAGTTAAATTTTGACATATGGGGTGGAGAATCAATTAACGATGACCTAAAGTTCGGACGATGTGTGGAAGCTTGATCTGAAGAGATGGTGTATGAAGTTCTCATTATTGCCAATGAAGTCTCTATATCCGAAATAAGTATCCTGAAACGCTTGCATGACGATTTCGGTGCCTGCACGGTAGATTCCCACATTTCTTATGCCTGTGCAAAAACTGATCAGGATAAAACTTGGTTACATCTTTGGGGACCTCCCAATAAACAGGAATCCATGAAGTGGGCACATGAAGGGTCTCCAACATAAAAAAAACCAAAACACAATTTTCCTAAAAAAATTGATGGCAACAGTTTTCTGGGAAGACAGGTGTCTCTCTTATTCAGTAAATGCTGAGGGGATCTAACATATATGGGGAAACTGTGGAAACATAATTCAAAATTTAAAACCTGCTCAGGTGGAAAAGTGCCCGCATTCTTATTCGCAAAACATTATCGGGTTCATAAGGCAAAGTCTAACAGATAATCATTGACTGTAGATTCATATAGTTAAAGGATTTACCTTATGGCCCTGACTTAGCTCCGTCAGACTTCTTTTTATTCGAAATCTTAAAAAAGCATCTCAAGGAAAAGAGTCTTCCATCTGACGAGATACTTAAAGAAGCTGTTGAACAATATTTTGCAATGTAGTCGAGGGAATTCTTTTCTGAGGATATGGAATAAAACGAGAGTCACAGCGACTGTCTAGCAGGTAGAGGAACTGATGCATTTAATTACTCTGATAGAAGTCTCGACGAATTGGTGGCTGCTACCCGGTCGCAGTCGCAGGCGAATTAAAGAAAAACCGGGCTTTAGGAATCCCCGCACTGGACAAACAAATTGCAACATAGTGACTTGTCGGATGTAGAAAAATAGCTAAGTAAATATTTTTAGTTCCACTCTGGTTACTTTATGTAGACCGTGTGTCTTGCTACTAGAATGAATCTAGGGGAAACCTATTCTTTCTCCTACAATTCCTTCTGGTATACAGTATGATTCAAAAAGACCGCACCATTGCTTAGGTGATGTTTAGAGCAATTTATTTGTTCTTAAAAATGTAAAGAAACTTTTTTACCAGTTTTCTTTACGTATAGATCTTGAAAGATACGAATTTGAGGTCGATTTTGTATTAATCAGACGTAGATGGGTGTATATACACAAGTAAAATGTTCCTTGTTATTAAACATAATTAATTTTAAATAATAAAGCAGGAAAAATCTTCGGAAATAATAACGTTATTTTCGATGTAAGGTCGGTAACGGTACAACAAAAATTTGGTAACACTATGGTTACCATAGATTGATATGTAAATTTAAATGAGCGTTTGCTTCTTTTAATTTCGGATTTTTTTCAATTCTTTGCAAGTTTACCGTGTTTTTTGGGAAGCACGCCTCGACCTACTCTTTCAACAAATTTTTATTTAAGAAACTTAAGGATAGCTGAATAAGATAAGATATTAAAAAGTGGCTATTATTATTGTGTCAAATTTGACTTCCAAACAACTAAGTACATATCAGTTGTGAACGAAAATGAGGCTATCTATGATCTATGGTTTCAAATTAATAAGTGTATCGACAAGGTGCAGCGTTGCCTATTTATGATAACTTTAAACATTAATATGCAGAAAACCACGCACCATAAAAATATATTAAAAGTATATCTGTGCTCCTATAAACGTTTGCCACCTAAACAGTAGTGAATCATACTGTACACTATTGGTAAAGCAGTATTGATTCATTGTTTCATATAAAACTTCACAAAATAATTCTGTTTCTATAAAGGATTTGTAACTTGCTTGACTTACTTGCACCTGTAATGTATAGCGCAAGTTTGCTACATTCCTGTATTTACTCGAATATTATCTCAAAATATTCTCATAAATATTTTTCGAAGTATAAACATCTCCTTTTACAACTTTAAGTAAAATGCAGAGCCTCAGTTTCTGAAGCTCTAAGAGCGTAGTACACGTATATAGAAGCCCTAACGGTCAATTGCTTGACTGCTTCGCTCCTTAAATAGATTATCCTGTCGCCGAGGATAATAAACTCAATGGTTGTTTTAAAGCGGTCGTCGTGATTTGGCGAGGAATTTGTGTTACGGCGAATGGCCGTCGTAATTTTTTTATGATTATTTTTTTTAATTAAAACGTTTAAAGTTTTCATTAGGGCGCCGCGCGGAAAAATTTAATTTAGTTTCCATATTGTGCCGTTGACAAAGGATTCGCCGCGGAAATTAGAATTTCAAATTGCGTCCGCAAATAAAGTTATCAATTTATTATTCTGTTTCTCGAAAGTGTTTAACGTGAGCGGGTGTAATCCCTGACAGGAAAAACGGTCGTCGTGCGGCGAGCACGTTAATGAATGTTTACGTTATTTAACAGCATTAAGCAACGAAGAGAACAATGAACGTTGTTAAAAAAAGCAAATAAAGTAATCATTTTTATACTACTCGGTATTAATTCTATTATGTCCTATTTAAAACTTAACAAATTAAAAAATAATTACAGGCACCTAAATTAGAAAATCATTCTATTCTTATATTAATTACTAACTGCACTTCCTTTTCTATGTCAACCGTTTTGTGAAATAGTTTCTAATTTTGCTTCAACTACAAGCGTTTCTTTGTTTTATATTTTTCTAAATCCGCTTTTTGTCTCTTATACTTGCTGCTATCCTTGCTGCTATCCTAATCACCTTATTTCTTTAACCATAGACAATCTTAATTTTTTTTAATTTTAAATCTTATTTAAAAATGAGATTTACTCGCTTCGGTTTATTACAAAAAAGGAAGGCTTTTTGGTTTAAATATAATTTTGTAACATATTTTGGCTGTTTGTTCATAATGTATAAACTTTCTTCAAAATAACACACATTTTTGAATGGACAGCGAATGTTATCGAATCCAGACAGTATATTTTCACGAGAATTTTTAATTCAATTGTTTTTCCACTTTCCATATTCATCGTTAGACCATTTTCTATCAACAATGTATTCATAAATATTCGCAAAATAATGATTCAGTTTAGGATAACGTACTCAAATACACACAATTCGTAGTTTTTATGAGAAATTTAAAATTCAAATTTAATTTTGTTCATTTTTTCGTCATTGCATTCACGTACGCCAATAATAATTTTGTCGACATTTGTTTTAAATTTCTATTATTCTCATTTATTTTTCAAATTTTCACCAAACGAAAATAGTTGAAGCATTAAATTTTTGGAAAAAACTTACGTTAATTATAATTTTTTTTCAATGTGGCTTACGCTTACTCTTCCATAAATAAATATTCTTGTCTGTGACTTACAAAATTGAATCAGACGTTTCAAATAAAGTAGTAAGAAATAAATATTTGCAGAAACAAAATACGTATATGAATCATAGAAACAAAATGCTCTTACGCATGCACATGTCACATAATCATCTGATGTGTATCTGATTTGTAACTGATGATTATCACCGCAATAAAAAAGTGACAAAACGTGCTTAAAAATTTTTAAAGCTAGCAAAAGTGCGGATATCTATGAATTACAATGTCTGTATACACAGTTCAGTTTGATTTGTTCGTTATTCGTTATTAATTTTAAGTTATTACGCATAATTGTTTGTATAAACCTTCTAGGTTTCTGAAGATATAAATTAATGTACCTTCTCAGTTTAGAAGATATATAGTTAGTGTATACAATCCAAGTTAATTTTGATATCCTCTTGTGTAGACTTATTATTCAATCTTATTAATAAGCTATTATAAACTTGCTTATTTATTAGAAGAAGAAGCAGAAAAAACTTGGGTGTTTTCCACATTTAAAATTTTATTAAAAAGCCAGGTTTATAGTTGTTTAATTGCGAAATGACTCTTGTGGATAATTTCATTTAAATTTGAGCTACAAATATCATGATGTATAAATACTGTTTGATTTGCGATTGTAGGTGCTTGACTAACATGAAGCTAAAAAGAAGAGGTCCTAAAATTGTTTCTTGGAGAATACATACCCCCAATTAACTTCTATGTCTATCTATTATGACAACTTGTTCTCTTCTATTAAATTCAGAGGAAGACCTCTTACAGTAGTGCAATATAACTTGATTAATAACAAGGAATAATTCACAATTAAGTTCATTATACTAGAAAGGAGTAAAGAAGATTGTAGAGAAAATAGAATTAATGCAGAAGGTGGAATACAATATAATTATGAACAAGCTAAGATACTCAATTATTTGAAAGTCATCACGACACATTGAAGATTTGGGAAAGGAAAGGATGAAGAGAAAATATGAGAGAGTTGAAAATAGTGCTAGAGGAAAATCAATAAAGGACTAGTTGAATTCTATTAACAAACGAAAATAAAGAGTTTTACAAAGATTCAAAAGATGAAGAGAACCAGATGCAAGACCAACGATACAAATTCTAAGCGAAATAATAGCAGGAAAGACAGATAGAAAAATCTGAACAATAAGTAAAAGAGGATGGAACACATATAAGAAAAAATCTTAAGTAACAATTAACACAGAGTAAACAGTAAAGAGAAATCTGAAACAAGACCAAAACCAATTTGACTAACTCACAGGTGCTATCACAGGTATTTCGTACGATTTCTTATCAAGTAGCCAGAATATCTCTAAATTATAGTATTTTCCTCAATTTTGACATTTAACCAAAAGTAATTTGGTTTTCAAATTGTTTGCTTATATTTTAAGAATAGCAAGGTAGTAAAGTATTAGAACTGAAACAACAGAATAAAAGTAGCGACCAACAATCTTCTAATTTTACGATTGCAAATCCCTTCTCTCCTGCAGAAAGCACCACAACTGTTGTAATAACTAATTTTAGCATTACATTTGAAATCTGATGTTTTTTCATAACAAGACGTTAAAGAAAGCCATAATTACAGCGGAAATTTTAAGGTCACGGTAGTACATGTCTTGCATATTTTGAGTTTTTCTAAGACAATATTTATACAGGCAATATTCTGTTTGTAAAAATAGAAAATATACTTACTTATTTAAATTTCTAAAAGTTATTATAAATTTACTTCGTTCTAAATTCTAATTGTCAGTAATCATGTGATAGTTTTACTACTTTACAATAAATAAAACTGCAGTCAGTTATTTTTATTACGTAGGAAAGATAATGTTTGTGTACTACGTCGTCGTCAAAGCGCCAGTTTTAATTATGCACTCGAAACACGATCTGAAAATATTTACCTTGGTACTTGCTGTACCCTACCTCTACCTCTACTGCGTCAAAGAAAACGCCGCCGCCTAGAAAATGTAATTATTATGGTAGGCGAGTGCGGGAAACCGCGAAGTTGAATTTTTTGCGCGGACAACTTTCGTGGCAAACTTTTTTAATAAAATTACCCGAACGGCGAAATAAAAAAGGCGCATCTAACTAAATTGAAGCGCGCAATCGAATTCATCTACGTTGTCTGCATGAATATTTATGTCGAAAAAAATATATATTAAGCTGGCGCCATTAATGCGATGACTTCGTAATGAGAACGTCGGAATACGACGGCCGGAAAAAAGCGCAATAAATCATTTTTGATGCGCGCGCGGAGTTATTAGTTTTAAATTACGTTTCGAAACGCTTTTCCGGTAAGTTTGTGCCGTATCGAATAGTCTGTTGGTATAACATAAAATAAAATCACCTCCTTCTTGAAATAAATAAACAAATTCAACTGTTAAATCATCATAAGAAAATTCTATTCCATACTTGACAGATCAATTTTCTGAGACTTTGACAAAAACTGCTTAAGTCAATGGTACCTACAGTTTTAACAATAAAACAAAAAGATATTCTGAAAATATTCTTTCTAAGTACACTACTTCGCAGTTTGCGTTATTATAATATGATTATAATTTCTCGACGGAAACCCAGCTTACTTAATACCATTAAAAAACTACTTTTAGATTGAATAGAATGTTTGTAAGAATTTCTTCACGGATAGTTTAAAATCGCACAATCGTTCAACGTTTCGCCATCGTTGACAATTTCATTGGGAGTGAAACTTTCAACGACTATGCGATTTTAAACTGGGCATGAAAAGGTTATAAAGAAATTGTTATTCAAATTTTCATCAGATAAGAGTCTAGTTTAATTATGAAGAATATACATTTAATTTACTTGGCGTTTCACGAAAGTGATTACTTTAGATAAAACGACTGATCAATCACTTATTTAATCAAGTAATTAATTTAATATATTTTCTATCTTGTTGTAAATCCATAACTAGGTGTATTAATTAATAAAAATAATATATAGAGTACTTCCTAAGTCGACAGTTTTGAATTTACCATATCAAAACTACGAAATTAGGAAATACTCTTCTTATTATTTTTATTAATATATTTTTGCCCAATCTAAGAGTTGCTTTATTTTTCACACTATGTATGTCAGCCCTCCCGTCCCTGTTAATAATATTTTAACAGGTTTCCAGTTACAATATTAGAAAATAAGATGACTGATTCACCCCTATTCTGTCACTTCAAATCGAAAAGAAATAAACTAAATCGAATAGAAGTTACTTCGATAAATCGAAAACGGTTATTTTGGTATTCTATAACGCAATTTCTATTTCTATAATCGAAAAGTGACTTCTACTTAAGAGAAATGTAAGTCGAAATCACTTCGACCATTAAAATGACATCGAAGTTAAATTTCGATTTTTTATATGCTTGCGTTTAATTAAAAAGTAACTTAAATTTAAAACCTTCCATTAAGTCGTCGCGTTGTTTAAAAGTATGGATATAAATTTGGGACATATAATTGGTGACAATCTAGGTGAGAATATTGGATTAGAAACTGAAAGGTAAGTATTTGCGTGGAACACATCGTTAGTTATAAAAAAATGGTCTCTTATTTAGAATTATCAAATCTAATCTGCGTAATTTAAGGCAAACGTGTCGAATTCAACGTAGAAGGCTGAGTGCTTTAAGCAATCCATTTAATGTGCCTGAAAATACATTTAAGCGTGTATATATATTTCCAAACTCACTAGAAAGGAATTTAATACAACAAATTAGTGAACAGTCTAGTTGTATCACTGCTATTCCTAAGTTCTTAAAAGTAATACAACAGTTTTGTAAAGCAGATCACTCACTAGGAAGCACGATGGGCAACGTGCTCGGTAATATGTTCGTCAACATATCTCCAGCAGGTCACTTACTAGGGAACATGTCGGGCAACCTATTCGTGTAGGCTTTTGGGAATATTGCCTGGAACCTGCAACCTGCCAAGACACTAACGAACTTATTTGCCACGAGCCCAGTTGCTGAGCATGTTGCCCAACATGTCGCCTAGTGAGTGGCCTGTTTAATAAGTAGATAGACATATACAGTGACCCTCAAAAGTCTGGAATAAAACAGGTAAATTTTATTTTTACAAAGCTTATATTTTCAAGTAAAAATAATTTTTTGACAGTCATTTGTTTTCGAGTAATGATGTCAAGGAGATATTTTTGTAAAAGCAACATACAAATTTTCTCTTGATTCTGATAGCTCATTGAATTCTCTATCCAACCAATTAAAAAATTAATGTTTTATGAGAAAAAAATTGACAAAAAAATTATTGAAAACCGCATCTCACTATCTAATAATAAGAATAATTTCGCATTGCTATATGCACTTTATCAAGAGATTTCCACATTTCAGTTCCTTTAGAAATTTTATTATTTACAAAATCAAGTTTTCTTGCCAGATGAAAATTATGAAAATTAATTAAAATTGTGTAACTGGCAATATAGAAAGTGTTAGGAAAGAGTTTATACATGTATTTCGGCCTTATTGGGCCTCATCAGAACTCTGTACCTTAAAAAAATTTGGTTTATTGAAAAATTTAGAAAAAGTTACCCCTTTTTTTAAATTTCTAAAATCCCAAAACACAAGAACAGGAATTAATGATAAAAATATGAAAATCTTTTGCAAATTATAGAAGGAAGCGATTGCATTCTCTAGTAAAACCACAAAAGTGACATTTAGATGTTAGTAACATCAAACAAATATTTTAAAAATGTCACTTTTGTGGTTTTACTAGAGAATGCAATCGCTTCCTTGTATAATTTGCAAAAGATTTTCATATTTTTATCATTAATTCCTGTTCTTGTTTTTTGGGATTTTAGAAATTCAAAAAAAGGGTAAGTTTTTCTAAATTTTTCAATAAACCAATTTTTTTTAAGGTACAGAGTTCTGATGAGGCCCAATAAGGCCGAAATACATGTATAAACTCTTTCCTAATACTTTCTATATTGCCAGTTACACAATTTTAATTAGTTTTCATTTTTATTATTTACCGTAAAGTAATATTTTTGCATAATTTTTATGTTTTATGTGAGGTGTTTCTTAGGAGAAATTTTTTTCAATGATAATTATTATTATGTATTTAAATGACTCCTAAAATCTTAATGAATTACTTTCAGAAATATCCTGTAAAAGTTCTTTTGCAGTTGCCTAAATGAGGAGATTTTTTATATTCTGCCCTACCTACCTATTAAAAATATTACTTTTTCGTAATTAATAAAATTTCTAAAGGAATAATTAATACTTTCAGTTATAAAATAATTAATACTTTCAATTATAACTCTTTGAAGTTTATGTTAGCTGATGAGACAGTCTCATCGACTAACGAGAAGTGGCAGCAACACTACCAGCAGCAGCAGCAGCAGCCCCGAGGAAGTTCTTCTGCAATGGAAAACGAAACGTCGGCAGTAGAAGCAGTCGTGACGCGGTTCCAATGGAATCCAATTCAATTAAGCATAAATTCGTTGAATAGTGATTACAGCACATTGTTTAAAGTTCAGGAATTTCGTTGACAATTGAATTATTATTTGATCTTGCGTATATACTATATGTTCAGGATATGCCACCTGTAAACTGATTTGTAATACGTAGTAATTCAAGTAATTGTTATGACAAGGGAGGAAATATAATTCTTAAGCGTATTAATGACAAAGACTGCTACGTGTCTGATTGTTACAGTCTTTGTCTTTATTAAGTATCTGCAATATATTTCCTTCTTTGTCTTGATAATTGCGCGGACCGCTATGTTACAACATTATCAAGATGTCAATTTTCTCCAAAAAGGAGTTGAAAGGAGAATAACTCTTTTTATGCTCATAAATTCGTTGTTATGGACACTTATAATCCATTCGCTAAATCGCTGCAATTATAAAAGCGATGAAAATGAAATAGTAATGAATATACATTATAAAAAAATATGTGCGACCTATAGCAAACATATAATATATATTCCAAGCGCATATGCTTTTTTTTCATATTTCATATGAGAGTCATGTATTTACGGTCTGCAGAACATTACAAATATTGTTTAGGTGCTGTTTGCATCGGACATTGAAAAATCGAAATCAACAAGCCATATGTGCAGGCCACGGTGAAAGATGTAGAGGAGCTTTGACATCACTTCGGTACCGGCACACGAACGCGTGAGTCAGTGTACGAGTGAAATAGGTATTATCCTTTTCATAAGAGATGAGCAAGAAAAGGATAGGGTTATGCTTTATATGTATTTTACTTCTACACCAATTTATGAAGCAGAGCTCATCCTTTATAAAAATTTCAATTAATACGTTTTGTTGACGCGCTTCTGATCTGTGCACCTGCACATGATTTCTTCCTTTATACCGTTCCCTTTCTCGTATTGCACACACAAATCCCTAGATCCAAGTGCATGGCTGGGTTTGTTCAAATACCTGCTTCATCTTCTCTCATGGTGCAGGTCCACTGCTAGGATGTCGAGCGCAATTGTGCGTAACATATTTTGATACACTTGAGTAATGCCTTTTAAAATTCTAAATAAATTGTTCCATTTTATTGAAAAACGTACAGGAGAACCAATACACGCAGATATTCTTCTTATTTATTACGAATATAAAGAAGAGGATTTAAAATCTTGAAAAGTCTTATTCAAATTGGTAAGTCTATCTTCATATAATAATTTTGTCTGCATGTATTAAAGCACCCTATTGTTATCTGAGTATACAATTGAAAATTTAAATCATATAAAGATTTTACAACTTCAATCGACCTAAATTTGGTAAGTTTGCATCGTTAGATTTGTATTTCTACCAAAAAATTGATAAAGCAACCATTTGTAAAATGTTTCTTGGAGAAATAAATTATTATTATTATTATTATTGCGTTTTTCACTTTGTCATGTACAATCAGAATTAAAAGTAAAATCTCCATAATAGAAAGTTAAATTGCGGCCTAATTCCTTCTGACCGTTATAACGAGTGGCGGGTATGCATCGAATTTTTATCGATGTTTGCTTGGCCGCCTGCTTATTACGGTGATTAGAGTAGATAAAACCACGCATTTACATTTTATTGGGGTGCCATTACTTTTAATTATGACTGTACATGCATTATAATTTGTTCGCACATTGATTCTAATGATATAACGCTGTGCGTTTTGAAAATTGCGCGTATATTAATATCATCTACTGCTTCACTCATGCCAGTTTTATTATAATTAATTTCAAGTTCTAAATTTTTGCTTTTTCTTCTAGCCGTACTTTTAGTTCGAATTCTTCTAAATCAATAATGATTAGAATATTGCTCATTTTAACTCATCCAATAAAAAATACTTTTATCCCAGTGCTGAAACTTGGGTCTTATCATGTCTTCAGAGTATTAAAGAATAGAAGAGAAATAATAATTCCCTTCTCTGCAAGTTTTTTATGCAGAAACTTATGTGACAAGTATCTGTAAATTGGAACTATAGTTTTGTACGATGGAAAAAAAAGGTCCATACCTAAAAACCACATTGCTTAAATTATTTTATTTTATACTATCAAAGTCTCTGCGATAGTCGACGAAGCATAGTACGAGTTTATTAAACATTCAATACAGTTTCTATTATTTACCTCAAAGTTAGTATGTATTCAAGTATGTCCTTTTCTTTGAGAAAGTCTGTTGCTCTATTGAAATTTGGCGTGGCAGATATGATTTAAACTTTAACCTATTAAATAATATACATAAAAAAATAAACACTGATTCATTTATGATATTCTTGTAAGGGAAATTATTGGAAAAATAAGAAAAATATTCGAAATAAAAATATGTAATAAGAAAATATTTAACGTGACTGGTTGGTAGTTTCGAAACTTACGTTTTTAAAGTACTCCATCAAACTTTCCCATATCTCCGCATATAAATAACTAATATCACATAAGCTACCTCCGTTCCTTCAAGTTTTATCGCCGGCGCTTTAAAATATTCTATTAAATCAAGATCTGGCCGAAGAAGTCTCCAGTTCGGAAGCACCTTATTTACGAAGGTACGCCAGCCATTAATATGTATGGCATACATTTGCGAAATAAGCCCGGTCCGTGTACAAATTGCGACGTAAAAGTTTTTAATCAAAAACCCATTAAAGTAATTGGTATGTTAATGTGGACGACGAGAAGGAGAAGAAGAGCAACATTATTTCGGATTCTTATTATCTGTAAAACGGGGGCGGCGTCGTCGTGACATGCAACTCCCCGGCTCGTGTCTCCTGAATTATTCAAACTTCAAATAAAAAGTAAACACTCGGATACTCCTCATTTCTTTCCGCCGTGTCTCCTCCGCCGCATTTCCAGAACGATTCAAATTTAAAACATTTAAATAGCCTGCTTTGATCTAATATTCGTTTCGTTGCGTAATATTCCGGCCGCATGTAATTAGGTCTCATTGTTTTTCTTTATTTTAGTTTGCCTTGGTTCTATTAGCTTCGGGAATGAAAAATATACAGCAATTTACCTGGATACGCATTCTGTAACGCTGCGCCGAGTATTTATAACATAATTAAAATTCTCCGAGAGCCACGCATTTTTAATATCAAGTATTTTTCAGAGGCAACGATAAAATATTCATGATATTACAAACATATTTTAAATTACATTTTCCGCTTTTGTTCCAATTGCACAGCCTGCGAAGATGTACGCAAATGTTATTCACTTTTTAACACTCACATACCTATTCCGAAATCATCATATTAGCTACACAATATTTTTTTCTTCTTCACTCCTTCTATGTTATTATGACGTTTCGTGTCGTACTTATAGAAGCAAACTTGAATGTCAGGATGCAACAGGTAATCGTAAAAGTCATCTTTAAACGTAAAAGTCATCGCCAAAGCAAGTGTAATCTACAGTGTAATCGTAACTTGTCGCTTCAATACTAACAGTACAGAAAATATGAAATATTGACCTCTACTTATTGCTTCTCTTTCTTTTTTATATGTACTGAAAATAAATATAGAAACGGTGTGAGAGAAAAGAGTTTATATTGAATGCTAAATGATGATCGTACAGTAAATTTGCCTGAAGGATTTTATGATATTTAAACCATATACTTCTCACTCACCTGACAAGAAAATGTAAATGAACTTTAACATTTCTAAAAAGTTAATAGGTGCGTTCATTTTACATTCGACTCAGATCAGTAAATATCACAAGTAAGATGAGATTTGCTAAGTTAAAACATTCTTAAAAAAATAAGTTATGTCCACTCGCGCAAATGGCGATGCGGGAAGAACTGAAATTTTCTTAAAAATCTCAACAGCGAGCCAATAAGAAGAGGCACAAGTTTTCAAGGTTACTGAGGGACGTTGAGTAACTCTGAGTTTTGAAGTAAAACGAATGCGCCTATTGTATTTTTTCTCTCTACCATTTTCACGCGCTTAAATGACAACACATGATATGATCTAAGAGTTCTTTCTTTGCTTTGCGCAACAATGCTTTGCTGCATTCTTGTCTTTCGGTGTTAACCATTCCAGATAATCACGAAGTATTTTGGAAGCTGGTCTTAAATTCTTAGACAGCACAAACATCCATGGTCAGTAGTGAGATTCGAACTCACGTCGCCCGAGTGACACGACTTCCATAGTCGGCTATGCTAACTGCTTAGCCACTCGGCGACCCAAATCTAAGAGTTCCTTTCATGCATGATACGTTCGCTTGTCAGTATCCAGATAATTTGTTAGTCTAGTGGCTTTTACAATAAAATTCCTTAGAAAGTTCCTGCATATTGTATATCGTCTTGTGCCACTGTGCACAAATACTGCTATAACCACCCTAAATGAACTATCTTTTAAGATTTGCCGATGTCAGACAAATGTATTGCCAAGAATTTATCACAAACCAAAACATATCAACTGACGTCACAAACAAGAGCATAGCATAGCGTTTCGTATTTACGTCCCGATTATTCAATTTTAGTGGGAAAATGCTTTATTGGACAAAAGATAACAAATTAAATGAAATAAAATTATACATTATACAGCGTATAAAAAATATTTCAAAATATATATTTTATGCACTTAAAAAAACAAAAGAAAACAATTTGTACAGTCCGTAAAACTCCTATTACATACTGTTTTCCATAGAAAATCATTTTGAAGGAATAGAAACATTTCAATGAAACTTGGTGAATATAGTTGTCTTGAACAAAGCACTAAATGAATGCCTCGAATAAGAAGACGTCCCCAATTCCACCAAATAACTAAATTTGAAAGAGGCAAAATTGTGGGGTTACGCGATGCTGGAATTCTCTTTAGAGAAATGGCAAGAAGGACCCATCGCAATATTGCCACGCTCATCAAATGCAATCGTGCTTGGGTAGAGGAAGGCCGTCGTAAGGTCGTAAGAGGAGGAGTACGGAGTGTCAAGATCGAAGTCTTCGTCTGCTTTCTCTTAGGGACGATTCTCTTCAACAAGAGGGATTGCCGATGCCTGGTATAATGCAGTGGGAATCCCGATCACTATGTCGTCAGTATATCGCAGGATTAGGGTACTACTCGAAATCATCGAAGACAACGTCTCCAATGGTGCCGTGACCGAAGCCACTGGAACCATGAATGGGATTCAGTTATCTTTAGTGACGAGTCTCGGTTTTGTTTGGTGGACGACAACGCGTTAGAAGACATCGAGGTGAGCGACGTAATTTACAACACACTGTAGAACGTCATGTAGCTCGCACCGTGGGACTAATGGTATGGGGTATTACCAATGTAGGAAGTAGGTCCCCTTTAGTATTTATTCATGGTACTATTACAGCGAAACGCTATATTGGGGATCTTCTACAAGAAATTGCTCTTCCTTATGTTAGAGGCATACGTTCGACCTCATGTTGTCCATAGTACAATGGACTTCCTGGAGGAATCAGAATCAGGTGTAGTCCGTGGCTCCCAAGAAGTCCTGATCTTTCTCCCATTGAACATGAACATGCTATTATGGGAAGAAGAATTAACAATTTACCTCGCCCTCCTCTAACTTTGGCAGCTTTGTGGCATGAGGTACAAATGGGTTGGAATTCCTTGCCTCAAGAAGAAATTATTCACTTAATTAGGTTCATACCAAGGCGAGTTCAAGAATTTTTAAGACAAGATGGTGGTTCTACACATTATTAGTTTTTTTTTTTTTGTTTTAATCGAATCGTTTTGCAAATCATTTAATTCTTTATTTAAGACAAATATATCCACCAAGTTTCGTTGAAATATTCCCATTCATTCTAGGTGATGCATTTTCTATGGAAAGCAGTATATTTTGAAGTATAGGACCTTTGTAGTTACAGAATACAAAAATAGGGGAAACTGGAGATATTTCGAACACCTTAGAAAAAAGTAAACCAAATATTAGAAGTTCGACAATTTATTTTATTGTTTATATCGAAAGAATAATAAAATAAAGTTTGAAAATGAAATCAAGTTCTAGAAAGAAAACGAAATCCTTAGTGTTCGGGATTTCCCACCAAACGAGAGGTAATTACAAACACAGAATGGAGTAATCACGACATACTGTCATAATTGTATTTAATTTAATCCAATCTTATGGGGGGTGGCTCGACATATTTTTCCTTAAAATATAAGCACTAATGATCTTTATTATTATCCTTTTCTAAAATAACACAAAAGTCGGCTTCCTGATTACCTCTCGTTCGTGTTTACCCCACTCTCCCCTACACTGAGAAAAAAGAATCTTTATCGTTAAGAAATTTGTATCTTTGACATTTTGTATTTCAGTGGAATAAATGTTACTTCATTAAAATATATCTTATTTGTGTTAAAAAAGCTACTTGTTCGCATGAAAATAATGTTTTATCCCGAAAGAAAATATTTTATTCCAAAAGAAATATATCTTTGCTACTGTTGAAAGAAATAGTTCCTTTAAATTAAAGCGTATTCATTAACTACAAAGAACTATTTTTCTCAGTGTACCGGAAATACAAAGTGGTGCTTATTACAGCAGGTCATCCACTGGCGGATCGACTCCATGCCTTATCGGATAGCCGTGATGGCGGTTGTTTGGGAACCACATTAGTAATTTTCACTCCAGACGAGTGAACTTTTCTTTTATGATGACTGCAACGGACTTCGCGTTCCTATACAGAGTGTGTGCTAAACTTATGGGCAACAATATAGAACAAGTGTTACGCGCCTATTATCATACTGTTAATGTTCGTTTACGCGCTCTACGCATAAAATTCGCTAAATGTCAAAGATCGAAATTAACTTGATATTAGTGGAACGTCTGTCCCCGAGAAGTTGAGATGTCCGACACTAGGGTCAAAACAGGTTTTGTATAATTAATCTTAATAATGTAACCCGCGATTCAAAAAAAACTTTCATCGAAGGGTGCCATGGTAATAAATATAGATAGATATAACTTGCATATCTGAGATACCACAATTGATGACATTTCAAAATTACATTTGTTAGTTCTGTCAGATTTAAGTTTTGATTATTTTCTCACTATTCAACTTATGGCTTTCACTGATCACCAAAAATGTTGTATGTTAGAAATATATTTTAGAAACTGTGAAATAGGTAATTTATGTTTTGTGAATTTATATAACACGTAATGCATTTGAAGATTTGGTTAGTTTTAACATTCAAACTATATTCAGACATACGTAGTTTTTTTGTGGCGCTCTTTGATGAAAGTTTATTGAATCACAGGTTAATATAAATCATTAGAAAGCGCAAACTCTCTGAAAGGAGAGACTACATATGAACATATAAGTGTATTAAATTTAGAAGTTTCTGAGCAATCGATATTAAGTTTCTTGGTAAAGCCAAAGTTCATAAACCAGCAATATTTGGCTCTACGGGAGCTATATCATCATAAAAGACAGACATTCACAGCAGTTGCTCGCGTTTATTCTGGACGGGAAAAGTGCGAAACAACACGTGCATCAAATCTGGCAGAAGTAACAAATCTGATTCCCTAAGAAGGTTCCCGTGTTGGCTTACGCTACATTTGCTCAGTCGCATTACATTTATCACCGGAGCCTCGCTTCCTTCGTCTCCGTTCATTCATAAACACTTGAGCAGACGTATTTACGGGCGAGCTTTTAACGACGCCCAACCTCGCAGCGTAAATCATACGGCGGATGTAAAACGCCGCCATTTATTTTAATATGCACTTCACTTCGCGAACGATACAGGGAGGTAACGTTTGACGGACGACTTTGCTCTGGAAAAGATAAATTTTGAAAGCAAAATCCTTTTCTTTCTCTCTAATTTGATATTAAGTTATTTTACAACTAAAGCCTGGACTTTATTTTATGAATTTGCTCTTTAATATCGTCAAATGGATTTAGTAGAATTACTTTTTGACATACTTTATATAAATTCTTTTACATATTTTTCAAAGATATATTGTCATATACGACTGTTATAAAAGTTACGTAAACCAAAAAATAATGTGACTATCTCTCTGACTCGAAAATATCTAGATATTCTGCACTTTTCATGCAGATTCCAGTATCTTCTGGAGGGCTTTATATAAACTGTAGAACCCGTCAAATTATTAAAACTTTTAAATTTTGGGTCAAAATATTCCTCGCGATGTCACGATCTAACCTATTGTCAATAAATGTCAGCTTTATAAGAAACTAGAGACTTTCATAATCTAGAATATAATGTTGAATTGTGAAACATCAATTATGAGTAAATATTATAATATCGCTCACAATTAAGTAAACAATCGGAACAAATCCGTCTGCAAATAGGTCTTCATAGTGGCAGTCGTCGAGGAACAAAAGAGTAACGGTCGGTAGCAAGGGGAAAAGGGTGTTTGCGTTTCCATAAAAGTGCAGACGGAACCGGAGAAGTTAACTGTACACTTGGCTTCACATTATCTCGGAGTCAATCGAACTTCCATGCTCCGAACAAAAACAGACGTCCTTTGTGAGCTCGTTCGAGAGGAACTTCACCTTAGAACGCGGCTCACTTTTGACTTTGATTATTCTAACGAGCGCGGGCTTCATGCCCCGGCAATTTTCTAATTAGTTGCTGCGAATTAACTTCTTCTCCTTATCTATTCGGCGGAAGGCCGGATAGAAAATTGCGTGGGCGGATCGTTGACAAAAGAGATTTCAGAAACTTTAATTAATTGGATAAGATAGTTTTCGAACTAGGTACTACGATGAAACGAGATCTGCTAGATTGTGCCATCAACGTCTTTTCTGTGTTTCTACAATTTTGTGAAAAAAAATTGTCATGAATAATAGAATTGGTGGAATAAATCACAAAGAACACTCAACATTTAAATAAATAGTTATTTATTAAAAAAATAAAACAATAGCAAAATAAGTTTTGTTTCAATCAACATATTCAATGTTGTTTTTATTCATAATAAAAAAGAAACGTAAAAACTTGTGGTGACGCGTACGTTTCACGTCGTCTTCTTCGCCATATCTAAAATGGACCAACGTTGAATGTTAACAATTTTAAACGAACAGAAAAAATTTAATAATTTTGTCAAATTTAAGAAAAGAGAAAACTATATATTTTCAACAGAGGAGTTCATAATTAAAAGAAAAGGATTTGTAGTTATTTCGACCAAAAAAAGAAAAAAATTTAAATAATAGCATCAATTTTATATCAATGAAGCACCAAGTCTAGTTAGGATGCAACTGATTTGATTTAAGGATCCCTGAGTCTAATTATAATACTCAGGATTTAACAGAAATTACATAACAAATAACTAGAATTATTTTCCTCTACTACTCTACTTGTTTCGCTCATAAATTCAAAAACTGAAAGTCGCAGCGTTATTTTAAAATTAGTTTTTTCGGCGGACAAGGTTTTAAAAACTTCGTCAAATTTGACATTCGGCTGAAATTGTAATTTATAAGAATAATGCCGCCGGCGGACATATGTATAGTCACTGCATTAGCTTTTACGGCGGAATTTGAGCTTATGGAACAAAAAATCCACCGAACGACGGAAATAATAAAAAAATAAAGTCAAATCCGCAGCATTTGTGTAATGGATTTTCTTATTTGTATATGCAAAATTCAGCCGGACAGCGGAATTTTCTCCTAATACAAACAATTCCGCCGGCGGACGTTTAGTCACTGCGTAATTTTTATTACGCACCACTGACAATATTATAATAAGTTACGCATTAAAATTGCAAGTTAGAAACTCATCTAAGAAACTGAAAACTTTTGATGAGAATAATAGCTTAAATTTAATTCTAAAAAGTTTTAAATTATATACAGTTCGATAGGAGTTAGAAAGCTGGTTATAGAGAAACTTGCCAAGGGTGAATGTTTAATTAAAACTGCACTGGTCTTGGATAGATGCGAGCCAGTTTTACTGCCGATATTAATCGTTCCATTCGCGGATGAAATGTTTCATTTTAAAACTTGAAAATAAAATAAATTTCTACAAAAAGTATAGTATTTATATATATACAGCCTGTTTCATTGAAGATGCATCAAACTTGAGGGACACGTTTCTGACATTATTTTAAACAAAATGTCTTAATAAAAAATTTTAATCGGAGTAAGTTGAAATTTGCATAATTTGGAGTTGATGTTTTTTGAAATTCTGTAGCGCACGGAATCGTGAAACAAAACCGGCGATCTAAATTGCATTTATGTGTAGCACACAGCTGCAGGGGGTAAATCCATAAACAGCAAAGAAATATATGACTAGATTTTATTTTGCTCTTAAGCGAAATTCAACTTTGCCACACGTCGAATGCAGCAGCGATGTGAAATCGCGTGGATATTTAAACTTATTTAATTTAATAATAAATTACAAATGTGGGGCTGTGCAAAAATATGCATTTAGTATGTATGTTGTCACACATTACAAATTGTTATTAAAATAAAATATGTCGAATCTTATAAATATGTATGTGAATGAGTAACAATCCATTCACTCTCATTTAAAGTCCATCCTAAAATATGGGACTTTGCTTTCCCTTCGATTTTCTCTAATTTTATTCATTACTGAGAATTTTACAAAGAAACTTTTCTTTCTTTTTCCGACATCTACTCCCATACCAAGTTTGATGCATCTTCAATGAAACACCCAAAATATATATATATAAGTCAATAGATTTAGAAATCAGAACCGGATGAAAACTGGTCGACAATGTGCCCAGTCTAGTAATATACTGCTTCCTTTTATATTAAAAATATCAAGTTAAATTATTGTAATTAAAGTAGATTCTTGTCCGGTGAAAATTGTGTAATAAATTATTTTAACACTTAAAATGAATACTATCGATTGATAGCTTCGTCTGGAGTAACAACAAATAAAGAAATTGGTCAAGCGAAACTAAAACAGTAAAAAATGTTTTTTTGTTTTTTTTTTTTTTGTTTTAATTAATATTAAAGTTGACAGATCTATATCATGTTTAATGAATTTAGAAAACTACAAAATATGTCATTGAAATTAGCAAAATCCGTACTTTTATTAACAAAGCTCGATGACATTTTAATTTTACACATTTCTATGAAAATGAAATGAAAATATTAGACTCACAATATAAAATATTAGTATTTTCAAAATAAAAATTATAGTTATTTTCTTACGAATGTTCTACAAGCAGTGAATGATTATGTTTACTTTTTGGTATATGTTTTTCTTTATATTTTCGCTTGTTTCTTCTAGATAACATTAATTCCAATTTAAACATTTAATTTCATAAACCACGTTAGGTTATTTTAATTTTGGTGTTTTGGTTTTTAAATTTGAGAATATATTATTTAAATCATTTACAGATTTGCTAGCTAAAATTTTTTTGAAAATTTGAAAAGTTTTTTGAAAATGTGTTTGAATGTGTTATATAGCGGTTCAATATAAAGTAATGATATGTATTTTTGTTGGATGTTAGTTTTATATAATTGTAGATATTTGAATGTTGTAGATATTTAATACGATTTTAATTACAAATTCAATGAGATTTATTAGATAAGAAATTTGAACAAGTTTTCTTAATTAAATTTAAATTGTCATAAATAGAAGAGTTTATCTGAAAGTAAAATAGCTCAGCTTGTTAAGGAAATAATTTTTGCAATTTTATAATTTTTGGATGTGTGCGAGTGAAAAATAATATATCTACCTGACCACGTATGTTTATGAAACCAATTAGATATTAATTTGTCATTGTGTCTGATAATATTTACATGGAAGAAACCTAATGAATGTTAATTTCTTTTTCTACAGAAAATTGCAATCTATTACGAAAAGAGTTAGATTTATTTTTACAATATCTACTTTTTCAGAAGCTAAAGTCAATAAAATATGTTTGTGAAACTATTTTATACCCATTAGGGTGACATTTAAAATAATATTAATGACCTTCTCTGGATATCAAAAGATCGTGTATAGATTATACCTTGCCACTTATTGAAAATGGACCAAAATGGGCCATGAAATATGCAAACGTATGTCTTATACGTTTTCAATTCATTGCTCGAGAGCACTTTCCGAGTATCTCCACTTTCTAATATTACATGACGTTAAAATGAAATGATAATAATAATAATACTCTGAAAATACTCTACAGCCATGAATCGAAAACGAATGATAATATTACTTTTAAAACAAATGGCAAAATAATTTAACCTACTGATGTTTTGACATCACATGTACGATGTTTTAAAAATTTTATGATTTCTAAAAACCTTTATAGCTTTTTTGTTGAAGAAAATTTCTGTAAAAAAACTTCTTTGAAACACTTTTACATGCAGAATTCACTGCTCCAAATTACTTTTTTCTGGATTGCACAGTATTTGAGATAAAAGCAAGAACTTTGTTTTCTTTAATAATAATATACTTTATTTCAAAACATGTTGCTTACAAACCCAATATTAGAGAAGTAAGTCATTAAAAATAACAAAAAAAATAAATGACATAACAGGACAGTAATGAAGTCCGATAAGAATAAGGCTCTAATTTAACAACAAATTTCAAAACTTCTCTTTTAAATTGATTAACTAAGCTGCTTAGATAAACTATTGAAGATCCTTTTACACATACCTATATAAAGGCCCATGTTACAATTTTGTAAGTTTATGAATTGTATGAATTATGTTCTTTCTGACGAGTAGAGTAGTAACTAATTTCTCGATTTTTATATATTTGAAAGTATTGATGATGATTATTATGAACATTAAACATCTGTATACAGCTTGAGTGAACTAAGTAGGTTGGCGACGCGTGCCTCGGATTTATTCGAGGCGACTGGCCTTGTCTCGCATTGGGAAGCAAAACGATGAGCGCGTATTTAATAATTTTATTGTAACTAAGATTTCAATAATTCTTGTTACAATATTGTTATAATTGCCGCAATACATTTGCGTAACGCAATTATTATTGTTTGTAATTAAACAATACTTCTATAATCATTACAGAAATTAATAAATGAAAAATCTTCTCTGATAATGGTTAAATTAGAAAGAATTCACAACGATAATATAAAAACATAATAAAAGATTCTCTTGTAACAGGAATTTCTCAAATTGGATGAGAGATTTTATAGAATCAAGATAAAAATAAAATAAACTTGAAGTAAATCTGGTCAAGAAATAATAAATATATTAAATATCTTTCAAAATTTTTATTAATTCTGCGGATAGTTGTAGCAGAAGGAATTGGACGATTTACAAATTTTTCTCTGAATAAATTAATTTGTTAATACCACTTTATAATTTGTACTTTCTCAGGTACACTATAATTCATAATGAATTTTTGTACTGAAGAAAAATAAAGAACATTTAAAATAAATATTATATCATAATAAAAAAAAATATATATTTGTAGCTCAAAAACAACTCTAAAACCTGCACGCTTCGAACTGGAGACGTGAATTGATACACGCTAGCGCCAGAACTCCCTCTACTCCTACACGACTTCGTCCGAATTTACTTCTATCCACCTAGTTGTAAAATTCAACCTGTATAATATAAAGCGTAAATAGTTAATAAACTATTTAACCGAAAAACTCCACGACAGGAACCTTTCACTGGTAACTTGTACACATTATGCGGATCACTTTCTTTTGGAGAACACTTTAAACCTTTTAACTGCGCCCTCAGAAAATGATTCAATGCTGGCACAAGAAATTAAAATTTGCGTAGTAAACTGTTTTGAGCACTTCTAAACCAGTATACTGACTAAGAGTCCGTCTAGCAAAACATGCTGATGCAAGTTTATTGCATAAAGTTTTAATGTGAATTGACCATATCAGATTTCCTTCCAGGTGCACTAAGTATTTTGAACATTCAGAGATTTAAATTTTATGGTCATTTAGTGAAATGTCTGCTGGTGTATTAGCTAGACACTGTGTTCTGAATAAGTTGTTTTAGAATTATTTAGCATAAGTTTGTTCGTTTGGTACCATTGCTCCAACAACCGTTCTATATTTGATCCACGTTCTATCACATCCATAGAGTTTTTTCCTTTTATTATGATACTGGTGACGTCGGCGCAGTTGACAATTTTGCATTCGTCAGTTTGTACAGCAGTTGGCAAATCATTTATATAGATATTGAAAAGCAGATGACCCAAAGTACTACCCTTAGGCACACTCGTTTCAATATTTACAGCTACTGTCTCTTCTTGGACCTCTAGATTGTTTGTGAAGATTACTTTCTGAAGGCGATTAGGTAAGACTTTATCCACTCTAAAGCAAATCCTCTTACACATATTTCTCTAGTTTATGGAGAAGAACGTTGTGATGAATCGTGTCGAAGGCCTTGGTTAGATCTAAGAAGTGTGTACATGCGATTTGATTGTTTTCCCAGCAATTTAGGACTTCGTTCATAAATTTATAAGTACACGTTTCTGTATTTTTATTTTTAACGAAACCGTGCTGAGAGATGTGTTCCAGCACAAAATGCATATCAAACGTGTTATCATACCTGTACATTCATAAATGACCTCAGAATTTTAGTAAAGTTCACTTCTTGTTCTTGGCACTTGTATTTACAATAAATATTCAAACTGTTGTCCTGCGGTATTAACACATAATTCGGCATGTCGTATCCAGTTATTTGTTACTACTGGAAAGTTATTTCGAAGTTCCTCTACGACAGCATGTATACGTTGACGCAATTCATCAATTGTATTCACTTCAGATACATACACATGCTGTTTTATGTACTCTCATAAAAAGAAATCCAGAGGATTTAAGACGGTACTACGTGGATGCTACGGTGTATTACTTCCGCGACCTATCCGGCGTTTAGGTAGTCCCGCACAGCACGGTTATAGTGAGGAGGAGCACCATCAGGTAAAAATCAAAGATTTTGCTGTATGTTTAGTGGCACATCTTGAAGAAGTTCTGGCAGTACGTCTCTTAAAAACTGCAAATAAGTTGCTCCATTTAACCGTGCAGGTAGCTCATATGGTCCTATGAGAGTATTATTTACAATTCCCGCTCACAAGTTAATAGAAAAACGCTATTGAAAATTACTACGTCTAATAAATAGCACGACAACTATCTGTGTTTCAATTAAAGACATAGGTTTTGAGATACCCAGTATAGAGTGTCCCTTATAAAAATAGATCTAGATGTACAGCAGCAAATTTGTAAAATAATAATATAAGTAGTCTTTAATGCAAAGTAAAATGCTGTCCGTATCTTCATATGCAAATAATATCAGAATATTTCCAAACTTACTAATTCTTTCACTGAACAACTTATCAAATATATAAACAGGTCTGTTGTATCTCAGTCTCGATCATTTAAGATTTCTGATAACAAATTCGGCATTTCCTGTGCCAATATTCTCGACAGTTAATTTGTAGTAGGCATAATGATATAAATGGTTCCTCATGTAATTTTTAAGTTGCGTGGTAACTAAAGCACCCCCTAACGTGAGAGAACGAACGAAACACGTCATCAGCTCGTTAAGTATTTATTATTCCGTGTTGAATAATATTCCCAGACCAGCGGTGAAAGAGCTGTCCGGAAAGAAAGCGCATAAATATTAGACGAGAGCTGATAATTACGGCATAAATAAGACTTTTAGGCGGATCGCAAAGCGGCCCGCCGGCCACAATAATTAACCGACAGTATAAATATTTATCGTGCTGATGATGTTGCTTCTGTTGTTGCTGTTTTGGCCGGAACACGGGTTTCCGTATGTAATGCTTAATATTAAGTGTTAGGGGGTAGTCCATATACAATGTTGTTACGTAATACAGTGGTCAACAAACAAATATCCTAATTAATGGTGCACAGCATGGACTATCGATCGTCCGCAAGCCATTGTGAACCACAGACACGCTGACAAAGGCCGGAATTATTGACCGCCGGCCCCATAGTCTTGAACGGAACATAATAAGCGTATATTGAATTCCTCCAGCTCCACTTCGTACTATTACTATATTCCACCTGAGGTATGTAGGTCGAACTTGTAATATCATTGGAGTGACACTTTTTCAGGCAATTGTTAATTCATTTAATCAATTAAATTTATTAATGTACGCAAGAGCTATTTATTTTCCGAAATACTTATATATCTTTGAATACATACATACCCAAACATTTTTTGATAAAGGTAGGTCATGGAGACGTAAACGTATGTCGTAACCTACAATACGAAGCAGTTTTTGAAGTTAGTAACACGTCAAGACGTAAAATTAAACTTCGATTTCTCTTAATTAGTTAAGAACTAGACTATATTTTAATGTAAATAATAAATTATAATTTAATAGGGGAAAGTTACAGCAATTGTAATTGGACAACAAGTTGTCAGTTCATAACTTGTCGATTAAATAAATAAATTTGTGTAGTAATCTGAAACAAACGCTTTGTCTCTCGTTGCCTATCTTTATCAGAAATATATTTCGACATTTGGTTCTTATTATATGTAGATTAGATTGATCCTTATAGTCCAAGTAAATTACATATAAGATTTCCGGCTCTTCTCCGAAACGTCATTTTTTATTATATGAAATATAATTATTTCTACACTGTAATGAATTTTCGACAAGAAATCGTAAATCAATAACTTAAAATCTAGGAAGAACTTCTTGAGACGTACTTATTTAATATACACAAAACTTTGAGGTACAGAGAATTTTTTTTTTCATTAAGCCTTGTAAAAGATAAAACATTTAATAAACTGCCCATGTATTGTAGATAATAAATAAATGAATCATCCCAAAATTAAATCCGGAAAACTTCGAGAGCTTTTAAAAACTTCTGCTAATCTTTGAGTGCTTATTATTTCCGTACCAAAAAAATGAAGCTGTTGGAAGCTTTTCTTCACTAATGGCCTGTATTATTCATGGCTTCAATCGGGCAAATTTTCAAACAAGCGGACGCAGTTCCTTCCACAATATAATATTTTGATTAACTCTGTTGAAATTTATTTAGCCCGGCTGCGATTCACGCGCCGTTAATTCGCGAAATCGTTATTATAACATAAAATTACATCGAAAACATGCTAAACCGGCGATTTATGCGCGTCACGAAATAATACGGCGTCGCATTAAAGCTGAGTTACGCCGACATTGTGTTCCGTATCAGGGCGGGCCATTAAAATATTAATATTTTGCGTTGTCACCGGCACTCCGGAACAATACGATATTCTGTTGGGGAATCGTATCGTGTTTACATTGGAGTTATCTCCCGCAGGTGTACGTTAATTTCCTTCTCGGCGGTCGTGTGTGCACGTACAAAGGCCTGGCGTTTCATCTGTGTGACATTTTCTGTTTTGCCTTGTTCTGAACAATACGAAACGCCCGCAATAGTTCTTTGTGCGGCATGACTTCTATGAAATACATATCGCCGCGTGACGTTCATGGAATATTGAATGTCGTTTGTTGTGGCCATCGCGTTTTATTGTCCGGTACATTGAAATCATCCTTTGACTTAAATAATAGAAAATGGAACGTATATAGAACTCCTCGTTGTTCTATAACAGTTGTTTACGATTGTTTAAACAAGTTTAAATAATAAGCAAGGAAGTGTACTCACAAAGGGTATACGAAAATATTCTCTGAAAAGACAATTTACTTGTTTTAAGCTCACGTTCGCCGAAGATTCTCGAAAACAGTTTCTAATGTTGTTTAGACAATTTTTATTGGCGCTGCCGCATCTGGGTCTAAGTAACGCCTAACGTGATTTTTAACACGTAAAGTGCCACAATTTTAAAAAATCTGAGCAATTCATATCGACAAACAATAAAACAGCAATAACTTTACATTTACTCCATAAATATTTTTATTTGTCTCTGGTGAGTTACGTGAACCCACCAGATATAGGCCAAAAGCAGTATACACATGCCAAAATATTTAAGAACACGTCTCTATAAGCAGAACATTGATTTAGTGGATCAACCCGACTCAATGTAGTCAAATTGTCAGAAACTTTTGAGTAACCCAGCTAGTATCCGGGGTCAGTTTCTTGAAAAATGGTGATTCACCCAAACCCACCATGGCACTTTATGTGTTAACATCTAATTTTACATTAAACTTAAGTGTAGCCATAGATTAAGGCATTAATGTTACAAGTTGTTACAAAATTAGTGTCTTAATCTGTTAATAATTAGACGTTAAAAAATGGTTAAAAATCACGCTAGTCTAATTCACATTAGACGTACGTAGATGTGGCCGCGGCATAAGAATTTTAAAAATAGAAAATAAGCTTTTTCCTAATTTGCATTTATAATGACTTGTTGTGCACGTATCAAGACAAGGTCGAACGCACATCTTTTTTAGTTACCCGATTAAGAGTCAAAATTCGTTATCAGCGACTCTGAGCACTCAGCTTTGATCTTCTTCCTTAGAGATACGTATAGAATTTCACCATTAACCGTAAAATTTTCACACAATACAGGGTGATTCAAAATAAGTGTCCAACCCGTTACGGGCGTACTTACTAAGGTCATGTAAGTACGAAATTGAAAGAAATAAATTTATCGCAGACATTTGTGAATCCTAAATCGAAACTGTTTAAATACCACTGATGACTGTTAGAATGTGATACGTGCGGCGCTTATAAAATTACGTAAGAAACCCCCCCTTCTCCGAGACATCTTTTTATATCGATAATAAATTTTATTGGCATAGTCAGCAACTGTAGCAATAAACGCGTAGTAAAAATGAATGAGCTATTTTGACTGCAAATTTATTATAATCGACTTTGAATTTGGCGCCGTTGTAAAAGTTAAGGTCAAGTTTTTTGTGAGTTTCATATTAATATTAAAGTGAAACGGTACATAAATTTAAACTTACGGTTTTTATAACAGATGCTCGATATGACCCCCTTCTTGTTGTATGAAATTAGTCGCACGATTGATGAATGATGCACGTACCCCAGGAAACATTCGATTCGCAATGTTTCGAATTATTTCTACTGCGGCAAAAATGCGATTGTGAAGTTTTTCAACCGTGTTTATGGGATCTTTATAAACCAAACTTTTCATGTGGCCCCACAAATAAAAGTTTAAGGGACTCATATCGAGCGAGCGGGCAGGCCAAGCTACTGGCCCACCGCGCCGATCCACCGATTTCCAAACTGAACTGTTACAAAATCACGCACATTACGTTGGAAATGTGGCGATGCACCATCGTATAACAACCACATATCACGTATGTTCAGAGGCACTTTATCGAGCAGTTTGGACAACGTATTACTGATTTCAATAAATTTCCATCAATTGCCAATACAAATTAAGCGAACGTTTCACGCACTAACACGAACTAATTTGCACTGACAAAATCATAATTGTACTCCTACGTATGTCTTAAAAAATGTGAATCATTTGTTCCGTCTGCACCACAAGTTCGATGTCCGCAATAAATGAATTGCCCGTTATGAATTCTTTCCGCATAAATAAGTTCATAAATAAAAACATTTTTAGTTTCAGTGCAGTGTGAACGCACGTGCTTAGTTTTATTTTTGCGAGAGATTATTGCTTTCGTAACGCAATACAGTTATTCCAGTGGACACTAAACAATTTACATCTGAATCTTCAACTAATTTTATCTCAAAAACTATGCATAACAGACTCCCCATGTTTTTTTGTTTTGATTTTTCATATATTATCTGTAGTTAACGAGTCGGACACTTATTTTGAATCACCTATATATGAAACCAGTAACACAATTTGTATGTGTATAATTCGCATACACAATGTCAATACAAATATACTACAAATGGAGAAAAAATTATTATTCTTTACAGCATTAGTTTCCAAATACAGTGTTAAATAGTACTATATATTTATCAATTCTTCTAAATAAATGGAAAAATCTTCTATGTGAATGTGTATTTAATTCAAAATTCATATGACCTGTTTACTTTTTGTCTATAAAATTAATTTACACGATATATGATAACACATTTACTATTTGTGTTACTCGATTTTCTTAAAACTGTTATTATTTTATTCTACAATCAAGTGTAAATATTTTCTGCAGTTGTAATAAAATGAATATTGTGTAAATGTATTATACATTCACACAATATTTCATATAAACATTAATTTAAATAAAAAACAGCTCTTTTTCCAAATTTGCAGGAGTGAAGAAGATGAATTTCACTGAAACCGGTCGCTAGAATAAACAATTATTTAATTAGTAAATGCATTATTTTATTATACAAATTCTAACTAATTTATGGACCCCATTCAACAATAAATATTTTGTATTTATTGTAGGTGTCTTCATTTTAATAACAATTTGTAGATATAAATTCTACAAAAAATACCATTGTTTTTTCTCTCTGTAGGGAGTTCATTTTTCAAACTAACTTTTGTATTTTTGTTAAATAAATACCATAAAGTAGAAAAAATATTATATTATCTGTGCTGCAATCAGCAACTAGTATAATAATATAACGTATATTACGTATAATAATATAACGTGTATTACGTATAATAATATAACGTTTATAACGTATAATAATGTAACCTATATTATTATACAAGTTGAATAAAAAGGCTGATTGCAGCACAGGTATAATACACTATAATTTTCTACTTTACGTTATTTACGTTATTTATTTAACAAAAATACAAAAAATAGTTTGAAAAATGAACTCCTTCCATAGAGAAAAAACAATTGTATTTTTAACGCAATTGTAGAATTTGTATCTACAAATTTTACTAAATGTTAATAATATACTATTTTTCGATTTATATTGTAATTCTTCAGTTCCTAGAATTCCAATCATTTCTCTGGTGTCCACCAAAATCAACGGAACAAAATTATGAAAGACATATTTTCAACTATTCCTTAATCTTTTTTTGCGAAATTTAGTTTTTTTTCTAGCGAATTTATTTCTGTATTTCTATTTCTATTTCTAGATTAAAACTTTTATTTATCTCAATTAACAGCGTTTGTCCTAAGCTAAGATTTTAAACTATTGAATCATATTTTATAAAAATAACATACGTCAAAATCTCCGTCTTCTGTTTATTCCACATTATCCAAGTTTTCTATTATTTGGGGAAGGGTCAATCCACGTTACCACGAATAACAAACTTACAATCTATATTAAACCAATTGTTATCTTGTCACGAGGTTTCGTATCTTCTGAATATTTAAAATGAATTTCCATGATTAGTAAATTATGCAGGACTCCGGGGAACTGGGGCATTATCGATTATAAAGTAAATATCTTTCCAACGGCATACCACATAAATTAAATTGTTCAAATGACTTAAAAAAATATAACTTACAAAATACATGTATATGACTTGGAACACATTATCTCCAAAAATTGAAAACGCGGAATGATTAGGCTTAGAACTACCTTAAAGGAACTAATTTCCTTCGCGAACTATTAAACATAGTTATCGGATTTTATAAGCGGGTAGCTGATATTAAATGAACCAATAAAATTAAATTTAAATATTTTTATCCCGTGGGAAATAGCCGCCGTCGGAAGACAGACGGATGATACTGACTTTTTGGTGTACCCACAAAAGTCGAATTCGCCTCCACTTGCTGAAAAAGTAGAATTTTTCCTGACTTGCCGATATAAGGTGTTTCAGAATGGCACCAGCCGTGATAAGAACAAAAATATTCCACAAATTGTTAATACTAAAAACATGTCGTATATCGACTTAAGTCGAATTTATCTGAGTAACTTAATATGAAATTCTATTTTTCCTTTCGCTAAATTTGAATGAAACATAAAAATATATTTCGCCTTATGGCATCATGAAATGTAGATTGAGTGAATTAAAGTATATAATTGTATAACAATACCAAATGTTTTAATCAAATTTTAATTGAAAATATTTTACCAATAATTGACAGAGTGCTCTATTAATTAATTGCTTTTCTGTTATCTAATCTTTCGAACAGTTTTCGAATTATTCTTAAAGGACGTTTAAAAACTTGAAATTTGACATCACTTTTCCTGGAAATAAAACATTTTTGGATACTGTTAGCTTTTTGGACATTGTTTGTTAAAGCAAGTGAGATAATTTTTCCAAGTTCTGTTGGTTCCTGAAATTATCAAAATAAAAACCTGAATACCCTTTACTAACTCTCCCGCCATAACAATAACTTCTCGAAATTACTATTTACGACATATAAAATTGGAAGACAATTTAATTTAGGTTCTTTCAAAACGAAGTGTTTGCCTGCAGCTATATCGTTCCTCCTCAAAAAGTAAAGAAGATGTAGCATCTATAGCTCTGTCTGGCATCGCAGGACACTAATAAACCTAATTGAAGCGTAATTAATTAAATCAAAACGGCGCGGTGTCCGAGCCAGTTCGAATTGAATTATATGCAGCGGCGAGTGGAAGTCCTCTGTTTTGTGACAACTATAATGGTTTAATTAAACGGCGTTCATTTGCCAGTTAATTTGGGCCGAATGCACGGGACTGAGGACCGACAGCGCAGCACTGGCGACGCTGAATTACGTCTTTCCCCATTCAGCGAAAAGCTTTCAGTAAATTATTCAGGCCAGCGAACTCGACCCTTCCATAACTTTGTGTTTTGCAAGTTGCATAATATTATTTTTATAAATAAAGTTCAGACGTTAAAAATTACTGTTAGAAATTAATTCTAACTTAAGAAGAAGCCAGGTGTGCAAATAGAGCAAGTGTTATTTTATTTTTTTTTTTAGCATTGCCTTCAGAATACACATCGATAGCTTAATATGTGATAAAATTGTAATTGGTATAAGAGATGATCTTATTAGAGAAAGATTGCTGTCAGAAGAAAATATTACTCTTAAAAAAGTTATTGATATCTGCCGCGCAAACGAGTTAGCTAAGTAGCAGTTAAATACGATAAAAAGTTCAGATTTCAATGCCAAAAACGTTGACGCGTTAAATGTTTACAAAAATAAACAACCAAAAAATGGAAATCTCAACTAAAATAAAAATGTAAACTTGAATCAAAATAAGTCAGAAATTTTTGAATGCAAAAGATGCAATACAACTCACGGACGAAAAGCATGTCCGAGTACGAGAAATGTGTTCTTGAAGAGCAGCGAATAAAATTTCTCGGACACATAGTTACTCCGGAAGGACTACTTCCTGACCCTGAAAAGGTCGAAACCATTACGAAAATTAAACAACCTACTTGTGTCAAGGAACTACAAAGGTTTTTAGGATTTGTGACATACCTATCAAAATTTATAAAAGAGTTTGTCAGATTTGACGGCACCTGTACGAGTTTTTCTAGAAAAGGATTCTGAATGGTGTTGGAAATATGAACAGGAACAAGCATTCCAAAAACTGAAGGAAATTTTAAAAACTCCGCCTGTTCTGGGTTTCTATGATGCAAAGTTACCTGTCGTTTTATCTGTCGATGCTAGCAGTACTGCTTGTGGCGTGGTTCTACTTCAGAATAAGAAACCTATTGCATCATTAAGCAAAACACAAAAAGCATATAGCCAAATTGAAAAGGAGGGTTATGCTGTATTAGCTGCTCTAAAAAGATTTCATTGTTATTTATGTAATAATCCGATCACAAACCATCAGAAACTATTTTTAAGAAATCAATAACAGAAGCACCGCCAAGATTACAACGAATTTTTTTATGAAGTAATACCATACAATCCGAAAATAATTTACAAAAGGGGATCTGAATTGTACATAGCTGATACCCTTAGACGTGACTGTGAAGAAGCAGAAGTTATAGAAGAAGAAAACTCTCTCCAAAACCGCGTAATATTGCCACCGTCTACTGAAAAACTAAATCAACTGAAAAGTGAAATTAATAATTCTGGTGAACTAGCAGAGCTAAAAAATATAATTCAACGTGGATGGCCTGAAAAAATTAAGTTCCAAAGAACTTAAAAAAATATTAGTCCTATAGAGAACAACTTGTGTTCATAAAGATATTCTATTCAAGAACAATAGAATTTTCATTCCACATAATATGATCCCGTTGGTGCTAAAATGCAGTCACTATTTTGGCCTAATATGACCAATGACATAATTGATTTTGTGAGTAAATGCAAAATCTGTCCAAAAAAACGAGATAACCCAAAAGAAACTATTTTGCTGCAAGAAAGCCCAAGCCGTTCGTGGTCTCAAATAGCATCAGATTTGTTTCACATCAATGGAAAACATTTCCTTGTAATAGCAGATGCATTTTCTGGTTACTTTGATTTTGTTGAAATTAAACAAATAACTAGCTTTTCTGTAATTAATGCCTTAAAAAGATGGTTTTCGATATTTGGTATACCGGATACATTAATCACAGATAATAGAAGACAATTTATCAGTGAAGAATTTGGCAATTTGAACCTCAAGCCCTTATTTTGCTAGATCTAACGGATTAGCTGAACATTATGTTCAAGAACCAAAAAATGTATTATCAAAATGCTTAGAAGAAGGTAACGATATATATCTTGCGTTATTACATCATCGAAATACACCTAGAGGAAACTTAGGCTCTCCTGTACAAAGACTAATGAGCAAACGAACGAAAATATTATTGCCGACCTCAGAAAAATTATTAGAACCCAAAATAATTAAATTTAATCTTTGAATCTAAAGAAAACAAATGAAAAGTCATATGCTGATAGAGGAAAAAGAGAGTCACCACAGTTTAAGAAAGGAGAAATTGTTTTGAAATTGAAGAAACTAAGGAACCGAGATCAGTTATAATTCAAACAGCAGATGGAACGCGATACCGGCGAAATTCATGGTTCCTGAAACGTAATCGCACATCATCTTATGAAGATTCATCAAAGATAAATATTTCACAAACTGAAACAAAGACACCCGAACAAATAAAAACAATAACACCTATAATACCAATACAAAACACTACAGAACTTCCTGATTATGCTACAAACTCTCAAGAAACTGAATCATCAGATGCCATGCAACAATCAAGAGCGAACTTACCCCTTAGACGAAGCAGTCGTCGAATCATCAAACCAGATCGTTTAATGTACTATTGAAAAAGGAGGATGTCATGTGTGCTATGAAATGATAATTGATTGTTGTTGTCACAAATTATACAAATTTTTGTTGCTAGTCGGTCTTGATTATAATGGATTCCTCGACCATCCTCTGTACAGCGCTGTTTCGGCTCTATTTGAGGCATCGTCAGCGGAAGCGTAGCTCGAGAATTCGAGTGCAATTAAACCGACCGATTATTAAAACACGCAAATTACTGGGTGTCTGTACGGTTTTCATCTCATCATTGAATATTTTTTTTCATCTCATATTGGACAAAGAAAAAAAATAAAACGCTATGTTTCTCAATCTGAAACATCTATGCTTCTTTCTAACACACGGAATTTTTTAACGTTGGACCTCTTTTAAATTTTGCTTTGGTCTTATTTAAGTCTGCCTTTATACTTACCACTGCGACATAGTGATCCGAGTCTACATCACTTCCTTTTTACTTTATGTATCCATTAACTACTTGCTTCGCGCTTTTCTTATGCAAATGTGGTTTACTTGATTTTCTTTTTGTAGTAATATCGGTAATACTTTGTATTCAATGTGATATAAAACGTTGCTTTATCTTCAAACTCGGCTTTTTCTTTTAGAGCATAGAATTTAATTAATTGCGCATCACATGATGTCATTTTATACTTGTTTAATTTATAATAGTGTAATAGCCAGTCTTTTATAAAAAGTAACTACAGGTGATTACCTTTTATAAAAGATTTGAGATTAGATACTTCTAAAACAATATTGCGAAAGGTAAATTTCTGTTAATAATATCCTATAAAAATATATATATAAAATTTAATTGAATTAAAGACATCCTATAAAACATTTTGTAAATGATTAAGGATGTTTTATAGCGTAATACTAGAGAGTAAATTTCATGGACGGAGCTCTTATATTGCTTTTCGTGAAAAATTTATACAATTTGATATAATTTATAATTATATTAGAAATGCAAACTAATAAAATTGGTTGAAATATTGATTTTCATTAGACCGTTTCTAGAAGTTTTAAAAACAAACTAGAATAAAAAAATAAATAAATTTGTTGTGATCGTATGGTTTGTCATCGATTTTATTTTAAAGAGATTAATGTTTTGTTTATTTTCTTTGTGTTATTTTTATGAAACATATTCTTAGTAAAAATATGAAACAAGAAAAAACAATCGACAGAAGAACTCCCAAAATTGGTTTTAGGTCTTTTTTAGGTCTTTTAGAAACGAAAATAAAAATAATAAAACAAGTAAAATCTGCTTTGTTATGTATTCACTGATAATTTCAATATTTGAAGATGTAATCTAAATTAAATAATCAAAAACTAGAAATTTGAAACAAGACTAGATCACTTTTTTAAAACAAAAAAAAAAATAAAACCCTTCTTTAAATAACTTTATACTAAAATGTAGAAGTCTTAAAATTACATTTTAACTACGCCGTATAACCTATATTTTTAGAAATAGCAAATAATGCAGAATTCGATTGTAGCAATCGAAGTTCGCAAACAAACAAGGTCTTGCTAATAAAAATTGTTGTTCTCAAACACTCTTCATTAACAAGCAAACTCAGCTGATGGGGCAAGTACTTCGCGGATGGGTATCAGTTGCAATTTGAATATATTTCTAAAAAATATTCCCTTGTTATTCTATGAGCTATTATTTCTTTGTGTGTGTTGGATTCTGCACTTAAGGGTAAGTACTACTTTATTTTGTATGAATATAAAAATATCCCTTGTAATGTTTATTAAACAGAGTGTAACAACAGTACGTGGGGCTTTACTATTGAACACTAACGCACTAACATACATATCGATTAGAAACACAATCTAAAATTATTTAGACTTGTACAGAGTACTCCTTCAATGTGACGAATTTGAGCTTTACGTTTTTAACGGAACACTTGCAAATTTTTAATTACACATGTTTAGGGTTTTGTTTATATTTTGAACGGTACCTACACATTTTATTATTAGACATACAAAAAATGTTAGCAAGTTTTAGCAAAACTTTACCTAAACCGCCGGAATTTGCTAAAAGAAAGAATACCTAACAAATGAGTATCAACTTTGTTCTTTTCAATGGAACACTTTTATATTTAACATTTTTTTATGTGTTTGTGTTTCGTAATAAAATGTGCAAGTACTGTTCAAAATATAAAACAAAACCCTGTATACAGCTTATTACGAGGGATGCAAATATTATCAGGTGTCATTGATTGGTCTAAATTTATGGTTCTAGAGATATGGATAAAAGTCCCTACAGATTTTTAAAAATTTTGCTTTGAATTTGGTAAATACATTATATGTATAACTGTTTATAAACAGAACTTTACACAGGTAATGTATAATGCAAATGCCAATTTTTCTTAATTTCAAATAGAACGCCCGTTTGCAATAACTTTTAAGGTTTTCTGTTAAGTTACATCTTCCATCAAAAAATCAAAACCAACTCGATGAACTTTTTAAATGAAAACGCGTTAGTAAACAATACATTTCACATAATTTGATTTACTGTTTACTGTTAATATGGCGTTAACAAAAACGTCTTCTAAAAATGCAAAAGTAAAAAGAAAACGCTCTAAAAATGTTAGATATTTGAAAAAGTTCTTCTTGCTCGATTTTACTCCACACATTTTAATAATTTGAACAGACTTTCATTGACGTTGATGTTAATAAATTTAAAAGGAAGTTTGAATTACCCGTAACTTACAAATCAGATAAAGTTCCTTCTAGTGAAGTTACGACTAGTAGGCAGACAGATTATTCACTTACAAGACAGATAAATTTACAAATAATTCAAAAGAAAATTATACATTATAGATAAGTATTTTGGCAATGACGCTGCTATTTTTAGTACACACACTCACAAATTAAAAGCATAAATTTCTTGTGAAAATAAGTAACATACGCTAAGCAATATAATTTTCAGTGACTACTATGCAGTAAAAATAAACACTAAAAATTTATTGTTAAATTTTTACTGTGTGCTCTACAAGTGGTATCATTTTTGTAAATAAAATCATGAAACGCTCATGTAACACATTGTATCCAACCGCTTTACGAAATTAGCCGAATTTTTCGGAGAATTTAAGTGCATCCCCACATTTATATTACTTAATACGTGCAGAGCAGAAAGTTGTTTTACTATTTTACGGTCGTTAAATGTTGCACTCATGGCAGGGCTCCGCCGCCAACAATATTCCGCATAAAACCAGACACAAAGTACGAAATTTATCTCCGCGGGCCGCGCTTATTATGATAATGTACTATTACCCGGTTATTTATAATTTAGCGGCGTCGCTGAATTATGAAAATTATCGGCGAAGTTTTCACGCGCTCTGCCTCGTTATTCGTTAACTAAGTGAATTATAGCAGCCGCAATAATTATATGCCCGGAAAGTGTGACGGAATCCCATGAGACTTCTTAATTCGATTCCGGTTTGCATTTCTTGGCCGGCGAGTGCCAGTAACTTATTCCCGAGTTTATCGTACATATGTGGACTTTGCATACAGTTCAGCTAATAACCAGATGTGTTAGATTAGTTTAAAATACTGTAGGAAACTTGCAAACTATGAACACAGCGACCCTTTTCATTTAATTTTAAATTAGTGGAAACGCTTGTGTTTCTTTAAGAAAATGCAACTCGAATGTTATTGTTCCAATTTAAACATTGGAGAGCATATTGAGAAAACATAAATTAATTATCTCTTACTTAAAACTGAACACAATAATGAAACTAGCTTCGATTTAAAAATGATGTCATATTTTCTAATAATAAATACTGGTTGAATATTTCGACAATATCCAATGCGTTACTTACATTTCAATAAATAATTTTATTGTACTTTCGGTTAAAACACATGGACTCCTCAACTTCTTACAACAAGAAAAAAATCGTTAGTGTTAGCTTAATTTTATCAATGACAACATATTTAACATAATATGCTTGTGGCACAATATGTACATATTTATCATATATATCAACATAGTATTATATTTGAAACTATATTCAACAATACCGTAATTATATCTATCTTGGGATAAATTGTCGGATTTCTTTAATAAATCTAACGTCAATTTTTACGAAAAAATGAAGCCACGAGTTTCAATGAAATGTGTTATACAAGTTTCTCCTGCCATTTTTCCCATATCTGAAGAATGATGTATGAATAAGTCTAAGACTAGGTTTATTCTCTTTCAAGTAACTTTAACCTCCAGCATATTCTCATAATAACAATTAATTGTACAATTGTTACTAAGGCAATAAATCGGAAGATAAAGTTACTTGAAAGTGAATAAACCGGGCCTAATATTAATACTACTTTTAATTGTAATTATGCCAACTTAACTAGAAGTACTTAACTACTTTTACTTTGAGCCTGAAAGGAGTGAGAATTCCTTCTCTAGCGTTCTCTTCCATAATAAAAGCTAGCAGAAGAATCTATGCCAAGTCAGTCAGGAGTAATATTGAAATACATGTCAGAAATCAACTCTGCTATGAAATTAGTTTACCCAGGTATGTAGGAAGAGAAAAATGTCTTATCTTTTAGAAAATCTACTTTTACTTACACTTTAACATATTTCGCCTCTTTAAGAATAACGTTAGCTGTTTTATATCTCTGTATTTGTCTATTTTATTTTTGTAATTCTGAAAATCGTTATTTTTCTTAATTATCAAGTAATTTTCCTTCGAAATTTACCATCAATTTTAATTAAAAAAATACTTACTTATATTTGCGAAATCGAAATCATATTGATTAAAGCGATCTGATTTAGTCTAGTTTGGGGGCCAGAAACGTGCGCCAACAAATTAGCACGTGCAAGAATCGAATTAAACATTAGACGTAAGTTAATAATGATTACGCTCGGCTAATAAAGCCCGCCACGCGAAAATCTCGTTTGGGCTGGCGTCTTGCTCCCTCACCGCAAATTTGAACGTCTCCGCCATGGTTGTGCAACACGTGCTCCCACGTGTGGACGTGGCTCAAATGCTGACGATCTTTTCGTTTCAATTAGGAGCTCTTATTAAATGTCAAACAGCTCAGACTTACGACGTGCTTTGTGCCTTTTACGGATTCTACTCTCAGAGGCTAGGCAATATTTTTTTGAAGTTGCAGTACAGCTTCCTGCTAATTACATCAAAGAAAAGTTTCTGCAAACAGTTCTCAAAAATATTTCAGATACATAACAAGAGATCTTTTTTATTCTCTAATTGTTTGCAATACTAAAATTTATTGTCTACCAATAATGTACAAAATGTATTATAAAAGCACATTATAACCAACGTTTTGATTTCAAAAGTCCTTGTTTACATAAAATTACAATAATAGGATAACTAATCCTAATTTATAACCAAAATAACATTTCCACTATAGTATATGAAAGCAAGGTTGATAGAATTAAAACTAAATAAATTAAATAAGAGTAATAACTAACGACTGCATTTTTCAAAGAAAAAGAAATGGTCGCTAGTACTGAATATTATATTTCAGCTAAAACCAATTTTTTACTAAATTTAAAAAAAAATCAATGATCCTTATTATAAGTTCAGCCTTTTAGTTTTGATGATTAGGCAAGTGCAGTGAATGCATATTCTATGAAAAGTATGATAATTACGAAGCAGTAAATTTGCACGACAACCAAATTTCTGCTTCCGTGCAGTCAACTACTCGGTAGTAGTTTGAAAATTCAAACGCAATGTGATAATATGAAGATTGTTATTTCGGTAAGTTCTTTTACTTCAACTTTTTAGTACTTTTTTTATACCGGGCGATGGCTTATTTTTATTGTAAAGATTCTGAAGAACTTCAAAATATTAATTCTAAAATTTTTTATTCAGTTTCTTGTAAAAATTTAATTGAATTTACTTATCGCTTCACACTTGGGCATTTGAGAAGAATTTGACTACATAACAAATGATTAACAAAATCGAAATTTTGATATTCTAAATTTTCTTTGACAATTAGATAAAATTGATCAATATTTATGTAAAGTAAAAACTAACCTGAGAATTTTAGTAACAAAAGGGAAAATTATGAGACATAAAAATAAAATTATCACAGAAGTAAGTACAAGCAAGGTTACATTTTTATTGGGCACCGAGCTAAATCGATTGTATTGATCAATTTTAAACAATAATATTGAAAGTTTTAATGCCGCCAATGTATTGAAAATAAAATTAAATTATGCAACAACCATTTAAATATAGAAAGGGGGAGCGCTAACTTGAAGAAGAAATACATATTTCTAATTATTATTATTTAATGAAATACTATACAGGTTGATCTATGACATGTGTGCCAAACTAAACTGGTGATAAACGAGGTCATTTTCAGTGCTTTTGTTTCTGAGTTATAACAAGTTTAAACTTTTGAGAAGTAAAAATTGACCCTGGACAATTATTTTGGAATTATCACGTTACCTAGGAAACAAGCTACTGAATTAGAAACAAAAAGTACTTAAGGAATCTGTAATTTGACATTCAATAATTAAATGCTTGTGAACATAATATTAAATACAATGAAAGACTTTAGTTCGCTAGAGTATGCAGATATAGTGAAAAAAGCTATAGCTAACATAATTTATTCCTTTTTTTATTAAATAAGGTTAATATTGCCAGGGCCGGTCTTTCCATCTTCCCGTTAAAATTATCCGGCGAATAACTTGATTTTCCTGATGGATTTTTATGAATTGTTTCCATGGTAGTTATTTGTCAATAAGTGTATCATGAGGAGGAAAGGCCGGCCCTTAGTTAAACAAGATTTGTGTTATGAAAATGTGAGCTACTTGCAACATGGCCAGTTCGATATATTTCCCAAACTATTAATCCAGTTCAATAGTGTCACTAAACTAACTCTTTAATATATTATTAATATAAGTTTCCGCTAAATGCCACCACTTTCGCTCCAGGCATATTAATGGCCGACTTCCTACATGCGAATGTGCTCGTGTAAAATCTTCTTATGTCCAGAATGTGAAGAAGATTAAAATTATTAAACAGTCTTTATAAAAACCTTTTATGTTTAAGTTTTATTTACCTTGTTTTCTTAAATATATATGGAACTAATTTTTGATCGATTTATTTTTTATTTTTTTATAAATAATAATAAAAAAGTTATTTGTCGACAATATGGCCGTATGATCAGCATACTGTTGGTAATATGGCCAATTGCAACTTTTTTTAGAATTCATGTCACCCATATATAGGTTTCTAGTTTATACATTTTGTATGACGAAAGCAATCAAGGAGGCTTTAATAATATAATTTTAGGTTGATATATTGTTTTTATTAGTATCGCATTGTGTATTTTATCCTTAGGATAGTCATATTGCCTACAGGTACCTTATGTTCTTTTTATTTTCCGTTTCTTGTGTTTCTCTAAGCGGCAGCATTAATTGAATAGCACTAATTTAAATTTTTATGTCCAAAGGACTTGCGATATTATACAGGGTGTCATTAAATTGTGTGAACTTGGCTTAACCACAGATTCCTGGGCTCAAAATAAGACAATTGAGCAACATATCTATATGCAAAAGTGCTTCATTAAGCCAGTATACTGTTTCATAATTCTTGAAAAAAAAAGTAAAGTTTAAACTAATTTGGATGATATTTGATATAGGGATCCACAGGTCGGCGAGTCACCTTTTCAGGTGGTGTAGTAATTTCGAGTAGATTGCTAGTGTAAGAAGCAGGGTGGGTTACCACAACACAGATTTTGCAATAACTTTTTTGAAATTAAGAAAATGACTATAATTAATAATCTTTTAGAAAGGAGCATTTATTAGGAAACTTTTTCGCGTCTTTGTAATTGTTAGTTACAGTTTAGTCACAAAATAGCATAATGCCAGTGCTTATTAGTAAAAGTAGAAAATATATAAAGAACAAATGCCTTTTACATACGTAACTAATTTATTTTTAGAAAGTCATTCCTTAGTAAACTTTTCTATGTCTTTGTTAATTTTGATACCTGTTAGAATTTAATCAAAAAAACTGTTTGCAAAAAACACTCTACAGTAACTTAAATTTGTCTGTTTTTTAACTAAACCAGGTAACATTTGTAAAGACAGAAAAGTTTATTAAAGAATGACTCTTTCTAAAAATAAATTATGTATGTAAAAGGCATTTGTTCTTTATATATTTTCTACTTTTTCTAATAAGCATTTACACTATCCTAAAAATAAATTAGTTATGGATGTAAGAGGCATTTGCTTTTCATATATTTCCTACTTTTTCCAATAAGCATTTAGATTTTCCTATTTTGTGACCAAACCGTAAGAAGCATCAACAATTACAAAGATACGAAAAAGTTTCCTACTGAATGCTACTTTCTAAAAACTTTAATTATAGTTATTTCCTTAACCTCAAAAAAGTTATTGTAAAATCTGTATTGTGGCAACCCAATTTTTCGCACTAGCACGTGTTCGCACTTCCAATTATTACTAAGATAATCTGGAAAAGTGACTTGCCTTCCGAATATCATCCAAATGATTCAAGCGTTCTTTTGTTATCAGAAAAATTCCTTTTTTTTTTTCAAAAATTTTGAAGCAGAATGCTGACCTAACGAAGCACTATTGGATATAGATTTGTCTTAATTTGAACTCAGAAATCTGTGATTAAGCCATGTCCACGCAATTTAGCGACACCCTGAATGTCTTCCAATAGCGTCCATACTAGTAGCTTACGAAAAAGAATCGTTAGAGCTCAGAAACAAAAGCGCATAAGACAGATGTTGATGTGGAGTTTTTTGTTCAAGGTGATCCCCCCTATCGCTGGTTACCGTTTGGCACTCGTATCATAGATCACCTGTATACATACATATTAACCGTAGTATTAAGGCAAATGCGATAAACTTAACTATCGTTAATAACATTGTTATTTTTTTGCAAAGGCTACCCATAAAAAATAAAAGTTATTAGATAGAGACGTGGGAATTTCAAACTGTCCATTTCCGCTCATACAGTATAAGGCAACAACACATGTAACTATTTGACACCTCACATAATTGTGGGGTTAAGTTTTATAAATAATTCTTCTACACGAGGTTTTAGCAAAAATAATTTTTGAGTTTGAGTCGAACTGGTAACTTTTTTTAATAATTAATAATAAAAGTAAACAAGAAAATGCAAAGCAGCGAAGTAATCTTACGTACAAATATCGAGGTTAGAGCTTGACGCCACTACATAATTATCTGATGGTCTTCGAAGGGTAAGAAGAGAGGGTTATCTTAGGGAGTGCTTGCAGTCGTGAAAAGAAACGTGGAAATTAAAGACCTGAACAGTTTGCAGCTGCTCTTTCATGTGCTGTTTCTGTTTACACTTTCTGACTCAATGACAATGTCATTGTATGTCACATTATTTTCGAGTGACTTAAAGCTGCCCTTCATAAAATGTGACACAAAATTCGTTCAGGAAGCCTCCATTCAACGCCAGTTATGTATATAATTAGCAACGTTTTGGTTAGTATAGCCGAAATTCAGTCACATTTACATAATCTACAATTCATAATTTAAAACGCACGTGCCTCAAGCATTTAATTTTATTATTCCTTTCGGGTCAAGACTTTGTAAACAAACCCTTTCATTAACAGTATTCATTTGAATAAAGACTTATTTTATTTAGATTGTGCTAATACTCAACACGGTGTCAAACGAATCATCTTCCACGAAGCAACGAGATGGAAAACTTTCTCAAGAATTAGCGATGACTAAATTTCTAGCCGGAAAATACGAGAGACTTTCTTCAGATATATGCTATAGTGAAACATCCGCTGAATGGGAACATCTAGTCGACATCGATGACGGAGAAAAGGCCAATGCTTCGGTAATTTCCAAGCTATTATGAATTAGAGTAGCGATAAAATGATAATGTATGGTAATACTGGGGAATGGAAATTTTAACTCGAGGGTGTTATTTCTAATTTTATTGTTGCCGGCATGTACGGCACCGCAGTCGAATGGATCCGTTAATTTCGACGAATCTCGCGCAACATTAAAATTATGTGTCCGCGGTGGTGTTATTAAAATTATTACGAGAACTTGTATTTCATACATGAGGGTTTAAACACATTATAATTAATTTAATTTATTTCTCAAATCGTACTAGATAATTTAGAAGTAGGCTATTATTTTATCTTTTAAGTGACACAAATCTATGGGAAATTCTATAATTTATTTCTACGTAAATATTCTGCACGTATGTTTATTTTATGTTATTGGGTGTTGCTTACAGTTAATCCAATTTTATATGACATATGAGTTGCTGTGTTTTCATTTTTTCTGATATTGATTTTTGTTTTCTGATTTATTCGTTTCTTATAACCGTGATCAATGTAAACTGAATTAGAATGGGTGTTAGAATTTAAATGCGTGTCTTGGAAAACGTCATACTAATACTAATTGTCAATCAAATGTGGCACAGTTAGTTATCTTTCTTTGAGAATCTTAAATCGTGATTCGAACAGTTTTATTGTTACCTTTTCTGGTTGTGGATTATTGCAGCAGACCACCCGAGATTGGAATGAATTTGAATTCAAACGAATCATAAAAAGAGGAAGATTCAAAGGGAAAGGAGATTACCGATTAAGATTGAAATTTCACGAATAGTGGGGATTAATCTATTTACAAGAGAACATTTATCTTTGAATCTAAACGTGTATTATTGCGTTTGTATCAAGGTTTTGTTAAAGAAAGAAGCAATTAATAGCACGCCGGAAATGTTGTTTAGCATTAGACACGCATTCGTAGAGTTTAAGGATATCCTAATGCAGACGGTGGTCATTTGATCCATCTGCTTTAACTTTTTTAAATCAAATGTTTTTCTTGCTTTGGCTGTTTTAATTTCAAATTGAAGTTAGGTTAGAATAGAAACGTCAATAGTAACTGAAAGAACGTTCGATGAACTAAATGCTCACATGCGTGTTTGGTTGTACCGCCAACTCTAATTCATTTTCATTTGATTTCTTCTTACTATTTTTGTTATTTCCTCAATTTTTCTTAGTATTTTCATTTTACACGTCTAAATTTATCTTTTCATCTGTCCGTTATAACTGCAGGAACAAAAACTGCTTCTTAAACTCTTACTTTTGTGTCCGAATTTTTTTTTATTGAAAAATGTATTATAAAGCGCTTTATTATGGGTTAAAGATTTTGTTAATCTGTTGTTGATTTCATGTTCAATATTACCATTCTCATCGATAATGTTGCCTAAGTATTTTATGTACATACACGGACTTTGTAAGAAAACTTTCAAAGTAACCTTAAAAGTTATCTTGTATGTGTGAATTGGGCTTTACTTTCGTTAACTTTCTTTTCAGTCAATCTCAATTTTCATATCATCCTTTCGCAGTAAATCACATTTTAAATTTTGATTTTAATTTTGATTTTAGAGTACTGTCTTCCTTATTTTCGCAGAGCGGCATTTCGTATTTTTACGTGGGCAATGCGAAGGTAACTAGATGAGAAACATTTTGTTCTACTCTGTATAATTAGAACACATATATTCTGTCAGTATCAAAATTTTAGGGTTTCTGTTGGAACCCTGATGTTATCATTAAATGTAGACGGAAATTTTTGAAATTTCCTAATATTTTGATAATTGCTGTTAACAATATTATTTTTAAGTTCACCTTTTTCTTATTCATGCTCCCATTATCCTAATTAAATAAGAAGTGATCAAATGAAAAATGAATTAGAGCTGGCAATGCCACTAACATGCATGTGTGAATTTATTTCATCAAACGTTCCTTTAGTCACTTTGTCATTTCTGTAAAGCAAGAAAACACTTTTATTTAAAAAAATTAAAACAGATGCGTAAAATGACCGTTGCCTGCTACATCAAGATACTTTTGAACTATGAATAAATGCGTGAGTAACGTAAAACATTTGCGGCGTGTTATTTATGTTACAATTGATTGACAATTAGCATTAATATGATGTTATCCCAGACATGCATTTAAATCCCAACGCCTAGCCTAATTCATTTTTATATTGATCACTAGTTATTATTTATAAATTATATGTTTATTTATTTTTAAACACGAAGTTGATGCTAATTATCTAATGTTACGAGCAGCTTGTATAATTATCAAAACCTTAAAATGTGTACCTTCAGAAATCATTAAAAGCTCATTCGGACTGTTTTTGGGTTCAGGAGATATAGAATTTTACTTTTTAAATTAGATATACAATAGATGTATTGTGTGCATCTGCACAGTATAGGTGTCTATACGAAACCAAAAGCTCGTTGTGTTTGATTTGTATTATCATTTTTGATCAGTGCCAGTGATTAATGCCTATATCTTGAAGCAATTAAGCTTCTAATAAAAAACTAAATTATTCCTTAATTTACATTCCTTCTGTTGCAATTAGTACTATTAATAGAAATTGTGGATACATTGAATAAGAAAGGTTGTCTTCATAAAGGCTTTCGGCTGAGGCACACGCTAACTTTTTTTTTAGTACGATCCTTTTACCCTTTGTTACAGAACTTTTTGGTACTCTTTTGATACTGTCGCTACTCATCTCACTTCTTCTGCTTTGTAGGAATGAGTTTCTCTGTCATCTAATATATTATATATTATATAATATTCTTATATTGTATTTAATACTTTTAGTTTTTTATTATTTCTGGTTTTGATTATTAGTTACGTTTCTGTTTACGTTGTTAATATTATTTTTAATGCAGTTAGAATCTTGCTATTTGTTAATTTTTATTTTAGTTGCAGGCAACTTTGGAAGCCGCTAAGTTCCGAAAGTTCTATTGGAAAAAATACTTTCATAATTACAAGCAAATGCACTTTAATGATAAAAAATTGAACAGGCAAGCATTCCTTCTTTCTGTTTTGGGAAATTCTGCGCTCAGTGATGACAAATTAATCAAGGTATTTATGAGGTTCTTAAGTTATCAATACATACATATTATCAACCCCCGGATAAAATTATTTTAACGCCAAGCTCCGCCTACAAACCGAGTGGCTCAACGGTTAGCCTAGCAGTGTCGCTCGATTGGCGTGAGTTCGAATCTCAACACTGGCCATGGATTTTTTTGCTGTCTAATGACGTAGATCCAGCTAAATATACTTCATGACTGTCTGGAATGGTTAATGTCAATAATGCTAACAATACAATCCATATTCGGCTTGTATTATTAGCACCGTGCATACAAAAAAGCGCAGTCATCTCGTTACATAGATTAGCGCGCACGTCTCTGATTAATTTTCATAAAAATAATCGTTGAATTGTCCTCGAAAGTAACAAGTGGGCCGACGAAATATTCAACGCTGCGCTTATCAACTGTCAAGAGAGGGTGTATCTTGGTCGACTAGTATTTTAGTTTGCAACATCGTCAACTGAAGCGGTCCCAATTTATTCAAATGCGAAAGCCTTGGAAATAAAAATAAGTGACGCTCCCACTACTTTAATAAAAGATAATTTAATCTAGGGTCTACATATTACATACACAAATACAAAAATGATGATGCATTTATCATAAGCAAAAAATACACCTTTCTAAAATCTAAAAATGTGTTAAAATACGTGATGTTTTATAGTTTCAATTGACTAAAAAGTGTGCACGAAAAAAATTGGTCGGACATTTTATTCATTATGAAATTTATTGTTCTTTAAAAAGTAAATGTAAACAAAATTTTGTTGACCTTATACATATTGAAAGGGTAATTTATCAAGATAATAGATTTAATTTTTCCCATAAGCGAACTGTCGAACTTTACGTTTAACACCTTCCATTAGTGTCTGCACAGATTCATCGGATACTGATTTTGCTGCATTTTGGCACTTGATCTTAAAATCTTTCTCGTTGTTAGCAACGGCTTTGGTTTTCTTTAGAATGCGCTTAAGGTTTGCCCAATACCTTTCAATAGGTCGCAGTTCGGGACAATTAGGTGGATTTTATTCTCGCGGCACAAGAGTGACTCCTTTTTCGGTTCACCAATCTATTACTTTCTTGCTGTAATGAACTGTCGCCAAATTTGGCCAAAAGAGAACTGATCCTGGATGATTTCTTATCATCGGCAACAATCGTTTATTTAAGCATTCCGCAACGTAAATATCTTGATTGATTGTTCCGGTCATAACGAGAATTTTACTCCGCTGACCACAAGAACAAATCGCTTGCCAAATCAAATATTTTTTTTGAAATTTTGACAGTTTTTTAATTTTAAACTTTTCAGAAATGACGTTTGGATTTTTTGCTGTAAAATATTCTTGGCCCGGTAACTGTTTAAAGTCGGCTTTTACGTATGTTTCATCGTCCATGAGTACACAGTCAAAATTCAGTAACATTGTTTCATAAAGCTTTCGAGCACGTGTTCTAGCAATTTTATTCTGACGATCGTCCCAGTTTGAAGCAACAGACATTTTAAAAGTTTTCAAATTATTCTATTTCTTCACTTTTTGGATATATGAAGATGACATGCCAACTTTTTTAGCGACATCTCTTACCGACAAGTTCGGATTTCGTTTGAAAATGGCCACAACTGACTTTTCCTTGTTTTTGCACACAGGACTACTTTTCCGACAAGATCCTTGCTTTCGATCAATCGATAAACGATCGCTGAAATTTTTTAACTCGTTCGTTAGTGTAGATTTCGAAATTCCCAGGATTTTTGCGATATCTTTATGTGAGCTTGTGGACTTTCGTTATGCTCGTGCAAAATGTTTCTCCGCATTTCGTATTGTTGGGATGCCATATTGTTTCTACATGAACTAGTTGCTATGGAAACAAATAAACTTAGTAGCCATGTTCAATGGTAAAAAATTGTAGATAGTGCCACCATCGTACTTATTATATTAAAACAGTTAACTGTAATTATAGTCGACCAATTTTTTTCGTGCACATTCTTTATTTTGTGTAAAGCGGAAATTAAAATTAAAAATACTTTGGTTAGGTATTAAAAATAGTACTCAAAATCAAATCTCTATGGATTTAAAATTCCTCTGTACCAAAGCTTATTTCGTGTTAATGTTTCTTTTTCTTTGTTTTAACGTTTTTAGAAAACACACATTAAGATGAAAAACAAAAATCATGTACTTATCACATTTGGAGCGATATCAAATTAAAGATTGATAATTTAAATGTTCTTCCATTTTAGTTGACAAATATTTCTGATGCCATGACTACCATATACAGCGGTGCTAAGATATGTCCTTACGAGAAACAGAACTGTGTTTTAGAATACGATGGATTAACACTGGATCCTGGTAATTAATTTTACCAAGATCCTAGTACTCTTGTATATTAAACAACCCCATTTTCATAGATATCATCGACTTGATGGCCAGTTCTCAAGACTACAATAAACTCCTGTATCTTTGGGCGGCTTGGAGAAACGCCACAGGAGCAAAAATGAAGGATTTATACTTCGATTATGTGCAGCTCTCCAACGAAGCAGCTCGTGCTAATAGTAAATTTTTAATCTACTTACATTTTTCTTCATTAGTTAAACTTTAATTAGATTTCAGCGACAAAGGAGCCATGTGGCGGCACGAATTCGAATCTCCCAATTTCGAGGAAGAAATGCAACAACTTTGGGAGCAAATCAAGCCTCTCTACGATGAATTGCACCAATACGTCTTAAATAAACTAAAACTGCAGTACCCACAACACATTTCCGAAGATGAAAATTATATGCCGGCGCATGTCTTAGGTTTGCCTCCTACAGAGAAATGCTCACGTTAAATAAAGAGGAGTAATTTCAGGGAACATGTGGGCTCAAAATTGGATCAACACAGCCTCTTTCGTCTTACCATTCCCAGAAGATACGATTAATTACAATGATTTACTGAAGTTCAACCATTTTACTGTAATGAAGATGTTCGAGACAGCCAACGATTTTTATCTATCGCTAGGCTTAAAGTCAAATGCTATGTGTTACGATGTTAATTCCGGAGCTATGATCGAGAAACCGCAAGATAAGAAAGTACTATGCCATGCTTCTGCATGGGATTTTTGCAATGGAAAAGATTTTAGGATTAAGATGTGCACGGAAGTTAATTTTGAAGACTTTGTGATTATACATCACGAAATGGGACACATCGAATATTATCAACTATATAAAGATCAGCCGCATACATTTAGAACTGGCGCTAATCCAGGTACATTCTCACTTATAAGTGCACCGTAAACACCAAATTCTTAATCAGAGATATACGTTTAGGTTTTCATGAAGCAGTCGGTGATACCATCGCATTATCCGTGTCAACCCCTCAACATTTATATCAAATTGGTTTATTGGAAGACTTCCACGATTCAAATAGGTCCAGTTTGAATGCTCTGATGACCATGGCCCTCTCAAAAATTGCCTTTCTACCGTATGGGTATATTTTAGATAAGTGGAGGTGGGATGTCTTCAGCAAGAAGATTCCTTCGGACCAATGGAATTGCATCTGGTGGAAGTATAGGAAAGAATTTCAGAAAATGAAACCGCCAATTTCTCGCTCAGATGAAGAAGATTTCGATGCAGGTGCCAAATTCCACGTACCAGGCGATTCTCAGTATATTTCGTAGGTTGCTTAGAATCTCTTGGTGTTGCGATTCGTTTCTTATACTAACATTTCTAGGTATTTTTTCGCCCACATTCTGCAATTTCAATTACATCGTTCTCTTTGCATCGTTGCAGATCAATACGTCCCCGGAGATAAGGAAAAACCATTGTATAAGTGCGATATTTATGGATCCAAGGCGGCAGGAGATAAGCTGCGGTAGGTAATTTGGGTATTTTATCCCTTGAGAGATATATAAATGAAATTAAATTGCAGATCTGGTTTGTCTTTAGGTGCCAGTGTACATTGGCGGGTGGTTCTTGAAAAAATGACTGGCGAAAGGGAATTATCTGGTAGTGCAATGCTTGAGTATTTTAGTCCCCTTTACGAATTTTTAAAATACGAAAATGATAAATATGCCAACATGCAAAAATAATAAAATTATTATGGCATGTATGCAGGGGTTTCCCCTTTTCTCTCTGTCGGATAAATCCCAGGGTATTTTAGACATGACGTGTTTGAGGTATAATTGTTATTAAATGAGCTGACATCCATAGTGCGAGTGTTCCAATTTGAAGGGACCCGGAATAAATGTAATCCCATCATCGCGCGGTTCAGAACACAAAGCTTCGGTATGTGTTCCCCCGATAATCCGGCCGTAGATGTCAGCCGCATTACCGGCTTATTCCATTAGTCAAATCACGAAATAATCACCAGAAATAACACTCAAGTATTCATGCCGAATATATTTACATACATTGCGCGGAAAAGTCCTCGAACGCCGGCGTCCCTTTGTTGTTATTTCGCCCGGTCGCATTCGAAGGCAAAATTAATCCCCCTCGCTCGCGTACCTACACACTTCGCCTAATTCAATATCAAACGAGCGGATTTGTTTTATATACAATTCGACGGAACACATTTGGAATAGACGCGCGAATTATTAAACGAGACGTGAAAACCATAAATAGCTTTGAGGTGTTTACTGCTAACACGTCGCGGTTTCTTCCAAGAGTTCACGGGGGTGGTGAACATCGTTAAATTTGACGGCTGAAACCTGATATGAGGACTTAAAAGTGAAAGCACGAAATTTAATATGTTTGCATGAATTCGCCTCATATAAAGCAATATATTCATATACTGAAACATAATTCAAAAAATTCTAATATTTAGTAATGCTTTGACACTCTAAAGTATTCGACAACCAACTTTACGCTTAACATCCAACAGAGAATATTTCTTGAAAGTGCATACAATGATAAAAGAATTTCCACCACACATGTATTTATTTCGTTAATGAAAGTCTATTATATTTTTGCGACTAAAAAATATCCACTTATAAAAATATGGAAGTCTAAAATATTGAAGAAATTGAATACATGTAAAATAGACTATGAATTCCATCCTCGTAAAGACTTGGTAGGCAAAGAGGCCAGGCACACTGCAGGTTTTTTTTTGCCGATAGTTTATTCTAGATTAGGTTACGAGATGTGTGATATGTTGCTGTACAATAAATTATTTAGCTTTAAACAAATCAGAAATAACTTAGTTGAAATCTACAAAATACGCGGGCTCCATAATTTCTTTTTTGTATATATTTCAAAATGCAGCAAAATGTATCTGCAAGATTACGAGCACAATATATTCTAGTAGGCCATAGAAACCCCTGTATTTGCACATTTCGTAATATACAGGGTGTATCCTATTAAAGGAGCCTTAGTGATAGGCGTAACTGAGGGTTACATGTACAGTCCGAAAAAAGTGTTGCAAAACGATTTCTGCCGATATAATTTTTATAAAAAATTCTCCACTGAGTACGAACCTGTACTTCTGAAAACGTAACGATATTTCGGATAAGGTCATCTCATACGTCATAAAAAAGCGAACCAATTGTGTAAACAAGGCTGTTACACTATCAAATACATTTTAATACTTAAGCGGCCCACTATAACCATTGCTAGAAAAGCATTTACGATATGTACCATAAACGATGTCGTATTTGTGCGAACTAATTAGCATTTATTGGATGAATAGAGGAATAAATAATATGAACGCTTCCTCATCAGGCGTCCACACGACGACGAAAGTTCTCCTGGACTCGCTCCACACATTCTGGATCCTCCGATACTCGGCGAGCTGTAATAATTATTCTTCTGTGTTGATTTGAACCGAATAGACTTCCTGTTTAAAGCCTCCCACAGAAAGAAATCCAGCGGATTCATATCGGGGCTACAAGCAGGCCACGACACTGGTCCGTACCTACCTATCCATCGGCGTTGAAATTGGTTTTTGAGATAGGTTCGGACCGAGAGAAACGTGCGGTGGTGCACCGTTGTGCATGAACCACATGTTCCGTCGTGCATGAACCACATGTTTCGTCGTAGCTCTAAGACCCTTTCGTCCAAAACATTGAGCAATATTCTTTGTAAAAATTCTAAATAATTTCGGCCAGTAACGGTGGTTTAATTAGTAATTACCCCCACGGTAATTGCACCCTATCCATTCGAAGCGTTCTCATCGTAAAATTACTTTTATTGATATGCCTGTAAAGCAACATTTTCGCCTATTCTTAACCGCGCACATCTGCAAGTTCAGGGGTTAAGTATTTTACTGTGCTCTGGCGCTAAGCGTAGTTTCGTACATGCGGAGATTCGCCAGGGCCGTTACTCACTGCTTCATAATTCGATATCACGAAAAGTGTGGCACTTTTTCTATTTTGTCAGAGGCAAAGTATTGTTTATAGAGCGTCATCGACCCACTGATGACGTATGGCTCCTTATACCTGATGCACCGTGCAGAGTCAAGGGAAAGATAAGTCTATATGTTCGTTCATAATTCTCTTCACTCTTTCATATTTTTTTTACCTAGTCTCAATCACGTTCTCATTTAATTCTTTTCTTTTCTTATCTTTCGAAACACTTCTTACCAATGATGGCGACAGCAATTTCGAATTTTTTCTTTTGTTTTTATTTTTTTTTTTTATTTTGTTACATACTCCTTTTTTGTCATCTCAAAATATAAGTAAGATTATACCAGGATAGGGACATATCACAGCTTTTTGTCAAGTATCTTTTAATATTTAATGCTTACATATATAATATTAATTCTTCCTACAAAAGTGAAAGTACATTTTCATGTTTTTATTCAATGACTGTACTGTTTTTGATTCCATTCTTTCAGTATATATTTATTAAATTAAATATTGGAAATTTAATTAAATAAAATAAATGAATGCACTGGACAGTAAATTCTCCAAAACGTGCCTAATTATATTTAATTCGGACAAATCGGCAAATAAATTAGGGAAAACGGCGGCAACTGCGACCATACACGCAAAACAATTTACAATCGTTCGGAGCATTCAATATGGACAGCGGCCAATATATTTTTAACCGGGCGAACAACGGACGGACCGGTCCATTCCGAATTCATTTCAAATCGGCCGGCCGCGGCGCCGATGTAATGATATTTTTATTAGTCATGCGTTAAATTGCCACTGCGAACGCCAACTATAAATTCGATGGTTTAATCCCGGCTTTATTAGAATGTATCGGCCAACAGCCGCGTAATTCGATTAATTTACCTCGCCAGCTTGGAAATCAGATTTTTTGCGGATTCACTGTCGGAGTGGTTTCCAAATAGCTGCACATTTTTTCTTTTTCTTTTTCGATTCAGTGAGAACAAGATTTACTGTTTTAAAAAAATGTCATGTGTTGATGTATTGCAGTCAGTGTCTGTCCGCATTCTCATTCTCAAACTTACGCATTCACGCTTCATCACCTCAAGTCATGTAATAATAAGTCTGACGCGTACTATTTCAGTGAGTGATAAAAGCCGATCTTCAATAGGTCTATTATTAATAGAATTTCTTTGTTTTCCTTGGATGGATATAAAATAACAAACTTTCAAGACAATAGAGAGCGTGGAGGAGTAGGTACAATAAATGAGAACAATATTGTGTTAAGTTAAGGGAGGCTCAAAATAGAAAGTAACATCTAATAACAAAAGTTTACATAGGTCAAACAGAAAACTTCATTCATTCGATCGAGTTTATTTCAAAAATACTATACATTTTGTTAAGCTGTGACATGTCAAGTCAAATTCTTTCTGTTCAGTTTAAAATTGAAAATAATAGTTTGCAAATTTACCAACATCCCGATATTAATAAACGCCCTTATCTCTATGCTCCAGGCCTTGTTAAGTTAAAGCCGATCGTTGGCTTAGAAAATGGACCTGTATAATTTGTCGTTAGCCTTACATCGAAGAAAAGTAAGAGGCTGTGGGTTTCATATTAATGTAAAGCGAATGTCACAATATTACAAGATAATGTGAGTGAAGAAATTATGAAAGAATTCTATGTGTGGAGATCAAGTTACATTGTTTATATGTCAGTCAGCATTTTGATCAAGGCAAAGAGGTTAGGATTTCCATAATGACAACCACACCCTGGAAGGCAAGTTGGGTGTGAATCGTATTTTTGCACGATTTTTAACTTATTTTACATCTCGCTCATCTATTTCAAGATGTCTTGTGTTTATATTGTTACTATGACAACGAACGCACTTTTCACAACTCACTTTTAAGTAAAATGTGAAAAGTGTTACCGTTGCCATGGAAATAATGTAAACAGAAGATGTCTTGCAATAGATAAGTGAGATGCCATAATGACAGATAACTGCAAAATGTCAAAATGACACTTATCAAAAACGATAAATTGACGGACAATGAAAAACGTCGGATTGATAACATCAGACATTGTCAGAAAGTAAAAAAGGGACGAACCGTTACGTAAACATTTGTATAACAAAGCAACGATGACGGTCATCACAAATAAACAAATTTTAAGTCACCACTTGACGAATAAAAATGAAACTGCATTCAATCATGATTGGCCCCCAAATAACATCGCACTCTCAAAATTTGGTTGCTAAGACAGTCTCCGGAATGAAAAAAAAACACTGCTCCCTGACGAATGAGATACAGCGCTGACCAACGATGATTCGTTTGCACCCTTAGATTAATGAAGCAGAATTACATCATCAACGCTATGAAAAAAGCCCTATAAAAGCGAGAGCTTTAGCTTTAGTTGATCCCGTGCATTCAAGTGTCAAGAACACTCACCCAAAGCCTCCCGTGCATTAATTGTCAATTATCAGGAGCCACATGCTTTCCGTGCACTGAGGTGTCGGAAGCACATCCAAAGCTTCTCGTGCAAATAATTGTCAGGAGTCGCGCACACACACACACACTCTCCCTTACACTGAAGTGTCGGAAGCACATTCAAAGCCTTCCGTGCATTACTTGTCAGGAGCAGTACACAACCCTTAGGTGCATCAATTGCCGGAAGCATCTACACACACTTCCTATCGAAGGCAAGCAATATCAAACTACCCACAACCATCGACGTCATCAGAGCCAGCTAGTAAGCAAGTGAAGAAGCAGAAGCGAGATACCGTGAAATATTCTCGACGTCAACACCGTGTTCAACTTCCATTACTACGAAACTTCGACCTCCAGAAGCCCAGACGTTAACCGGCCTAGGGAGCAGAACGTTTGTTAATTTTATTCTTTCGTTCTTTTTTCTATTTTTTTTGTTAAAAGTTATAGTTGTGTTAAATAAAATTATATAAACTAGAACACGCCCACAGATCCTTTCGGTCTCTGAATTGGTCAAGTTGCTTAGCATCTACTGTGAATCCTTTATTTTTAGTGGAATAAAGTATTTTAAGAAATTATCAACCAAATTAAGAATCTGTATCTAACTTTAAGAGTCGATTCGAAGAATTGTTTACAAATAATATTACAGTACTTATTGGAGAATTCATATCATCCTAGTCCAGAGTCTGCAGCTAACAGTACGGTATGCTTAATATATGACATTGGATTGAATATACATATATTTCTTTGTGAATTGCTTCCTGTGATATATTTGTGAATTTGATTTGTGTTACTTATATTTAAGTTTTTCTGTATTTTAATAATTAAATTCGACTCCACAAGTGACTCATTCGTTCGACTACTCCTAGTTAATCAAATTACACACTTACTGCGTTTCTTAAGAAATGTAGGTTTATTTGTAATGTTTTTTCAAAAACTTATTTCTCATTATTCTATTCGAATCAACAAAGCAACTCCCCGCACAAGCACAGCTGTTTTCTATATTCTCATTTGCTGCAAAAAGATATAGATAGAATGTAAGCAGGCTGTCATCGTACATAATAACAATGCTTTCCATCGGCACTTTACGGAGAAAACATTTCCCTATTGAAATCCTTCTTTGACATTGACGATTTATTTATGCATTCTCCCGCCCTTTAAGACCCAAGGGCGAGTTTGTCATCGCATGTTGGACGTCATCGTGAACTTGCGGCGGCAGTTTTAAGCTTCGGAACACATGGGTTCTCTCCCGAGCTTTTATTCCAAGCAAGTCGCGTTGTCACACGTCTTTCAATTAACGATTCATTGCCAACAAGCAGATGTTCGCGCACTCAAACGATGCGCCCGTCAATTCGGATTAGCGTCGGAACGCAGAAAAAACAAATACGACGATGAAAGTGGGGTATTTTCAACATGTCACGATACTGATTTAATTCGAGCTCGCCGAACGAATTTATAAATAAAAGCAAAAAATCGCCGTAATTTTTTCGTTGTTTAAGATTTATTGCGTTTTGCTGAGATTAAAGGGGGTAATATTAGCGCGGGACTTAATACGATGGCCATGATAAATGGGGCGTAATGAGGAATATTTTTTTAAGCCGCCTGTGATGGATTCTTTTTTTGGAAAAATATTAATGAGCGAACTAGTTGTGCGGCACAGAAATAAAGGTGTTATTTCTTAATTTACGACTAGATTTTGGCAATGGCTCAGTGAGTTTATAATGGTCGAGTGCCCGAGATTAAATAATAAATTACAAAAATTATCTAATGATTAGTTTGTGAATTCATTAATCTTATTGTTAATTTATTAATATCGAAAATACATAATATCTCAATTTTTTTGTATTTTTGAAGTTAAATGTCTTGTCTTATTGCTTTCTGTTTGGATTTGGACTATTATTACGTATTTAATTATTTATTTTTGTTGTTCTTATTTTATATAGTTTGAATCAAAAGGACCACATCATCACTTGAATGATGTTTAGAACCATCTATTTGTTCTTAGAAATGTAAAGAAAACTTTTCTACCAGCTTTCTTTACGTAGATATAGACCGTGAAAGATAGAAATTTGATGTTGATTTTGTATTAATTAGATAATGTAATTTTAATATGTTTTTATTAATGAGAGACGTATGTACACCCAAGTAAAATTTTCCTTGTTATTAAACACAATTAATATTAAGTAACAAATAAAGCAAAATAAATCTTTGATAATATTAACTTTATTTTAGATGTAAGGTCGACAACAATGCAACAAAAATTTGGTGTCACTATGATTATCATAGACTAAGATGTGAATTTAAATGAGCGTTTGCTTCTTTTAAATTTGGATTTTTCTAAATTCTTTGCAAGTTTACTGTGTTTTTTGGCAAGCACGCCTCGACCTAGTCCTTCATCAAATTGTTTTAAGAAACTTAAGCATAGCTGAATAAAATAAGATATTAAGAAGTGGTAATTATTATTGTGTCAAATTTTATTTCCAGACAATTCAATACATATTTAGTTGTCAACAAAAATGAGGCTACCTATGATCTATGGTTTCAAATTAGTAAGTATATTTAATATTTTAATTTTCATGTCTAAAAGGTAATAATCAAATTTATTTACTTCTAATATTCTATAAATCCTTACCGTAAACGCTCAAATGTTAATTTTTGTGTAACACTTGTTTGCCACTAATACGACCGTACAGGACTGAAGTGCGAAAAGAATAGATAATTTCCCATTACTAGTGTGAAAAGAAACAGACGTCAAAATACACCTCCCTTAGTTTCAACGTGGTTTGAGTGTTTTTCACGTATCTAATAACGAACCGAAATCTTAGCGACATCTTTGGAGCTTTCGTTTTACTGTTTTTTATATGCGTTTAAATACAACGAATAATTTTGGGGATTTAATTTTAAAAATATATAAATTATTGAAGTTTTTTTAATTGCAAATAATACTTTTGTACCTTGTCTTGTTATTAGAGTCAGATCATACTCTCTGAATGTATATTAACTGAGTTATAAACTTCTGAAAGTTTCATGTTTATATAATCAGGGAAACAAAAATTTATAATGATGCCACTTTATATGCTATGATAATAAAAGTTTCTTATTATGATATCTAGGGTATCTAGCATATGCATAAAAATTTTGAATAAATTCTGGTTATTAATTCGCAAGATTAACTCACAAAACGAATAATACATATAATTTTTAGGCTCAAGACTACCCTTAACATTCTCTATCACCACCTAAACGGTGGTGCGACACTTTTGAATCATAGTCTATAAATGGTATACCTTTTCTTTGCGCATTATCCAATAGATACCTGACATCGGGGAAAAATGATTTATTGAGCATTATTCAAGTATGTAATTATTAGACACAAAAAATTGATTAATTTAAAAATATAACATGTGATTTGCAAAATAAAAAAAATATATATAATTTTGTAATGTTACCTTTTACCTCGTATTATTTATTTTGCTGGTATTTTCAACTAAACTAATTATAAGACATTTCGTTTTGTCGTAAAATATAGCCCCTATCCACTTAAGAAATCTCGAAATCAGCAGGCAGGCAATTAACAAACTAACTTTGACAATAAAATGTGTTTACAAAGTCCGGGCAAAGAAAATACGCGTGTGTCTTTCTAATTAAACTCCCGAACTTTTTAGGAATATTTACAACTTCTTTCGCAGCGATTTCGGGCTAATGAAAATTTTAAAATAACTTGCGCCCTCCACGCAATCAATTTTAATAAAGATATGTCGAGAGCCTCCTTCATTTCTGACGTAAAAAAACTCTCCCCTTCATTGTAATTTTATAATCTGGTGGAATATCTTGGTGGATATTCGAGCTCGTAATTATAAGAGTGACTTCGATTTCTCTTTTGATTTTAATGACGTGTTTCGGGTGATTATTATCGTGTTGTTTTCGCTCAACGATGACTTCTCTTATGTAAAATACCTGGCTCGTTATTTTATTCTTTATTTCCTCCGCCAAAGATCCTTTGTTAAGTTGCTTTGAACGTTTTGTAAAATTTCGACGAACGTTCCCTCGTTTAAAGCTTATTCTTTGCTTTATTTAGAAGTTGAAAAGACGAGACCTCATTAAGTTCACTCAGATTTTAAATGTTTCTGCTTTTAAAAACCGAATATCAGTGTCAATTAAATTTGTGGTCGCCGTATATTCAGTTGCAAACAATGGCTTGAACTGTTCTCAGGAGCACATCGTTGCAAATCCCTATCGTTCGGACAAATGTTTAGAAATCTTCGACGACCCATTCAGCGTCAAGCACTGGACAATAACCCAATAAAGTGCTCTCGTACAACATGAGCAAAGGTGCAATGAAGGAGCGCCCGTAATGCCGAGGAGAAATGGAAGTCTCCCTCGGGTGCTCTTCTCCTCCTCATTCTTAACGTTCTCCTCAACGAATTGGCGATTATTCTGTGGTTGTTGCTTAACTATAACTTACATACGGTGTTTAAAACAGCACTCTGCAATGAGGATATTTTAGTTCAGTAAAAGAAAAAATTTATAAGGCGTGCAGCCAATATAAAACAAAAGTGTCCTACACCCTTACTGTAAGAAAAAAAAACACTTTTCCCCTTCGTTCACTTAGAAGGACATTTTTCTGAGATTTCCTACGTAAATGGAGTTATTTGCTACGATTATTTTGTTTATTAACTTGGAAATTTACGTTTGAAAAAATTTCAAAATGCTTTCATACCTTCTTCCTCCGAAAACTAAACCAAACAACCTTTTAATAATCACGTTAACCGCTCACGGCATTATGTAAACACAAAATTAATTCGATATCTCAGAGAGGCAGGAGATGGGAGCGTAAAATTGCCGCGGAGAAACCGAATTAGTCCGGGCCCGGACAAATAGTGGCGCTTGTAAAATCTCGATATAATTCAGTCCATAATGGCGCAGCGAGTGTTGCAGGTTAATAGGTTTAAGGGGGAGACTTGGGGGAGACGAGAGCTAATTTCACATTAATATTAAACGAAGGCGGGCGAGGAAGAGAAGGATAGGGACGACAGGTGTGGAGATTTTCTTCATTTTGTTACCTCTCGCCGCCCTCCATCAGTTTAGTAATAAGTCGTTCCCCCAGAGTTGCTTTTCCCGACCACGGATGAAAAACTGCTTGTTTTAATTTCCCTAATTTTGTTACGCTTCGAATTTTCAACGGTAAAAATTATTCTATGTAGTCGGCGAATGGACAGTATAAATAAATGTCTGGCAATCGTCTTAATTGGTTGACGCGATTTTTTCGTGCTCTGTTAACTTTTCCGAGAAGGCCGATTTTATTGGCGCGGTTGTGGAAGCAAGGTTGATGAAATAAATATTTTCAAACGATTAAATGGAGCATGTGCGCTGACGGAAGGAGTATTTTTGGCCCCCTCACAGTTTATGGGTAAATAGTCCGCAACTTGAAACATCCAGCAATATCTTTTCCCAAAAAGTTAACAAATTTAAAAACTCTGTACTGTTGCATCAACAATTTATAAAATTTAATAACGCCCTTAACATTTTTTTATAGCGACCGTTAAAGTGTGCTTTGTCCAACTCAAAACAGTGGATAAAACGGAATATTAACAGCAAGGGTAGATAAAGTACTTTAATTTTGTTATTTGAATAAATATTACAACTTAACCATAGCAACAACCCACGTATGTTCATTTCTATGTTTTGATTATTCTAAGTAATTTTATTGTATTTTTATTATGACAATATGATCTATAATCACTCAAATAATTTTCCTATATCACAGTGTGTGATATTTATTGGAAATAAAGATTACTACTACTACTACTAGTTACTGGAATCATGATCATTCAACGCGATTTTGACATATGATTGCTTTTTTTATTTTTCTGCGAAATTGTTTAAATTTGTCTTTAACGTTCGCTATAAAAAAAAATAGAATGTTACACACGACGGTAAAATTTAATTATCGACTCGTGAAAACGTTTTCACTCATCCATAAAAATCAATTTTACAGTCTTGTATAACAAATAACTATTAATTGACTTAGTAGTTTCTTATTAAACAAATTTGACAAAACGTTTTTTAAAAACGTTTACAATCTTTATGTTTCGCTGGCAATTGAGAATGAGAAGAGTTAATGTGGCAAGCTGTCCATTATTTTGTTGATAAATTTAGGTTGGGTTCCATAAAAGCTTGCCACATTGACTTTTCTCCGTGTGTTTATGATATTCTCAATTTTCAGCGAAACATAAAGATTGTAAAGACCTATTTATAACTCGATCGTAATCGTAATCTTCATTTTAACCGTAATCCTAACCGTATAAATCGCAAGCAACATTGTTTACCTAAATAAGTCGTTGTCTGTTAAATTAAACATTATATTTCAAAAGAGATTTTATACATATGACAACGGTTGTAAGTATAAGGGCCCGGTTTATTCATTTTCAATTAACTTTATCTTCCAATTTATTGCCACAGTAACAATTGAACAAATAATTGCTATTATGGGAATAAACTGAGAGTGAATAAACCAGGCCTTAGTAGTAATTCTGGAATGTTGAGTAAAGTCTATTTTTATCATATAAATTGCCAGTATTGTTCTATTAGTGTTATCATTACCAATAAACGTTTGTCTGTTAATTTCAATTTCAATAGCATAACTTAGTACCGGTTATAGGTTAAACTAATGTCATTCTTATCGACAATATTCGTTTAGCTTCAGTTATAAGAAACGGATCAAATTGGGCACCTCATTATGATTTTTGCGATTGCGAGTTCATTTGCGTTCGAATTATAAATGTAATAATAGAAATAATATGTTCCAAATTTGTTAAAATTGCGATTACGATTACGATCAAGTTATATATAGGCTAAATTTAAGTCTTGCTTAGAATATGATACGCAATGTGTTATACATTAATATGTGTTACCTACATTCTAAATTACGCTTAAAATTTAAGCATAAGTTAGTTCTAGTTATAAGCAAGGCTTAAATTTAATCCTGGCTTAAATCTTTTATGCACGACCCTGTAGATTCCACGAAACGGAGTCTCTTATTCGGCCTGCGCAATCTTTTCATTTAAAGCAAATTTTGCCCGTTTTAGCGCTAGTTAACAAAATTTAAGATTATTTGGGACTTGATACACGCAAATGTCAATTTGTGTGAGTGTAGTGTTTTGCTAATTAGGTAATCAAACCAATAATTACAATTTAAAACTTTTAATGGGCCAGGTTTAAATAAAAAGAAAATAGTTTGAAAATTATCGGTTCGTATTTTAAGCGATGTTTGTCAAACAAGGTTTTCGTAATTTTTGAAAAATTACGTTACTAAAAGTTTCTCTTTGCAAACGAAGAAGTCTGAAGACGCAATTGGAGTTAGGAATAGTAAGGTTTGTTGGCTAAATGTGAGAGCTTTTAGGTAATACATTCAAATCCAGGAGAGATGAGGGTTCGTCATCAAATGTATGACGCTAGGAGTAACAAACTTATTTGTGTATGCTTAATTGTATATAAAAAAATTGTTGCAAATCGGTTTTGATTGCAGTAGAACCCTCGAGCATCCTCTATATTGTATGGTATGTCTTATTAAATAGCAAACTAGCTGGAATTTGTCATTTCCTGTACAAAGTTGTGTAAAAGTGATCGCAGGATGTCGCGATTCAAACTATTCCTAATTGTATGCATACATAAGACAGAGATAAAAACCTATTTATGCTTCTACCGCATTTAGACTAGCGTAGTACTTATTCGGAGTTGCATTGCAATATGCCACAACAAAGATAAATTTATGAGTTAATCATGAAATAAATAGACATTCATTCATTCATTCGCGTGCGCTGGATGCTATTTATGCATCTTCGCTTCGCGCTGTCAAAAGTTAGCTGTCATTTCGTGTGTAGACAAACGTAGTGTACTTAATTTATGGTTTAACTGACTTTAGTTTAAAAATAGTTCTTTTCAGGGCTTAATTTGGTGTTGTGCTAATTGTGATTGTAATAAGTATTACGTCCATGCAGGTCAAGATAGATACTTCGGTCTCAAGCACAACAGCTTGTGCTTAATTTATTGGATTATTTTCAAAAGGAAAAAACAATACCATTAGTTTTATTCAATTGCATAATTTGTTGCAGCGTATAGTAATTGCTTTGGGAATTAGCATTTCATCAGTACAGAGAAAAAAATCTCGCAGTAAAAGCAACTTGATATTATCTAGCCCAGGAAGAAAACGTCAACGAAGGAAGATGAAATCTGAAGATTTGCCAGATACTTCAAAAATGGTAATACGAAACACACTATACAACAAGTATGTTGAATAATTAAAATGTACATCAATATTAACATTTTATTTGTTCTTAGAAAAATACAAAGATCTCACCACTAAATGCGGAACTTAAACAAAGCCACATATTACTGAGCAATACTAGATTAGATCGTGTTTTGCATAATATTTGATTTAAATTTAAAAAGGATAATAATCGAAGAGCTTTAATGGATAACACAAGTGTTGCTAATATGAGACTCAAGTTTTTAAGAGGTTACATGCAAAATTTAAATAATTTACCACTGCAACGTCGAACCGAGCCTTCATAAAGTTAAATTATTCACACTAGCTAAATTGCACAAAAAAAGATAAACTTTATGTGGTTCATGAGTTACTAAGGAGTTACAGACACGAAGTTCTACGATTGCCACCATACCACTGTGAATTTAATGTCATTGAGATGATATGGGTTCATGCTAAAACGTATTATAATAAACACATTGGCAGAGATGGATATGATGATGATAGGGTCATTGCAATGTGGACGAAAGCCCTACAACAATGTACTTCAAATATTTGAGAAAACTGTCTACGATATACTGAAGAATTTATTAAAATGTGGTATTAACGGGAGAAGGTTTTAGATGTAATGGTGGACGAACTTGTAATTGCTGTAAATAATTTGAGTGACTCTAGTTCAGACGAGAGTGATTAATTTATTCATCATGTATAAGTCATTGTTATATTTTGTTTCTTAATTGTCAATTTGGCAGCTGTAAAGACATATTTTTTTATGCAAATATATACAGAAGATGAAGCAATTCTTCCATTGAAATATAATAACGCGTCCTGGTTTTTGAATGTAAATAAAACATCATGCGCCAGCAGAACATGATAAACATAACCTTACTTTCAAACGCCAAGTATAAATGTGTGTAGTAGCCATCTTCTTTCCTGAATTGATTGTAGTAGTTATTGATCTGTCAAAATAAAAAATATAAAATTTGAAGCCACTTTCTCCATAAATTAAAATTCAAAATTATCTAGCTCTGGTAGAATCAGATCACCTATAGCACATTGTACACTGGCTTGCAAAAAAAAATCGCGTACACCTCTTTCTTGCTTTGTAATGAGTATTTTGTGAATTTTGACAAATTACCAAAGATGTAAGTTATAAACTGAGAAGTTTATCGATATGCAAATCAAACAAGCCCCTGCTTATGATTCGTTTAAGTAGGGAAAATATATAACAGATATGAATTTATTTTTATAATACAGAATTTATGAATGTAGGAAATGTAAGGTTTAATATTTTGTCATTGGTCCATCAGCATCTACTTACTACTTGCTTCAGTCTTTTCTCCGTTCATTTTCTTCCTCTTTCCATCTCTTCTTTACTCGCGTAAGAGTGCTTTCATTTAGACTATAATTATCCGCCATTGCTCATATTGGCCATCTCTCTTCTAAGAAAACATTTTTTTTCTTTTTTTGTCAGTTTGGTATTTTTATTGTTTGACATTGACAGATTAAGACCGACTTAATACAACAAAAAATAGATGTACGCGATTTTTTGTAAGCCACTGTAACATTGCATTTATTAATTTTTTGCTGGTGTTTGCTATTTACTATTATTAATAAAAATTAAGTAACTAAAATTAAACAAAATTCAGATGGCACTAACAAGAAAAGGATAACCAACAAAAGAAAAAAATTGCCAGTAAACTATAACTGAGCAAAAGAAAATACTGCTTTACTTGCTACTACATAGCCTGTATCATAACCAGTGAAAAGTAAGTTGCATACATAATGAGTGCAAGGGAGCAGTAGGGGTGGGTGGTCACCGATGACTATTTACAATTTTCCTATCTTTTGATATTTTAAAATCAAAACAGGCGAGATTTGCGTATGTAAATCGATCCTCGACGGTAGAATAATTAGAAGACGTTGCAGTTGCGAAATTTCTGAAAATTTTACTTCCCCTCCGAGATTGGCCAACCTACCGTGAAAAATGGGGAGCAGCTCAGTTGGCCAGTGTTTTAATTGAATTGCTTACAAACGGTGCTACTGAGAACATAGTTGTTCTACTGGAGGAGTGTGTACAAGATAATTCACACTTATCAGAACGTCCGACAAATGTCCACACCATGCGATTCTAAGTTGAAAACTATCTCACCATTTTGCTCTTAACTCTCCGGTTGTGAAATTATTGAGAGTTGAAAATTGACTTTTGAGTTAGTAAGGTGCTATAAATCTACCTAATATAATCTAGAAGTACATAAAACATGCAATACTTAGAATGGTCAACTAAACAATATTTTCATCTTTTTGTCTCCCGGTTTACTCTTGAATAAAGTACTAATAATTTACCAAGGTCAGATAAGAGACATCGTCTCATTAAATCTAGTATAGTTAATGAAATTTAAACCTGACTTTCCAAAATTTATATTTCATGAATTAGATTACACACATACTTAAACATACGAATAGCGATCATTTTCAAAAGATTTGTCCTACTTTTTTTTAATCATTTTAAAGGCAGCATTCCAAGTTAATGATAATAGACAATTTTTCCTACGAATTTAACTTTTAAACCTGATATTCAAATTAAACTGAACAACGTAATTTATTGCAGTCCCCTTTTTCTAATTGGACTGCGGGTTTTTTCTGAGCTCGATTAGTCCTAAATATTTTTAAAGCAAAACCCTCAAAGAAGAAGGAAAAGATGCGAAGCACCGTCGAAGTCGTCCGCAAAGTAACGCGATGCAGAAAGGTACATTAAGGGTGGTTTTTATTAAAGTGGAAGCGAGCGCCTTAAAGAAAATGCACCGCCGCCGGCTTTGATCTCCGAACATAAGTTAACTGGATAAAAAATCGAAAGTAATCAAAACGAGCGTCCCTCTATCTATATTCATCGAGCGATATAATTTCCTGTGCGGCGGCTAATGAATTTCGGAATAACTGCCAGCTTTGATGGCGGTTATTTAAGAGCGGAGCGCTAGTTTGTAAAAGGGATAATCTCGTGTTTGCCTTGTGGAGGAGCAATTGAGTTACATCTTTTCAAAGAATAATTAATAGAGATGTGCGAGATTAGGTTCGTGCTGGAAATGTTTCCGGAAGGATAAAGCCAACGAAGTCCAGTTCGGGATTTCCATTTTGTTGGTAATTGCTTTCAAACAACACCAAGTTATTACACAGGTGTCCAGGGTTGGGTCAATAGATACATGATATAATGTATGTACTATCGTGGCCTTAAAATTTCGCACAATTCAATTTTCCGCTGTAAGTATGGCTTCTTTTAACAACAGACTTGACAAAAATTATCACTTCAAAGGTCAGATTTCAAATGTAATGCTGAAGTTATAGCATCACCTGCCAAATCACATGCTTTAATCTGACAGTGTTGAAATTATTTTTCCATAAAATAATACAAAGTGAACCCCGGCATTTGGAGTTAAAAAAAGGACAGTGTACACCATTCATACGGATTCTAGTTCGGCAGGATAACTTGTTTTATTGACAAAAGTTCCTGATAGATTTATGACGACTGTATAAAAATATGGCCGCCGAACTTTTCCAATATCTTGCAGCACGCACCCGGCCAATAATAAACAACAACAAGAACAGCAAAACTGGCCCGTTTACGTTAATTTCTCCGGAGAGATGAAACATCGCCGATCGACATCGGGACGGGGCTAAAAAAACTTAATAACACGCTTAAGTGAATGAAGACGATGGTAAAGTATTAATATCAGGACGTGATAATGGGTTCGTGGATTTGATCAACGCCTCGAATTATTTGCCTGGCTGGCATCGGCAAACAATCTCCAGCGTAATTAAGTCCTTCGGAAACGCCGTCTTTCTGCTTCTTTATTTAGAACTGCCGTCGGTCGATCTATCACTGTTTTATCCGGTTTATACTGCAAACTCGCGACCGACTTTAAAACGACGATACAGGAAGTGAGAAAGAACGGGCCATATGTCATACTTAGTTTAATGCTCTTAGTTTCTCTTGTGGAGTAAAAGAAAGGTTTCAGCTGTAATTTTCTTAAAAACAGTGAGTAACCAAGGAAAATGCATTTTTACGATTTGTTTCATACTGTCCAGACATAAAAGGACAAATAAATGAATATGAATGGGAAAGCGCAAACATGTAAATCAGTTTTTAATGTTGAAGAGATTTATTCGAATTACTTAATACTTGACTGACCATTTTTAGAAAATCCGGTACATGTATGAAACTATGAAACTAATCACAATGTCCTCTTAACTCCTCTGCTTATTATTCTTAGTAGTCATTTAAAAAAAATTATGCTGCGTATATATACCTGAGTTTAACCGCATACGTTATTTCCAGAGCATTACTAAAAAAAACGCATCAAGTAGACTAGTTACAGGTTTTGTTGCTTTGAATGTAGTTATGTCCAACGAATTTAACAGTCAATTCATACACGATTACGACAAAAAGATTGGTTGAAGCCTATTTTTGCAATAGAACGAAAGTTGATGCGGTTTGGACTTATTCCATACAAAGCTGTTTTCGTATTCCGTTGTAGATTACAAAGGGGTTTCCAAAAATTAGCTCAGAACATAACCGGAGAGAAAACATTAATGTCCGATTGCACCAATATTTTAAGCAAAACTTAAATTTAAGTAGTATTTAGACTATGAGATTATTTGTAGATTTAACAAAATTTTGGTCACATTCTAATTGATACTTAAGTTGAAATTTAAATATCAATCAGAATGTGTTTGACAATTTACTGACCATACGTAAATGTCATTCAAAACGCAGCTTAAATTAAACTCTGCTCAAAGAGATGATGCAACCGAGCATTAAAGACTTAGTACGTGTAAGAATGACAAAATAGAGTAACTAAAGCGCTCCGAAGCAATTATCGAAATTGCCTAAATTGTTTTGATGTAGATGTATTCATATTCTGCATCTTTTATAATTAAGTAAAATCTTTTACCTGACACTCTTCTCTTATTTCGGATGAATCAATAATTAACATCATTAAAAAAATAAGAAATAAAATCAAGTTTTCTCCAGATGAAAATTAATTTAAATTGTGTAACTAGCAATATAGAAAGTGTTAGGAATTAAGATTTTCATAATTTTATCATTAATTCCTGGTCTTGTGTTTTGGGATTTTAGAAATTCAAAAAAGGGGTAAGTTTTTCTAAATTTTTCAATAAACCAAATTTTTTTTTAAGGTACAGAGTTCTGATGAGGCCCAATAAGGCCGAAATACATGTATAAACTCTTTCCTAATAATTTCTATATTGCTAGTTACACAATTTTAATTAATTTTCATAAAAAAATAAGGTTTTTCTACAATTACTCAATAATCTGTCAAATTTAACTTGAAGGCTTCCGCGGCCGTCGTCCACTGTTGAATTCTTGGCTTCCGGTTGGAACCACGTGTCTCGGATTTCTTCACTGCCGACGTTTCGTTCTTCGTTGCTGAAGAACTTCCTCAGGGCTGCTGCTGGTGGTGATGCTGCTACTGCTGCTGCTGTTGGTCTTGCTGCTGCTTCGCGTTAGTCGTTGAGACTCCGAGACACGCGGTTCCAACCGGAAGCCAAGAATTCAACAATCTGTCAAATAGTCATATATTTGGTCAAGGTGCCGACAAAAACACTGATCACAGAACCATGCGTCTTAGAGTCTGATATGGTCGGAAAAGGGAATAATTTAGTATCAAAAGGACGAACTCAAAAACGTGCTCTCTCGCACTCACGCGCTTATATAAGACTGTCCTGCTTGCTCTCACTGGGAAATCTTTTGTGCATCAGATGCAAAAAGGTTTCGGAATTGAAGCATAAATCATTTTATATAAACCAGTGTGTGAACATATACAGGGTGCCCGTTTTTCGAGCCTAACCATGGGGATCTCAGTTATTTGAAGAGATACGAAGTCGGTTAAATTAGGGCAAAGTTGCGTACTTTTATGCCGATTAATGAGCTAAAAAGAAAATTCACATATCTTTTACGGTTTTCAAAATATTTGAAGAAAACGAAAAATCGTGATTTTCGTTTCCAATTTTTTTAACAAAAACCGTTAAAGATATGTATTTCTAAGTTCGACATTATTAAGGCACTTTTTTACAAGGAATTTAATTCTGTCATCGCCTTTATCATTGCAACAAAATTTGCAGGAAAACGACATTCAACTTTTTTTTTTCTTATGGGCGCCATCTTAGATTTTTATATTTTTAAATAATGTTTTTCTTTCTGATTACAATGATGTAGCACACTTGATGATTTATAGTTGCAATTTGGATAGAACACCAATGACGACTTTTTGCAAAGAGCGCCTTGAAAAATAAAACAATAATTTTGTTTCTTAAAAATTTTTGACATTACAATTCAACTTGCCCTAAACACCGTTCATATTGCTGCTTATTGTTGTAACAAAATGTCATTTTCAAGTGAAGAAAAGCGGGATATGCTAGAAATTTATTATGCCTCTCATCGCAATGCTCAAATTTGTTCAGAAATGTATCTGCAACGTTTCCCAGAAAGACGGCAGCCAAGTTTGGGGTATTTCCTTTCTGTTCATAGAAACTTAGGCGAATATTTCTTTTATTAAGCCTAGAGGAAAATATGGCAACAGACCAGCTGAAAATGAAGACGAAATTTTGCAAGTGGTCAAACATATTTTCATAATATTGATTGTAGGAAACAATTTATGTTAAATAATCTAATAGTTTCAGGAAAATCCTTCAACTTCCACCAGAGAAGTTGCGCAGCAGCTAAACATACCACATCAAAAGATATGGAGGATACTTAAAAATCATAAATTTCGGCCATATAAAATTCACATAACGCACACTCTTCACTTTGGAGATACGCTTACGTTTATGTAATGACAAAGATGCAGGAAAACCAAAATTTCTTAAGTAATGTGATATGGACTGATGAATGTAAATTCACAAGTTCAGGGATGTTTAATCGCCATAATCAGCACATTTGGTCTATTGAAAATCCGCGACAGCATGACGAAAGGAGACCTCAAGTACGCTTTGGACTAAATGTGTGGGTTGGTTTATTGGATGATACAATTATTGGTCCATACATCTAACGGCCAATGGATACTTAAATTTTATAAGAACGTTTCTCGCAGATTACATTGATAATAACATTAACCTTAATAGATTGAGAAACTTATGGTTCCAACAAGACGGCGCGCCGTCTTGTTGGAACGCGCCGTCTTCTTGCTAGAAGGGTAAAGGAAAGTTTGGCAGAAATGTTTCCCAACAAATTAATTGCAAATAATGGTAATGTGTGCTGGCTTGCACGATCTCCAGACCTATTAGATTATTTTTTGTGGGGTACTGTGAAAAACAAAATTTTTAAAACGAAGCCTACAGACATTAATGACCTGCGCAGAAGAATTGTTACTACTTTACAACACATGCGAAGAAGGGATGTCAGAAGGGCAATTTCTAATCTAAGAAGACGTTTAGAACTCTGCTTAGAGGTGAATGGTGAACAATTTGAGCATATGTTGTAATTCCGTGTTTTTTCTTTTTCCATTGGGTTATAGCTTTTTTTTTCAATATTGTTTAAACCAAAACAAATTTCATGCACATAAAATTTATTCTCATTTTTATTTTCTTCTATAAGTTACGTTTGCCGCCTATGTTGCGCCTCTTTGCTCCCGGCAATTTCACGACGTTGACCCACTAGCTTGGAAGTTTTCCAAAGCACTCTTTGCAAAAAGTCGTCATTGGTGTTCTATCCAAATTGCAACTATAAATCATCAAGTGTGCTACATCATTGTAATCAGAAAGAAAAACATTATTTAAAAATATAAAAATCTAAGATGGCGCCCATAAGAAAAAAAAAAGTTGAATGTCGTTTTCCTGCAAATTTTGTTGCAATGATAAAGGCGATGACAGAATTAAATTCCTTGTAAAAAAGTGCCTTAATAATGTCGAACTTAGAAATACATATCTTTAACGGTTTTTGTTAAAAAAATTGGAAACGAAAATCACGATTTTTCGTTTTCTTCAAATATTTTGAAAACCGTAAAAGATATGTGAATTTTCTTTTTAGCTCATTAATCGGCATAAAAGTACGCAACTTTGCCCTAATTTAACCGACTTCGTATCTCTTCAAATAACTGAGATCCCCATGGTTAGGCTCGAAAAACGGGCACCCTGTATACAATGTAAATATTCTTGTCTTCAATTTTAAAAAGAACGTATCAATACATTGCAGGATATGCAACACAATAAGCAAACAAGCTTCAACAAAACTATAATACTGTCACTATCAATAGGGATCACCAAAAACAAAATTAAAATGTGTATTTTTAAAATTGTAGACAATCATCTAAAACTCATGTAGGTGAAAGAATTTTTTTACGTGGATTTCAAGTTTTTTTTAAATCGGTCCTCAAAGTTCGGAATCATAATCACTTTTGCACTGGGGGACAAAGCATCACTGAAACATATTAATTTTAAACAAGTATTTAAAAGTTGATGTACAGGGTAGGCCAAATTCTACGATTTCTAAAAACCTTCACAACTTTTTTGTTTATGAAAATTTTTGATTTCTGTAAAAACTTCTTTAAGGCACTTTTTCATGCAGAATTCATTGTTCCAAATTATTTTTTTGTAAACTGCTCAATACTTGAGATATTAGCAAGAACTTTGATTTTTTATATGGAATACCCTATATATTTTTAAGTTTTTGAAAGGAGTATAAAATTTCTTTCATATAAATATAAAACATTTGATATTTTATTCAAACAGTTTGTGAAATATAGAGCTTCAAAGTTTTAATCAAACATTTAATTGTTTTTACAGCATTGAAGTAGGCTATGGATGACGATAACTAAGCGATTTAAGTTTTGTAACTTCCTGGTAGGTCGCTGTTAAAATTTGACATAATTTCTTACAGTATTCGTATTTCTCTTGAATTTTACTATCTCTATAAAATAGACTAAGGCCCAGTTTTTCAATATTACTTTAAACCAGAGTTTAGTTAAACGAAAAACTGAAGTTTAAACAGCAGTTTAAATTTGTGTGTTTTTCAATTGAAGTTTTAGTCAGTTTAACTAAACCGTACAAAGTCAATTTTTTCTTAGGGTTCCCAGTAATACAATCACGACTGTGGGATTCACCAGTGTTGTCGGATTCTTTTAATAAAATAAACTCTACTTTTGAAAGAAATTATCTTAATTTTCGTGTAGATACAAATATAAAATCCGTAAATATTATCGGTATAACGAATACGGATAATTAATAGAGTCGAAAGAAAAACATTTCTGTAGTAAAATGTCGTAAGGATTGTATATGTGGCATCCATGGAAGCGGGAGATTTTTTTATATATAGTAGTAGGGATAGGCCGATTCTGGAACCTCCTCCGACCTTGTCCGAAATTTCAAGGTCAAGGTCGGAGGAGGTTCCAGAATCGGCCTATCCCAGATGTGACCTTCGCCATGACCTTTCCTCGGAGGAGGTTTCACCTTGAAATGACCTTTCCTCCTCGGAGGAGGTTTCACCTTGAAATGACCTTTCCTCCTTGGAGGAGATTTCACCTTGAAATGATCTTTCCTCCTCAGAGAAGGTTTCATCTTGAAATGACCTTTCCTCCCCGGAGGAGGTTTCACCTTGAAACCATGACCTTGACAAGGAGGAGATTTCAGAATCAGTTGACCTTGACATGAGTGGAATAATGTCAGAGGAGATTGTAGAATTATTTTCTCCTCCTTAACGAAATGTAGGAGTTGGTTTATTAGTGAGTTTGTGGTTGGAGGAGGTGAGGATGTAAAGTAATATTATCCCCACCTAAGATTTTACTATATAAGGTTGTTAATTTGTAACTAGATTCAGTTATCACAGAACTGTGAGTCGTGTTACCAAGTTAATAGTGCATCATCGATCTATATAGAAAAGTAAGTTTATTATTGCATTTTTGTAATCATATGTAATTCTTATATTTTTTATGTATTTAATAGTGACTTCTCAACAAGTGGAATATTTTCTGAAGCAAAAGAAAAGACACGTTGACGATCATCGTGATGATATGCAGAAGAAAAGACTTCTGACTCAAAACGTTGACAAACCAAAAGAAGAGGGGGAGCAAGATTTGAATATGCCCTCAGTTCGAAACGAGTTTCAATTTGAAATATTGTCCCAACCTTTCTTCACGGATGAAGATTTTCAGCATTATGATACTAGCGAGAAAGCACCTTCCGAGATATCAGAAGTAAAAGAAGTTACTGATGTGGATCAGTTACCACTGTTAGCTCAAAGTGTATATTTTTTAAATAAGAGCCGTACGAAGTGGATTTGTGTTGGACTGTGTACCGAATCATTTTTTGATCCGGTAATACGTATTATGGGTACTAAAAGGCAGAGCATATCGTTTTTAGAAGAGGAATGGAGACTATTCTGTTCATATAAATACTCATTGAAATCGTATTTTACTGAGAAGAAAACTGTTTATCCGGTAATAAAAATTGAGTCAGTAAAGGCATCTTTCGAACGTATTGAAGGAACCAAAATATTGAAATTAGAGAGAGGAGTGGAGACATTGTACATATCTTACAAGGGTTTATTGGAGTTATGGAAATTGTGTGATATTCTATCCTATCGTTTAGAGGTTTTAAAACAACTGAATTATAAAACATTCTATGCCAACATGATTCCATGTTTGAGTGTTATGAATGGTGACATAACGCTAAATGTGAAATCGTTTCTTAATAATGAAATATCTGAAAAAGGAGCGATTACAAATGAGTTAATAATGTTCGGAATTAATAAACTAATATTTGACATAAGTATGCATAAAGCTGTTACTATGTAAATGTTATATGATTTGTTATGTACATATTGCTTCGAAATTGTAAATATAAGAAATTAAAAATAAATATTGTTTTGTTGCTTACTCAACCATTAAGTATGAAAAAATTTTAAAAATTAAGTTTGGATAAAATTTACTCGAACGGAAGATAACAGACATATCTGAAAATTTTCCGTAGTGACTTTTGATATAACGATTAGCAATAAGAGTATCGATGTAGTACACATTAACATCGTCGACTGTTAGAAACAAAAGACATAAATGCGGCGTCGTGCTAAGAGAGATCACATTTTGAGAAGTACCGTAAAACGAAAAGGTCGTGGTTTACTTAATACGTTAATTAATAAACTACCGATAGAGTTACATATACCAGGTTATAATTACTGCGGTCCAGGTACAAAATTAGAAACACGACTTAAAAGAGGAGATAGAGGTGTTAATGCATTGGATGAGGCTTGCAAGCAACACGACATTGCGTATTCGTTAAGTAGCGATTTAGATAAGCGTCACGAAGCAGATAGAAAATTATATCAAGCGGCAGTACAAAGAGTTAAAAGTACGGAAGCGGGACTTGGTGAAAAAGCATCTGCATTCTCTGTAGCCGCTTTAATGAAAGCTAAAACTAAACTAGGAATGGGGAACAGCGGGAAAAGAAAACGTACAATTAAGCGGAGGAAGCGTGGTGGTGAATTATCATTTCGGGAAGCTGTCAAGAAAGCTCGACATGCAATTTCACGTAATGGTAACAAGAGCTTGTTAGAAAATGTTAAATTGGCGCAGAGAGTTTTAAAGAAAAATCATAAAAAAATAAGACCACCACGTCAAAGAGTGATACCAATTCCTAAGAGAGGAGGGTTTTTACCCTTAATTCCATTATTTGCAGCTTTGGGAGCCCTAGGATCACTCGGCGGCGGTGCAGCTGCGATTGCTAAGGCAGTAAATGATGCAAAGGCTGCAAAAGAACAATTGAAAGAAGCGGAACGACATAATCGAACTATGGAAACAAAAGCAGTGGGAAGTGGTTTCTACATTAAACCTTACAAAACAGGGTGTGGGTTATATTTACGATCGAATTCAAAAAACTGAAATATTTACCCCGACGACCGTTGAGTAATATTGATATACTGAAATATGCTAAGATATGGAAATTACCATTTTTTCGAGGAGTGTTTATGAGAGATACATTACCAAAACAAATATGGAAACATGAAAGTGGAATTGTCAATTTAGATGATAATTCTGGTGAAGGAACGCATTGGGTAGCATATTACAAAAGAGATAGAACTATTAAGTACTTTGATAGTTATGGAGATCTACGACCTCCAATGGAAGTGGAGAAATATCTTTTGTCGAACGGGTTAGGTATTATTAATTATAATTATGAAAGGTATCAGAAATCAAATAGACAAAATTGTGGACAATTATGTCTACAGTTTTTAATAGCCTTGCAAGTTAGGTAAAGATTTAGTTCTTGAAAGATGGTCAACATGGAATCTTCACCGATTTCGTGTACATTTACCCTAACGGGAAATGAATCGATTTTAGTTTGTGAATTTAATCCACCAATATACCTCAGTGAAGATGCAACATATGAAATGTGCATGTTAAATTTTGAAACATTTAACGCAATCCCTAACATAGATGAAAGCAATAGTTTAATACATTATCAAAAAACGGGGAACACGTCTTGGCAAACTATCAATATACCTGCAGGCACTTATGAACTCGATGATATTGATCAATACCTGAAAGATTATTTTCAAAGTAACAATAGCGTTGAATATATAAACATTCGAGGAAATAACAATACTTTGAGGGCAACCATAAACAGTTCGGTTAACCTCGATTTTAACCGAGCAAATTCATTAGGAAGATTATTGGGTTTTAAACCGAGAATATTGAAGGAATTCGAAAATAACATCGGTGATTTTCCAGTGGATATAAACAAAGTCAATGCTATAAGAATAGAGTGTAATTTGACCGGTGGATCTTATAACAACGGAGATCCCGGTCATGTTTTGTATCATTTCTTTCCAAACGTACCACCCGGATTTAAAATAATAGAATCCCCTCTCCAAGCTATTTATCTACCAGTGACCGTGAAGGTGATAACAAGAATAGTCATTCGACTCTTAGATCAAGAGAATCGTTTGGTTAACTTTAGAAACGAAGTGGTTACTATAAGACTTCACTTGAGAAGATTTACACAATGATTATCTACGACAGTGGCTATTCGAAACAAAAAAATTGGAGCAGAATAAGGCGTAATGTACTATTTAAACCACGAAAATATGCAATGAATTGTTGTCGACAGAAAAAATTGAAATTGACGCGAGAAAATAAAATGTATTTAAAAAGTTTGGGTTATAAAGTCTTAATGTAGATAACAGTATGTTTTAAAAGCTCTTAAAGAGAATTACTCTGTAGAAGTGACATAACCGTCAAAGGGTGAGCACCATCATTACACGTAAGTTAATCATTATCTAAATAGAACGAAATGGATATTTTGGGAGTGACTGATAAAATTAAAATGGACACTTCAATAACTAATGTGGAGTACCATTCACACTTACCGTTCAGTTCATCATTTGGTAATAACGATGAAGTCCGAATAACAGTTCCGGAAATTGACAATTACACTTTACCATGTGAAAGTTATTTGTACGTAGAGGGAAGACTTCGTTTGGCTAGCGATAATACTAAGCACAGTCCTACAGCACAGTTGATAAATAATCCAATAGCTTATATGTTTAATGAGATTAGATATCTTCTGAACGGAGTGCAGGTGGATTCAGTAAGAAATGTTGGTATAACTTCTACTTTAAAAGGCTACTTCTCATTTACTCCCAACGATACAGTAAAATTGGAAAATGCAGGATGGCTTCAGGAGAAAGAAAGAATAAGCAACATACTTGATGTTAAGGGAAATTTCGCAGCAAGCGTACCTTTAAAGACATTGTTAGGTTTCGGGGAAGATTATAAAAAGGTCGTCTTGAATATGAGACAGGAACTAGTATTGATCAGGGCAAATGATGATGTTGATGCAATTGTTGAAACCAACACGACTGAAAAAGTCAAATTAACAATTGATAAAATCGTATGGAGGGTGCCGCACGTGTCAGTAGGATTGCGGGAGCAATTGGCTTTAACGAGGATAACAGACAGAGATGTTGAAATACAAATTCCTTTCAGAAGTTGGGAGCTCCACGAGTACCCTTCTTTACCTACGACAACAAATCACTCTTGGACTGTAAAAACAGCTCCGCAGTTAGAAACACCAAGATATGTAATTATCGGTTTTCAAACTAAGAAAAAGGGTGTTGTCGATGCCAACATGAGTCTGTTTGATGATGTTAAGTTAAAATCTTTAACAGTATTTCTAAACGGTGAACGATATCCGTATGATAATTTAGACATCGATATTGAGAATAATAAATACGCAGTCATATACGATATGTATTCTAGATTTCAACAAAATTATTACCATCGTGAAAGCAGCCAACCTTGGTTTAACCCAAAAGAATTAGCCCGATGTCCTTTAATAGGAATTGACTGCACTTTTCAAAAAGATACGTTACATAAAAGTGCAGTAGAAATAAGAATTGAGTTCACTACTAAAGAAAATATCAAGACTGATACCATCGCATATTGCTTAATTCTACACGACAAAGCATTCTCTTATTTACCTCTCACAAAAATCGTGCGTCAGTTGATGTAAACGTTGAACGGCAATAGCATTATTAACAGAGGGGATATAAGTTTAAAGTAATTTGATTTTATAACAAACAACATCAACGGAACCATGAAAGAATTTATTGTCATTGACATTCAAGGATTTAAAGTGGAAGATAATCAATTTATACCAAAGGAGTTGGCTTCTTACGACAGCGAAAATAAAGTAAGTCACTTTATTTTTCAACCTCACACATGTTTGTCATTAGTACCCAGGAAATATCAGAATGTCGCAAACTGGTTAATGAGCAACCACCATTGCATTAATTGGAATATTGGATTCGTCCCCTTATCAGAATTTGATTTAATCATCACCTCATTGTGTTCTACAGCCAAAGTTGTTTACGTTAAAGGAACTGAGAAGACTCGATTTCTACGTAGAATTCTCACGGGAAGTAAAGGTGTAATACCTGTAATGGATTTGAGCGAAATTTACGGAAATGTGCCAAAATTGGATCAATCCGAACCCACGTGTCCGTTTCATTTAAAAAAACCTTGCATGTGTGCATTAACCAACGTGTATAATTTATCTTATTTTGTGAAGAATCAGTTACAACAACGTATTTTTTTAAGCAACAGTTGTGATATATTGTGAGGGAACTTTGGTTCGTAGTTATTGTAATAAGAGTACGCCTTCGCGATGGATTTGTTGGGTCGTCTATTTTGTAAGCAAATTATAAAACACACAGTGGATAAGGTTGGTGAAGTAATTAATAAATATGAAAAAGATTGTTCGTTTAGTGGTATATCCGACAAGGACCTAATATATTTTCCAAAATGGTACTTGAAAGAACGAGTGAGGGCTATAGATCTGGAGTTCATCTGGCCGAAGCTATCTCATACCCTTAAATGTGACTTACAAACCTTTAGGCTTTGCCAAGAACATTGGAACCAATTTGACTCAACGTTGAACGATGAAATAGATGGACCTCCTCCACGCAAGAGAAACTGTTATTTGTGTAACTACTCTTAAATATTGTAATTAAACTTAATTGAAATAATAATTAGTAAATATTGTTATTAAATTAATTAAAGTAATAAAGTAAATCTAAAAGGCGACGTTGTTTTATTGAATAGAATAAACCACATTTTCCGTATTTAAGTTAATAAAACTTTTGCATTTATTGCATTTATTTATTAATTCATAAAAAATTATTGTATGAATAACAAGCGCATGATGAACCAGTATAAAATTACATAATTTTTAAATTAGCATATACTACGAACCTATCTACATTGTATAATGTCAATATTTACATATTATTTACATATTATTCACGTATTACCTAATACGTTCATCGCAAGTAAAAAAACTTGCGGAATTTGTACAGTTTTCGACAAACTTTCGCTGCGAGCAGTGTAATATTTAAAACTAACGTAATTGTTTATCGTTTTATAAAAGGGTGGATTTGTAATGATTGATGAAGGGGTGGATTTGGGGTAAGTTTCTATTATGTACAATAAATAATGTGTCCTCAATAGAAAATTAAATTACAACTTGTTTTTTAATATCGTAATTTAATTCAATGTCGTTTTTTACTATCGTAAGTCGTCATACGACTTAGTTATACTTTTAAAACAGTAAACGCCGTTTCAGCATCGGTTGAACAAAGTAATTGTTTATTGTTTTGTGAAGAGTGGAATTGTAATGATTTATGATAGGGTGGATTTGGGGTAAGTTTCAATTATGTACAGTTATAATTAAAAATAATGTGTCCTCAATAGAAAATTAAATTACAACTCGTTAAATAATGTGTCCTCAATAGAAAATTAAATTACAACTCGTTTTTTAAATTATAAATTATCAGAATGGATTCATTACATTTGATTAGGGAGATGTTAATTTCAATTATGGCTGTATGTACCGTACTATGCAAAGAAGGAAAGAAGGAAAGAAGGAAAGAAGAGGAAAAAAAGGAGAAAGGAAAAGAAGAAAAAAGGAAGAGAGGAAGTTCTTGGTGGGTTGTGGCTTGTATTCGTGAACACGCCTTGGTTACACCCAAAAAATGGAAGGAGAAGAGTAGGGATGGGAGTGGGGATAGGGCTTTCTTCCCCCCCCCCCCCCGGCTGACCTAGATTCAGCAGAAAGGGAGAGTTACCCCCACCTAACTCCGCCCACCGCCCACTAAGCCCCACCCAGTCTCCTCCCCTTTTACCTTTTACTTTTAGTCTTTAAAGTTATTGGAAACAGGATGTTATAAAAATAAATAATAAAAAATTCCATCACGTTGTAACCTTTACATGTTTTTAAAACTTCCTATTGCATCATTTATTTAACTTTAGATATTATGAAATGAAAATAAATGTTAAACGACCCTTAGATGTTTTGAAAATATATTACATCATTCCTGATACGCAATTTTAGAAGGTCTAGCTTTCGCTTTTTCGAATATAAAAGGAGATTGAAGTCCGGGATAACTTCATAAGTTGCTTGTACATCAGTTCCACTGGTAAGTGCTCTTTTTCTTTATTAATTAACACAATACAATGCTGCATTATTTCCAGATCTAACAAAACTTTTTTTTTATTTCTTCGTCGTTCTATTTTACTGTGAGTATTTTTATATACGATTATTAAAATATGTTTTTAATACACTCCTTGTTTTTTACATGATAGTAATGTCTGAAAAACTCCCAATGAACATGAATGAAAAACTCCCAATATTACAACACATGTTGCAAAACCCTTCAACATCGGTTACCAGCACTAGCGTGGTATCTGCATTTCGAGAAACTTCTCAGAGTGCATTTACTAAAACTTCTCAGAGTGCATTTACTACTCAGGCAAATGAGGCACTATCCTGGTGGAATGAGATTGATAATTCCGCTTTCCTCCTGCAGGATGGAGGAATTATCACCGATTCTACTTTGAACGTAGTTGGTGACGTAATAGATCGAATGGATTCTCGAGAAACTCAGAATAATTTATTACTAACCACCATTCAACCCGAAAGTAATATAACCACCATTCAATCCGAAAATAATCAACCTTTCTTTGTTCCTCAATTAATTCAACCTCTTCCTCAACAATTATTCGTTACTTCATCTATCCCTACTTCGTCTATCCCTACTTCATCATCTATGCCAACTTCATCTTCATCTTTTAAAAAACCAAATCCACCAGATCCAATTCAAATTTCATTTAAAAAACGAACTAATCCAGCTCAAATAAAACCAAATCCAGTTCAACTTCAACCAGTTACTTCTTCTTTTCCAATTCAAATTCAACCACAACCAGTTACAACTTCTTCTTCTTTTCCAATTCAAATTGAACCAGTCAGTTCTTCAGTTTTCGTTCTTAAACCCTCACAACCCCTTATTTCATCCTTTCTTAAACCTATTCAAACCACCCTTAAACCCACTCAACCCGGTTCAATAGTTGCTTCTCAACAATATGCTCCCCTTATTTCCCAACAATCAATAGTTACCCCTATCGTTACTTCTGCAAAAACTAAGACTGTCGAATCTATCGTTTCTAAACCTACTTCTCACACTTCTCTTGAACCTACTTCTCATACTTCTCTTGAACCCAAACGATATGTACGAGAACCACGATACAGTCAATATTCTCGTCTAAGGACCACTAGCGGAAGACCGTGGTTGTCTAGAGAGGAGTATGATTTAAATAGGCGTCAACGCAAAATTGAAAGGATGGTTAGGATCTCTAATCGAAGAGCTTTTCTTTCATCTTTGCGTTCGCCGCAAAGTGAACCAATGCTTTTGTCTAAGCAAAAGTCTTCTGACAGTGCGAAGTTGTCAGGTCAGTCGCAACCTCGACTTGTTGCAGATAATCTCCCGCTAAATCCTATAAATCCTAATGAATCTGTTTCGGAGGTAATTGATATATCAGACCGTTCAATGGTGATATCTCAATTATCACCTGCTGGGAATAATATTAATCCTCCTTCAGTTAGCGAATCTGAGGTTAATATTATTTCCAATATTCAGATTTTACCACCTTCCGATATCCAAATGTCTCCGATTTTACCATCTTCCGATATTCAAATGTCACCATCTCCAAAAATTCCATCATATCAACTCCCTCTACCCCCTCAACAAATTCCATCACCTAATGCTACAGCGAAAACTATCCGAACGTCCACACCTTTCGAACCATCATCATCACAACAACCCTCCAATATTACCAATTTAGTAGGAATTATGTCTCTTCCTTTGCAACCATCCTCTAATATTTCCAATTTAGTTGGGGTTATCTCAACAGCTGTCCAAAATTATTGTGACGGAATGATGCCTGAAGTGAGGAACTGCTGTTTACAGGGTGGAAGAAATCTTAGAAAAGTCACAGACGAGTTGCAGTCGTGCCGAGAAATTATTCGTACGCTTCGTCTAAAGTTTCCGACTGACCGGACTTTAAGCGAACAATACGAAAAAATTTCGCTTATCTACGACCGTCTGAGTCTAATCCAAGATTTGTTCCATAATCTTATCACGGACATATCTACTTTATGATCTCTTCTCTTAAGGTAGATATATCCATGAAAATGATGTTAATATTGTTGTAATGGTTTGTTCTTCAGATGAAGTTAGTTGGGAATTTAGGTATACTTAATGCTTTTTAATACTAACTTTTACTTATTATTGTTATTCAATTAACAGATGACTTCACCGAACGTTCCGTGTGTTAATTCCATCCATCTCAAACAGGTGGAAATGAAAGTGAGTTATATATTTTTTTATTTTACCATTTACCGGTGGTGAGGTCTTTTTTGATTTTTTCCGTTCTTTGATTATTTACTTTTTCATGATTATTTACTTTTTCAGTTAACAGATGGGACGTTAATCAACGCCGAAACCGCCATCGTAAATTATACGGTGGTTGGGTTTCCACAGATGGTGTCGCCGACATACACCCCAACGCCGCTGGCGACGCCCGAACGTCGACCGCCAGAACAACAAGCGGCGGCGCCACAGCGCATACGTTTAAAGAGAAACGTATATGCGCCGCGGTTCTTTGCGCCGCCGGTGTTTGCGCCGCCGCTGTTTGGGAGTCCGGGGCGACCTCCATCTCAACCACTTCCTCCACCCACACAAACACAGGAGGTACAAGTACAGGAGGTGGAAGTGGAGTCAACGGAGATGGATGAATCTTGGGTTCGTTATATTGGAAGCTTTGTATTTTCATAATATATAATTTTTTACAGTGACACCATCGGGAAAGTCGGGAAATGACACCATCGGGAAAGTCGGGAAAGTCGGGAAAGTTTTAGTTAGTTTTAGTTAAAGTTTTAGTTAGTTTTAGTTATAGTTAAAGTTTTAGTTAATTTTAGTTATAAGTTATTTAGGTTATTTAAGTTATTATTTATTAAATAAAGTTATTATTATTTATTAAATAAAGTTATTATTATTTATTAAATAAAGTTATTATTTATTAAATAAAGTATTTTTACTATAAATAGCAGTTGATTTTAATAACGACAACACAATACTAGAGTGTCGCGTTTGGTAAAGAGTAAAAGTGTCTTCGAAGTATGAAATTTAAACAACAGTCTTTAAAATTACCTATACAAAATTTTGATGATACGATCGAAAACGAAACCTTTAAACGTCATAGTGTTCTTTTTGGAGGATCAACTAAACGTGCCATCATTAGTGGTAAAAGTGGAAGTGGTAAAAGTAATTTGATCCTGACTTTGCTTGTAAATCCTAATGGACTGCGTTTCAAAAATTTATACATTTGTTGTAAGACCTTATCTCAAGAAAAGTATAATTTTCTTAGACATTTGCTACCAACAGTGCCGGAAATAGGTTACTTTGAAATTTCTGACATCGATAAGATGGTATCCCCTACAAATGTAAAAGAATATTCAGTTGTTGTTTTTGATGACGTTCAATGCACTACACAAAATGTAATTAAAGAATATTTTTCTTTTGGACGCCATAAAAATGTTGATTGCTTTTATTTAAGTCAAACTTATAGTGCGATTCCCAAACAAATGATTCGTGATAATTGTAATTTCTTGGTATTATTTCGTCAAGATTTCACAAATTTAAAACATATTTATGATGATCATGTTAGCGGAGACATGACCTTTGACCAGTTTCGTGATACATGTCACACTTGTTGGAAAGAACCATTTGGTTTTCTAGTTATTGATACCGACTGTGCCGTCAACGCAGGTAGATATCGCAAAGGATTCGACACTTACATACACCTTTAAAACCATTATATTTTAACATTGTTCTTCAGTACTGCAAAGGGCGTTAAAGGAAACGGATGCGCTATGAGTAACAAACTTAAAGCTGAATTAGCTACTGCACGGGAAAGTTTGCGTACTAAATTAAAAACACTTAAATCTGATATCGAACAGTCAAAACAACATATTGAGCAATCAAAAAAATATCTTCAGGCGACTTATTCACCTATTGTAGAACCACTAAGAGATATTATCAATAAGCTAGATGTTGTTCGTAATGTATTACCTACAAAAGAAGAACAACAATCGTACGAAACCAGTGAAAAAGGTTTTAAAGGTGAGCCAAAAAGTTCTTTCATTCGAAAAAGACCCATTTACAAATTAAAATCTGATCCTTCATCACGAATTACATGGTCGGAAAAGCAAGATGTGAGTACTTCGACTCCGGTTGGTCGTGAATTTGGAAAGAAACAACCTTCCATCTTAGAAGATGAAGAAGTTCATGACATTTCTCAAGCAGAACCTGAATCTCCGAAATCAAAATCTATTTATGAAGAAGCAGAAGAGTACAATACTGATAGTAGCACTTCTTTGGACGTTTCCGAAGCTCATGCACGTACACTTCTACAAGAACGGAAATCAATACTTCAATCTAGATTAGAATCACCGGAGGTGCAGGCTGCCTTAAATCAACATCATCCGTTACCGCGTGCATATCTTACACAATTTCAAACTGATGTTGAAGGTGACTTTGACACAAAATACGGTGTAAGAGAAGATGATGGGAAATTGTTTATTGGTAAAGAGGAAATTAAATTTGATGGCAGTGATCTTGTAATAGGAGACTTGACATATAAGGGTACAAAAGGTTTATATGAGCTGATTTTTAAGAAATCCCCTGAGAAATTTACATTTCACGATGTACGTGACTATAGAGATATATTGAGAAGAACTCACGCGTTTAAGGTGAATTATGATCCCTCTGGACGAATATCTGCAAGTAGAGGATTTAAATATGTGAATATTATAAAACCAATAATGCAGGGGAAACCACCAAACGTTTGGTGGGCTCGAAGCTGGAAAACAGGTGGATCTTTAGAAAAACAACTTACGCCTGACAAATGTACGCAGTATAAATATTGGGATAACCCTAATGAACTAGTAGAACGATTACGTTTATTGAAGGCATCAGAATCTGCAGGTCATACAGGACATAACAATGAAATCATAGCGATAATTGAAGAATTAAAAGAAGCGAAAATTATTTTGTAAATTTAAGTATTTAGTGGAGTGCAATTGAGTACACATTTCAGTTTCACATAGTTGTTGATTGATTCACAATGACTATTGATAAGTTTGGAAGACACCTTCATAAACACATAGTTCTCAAACATATTGCTTCTAAACGATTATATTACGAAACATTATTAACCTTTCAAGGTCAACAGTTCAATCCTAACGGTGAATTTATTCTTTCAAATAGAGGCCATGAAACGGAATATACGATTCAAGAAACTTGCGTTGTTAAAAAAGTAATTTTTCATACACCTACCGGTCAGAAAGTATTTATCAACGGTATAGATTGTACCGATACTTTAATTGGAAGAACGTTGAACGTGGGAGATAAAATCTCGTTTATTAAAACAGGTTTAGTTCGTGGATCTCCATTATTTGTTGAATTCATTATAAGGAAACGAATTCTAACTGAAAATGTCTAATCTGTCATCGAATGTGAAACGTGATGTCGTTAATGAACTGCACAAACCAGCAAGGAAAAACTTTCGCCGCCGTCGAGTTATAATAAAAGGTCTCAGAGACCTCTTCCAAGCAGATTTAATTGAAATGCTTCCTTATTCAAAAATAAACAAAGGACACAAGTATATTCTAGCTGTGATCAACACATTTTCTAAATATGCTTGGGGAATAGCATTAAAAAATAAAACTGGTAAAGAAGTAACCAAAGCGTTTGAGTCAATTTTATCTGCAGGTAGAAATCATGTTCCGAAAAATCTGCAAACAGATAATGGTAAGGAATTTTACAACGTGGACTTTCAAAATTTAATGAAGAAATACGGAATTAATCACTACAGCTCTTTCTCAACCTTAAAAAGTTCTATAGTTGAGCGTTTTAACCGGACATTAAAACATAAACTTTGGAAAGAATTCAGCCTGCAAGGAAATTTTCGTTGGTTAAATTTATTACCGAAAGTAGTTCAGGAATACAATAACACTGTTCATAGCACAACTGGCTACAAACCCAGCAAGATAAATCAAAAAAACGCAAAAAGCATTTTACACTCGGTCTACAGCAACATCAAGAAAGTGGATCCAGGAATTCCAAAATTTAAAGTAGGAGATTATGTGCGCATTAGTAAACATCGGCAAGCGTTTGCGAAAATGTACACTCCGAATTGGTCTAATGAAATATTTAACATTTCTTCAGTGCAGAATACTAATCCCAGAACATACCTAATTAAAGACGTTGATGGTGAAGCTATACTCGGTGGGTTTTACGAGTACGAATTACAGAAAGTGAAACATCCAGATGTATATTTAATTAATGTGCTGCGAAGAAAAGGTAATAAAGCACTAGTCAGTTATTTAGGATTGAGTTCTAAACATGATGCTTGGATACCAAAACGCAATGTTTTATGATAAATTTTTATTAACTACAATTGTAGACATACAATATTTACAATTAATAAATTTTACAAATTAACTTATTTATTTTATAACACATCATGTTAATCAATTAATATTTTTATTATTTTTTTCTAATTCCTTTTCTAATTCTTCAATTAATTCTTTTAGTCTTTTATCTCTTTCTATATCAGCTATTTTGAAATGACCCCATGCCAGTGTATTCTTTTTATTCTCCAGAATATAACGTTTATCATCCTTCGATGATAATGCAACTTTATTGTTCAACTCCGTGTACACTGTATGAAAATCCGAATGAAACACGTACATTTTTTTAAAAATAAAACCATCTCTTTCAATGATTTCTTTGTAGTCATCCACAGTTAAATGTTTATCTATAACATATTTTTTAACACCTTTCGCTTTCTTAGTACATTCCGAAATAAGCTTTACACAATAAGCTTTCGCACCTGTACCAATAAAAGATTCTATTACTTGTCCAGCGTATTCATCTTTGAATCGTCCAATAACTTTGCGGCATTTCGTGTATATTATTTATTGGATAATTTGAAGTATCAAATTTATCTAAATTTTGTTTTATGTCGTCGTATACATTGTCAGTATTAACGGATAGTATTAAGCTATCCGTATCGGTATATAATAAAGCTGCACGATTGTTATATTTTCGTTTTATAAAATTGTAATAAAAATCGTACATTACTGTTTTTGATATTTCCAAAACACAAAATCCTACATATAAAGGTTTATTATAATTTACTTGCACTTTGGTTAATTCTATTGCAGTCAGGTGATCACTAAAAATTTTGCTCGATTTATAGTTCGGTTTAGCAATTAATGATTCAGCTCCCGGTCTCCGATTATGCGTTTCCCAACTGGTAGCTAATTTAATATCGACGCGATTTTCAACATTTTCCATAGTCTTACCGAACACACTATTATTTAATAACTTGTAAAAATTTTTTTCAAATTCGTTTTTAGCTTTAGCGCGTTTTTGTGAATTAAAGTCTATGTATATTTTTAGCCAACGAGACTGTTTAAATTTAATTACCCTATGAATTTGAATTAATTTTAAACCATATTCCAAACATTGCTTTAGATTTAAATAATGAATTATATATTTCGTTTTGTTATACAGATTTGGAATCAGTTTGCTATATTTTGATTTTGGTGGAATTATGTTTTCCGGACAAAAGGGTAAATCGTTGTGACTCTCATGTAAATGAGTTGGATATTCCAAATCTACTTCCAATACGTACCCAACATCTGAATTTTCTTCTAATTCTGAAATATTGAGATTGGTAATTTCTTCTGTGCTTAACCAAGTAAATTCTCCCCATGGAAATCTTGAGCACATAGCATGCCCATAGAGATTTGTAGCGTCAAGATAAAGTATATAATTAGTTGCCTTAGTAGAATCAAAGCTCTGTAAAAATTTATTATTAGCGTTTTCAATTCTTTTAGTGCACATGCTCACTCCACCACGAATACCCATTCTGAAAAAATGTAACATATCAACATCCTGCAATAATTCTAACTTAATTTTTGTCATTCGTAACATTGCATCCCAACTTAATCCTGGAGCAGTGAAAAAATGGCAAGGATCAAGTTTATAATTATCAATACAAAGATCTCTGAAATTTTCAAATACGTCTGCTAATAATAAAGTATCTGATGTTACATATATATCGCTGTAATCACCCATACTTTTACAATTAAACAAATTCCAAACGCGCTGCGCTCTTTCATAATCTTCATCACTTACGTGTTCATCATAAAGCACATCATAAAATTCTTCTCTAGAAGGTAAGGTGGGAAAATCTAATTTCTTCAGTGAGTCAATAAAGCAATATGGAAAGACTCCTTTTTGACGTATTAATTTAAACATTTCATCATCATTGAAATATTTCCTAGTTTCCCTACATTGCCAATCTTTTAAATATGAGCTTAATTTCTCCAGAGACGATTGCATGAAACGAAAAGAATCTACAAATCTTATTTTAAAATAAACTTTACGGTTTTTTCCTTTACAATCTATCTTATTCCCTACGTGTATTAATTTCGAAAAAGATATATATTTTTCTTTATTTTGCGCGATCACATCAATCTGTTCTCCTTCTAATGCCATTGTCTTCACAAATAAGTGACTATCATAATTAGAAAGATTATGAAAGAAAACTGGAATAAATTTTGGTATTTTAAAATTAATGTTACACACAGAATGAGCTGCACCTCTAAACGCTCCATTTAAGTGCTCGTGGTCACGCACTTTTTCATTAATATCCAATATTGGCCTTTCACAAATATGACACATTGTTGCACGGTCATAAGCCTCTTTTTCTTCTTGTGTTAAATCAATCATTGGTTCAATTTTACTTAAATATTTATCATATAACTCTTTAATATCCTTTTCTAATGACTTTATAAACTCGGTAGAAGCATTCTGTCCGCGATATAACTTTAATTTTGACAAATCACCATTAAAACTGCACTTGATATAATATGCAAAAGAGTGAGGTTCGTGCTCGTAACATTTAACTGTGAAAGACTTATCTGGATTTGGTTCTACTCTATCTAATGGTTTTAGTAAAGCTTCGAAATCAGCGTACACAACAAACGGGAGTTTCAATTGCTTTTCAAAATTTTCAAATTGTAATATATTTTCTGGCATAGATTCACCATATTTATTTATTTTTAACTCTGCCGATGGTAAAACTGTTTTGATCATTTTACAATCTTCTCTTTCGTGTCGTTGCAATTTTTCTACGCATGTGAAGTATATTAAACATCCTTCGCAAATATATTTCTCATGACCGTGATGAGAAGTTTGTTTTGACACTAGACGTGATAAATTTTTAATCCAACAATAGTGAGTATTTCCGTTGATATCATCAATTAACAATAAATTTATATGAATGTTTTTTCGGTTTTTAGTAAAATGTAACGGTCCTACAACTTCATCAACCATAAAGTTACCGTTATAATGGGAACTTAATCCATATACATTTATAGAAATATTATTCTTACTTTCAAATTTTTTCACATCACAAACTTTTAATGGAAATTCTAGATCTGTGAAATCCGCTACTGTGTTATAATGGGGATACGAAGATATCCTTTGAGGAAGACCTGTCGGTTGACACATCGCTGATATTATCGCCCAGGCAAAACAAGCATTGTCATTATTTCTAACATTTATGACAGCTTTCTTCTTACTTATTGAGGTCGGTAATGGCATGAAACTGGAAGCTTTCAATGGATTGTATTTATTAATGTTAACTTCCATATACAAAATTCTACACAAAGTCCACCCTACAACAATATTTGCAACGTTCTGTATTTTATTTTAAAAGAATATATTATTTTCTTTACCTGAATCTCTCTCCTGAAATTCCGACATTTTGGTTTGAATTTCGTTCACGAAGTCTCGATATATATCATATATATCCGTTCCAAAGCAAGTTATTTTATTCCTGGTGTTGAAAGATTTTATTTCCGTACTTTCTTTAGAATCTAAGAAATATACTCCGAAAATTTCCACATTCCATTTCAATGCTTTATGAATATCCAATATACTTTGAACCAATGTTAATACTTTTTCTTGAATATTATACGTAAAATCGTCAACATCCACATAGTTGTAGGGTTCCGTGATACGATACGTAACTATCTTGTCACCGAAAGCACCGGATATCTTTTCTACACCATTATCAACAATTACAAAAGCATTACTTTTATGTGAATTACTACGTAAATGTGCTGACATGCACTTTCTGTTAATGTATATTTCACACACATCGCATTTCACAACGTTTACCGGGTCAACTTTAGACGGACCGGCGGCTGCTTCATTTAATTTTAAACGTTTCCCGTGACACGCTGTACGCTTATGACGATTCATATTATCGATTCTGGTAAAGTCCTTTCCGCACTGATTACATTCAAACATGTTTTTAGAACTGAAACTTCACACTACAATAGGTTAACTCAACGCGAGTGCCAAACATCATCTGCAGGTAAGAATTTATATACTTCCTTAAAATAGGAGGATAGATTTTCAATATCACTTTAAGGTTAAAGTCGTATCAAGAGCATGTTAAGGTTACTTCAAAGTGACCTCAAGGTTATGTTAAAGCCACCCCAAGGTCACCTGAAGGTCATGTCAAGGTCACTTCAATGTCAGTTCAAGGTCATGTCAAGGTCACGCCAAGGTCACCTCGAGGTCACGTCAAGGTTATGTCAAGGTCACCTCAAGGACGCGTCAAGGTCGTGTCAAGGTCTCCTCAAGGTCATGTCAAGGTCACGCCAAGGTCATGTCGAGGTCACGCCAAGGTCGCCTCGAGGTCACGTCAAGGTCACCTCAAGGTCATGCCAAGGTCAGTCCAAGGTCGCCTCAAGGTCACGCCAAGGTCACCTCATGGTCAGTTCAAGGTCACCTCGAGGTCAGTTCAAGGTCACCTCAAGGTCATGCCAAGAACACCTCAAGGTCACGTCAAGGTCATGTCAAGGTCTCCTCAAGGTCATGTCAAGGTCACGCCAAGGTCACCTCGAGGTCACGTCAAGGTTATGTCAAGGTCACCTCAAGGTCATGCCAAGGACACGTCAAGGTCTCCTCAAGGTCATGTCAAGGTCACGCCAAGGTCATGTCAAGGTCACGCCAAGGTCGCATCGAGGTCACGTCAAGGTCACCTCAAGGTCACCTCAAGGTCACGCCAAGGTCACCTCATGGTCACGTCAAGGTCACCTCAAGGTCAGTTCAAGGTCCCCTCAAGGTCACTTCAAGGTCGCCCCAAGGTCACCTCAAGGTGATTTCAAGGTAACCTCAAGGTCATTTCAAGGTGAAACCTCCTCCGAGGAGGGAAGGTCATTTCAAGGTGAAACCTCCTCCGAGGAAAGGTCATGGCGAAGGTCACATCTGGGATAGGCCGATTCTGGAACCTCCTCCGACCTTGACCTTGAAATTTCGGACAAGGTCGGAGGAGGTTCCAGAATCGGCCTATCCCTACTACTATATATGTTTCATAAAGTGCAAGGTGACTTGTTTGTATTATGGCATCAAGTAACGAAAACTTTATAAAGCAGGTAAAGGCAGTTTTTATATGTTTATATTACTTAAATAATGATTATAACATTAAATAGTTCTGCTTTGTCTAAGATTCATCCGCACAGAACAAAAGGGCTCCTAATTTTACGTTCTCGGTCGGAATATATGGTTTAAGGAGTCTTCGTCATCGCTAAGTAATTCTATAATGTCTGCCATTAGGGCATACTCTGTTTAATTTAAAAATCTGTAATTCTGCACGTTTTTTTTTAGGTTAGTTTATTTGCAACTACCGCTTAAACTGTGGATGTCCTACCGTTTAAACTTAAACTTTAGTTTATGTGTTAACCAGACATTGAAAAACTCAAAGCAAACATAAACTGCAATTTAAACTTGAGTTTGGGTTTAAACTGTGATGGAAAAACCGAGCCTTAGGGAGATAATTAAACTTGTACGAAAACTACGAGAAATTCGACATGTTATAATATTTATACCAACTCAATACTTCATGAAGTGCCTTTAACTTGTAAGTGTATGCGTGCACTGAAGATGACAGCGTAGCTGCCGAAATACGTATCGACGGATACAATCTATTTTGATTTATATTGAAGGATATAAACTTTTTTGATTTATATTTACTTTTTTGATTTATTATTCCTAAACCACCGTCTTCTTTACTAATATTAAATGTTAAAGTGTTTTATAGAAATTGGCGAATATTCAAAAGCAGCGATTAACCTTTACCATGAGTGGTATCCTGAAAGATAACAAACCTTCAGAGATATATTCTTGAGATTTAAAAACAATTTAATAAATTTTTAGTCATTTAAACGGATAAAAACTATAAATTATGAATCTCAAAAGGGAAATAAAGAATTAGAGGAGATCATAATTTTGGGAGGAATTAAAAATGACCGACACCAGTTGGAGCAAACATCTTAGCAAGAACTTCTACAATACGAATACAATACGAATTTTAAAGAAACAAAGATTCTGACCTTATCGAGTAAGATAAATGCATCACTACTAGTCCTTGAATTGGTGATGCTAGCTCTAACCCTAACAAAACGGATTCGTTTATGTTTAGTACAAAATGGCCGACAATTTATCTAACTCGTCTAAAAATAGGAGTGTCCTATTAAAAGTGTCGAATTTGGCCCACCCTGTACAGTACGTGAAAAATTAGCTAAAATATATTGTAAGTAAATGTCAGGTTGTTTGGTTTGCAATGGAATTCTCGAGCTACGCTTCCACTGACAAGGTCCCACATAGGGCCAAAACACCTCTACAGAAGATGCTCGAGGATTCCACTACAATCAAAACCGACTCTAAACTAAACTCTCATTATGCCTTGACAACACACATGGCGATCTCGTATGGATGACTTATTAAGTAGCAAACTGGCTGCAATTTGTCAATCTTAATGCATATATTCATTACTATTATATCGCATTTGGGAATCAGGTTGGTTTAGTTTGCAGTGGAGTTCTCGAGCTACACTTCTGCTGACGAGGCCCCAAATAGGACCAAAACAGCTGAACAGAAGATGCTTGAGGAATCCACTGCTATCAAAACCGACTTGCATAATAATTTTTATTATTATATGTTTCTGTTAAAAAAATAAATCTTTATATCAGATTTATAAAAGTCTTCCTTGCAAGAGCAAGCAGAACGGCCCAACCCAATCCAACCCTTACGTAAGTGCACACGAGTGCGAGAGAGCGCGTTTATTGAGTTCGTCCCATTCTTTTAGGGCTACTTTATTCTTCTTTCCGATCATGTCAGAGTGTAAGACGCATGGTTCTGTGTTCAGTGTCCTTAAGGACACCTTCATGCTAATTTTCAAGCTTAGCAGAAATTAAAATCACCTCAATATAATTTATAATTTAGAAAAATATTCAAAGACTGACGTTTTAAAAGTAGTTTCGTCCAATCCCAAATGTTTATAGTACTATTACTACATGTAACATATAGTCTCACCACATAGTTTTAGGAGCTTTGTTATTTAAATTGTAATTAAAAATTCTTGGTATTTGTTGTCGTTGAATTTAGATGTGATTTTTAAAAGCACGTCGGTTCAACAGGGTAAAATGTTGATAAAGCAGAATCTTTACTTTCACCTTTGTGCGGTGAAGGAGTTATCGTCAAATTTGCATAAAATTATATGAACTAATTTACACGATGGCCCCTACATTCATGTTAGAAAGAGAAAACCAAGGCCTTTTTGACCCGGTCTTGACTCTCGTTATGACGAACTACGTGAAACCTAAGTTCATCATCACATACGCAATGATGGGCCGGGCAATTTGATCAATTCAGGAAATTTAACATTTCAAACTGTTGAAATATGTTATCGAAGTTACAAAACTCAGATTTAGCACATAAAGGAAAAGACAATGATTGTAACCAAATCTAAAAAGACAAAATCCTATGATTTACTTTCTTTGTTTATATTCACCTTTACGTACATTCGTGCGTAAATTCCTACAATGGAGTTAATAAAGTTGACGTTAAAGAATGACGGACACGTGAAAACGTAATTGCAAAAACTGTCTATTATTAATTTTTTTACACTCAAAATGTCTAGTTCAATTATCGAAATAGTTCTTGTTTCATTATATTTACCCAACGGTCTCATGTGCTGCTTTATAAATAGTTCTGTGATATCTTTACCAACAAATAACATCGCATTTACTCCAGTAGCATTACTAGAATTATTAAAGTAATACCAAAATTCGTTAGTTTTCAATTATGAAGTAAACAGTTGGCTATGAATAGATTCATACATCCCATCGAAAAAATGATCTGAAAACGTCAAATATCCAAATTCTTCATCAAAATGTCCAAGAATTATACTATAGCACTTACTCATCTTGCTTTAGCCGGTACAGGAATTTACTGTCTTTGCAGTGGTTACTCAAGGGGCACGTTTCTGACGCTACCAGTTGGAACTTACACGGTGATAATAGCAAATTCTGTCATCGGATGTTACAAATGGGGTATGTACACTGATTTCACTTCTGCACCAACTATTTAACAGCATTTTTGCCCAGGCTTTAACGATGGAAATCGAGCATCCGACGCGTACGAGTTCACCAAATTCTTGAAGGCCATTTTTGCCATGCCATGCTTCGCAGGCCATATATGGATTTCCGGGGGTTATTTGAAAGAAATCGGATATCTTCATCCTGGTATCTCGTTGATTCCATTCATAACGTACTTCTCAAACAATAAGCGAGATGACTTGATAGACCTTCTCATTGCTGTGAACGTAATTTCTTGCGGAGTTGTCTCCTATCTATCAGGAAATAACGACGGAATCGCTGCAACTGTAGTTTATGCGATAAACCATTACATGATTTGTGAACAAGAAAATTTCAACGATATTTCTAATCCGGCTCTCTGCAATTTAGTCTACTGCGCTTTTACCTATCTGGTTCACAGAGCATTGGGAGGTGCTTGAGTTTTCTAATTCGGAATAACTTATTATTAATTGTGAAACTTAATAAAATATTTTGCTTTCAAATATTATATGTATAATGTGAGTCCGCCAGTCGACTTTTCCCCCATCAAACAAAACGGGGGACGCCTCGCACCGAATCAATACCCATTGTTATTTTATCTACCTTTATTGAAGGGAAACAATGCTGACAACATGGGAAATGTAATACGATATCGGAGTATCGCGTTTCACGAATGAATTACCTTTTTTCGGAGGGGGAAGGACAGCGTCTTCGAACTGCCAGGAAATTGAAATATCTTTCGGCTCGGCGGGTGGAATCGGAAAATGCGGACGAACTAACCGCACTCCTCGCTCAAATTCGTTTCGTTTTGTTATTAAGTCGACGCGATTTATCGCATTCGACGAATGCAGATCGAAAACGTAACAATATTCTTCTGCCTTATCACTTAATACGGTTTTAGAATTTGAATAGAGTGATCTAAAAACAATTTTTTTTCGGTTCGTTCGGAATTTATTGCAACGAGACATTTTCGAAATGTTTTGCATTAAATAAATATTTTGATCAAAACATGTAGAACCATTTTTATATTATTGACTTACTACTTACACAATGTGTCACGTATTGCATCTGATGAAGCTCATAGGACCCTCGTTGAAAGGCTCATTAAGGGAATCGTCGCATAATACAAGAATAGCTTTCAGTCGAGTAATATATATCTCGCGAACTAGTGGAAATAATGATCAAGATTTGGGATCCGAAAATTTGTGTGCGATGCCTGTCTTCAAATCTCACTCTAGGCATGTCGTTATCAACGTACTAGGGATGATATAGAATTCCGAAACAATATTGTCACTGGATATGAAAGCTTAATATTTTGAGCCTGAAAGGTATGGATAATGACGCATAATCAATATCATTTCTAATCAAGTGACCTAGGGAAAGAAAAATTGTATGTCTTTGATTAATTCATTTTTTTTAAATGTCATTTCAGTTATTTATAACGGTCAGTAAGTAAGTTTAATTCATTAACAGAAATCTTCGTTTGTAAGTGTTGTTGTTGCATTGTGAATAATTAAGTAGCGATACAGTAATTCTAACGAATGTTATTAACAATTTAAAACGCAGAATTCTCTTGTTTTCTTGAAAACGGAGGATATTTTACACGCCTTCTATGAATCAGTTTTTTCTTGTATTCATTTGACGTTATTATCTTTAAATAAAAATAAATTAAATAAAGGTAACTTTTATTCCAATACATTTTACTGCGCCAGATTTAATTAATTCAAAACCTTAGCAATCTAACTGAATCATTATAATAAAACTTATATGCCCCGAAACTAACCTTAAAAACTGTCGTTGCTACGAGCTGCGACTGCGTATATGCTCTTGGCGTGCACTTTTTTAAGTGGGAAATGTGAACTTGGGATTTGATATTCAAATTTATAAAAAAACATATAATACATACACAGCAATTAGATTTTGTTTAGGAAAACAATATAAATTATTCAAATTATTTGAAATAATGATCTAATCAAACACACTGCTTTATTTCCACAGGTTACTTAATTAGAAAAGATATTGATCACGCGTTATATTACATTCTTAACTACCATGAAACCTGAGTATCTCTCAAAATCTGAAAGCACGAATTCGAAGAATATACGAGTCCTCGTCGTAAATATTATACCGAGTGTTTTTTAAAACTTTTTATCAACTCTTGCCATGAAATCTGGACGACATGTCTTAGCTTAAGTTAAAAGTACATACGTAATTACATTACTTGGTGTTGTTTTATAGCCACCTAAGACATGCCATCCGAATTCCAGGGCAAGAGTCAATAAAAAATGTAAAAAAACTCTCTATGCAAGGCCCACCAATGTAAATAGAATTTCAGAAGACTTGTTACTCTTTTCTAACAAAAAATATACTGTACCGAGTGATTTTCTAAATTTTTTATCAAATCTGGGCGGGATATCTCAAAAGTAAGTTATTGTTGCTATTTCACATGAGACCTGCCGTCCAAATTCCGTGGAAAGATAAAAAATTTTTAATCACTCAGTTCTGCATCCAACAGTAACTTTGAGGAAATATAAAATTCCAAAAGTTAATAAGTACTTATCATTACCTTGTAATGTACTTTAGTAAGAGCTTCGAGAAAAAATATTATTAAATGGAAATAACTCAAAATTTTAGATCACCAAGTGCGCAAGAATTTGAACTAACTCATGATTGTCGCTCTGGAAATACGTTCCATTTGATTAAGCCTCCTGGTTGAGCCATGTTCGATGAGTTCAGTTGATCCATAAAATTAGGCGGCCTCGTCTGTCGTCTTATTCATAACGCAGCGACAGCTTGGATCTGTGTCTCAAGGTGATCCGTTTGAAGGAAAATAAAAAAGGCAAAAGAAAAGCCTAAAGGAGAGACAACGCAATTACTTACAAAATATATCATTACGATTCTCCCGAATTTTTAGGTGCGCAAGTACTTGTCCAGGCTGTGAAAAAAAAACACTGTTGAGAATTCATTTGTGATTTAAAAGCGAATTATAATTTATTGCTGAATCAAAAAAACTATTGTTACAAAATCACTGAATATTATTAATTGGCAATGTAGCCGTGACACTTCGACGAACGTGAAGTGAATGTGTTTAAAATGTCTTGATTTCAGTACCCCCAATTGGGGGCAACCTTTCCAGAAATTGTCGGAGTCATTAAGTTCGCAAGTCGGGATGCGATAATTGAAAATAGTGTCACATCCGGTAATTTCAAAGAAGGCTGGGGGTAACAGGCACTTTGTCGTAGTACTATGACTTATTTCTATATTTCTAGTTAATTAATATTAAACAGGTGCACTAAGCTCGGGAGAACGACGTAATTATTTACAAATTTCCAAAGAAACTCAAATCGTCCTAAAAGTACATCTACGCCGTGTTGAATCTAGGGTGTTAATGCCTCATCTTTAGCGTTGTTGCTCAAGTTTCTCACGTAAGCAGACCAAAGCGTACATCAGTGCAGGCGGGTTGAGGGTATTTAACATTAAACATAAACTCATCCTCGCTTGGTATTTCTTGGCCAAGCCGTTATTTTTTTATATTTTGCGCTTTAGATCTTTTTTTTGCTGGCCAGTCGCGCCTTTCATGGTTATTTACGTGGTGAACTGCTTTGAATTTACTAATTTGCATCATATGCATTAACGGATAATTAAACTGAAATAAGTCATAAAAAGTAAAATCTAATGAAAGCAGACAAATATTATGAGATATCTGTCAGATAGTAACACTATAAGGAAGAGGCCGATAATTTAATGAACGCTCACTTACTTCCTTCAAGTTATAACGAGATTCCTCCGCCCCCTAGTCGTTCCCGATTCCACATCTTGCACTCTAAAGACAGCGCAAAATATATTAGAAGCCGAAATCAATTTGCTCTAAAACATGCTCCCTTTCATCTTTCTAATTATGTGAACGTCGTATAAAATAGTATTATGGCGGAGCAGGCCGAGACTCTGCAAGTTATAACTAGCGCCGTGCTCTTCGTCGCTGATTTAGTGCTCACGTCGAAGCTTGTTCGCACTAAACTAAAAATTTCGGATAATTAATCGACTAATTTATTTTCAATAGATATTAGTTTCTGCATTTTGTAGATTTAAACAAAAGGTTTCCTTAAAAAGTAAGAAAATAATTGGCCGTTGAGTAATTAAAAAATAATTTCAAAAGGGAATACCTCAGGTTACGATATGTAACATATGTAAGATATGTATAGGTCTAACAGTTTTAAGAATTTTTTATTTACTTTTTGGTGTTGTTCAAAATTTCAAACATTTTGTTTTTGTTGACGGATATTTCTGTATTATCAAGAATTTATTTATGGATTTCTAATTATCCTTAACTTATACTTTATTTTAATTTTAAAATACTTCTTTTTCTTTTACCATACTTTTGAATTTAATTAACAAAAGGAACTTTATATATTTTGATACATATCACAATTGAGAATTAAGTGCTCATTTACATTCTTTTACACTGTTCAACAGCGTAGCACTTTACTCAGAATAAGTCTGTACTCTAATTTATTTTCAATATTTTGAAAGCAGCTTCAAAAAGAATGCTTTTAGCTTACGACCAATTATTTTCCCCAAACGAACTGAAAAACAGGAAAAAGGAAACACCGAACCCATGAAGCGTTAATAATTGCGATAAACTATAGCGGCGGAACACACTAATTGCCTGTTAAATGTGAGCCTTATTCCGTCTAAAACTAGGGCCGTATGTGTCCTAAGATCGAATGTGCAGCAGCGCCGCTGTCTTTAAGTGCCGGGATAATGAATCATTCTGTTCCGGCAAGTGTTGCTAGGCGACCGGAGCTTTAGCTAGGAACAGAGAAAGCACAGGTAACGCGGAGCGAGCCGTCGCCGTCCCTGCTCTTAAGGTATTACGGCTTTTTCCATCTTGTTATAATAGCATTATAAAGGAAAACAGAACGGCATTAACCGGGTTTGCATACGATGTTTCCTTCTATGACGGAAATGTCTGAGCTGAAACCAACTCGGAAAGCTCTAAAAGCAATACGGAACTAATTTGAATAACTTTCGTTTCCATAACGCGAGCCAAAAACAGACGAATGCAAAGTTCTTAATTGCATAATAATTGAACGCGGAATCCCTTTCAGCGACAGGTACTGCAATAGTTTCAGATCTTTCATCACTGGCGCCGCCATCAAACATCGATTGTTTCATTAAAGCCGGTCATGCAGAACATTCGCAGACAATCGCGCTAAAGGTATCACTGCACACAGAGGATCTTTGAATGGCGTTTTCCGAACAAAAGGATCGCATAACTGGCTTCGAGAGGAGAGAACCACGGTTGCTACATTTGCTGTTCATAACTTTGTGTGGCACATGCCTCCCAGAGGTATTTCACTTCAATAAACACATCGATGTACAGACTGACAATACAAGATTTCTCACACCCCTATAACCTTCCAATTAAAACAAAATATTAAACAGTAAAAATTAAAGGTATGCTGTGGTTATAGACAAATTAATACAAGACCAAATTTTTAAATCTCTTGTGATCCTTCAATTAGAGAGAAAATATTAACAAGAACTGCAGACAAAATCACAAGACAACGTTTCTGAAGATTAACAATTAAAAATTTCTGACCATTAAATTGAGTTAAAATCAAGATCAAATCGGATTAGATCCTTAATTAGTTAACTGTGATAAATTATCCTATTGCTGTTAATGTACCATAAGTTTCGTTTACAGTTAGAAACTTGACACAAATCCCATAAGTGCATATACAGTGACACGCAAAAAGTTGGACACCTATGGGAATTTTTTTATTATTGATTTTTCAAGGAAAAATATTGTTTATGGAAGCTTCTGCATCTTCCCAAACTCTGAACGCACGCATCAAAATTTGAATACCTCTTGTCATATACCGAGGAGATCTAAATATTTGAGATCGACTTAAGAGTAAAGTATTTTTATTTTTCAGAATATGCGAAAATATTATTTTTAAAAGTTATTCAAAATTGCTCTGATATCTCAAATATGAAATCGTAGTTATCTAGAATGAAAAAAATCATTTATCAATGTTATTCAACAAAATTTCCAGTTGGTAGACGAGCGAGAAGCAAATCACAGAGTATATTCATGTGACATCTGACGAAACCTCGAGCTCTATCTATTCACATGTTGATGCCAGAAAAAAATGAAAAAAAGTATTTTTTTTTCTCTTTTTATCGTAGACAGACATGCTTGCATATTTAAGATCTCATAACAATTCTGAATAATTTATGTCACTCTTAGGCCCGGTATTTCAGTTATATATAAAATAATTGTTCCTATGGGAATAAACTAAAGATTAAAGTTAAACTGTAACTGAAATACCAGCCTTAAGATACTTGTATAATCTAATAAGGCATTTATTTTTTGCAACTAGGCGCCTATAGTAAGCACCAAAATGGGAAAGCTTCTTGGTTAACGAAATAAGAAAACTTTGATTAATCGTTTCTTGACCAGTGTTTATAAATTTATTAATTCGGAATAACGTGACTAAAATGCTAAAAAATTTATAACAACCAAAGCTACAGAAGAGAAAGATTTATTCAAACGACGATAAATAACTAGGAAAAAATAGCCAGCACGAAATTTCTGACGAAATGTCTTAACGGCAGATGCCAGAAATCAGTAGCTTGAAAACAGGATAAGGATTTTAGTTGGTAGGCGCCTCTGTTGAAAAGCCATGAAGACGACTACGGAGGTTAATCCAACACATCTGATACTCGGATTATCATTAATGATGTCTATGAATATTCTCCAAACCTCTATAAAAAGTGATCATGGCACTAGATCCTTTCTACTTATTGTTATACTTTGTATTTAAAAAATTTCTTATGATGACGCCGAATGTGGAGGAACCCCACCGTATTAACTCCATTAATTAGGAGAACGTCTTCCAATATTGGGGATACAAACTTTACCACTTAAACGATTTGGTATAACACTGGTCCAGTCGAGCGGTCTCCCAAAATTGCCAGCCAAACGGTCAAAAAAAACTGATATTGATATCTCATCTTGATAACAGCATGAGGGTTTTCATCCGTCCAAACATGATTATTGTTAAAATTTAATCCCATGGTTGTATAATAACTTCATTCGTAAATAAAATATTAGCAACAAAGCGTGAATTTTCTACAATTTTTCTTAATATGAATCTACGGAAAAGGATATAATTGCTATTCTTGTAAAATTCTCCGGATTAAAGAGGCATTCATATTTAGTTCACAAGCTATTCTTCTGGTGCTGATATTCAGATTTACTTCCACTCTTCTAGTTGTAATTTAGGAATAGTTAGTGACCGTAACCGTCCGGCATCATGTTTATTAACTTAACGAACCATTTTTGCTTAATTAGGATTTGGAAATGCTTCGGTGTATAGGCGCTGTACTTTATAAGCGTTGCCATTAGCATGGCTGTACATAAAATTCATATCTACATTGGTATAAAACAGCATTTTCTTTTATTACAAAAAGATACTGTTGATAATTTCTAAAAATAGTCGAAAACTGACAGAGGGATTAATGACACTTACAGCAAATAAAAAAAATGAAAGACAACGAGTTAAATTTATTTTATTTTATTTTTTTTTGAAAAGCATTATACGTGGATAAAATATCCAACCTTTTCTTTTAAACACTATGTATAATGTGTTTGTAGTGTTAAAACTGTTTTTAAATACTCAAATACATTTTTAGAACGTTTAGAACCACTCTAGAAATACAGCATTATGTAAATTTCGGTACAACCTATATGCGATAAAGGCCCAACATTTGCTGCGTATTCAGAACATGTTTCATGTGTTTAAACCAGAAAGCAATCGAGTTTAAATTAAAAAATTATGTTTTGCAGTGATCCTTTGAATTAAGATGCTGATCTATTTGCAAATCTAATTTTTTTTTTACTTTTAATAATTGAGGAAAAACAAAAAATATGTTTTTACCTACGTTAAAATATATACGATGAATTTCATCAACTGTGCAGATTTTTCAAAAATCTCATCTCATCTTAGAGATCTTATATCATTAAAATATACAAGAAAGAGTATAGGTCCCTAAACAGAACTCTGCGTGATACACGGCGGTATTGATCAGAACATTGAAAATGAGGGTAATTTGTAGTATTCATGATAGAAAAAAAATTTTATGTTGAATTTGTTGAATATAGAGAATAGATGCGTTTCATAAAGTTATAAAATATGAGATATTTTTGAATTTTTTATATGTTAGCATATGCTTTATAGCCTGGTATACACATGCGTTAGATGAAATACAACTACACAAATGTGTATTAAGCCGCTAAGTTCTAAATATTGGACTCTTAATTTAAAACATATTGTATGTTTCATCTTGATTTGGAAACGTATACGTATATCGTGCGCACACATTTGCTAAATCCAAACAATTGCAAGCCATCCTTATGTAGTATTCAGCATGTATATGTTTACAGGTTGAATTTTAAAACTTTGTGGTTTGTGGTACATACAGGTTGAATTTTAAAACTAGGTGGATAGAAGTAAATTCGGACGAAGTCATGTAGGAGTAGAGGGGGTTCTTGAGCTAGCGTGTATCAGTTCACGCCTCGAGTTCGAAGCGCGCAAAGTTGTTTTTGAGCTACATTTTTTATTATAATATAATATTTATTTTAATTGTTCCTTATTATTCTTTAGTACAAAAATTCAGTATGAATTATAGTGTACCTGAGAAAGTACAAATTATAAAGTGGTATTACCGGAGTTTTTCAGTCGAATGAATAATTAACTTATTCAGAGAAAAATTTGTAAATCGTCCAATTCCTTCTGCTACAACCATCCGCAGAATTAATAAAAATTTTGAAAGATATAGATGTGTAAATCCAATGCAACATAAAAAACAGCAATTAAATGATAATACAAACGAGGTAAGAGACGGGATATGTGCTGCTGTTGAGGAAAACCCTCGTTCTTCAAGTAAAGATGTTGCTGAAGCATTGAATATTTCTCAAAGCACAGTTTGCAAAATGTTAAAAAAATATAAATATAAATCATATAAAATTCATAAGAATAATGAGATTTTCCCTGTAGACACGGAAGGAATTGGACGATTTACAATTTTTTCTCTGAATAAATTAATTATTCGTTCGACTGAAAAACCCCGATAATATCACTTTATAATTTGTACTTTCTCAGGTACACAATAATTCATACTGAATTTTTGTACTAAAGAAAAATAAAAAACAATTAAAATAAATATTATATTGTAATAAAAAATATATTTGTAGCCCAAAAACAACTTTGCATGCTTCGAACTCGAGGCGTAAACTGATACACGCTAGCGCAAGAACCCTCTCTACTCCTACACGACTTCGTCCGAATTTACTTCTATCCACCTAGTTTTAAAATTCAACCTGTATGTACCGCAAACTGCTACTTGAACATAGCCTAGTGAGCAACTGAACTCATGCAATTTATGCCTTTTATTTTATAGTATAGTCAGTTTTGTATTGTCTCCGTCTTTTTAAAGAAAAACCGTTGACATAAAATTGTATTTAACTTCACGAAGAAACTCAATAAAAAAATTTAGTCATATTGTCTGATCATGTAAAAATTTGTCAATAAAAATCATTATAATCATTCATACCCTTTCTATTAAGAAATTTTTAAATGGATATTCAATATGACTGACCTTTTCCTTCCTCGTTCTCACTCTTTCTTAATTTTCACTTTGCTCCATTTCCTAATAAAATTTAAACGTGGACGATTTACTTCAAAACTTATCTATCCCAATAAGAAACGAGCGCGTTTTATTTATTTCACTTCGATGGAACAATTGCATCGTAATAACCGCTGTTATCCGGAACTATTCGGAGATGGCGTACAGAAAAATAAATTCTCACAACCCGTTTATTTAATATTAGATCCGGTAAATGATGGGCCGGTCGGTGCGGCCATCCCGGCGCAGCATCGCTCCAATTTCTGTGCTATCGATTCGAAATTTAATGCACTTTACGTACATGCATTATTCAATAATATACCTCCATTTAAACGAAGCTGTTTTTCTTCGTTTTAGCGGGCGCTCGGTGTATTACGTAAGCTTCCGGGAAATTTCTAAATCGAATTTAATAATGGCTAAGATACCGTGGTTAGCTTGATCGCTTTTGGACTGATATACTTAAAATTGTTTTTAGATAAACTTTTTAAAATGTCAAATGGCTTATTTTCGGTTCTATCGTGTTATTAATAATACATGTAAACGATGACAAAAGCAACCGGAAAAAAAAGATAGAACTTAAACAAGACAATTTTTTTGGATATGCTTTGACGGCACGTTTGACTGCCTGGTATGGGATAACTTATTTGACATTTCTAATGCAATGTTAGGTGAAAAAGTGATCGCAGGATGTCGCGATTTACACAATTCATTAAAGCTATGGTTTACATACATACAAACATTGGGTGAACTCCGAGATCGCATTCTTGCTGTTGTGTGGAGCATTAAAGGGGACACATTGCAGCGTGTGTGGGCCGAATGGATTATCATTTAGACGTGTGTCACGTAATGCAAAGGAAATCACATCGAAGATTTGTGATCAATAAAAACTTGGAGTTTCCCTTCTTTTGCATTTTCATTTGATATTATATCAGTAATACTTCTACTTCCACTACTACGTCAAAAAAGGGTAAGCGGGCATCAGTCTCATATATTATTTTGAAGTAAACGTTTATTAGGAGTTGAAGTGACTGAAGAAGTTTTATAGGGATTCCTTGCCTTTAAGAAATCCAAATCTCCAAGTTTTGTTGGTTAATAATAACCGTATCTCGAATGACTGCTTTGGTGAAAAGGGATTCGATATCGAAACTAATTAGAATATTTTGTGGATCTGTTGATAAGTTTTTGAATGAAATGTTGAATTGACGACAAAGATCTAGTTAGTGAATTAATGGCACCTCTATGCGTGATGTGGGATTGTGACTTATGGGTTAATAAGCATTGTCTGCTAGGAAATTAAGAATATTTTGATCAAATTCCTCGAGGTCTGAATTTCTAAAAATAAGTAATCAATAAGTTAGAATTTTCTTAATCGTAACATCATATACTATTCACACAATGAATAGCGAACGTGATTACAGTTCACTTAGTAATCGTCGTAATTCGTCGAAGAACGCTAGAAATTTCAATAGCTTCGCCCCGCTTGAAAACCGCAGCAAATCAGCGCAAAAAGCAAATATTTAATTAAAACTTGTATCGAACAATTGGGGCCTTCTCATAACGCCGACGAGCGAGCGATGATTTCTATTAGGGGCGGCGGCGAATTTGTCTGACGAAGTCGCGAACAAAGGACCCGACATAAATCAAATACTCGTGGCTCCCCCTTTTACGGGACGCGCGCGCGCCATTTTTATTAACATCAAATTTTGGTGTATCAATAACTTTAAATAACTTCTGCTCGGCTGGGTACGCGGTATTCGTGTTTTGCTGCTCAACTTTTGTTCGGACTGTGAAGTGCGCGCTCTTGTTTTTGATGTATTGCGGGATTTACTCCGCAAAAGAGAATGTTTCAAGTCACTTCTTTTATTTTCTTATATGCGATCTTAGTCTTTCATGACAATCAAAAACTAAGACAAAACACACACAAAAAATTTTTAAAATGAATTCAATGTTTGGTTCAAACAATAAATCATAATTTTGATTTAAATTTTCTTCCTTTTTTAAACAACATATCTGGATTATATTGATTATTACTTTTAAGAAATAATAATTATTTATGTACCAAGGCGTCAAAATGGCACTTTGTTGAAATTATTGAAAAATAATAGTCATAAAACAATCATCATTTATAGATAAATAATATATTAATGAGAATTGATTAATGTCACTTCAATCTAAGTAGGCTTCGCAATAGTCAGGTAAAATATTTTACATGCCGAGGCAGGTAAAGTACCACTTTTTCTCCTTGAATGAGAATGATAAAATTGTACTTTCAAATGTACTCGAAAAAATTATTTTGTAATTGCTGACGAACCTATCAACTTAGTGAAAGCTCGAGTGATCTGACGAAGTTAATGAAGCGTTGAGTGATTGTGTGCTTTTTGATGTCCGTCACCAGTAGCTGTTAAAAGATTTGAAAAGAATTTCCCATGCAAATTTTCATCGGACAAGAGTCTACTCTAATTGTCAATAAATATAATAAAAAAAATAAATAGAAAAGAAATATTTATTTCAACCGCATATAAATTTTCTTCAGTTCGAATGATTTGAAAATTAAAAGAGAAAGGAAAAATATATCAATAATATTACTATTTATCTCTAATCCTTCGAATAATCTTATTTCTCCTATTAACTCCTCATTTTTCACAATGATTTATAAATAGAATATCTTCCCGACAATTCGACAAAATCGACTTTCTAATTCCGTAAATTTAAAACGCCGAATGGAAACTTCCGGACTGGCTCCGAATGCGACGGAGTGAAAATTGTAGCAGCAGGTGTAAGAGTCGCAATAAACTTTTAAGTAAATTGATGGAGTTGTTAAGGAAACAATTCCCGGAGTGAAAAATCTACACTTCAGACGGGCACCGTCCTCTACCGGATTAATAAACTTAAGAGAACTGTCAAAGAAAAATTAAGAAACTTTCGAACGGTTCCGGTACCGCCACCTGGAATCAGCAGATATATCCGACCGTCGCTTTTTAATTACGCGCGCGTTTCCGCTTCGAAGAGTCGATTTTTCTAATTAGTCTTTAAAAAATTATTAATTTAAGAACGTGCGAATTTTAACGGAGGAAAAGATCGTTCGGAATTTAATGTCCGGTGATTAATTTTTTTTTTAGAAAAAACTCTTCATTCACTGTGAGATTATTAAGAGTTGAAATCAATATAAGGTATAAAGGTTGTTTTATGTGAAATTTTTACGATGCTCTTTATCGAAGGTGTAAAATTGAAGAACATGTCGGCTTTTATGTCAAACTATGAATTTAATATCAATAGTAATGGCGCATTGATGCATCTGATTTAGCAAAAAAAAAACATTAACGGCGATATCTTCTTTCTAAGTTATCAGAAAGATAATGTTCGTTTTACTCTATCGAGTTAAAAACGTGGGATGCTGTGTCGTTTGGTGTTATACATATTGCTGTGTTTGGGCTCAAATGCCGATGAAATTTATTTATTTACGAAAAATTTTCTCAGGGCCTGAAAACTTTGATTTTTGTAAGGTTGGCAATATGGTACGGGGTTCATATAACACATTCCCTTTTGATACCGGCTTGAATTGAATTGGATTTATGTAAAAGGTGAAAATATAAGTGAAAATATTTGTGAATGTGAAAATGTATCTTAAACAATGCTTTTCTGACTCATGAACAGGTAAGTAAAACTCAGTCAACGTTAAAATTGTTTATTTCTGAACGTAGCAACTTCACACCATACATGAAATGTCAAAAATAACCTCAATACGACGCATTAACAGATTCTAACGATTTAATGGAAAATTTTTTAATAATATACAAATTGAAATCAACAAATACGTAAGTTATTCACATTTTAATAGTGTCAGGACAAATGTGTAAGTGTTTTGAAAATGCAAAAATTATTAAAAACGCAGAAAAACAATAAAACTTGTTCTTCGGTGCCCTTTTAATAAATTTCAATCTGTTTTCAGTCAAAAGGCACGATAATTATCCTCGTTGCTAATGCCCTCCAACAGATGAAATGTGTAATTGTTTATTGTAGTTTTAAAAACACAGGAAAAACGATAATGACTCGTTCTTGTCTGTCCTTTTAATAATTTTAAATCTGTTTTAAGACAAAGTCACGATAATTATGCTCGTTGCTATTGCCTTCTAACAAATTAATTGTGTGATGATTTGAACACCAAAATTTTTACAAAGTTTAAACAAATTCCAAAATATTAATAAATACACTTATAATTACCATACTTGAAGCTGAACTGAACACTTAACTGGACCAAGGAAGACTAATTTGAACGCGTTTGCGTCGCATTTTTATACCCAAAATCCTTCATAAAAACTTGTCAAAAAGTAAAACATAACCTCAAAATACAAAATTAAAATTAAAATTTCTCAAAATTGACTAAATAAATCCTAAGTCTAACAAAAGAAAAATGATGTTGAATTTTTATTTCTTCCCAGGTAAAGAAATTAGCCCAAGCCGGAGCGCATTAAGCTTAGTCATTTTTATCTTGCCCCCATCAGGCAGCTTCAGCTCAAATCGTCGCATGTTGCCCCTCTTGTTTCTTAGGAAGCTCCTGGGCAACTTCTGAATGGCCTCCTCCAAGTCAACAGGGTCCTTGGGCAAAGGTGGAGATGAAATCCCTTGACAAGAGCTGACGTTCCCCTCGACCTCCATTGGGGTCTCGATGTTAGGAGTTTTGGAGCGGAATAACTCGTCCGGCATTGTTTCCGTGTCAGAGTCATCCCCGAAAAGTTCCCTGAACTTGGACTTGAGCCAGTTGGATGTCGAGAAACTCCTCCGGAACAAGGTTATGGCAACTCTAATATAAACAAAGCATCTTTAGATAATCAAATAAATTAAATTTCTTTTTAGGTTCCGGCATTCTAGAACGAGATGTATGATTTTTGAAAATAAAATTCGAAAATTGGGAAATTTTTCTTGTTTTTTTTTTAAGTAAACAAAAATTTGAAGAATTTGTATCCTTTTGATTTTTTTACCCCAGCCCAGGTAAATAACACAGCAATATGCATTTGGTGAATATATAATATTTCTAAATTTCATAATTGAAAATATTTTCTATTAAATATATCCTGCTGCTTATACTGTAACATTTCAGAATCGAATCGCTAAAGTTTGAATATTAATTTTCAAAATTTAACATAACCTAACATTTAATCAATTTAAAAAATTACTTCATTAGTCATTTTAATATAAATTATAAATAATTATACAATATCCCTAGAAAATTTGTTTAGAGCAACTGGTGTTAACCACCGATTTTTTCGATATTGTTTCTATTGCTGATTCTGGATCCTTAAGTACCGAGTTTGAAACAACACAATGAATCTTCTCTAGTTCCTCATTAAGAAACTTATTGACTTTCTGGTAGAAATTACTCTTCAACATTAAGAATAATAGAACCATTCCAGCAATTTCTCTGAAATTTTGGTGTATTATTAATACTTTCAGTACACAGCGATTTATCTTATTTTCATTTTTAGAAAATAGAAAAGTTTACTCACCTTCGAAATAGAATGCTTTCTTAAATAATAGTAAAATATAGACCAAAAATATCTTCACTGAAGATTTTTTTTAATTTATCAATAAATAACCGAGAAATAAACTTTTAAAGTTGTCATGTTTTAAGCAGGAACGACTCGCTTGTGACGTCGCATAGTCGAAAGCGACTTCTCTGTTACAGTTACGCTAAGTTGACATTCATTCAATTTGGCACGTGTTTTACTTTGATTATTGTTTATTACCTATGTATTTCCATGGAGGATTTGTAAAGGTCAAAGTGATATTTTGCCGATTAGGAGAAATGACGTCACGTCGCTCGGAAACTATTTTCACAAAACGCTTTTCTTTTAATTCGATCATTTTTAAAGATATTTTAATAATTTTTTCCCTGTCTTACATCAACTTGCTTTAACTTTATTTTCTTTCTTAAGAAAAATAGTAAACTTCTCCATTGTGGTAAATATAAAAATTTAATAAATGAAAAAAGTGGTGTTAGTTAATATCATGGGCCAAATGTGAACTAAAGCACGTAAGATTCTTGTCAACTTTAACAAAAGAATTAACAAGCTGTTATTGACACTTTTTAATGGTTCCATGGTAAGTTTAACATTACCACACCTTGATTGTGGAAAAATCCATTAAACCGCATAAAGTACAATGTGATTTTTAGTAACAATTTACGTTCATCAATGAAAAATATATGTTTTTAAAACAATCTAACATGATTCCAAAAAAGAAGAAAACTAATTTCTCTATTTCCCATTGAAATTGATTATACTTTTAACATTACAAAAATTAAAATTCTATTACAACAAAAATTTGATCGCAGTCTAAAAAAAAAAAGGAAAACAATCGACCGTTATTTTCTATTCATCGAATTCAAATTCGAAATCAGAATTTTCGCCGTTAAAATAATGCACTTGACTTTCAAAATATATACTTAAATGATTAAACTAATGTCTATTATGAGAATTCTCCAAAAGTAAAAACGATGTTTGTTGAAAAACAAAATATATAAAAATTAATAATTTTATCGCAATTCGGTTTTGATTGATTTGATTTATCTTAATAGATTAAAAGAAAATAATTTTCTGGGCATTCGATATTTATTACCTATGGATTTCTTTTTTTTATATTTTTTTTTGTATATATTCATTTTGTTTTGTTACTATTATTGTTTGCCAGGGTATTGGTGTTACATTTATAAAACTAAACAAAGGTAGAAAAAGGGATAAAATTAGTTATATTACATCTCGATTGCTTCTTAAGCGGTAATTTATTTGATTCAAATAATCTTCATTAAAATATACATTTAATTTTGCCTTTGGTGAACTGAATGATTAAATCAGTATGTATAATCTTTCAATTGCACACATAAATATTCATTCGTTAATGCCAATAATCACTGATTTTAGAGATTTTAATAATATGTGTTAATGAGACTTGATTAAATAGGTATGCATAGACGGACGCATTTACTGGCACACTTGCACGACGTAAGCAAAAGTGACACATTTACTCGTGGTGGGCAACGGCGAGCATTTTTACGACCGACACCATAAACATCCACGCCGATCATACGAATTATCAGTCGTTCAGATCCATTACAAGTAAATTTGTCTGTTTATGGAAGAATATGATGATTTACGTAACGGATTTGCATGGCTCTTGGCCTTTTGGAAATTTCAGATCACAAGATACACCAGCATTTACGGTTCACACTTTTAGGTGTGCGTAATCATTTTATAATTGTTTACAAACTTCGATCAAAGCGGCGTATCCCACTTTTTTCAAATTTTTATTTAAATATTCTGGGCTTTTTATTTTCCACAACGCAATATGTTGCCGATAAACTTCTATAAAATCTGTCAAAAATTCTTTGTTACTCATTTTTGCCGCACCTGATAAACAGCTATATTCAGTAAGAAATTTTTAACATCAAGCAAGTGTGTAAATGTATGCTGACAAAATGCGGCATGCAGATTGCCGGGTATGCATGGCTCGTGATGTGGCGCGTTATGTCGGTAATAAACGCATGGATTTATCCGTCACTTTGGCTTGTCGCATGCAAGTGTGCCAGTAAATGCGTCCGGCTATGCCTACCTAATAATGGGATCTCTGATAATGACATTTCTTTACTTGATTATGATATAATTGGACTTGATAGAAGTTCTAGAGATGGTAGAGTCGCTTTGTTTATAAAGAGGCAACTTGAATATGAAAAACTGGAGTATATTTCTGAATCTGGTAGCTCGATGGAACAATTGTGGTTATTAATAACAATTGACAAAGTAAGGATTGCTTTGTGTGTATTGTATGTTGATCCATTCCTGGATAAATTTGAAGAATCTATCTCTACAATTTCACCACTCTCTGATTATTTATTATGTTTAGGCGACTTTAACATTAATATGCTGAACCTCTCTGAAAATGATTCTATAAAATTCCTATCGCTCTGTGAGTCTTATGGGTTGTCTCAATTATTGAATGAACCTACCAGAGTATGTAGTAACTCTAGCAGTTTAATTGATCTAATTTTAAGCTCTGATGATGCCGTTATCGTTGAGTCAGGAGTTTTAAAAGATCATGTCCTTGTACTTTACAAGTGGTTTTACAGAAGCCAAAACCATGCATCAAAACTCACCGTTCATTTAAATACTTTAGCTATGATGAATTCACTGACTCTATATATTTGATTAATAACGTAAATAACAAATTGAATTTTTAAATCATAACATCTTAGAGTTATTTAATAAACATGCTCCTATGGTGACATCTCTTTTCACAAAAAAAAAGGTGTCCTTGGTTGATAGACAATCTCCGCCTTATGATGTCATTAAGGGACAGAGCACTTAAGAAATTTCTTGCTACAAAGTATGTGCAGCATTGGGAATATTATAAGTCCCTTATGAACTTAACTACTACTGCGTTTAGAAATGAACGTAAGGGCTACTTTGAATACCGACTAAGATCCAGCAATGGTAAAAATTTATGGAAAGAACTGAAAGACGCGGGTGTGTATTGTCCCTCCAAAGCACGTGAGATTCCTTTACACTTGAGAAATCCAGATGCTCTCAACAATTATTTTATTAATTCAATACCTGCGGTGACTGGTAATACAAATATAACAGATCATTACAATCATAACATTAAACAAAATATAAATGATAGTTTCATGTTCTCGCAGGTCACAGAATACGAAGTTAGTAAAATTTTGACGTCACTTCATAGTGCATCTATTAGTACTTACAATATAAGTTTAAAAATGCTACTCTTATCTAGTTCTGTTATTTTGCCCTATTTAACTCATATTATTAATTATTGTCTACTTAATTGTGTTTTCCAGACGCACAGTGATCTACATTTAAGTTTTACGGGGCCATCATTTCCATCAAATTAAAATAAACGCAAATTTTGTATTTGTAGTAAAATATAACTACTGTTGTGCTTTAAGGGAGTAATATAAATCTGAAACATCATAAATATGTCTGTTTTTGAGATATTAAAATAGATTTTATGCTACATGGCGTGCAAAATTGCAAAAATGTGCTATAAGTACTTTATGACGTTCACAAATTCGGAGGTTTTTAGTGTTCTCACTTTATGCATCAAAGAGAAAAGTCACAGTTCTTACGTATTCCGAGTAAAAATTTAATGAGGAAAACAGAAAGACAGAACGAAATCGAATTTGATGCGAAAAGACGGATATTGTATTTACAATTTGTTCTTTTGAAATATCAGGTATTCTTGACATAATAAAAGAAACCATCTGTTTCCTTACTTTGGTAGTATTTGCCCGAGAAATAAGCTTTTCATTCAAAAGAAATTCAAACACTTGCAACCTCGATGCACCTAGGTACTGCACCTTACAACAAGAAAATTACGTTTAATAAACCATACCTTCCGCACATCCACGCACATTGAGGGTGACATTTTTAAATTTGAGGATGAATGTGCATCAAAAACAAGCCACATTTAGTCCGATTTAAGGGGAAATTCTCCAATATCATTCTGTTACCTAAAATCTGTCAGCCCAATGAAATGAAAGACTTGAGACCTATAAGTTTGTTGCCAATCATGTCTAAAGTCTTAGAAAAGATTATGGATTCACAAATTCGCTCTTGCTTGCATTCACAAGAAATCTTGCCTGAAAATCACTCGGGATTCCGGTTAGTCTTTGTTTGCGCGACTGCATTATTGCATATCTCAGATGATATTTTTCAAGCTTTGGATCGTGGTTAGAAAGTAGCATTAATCTTATTGGATTTTTGCAAAGCTTTCGATACCATCAGCCATGAGATACTTTTATCAATCCTACATTATCTTCATTTTAGTTCTGCATATATAAATTAATACGTGAATAAGCAGTAAGAATAATCGTAAGCAGTGTGTGTCTATCAATGGTAATATATCTAATAATCTTATGATTAATAGAGGTGTACCGCAGGGTTCAATATTAGGGCCACTGTTATTTACGTTATACTTTTCAAATATGCAAGAAAGGATCAAAAAATGTTCGTTTCATAATTATGCTGATGATACCCAGCTTAACTTTTCTTTTTCTGCCGATGGTGTACAAAATGCTACAGATACAATTAATCCAGACTTGCAATCACTTAAAAATTTTTCTGATAATCACTCATTAATGTTGAATTCTGCTAAATCTTCCGCTATGTTATTCGAACCTGCAAAAACTCGTAAAACTATCCTAAGTGATATGTCACTTACCATTAACGGTGAGCTGCTACTTTTTCATGACATAAAATCTAATTTAGGCCTGTTGTTTGATATTAACCTAAGATTTAAACATCACATTGATCAGTGTATAAAAACATCGTATTCTAAACTGAAACTTCTATACGCCAATAGGCATATTTTAAATAGAAATACCAAAATTATTCTTTCTGATGCTCTAATCCTAGCTCAGTTTACATTTTGTGACGTTGTGTATGGGTCATGCTTAACCAAGGACACAATAGTTGCTTACGTTTAATTTTTGGCATTAGAAGGCGTGAGCATGTATCCCATAAACTCAAAGACATCAAGTGGTTAAATACGTCCAATAGAAGGCATTTACATTCTCTAGTTTTGTTTCATAAAATTCTACTACACAAGTGTCCACAGTATTTACATCGGAAAATCAGGTTCAGAACAGACGTACACACGAATAATATTCGCTTTAAGGGTCTCATTACTCCACCTCTTCATAAAACGGCATTATTTGAAAGACGTTTCTCGTATAATGTTAGCAAAATCTATAATTCTGTACCTGACACCATCAAGTCTTTGTCAATTATTGCTTTTAAAAAACGACTACGCGTCATATTGCTCTCTAATCAGTGATTATGTATTAATCTCATTAATTTTTTTATGGATAAGTGAAGTAATTTAATTCCTTTTCTGGTTTTTATCGTTTCTCTCACTTGAGCGGTTTTATTTTCTTGGTTGGTTCCTCATAAATGTAACAAATGTGAAGAACTCAACTCCTGTAGTAATTATATAGTGTCTTTCAAAAAGTATACAACAAATGGAATTTTTCTTCATTGTCGATTTCTATTAAATGTGACTCTTGCAGAACGCTTCTGCATTACTTCAAATCAAATTGGGAAATGCTAGGAGAAATTTATCTTTTGCGGTATACGCCATTATTTCAAAAGATACATGAAAATGTCGTAAGAAAATATTGTTTAGTTTTAAAAGTTATAGTAAAATTCAAAATCACAGCTTCCTATCTCAAAAATAAAAATCACTCTTTACTAAGAATCACTATACACACTACATTAGCAAATGCCAGTGGGATTAAAGTATTCGCCAAGATAAGATTAACTTATTCCTGTTTCCCAATTATTTCATTTGGTTCTGAGTAATTATTTCCATGCATTTCGAATTTTGTGTTTTTCTGTTTCATTCATCATTCATCCATTGAAAAATTACAATGCATTTGAACTAAGTGACATTTTAAATGTAAAAGTTGTAAAAAGTACTAAACTTATAAGCTTTACCATTTGAAATTCACTTAGTCTAAATGTGTTATAATTTTTCAACGGATAAATGATGCAATAAGAAATCACAAATTTCGGAACACATGGAAATAATTATTCAGTACCAAATGAAATAATAAATAATTATTGAGAAACAACAATAAGATTAATGTTTTTCCATTCATGTTATGTTGGTATTTGTTAATGTAATGTATGAAGAAGATACATAATATTATCGAATAGCTTGAATCACGATATCCTGCGATTACTTTTTGACACTACATTGCATTCTCGAGCTACACTTCTGCTGACAAGGCCCCAGTAGGGCCGAAACAATCACTGCAATCAAAACTAATTTACGATAAAATTTTTAAAAAATGTTTCAACGTTAAAATAAATAAAAATAAACGAAAATTGATTGATTGACATCCTTTTTTAATATCTTTACATAAAACACCTGCTTAATTTAAATTAGCAAATCCGGAAGACAGAGTTTCAAAAAATGAAACCTAAATTTTTCAATGAATTATCTCAAACGGACAATGGAAATGGCACTAATGCTCAACGTTTCACTATCGCTTGATAGCTATCAAACGATACTAAAAATGGCACTAATGCTCAACGTTTCACTATCGCTTGATAGCTTCAAGCGATACTGAAACGTGCCATTTTCAGTGTCCGTTTGAGATAATTCATTATACAATTTCACCGGACAAGAATCGACCTTACTATCCTAAATTTTTCGTAAAAACCATGTAAATTTCATTACTACGTTTGTAATTAAAAATTAATCTCCACCCACAATAATTATTATACCCGTAGAAACGTATTTCGGTGGTTAAGCTGCCAACTTCAGATTGGCAGATGGTATTTCGGCAGCTATGCTGCCAACTTCAGATCTATCATCTAAAGATGGCAGCTTAACTGCCGAAATACGTATCTACGAATATAAAAATTAATGTGGACGGAGATTAATTTTTAATTATTTCTTAAACACAGTCTGCTTTACTATTTTTTAGTTGAATGCTTGTGATAAGAAATTACTTACTTTCCGGAATGTTTTTTGAAAAACAAACAAAAATACATTCATAATGCTGGAATCATCATTCTTCAGAAACAAAGAACGCAATTTTATATCACACAAATGCGGGCATCGATGCTAAAATTCAGTTTGGCCTGAAATGTCTGCAGTTTCTTTTTTTTAATTTTTCGTTAATCTCTTCAGATCCACCCTGGTGCGACGACTGCGGCGTCGGCGAAACACCATTTCGTTCCGGGCCCGCATACAAAACCGAAATGCAAAAACGTCCGACTTAATGCATTTTACTTGTTTCGAGCGGTTTCGGCTCGATTGAAAATTAATTTCGAAATTCGATGAATACAAAGCAGGGCGAAATCGTAAAAAATAAGCGCATTCGAACACACCTGAATGTAAATGCGAAACGGGCGTCGCGACGCTGCGTTATTTACGTACGTACATCGGTCGCTTTAAAAATTTCACCAGCTGGCTTTCACGGGCTTATGTTTATTTCGGAATTAATAGGGTTTTAAATTGCAGACGCGTCCGGCTTATTTGACGACATGACGATTTGAAATTTTCCATTAAACCTCACATAAATGATTAATTTAGAGAGGCACAAAAAATAATTTAATTTGAATCCATCACGCAAACTTCGAATAAATGCTCTAGAAACGATCCAGAACGAATATGTCACTAACATTTTTATTTTTATTTTATTTTTGGTAACTCCATATTTTCAACAGCATAAACTGCAGCTAGTTAATGCCCCCTATAAACGTTACATACAGACGCATATCAGTGGAAATTAATTAACTTCACGGACGCATTTATTACCCAGCCATTAATTGACACTATTTCTAACAAATATTATTTGAAATCGTCGGCGCTTAATTAACGGGCCGAAATTTATGGCCGGCCGGCAGATGACGTTTTAATAAGCCGGACAAATAAGCGCGGGTGAATGCGCGGGCACGCATCCTGCCTGGATTTTGTTTGCGTAAGCTATCATTAGTTTTCTGAAGTTGCCCCTCATTAAAGAGAGTGAAACGTTGATTATCTCGACGACAGCGTCCCCGGGGGCTCATGTCGGTAACTGGATAGCGCGTACATGTGTGACACTCGCTGACACATCTTAAAATCTTCCCCTTTCACTGTCCCGTTATTTCCTTTATCGTTACACTTGCCGCCGTCTCTTCGATCTTTTCGTCTTTGTGTATGCGGTGACGACGTCAACGTCAGTCGATTCAAGAACATTCGATGACAATACCGATCACATTAAGGGGAAAGTAATTTTAGACATCTTTATTCCGACCTGTTTTAATTTAACTTAAAATATTCTTTGTGTTTTAAGCACATAAATGTAAAAAATTTAAATCTCTGGCAATTAGGTGCAACTATTTGGAATAGACTTTCTACATTAGATCGGTCCAGAAAATCTTTCACAAACTTCTATAAACTCCATGAAAATTTCATCAAGATACGACACCGTCTTTACACCAATTCATTACACCACAGGCATTAAATTTGGGATCGGTAGGAATGGTCCCATTCATCATTTCACCTTTCATCAAAAAGCTGGAGTGTGTTATAAAATACGACCCTCTCGAGAACATTCATAAGAGTCCACTTTGAGGTCCACATCTCATTAAGGCTGCATTACACATCCCTCGCTGAAACTCGAACGCCGAAATGCATGCAATCCAAAGACAGCAAGCAAGGGGAAAATGTACCCTCCGGGCAAAATCTCCGGGGAAATCGACTGACTTGCAAATGCGAATGGAAATATAATGCCATAAACTAATCCACCATATTGAATCAATGCAACTTAAGCACGAAGTGCGTACAGATTATTTTTAAACGTAATGCGTGCAGATATTACACCGAGAAAAATGTTCACTGATCTTTAGATATATGATAGTTATTTGTTATACAAGACAGTAAAATTGATTTTTATCGATGAGTGAAAACGACGAAGGAGCGAGTGTGTAACATTCTATTTTTTTATAGCAAACGTTAAAGACAAATTTAAACAATTTCGCAGAAAAATAAAAAGAGCAATCTTATGTTAAAATCGCGTTGTATGATCATGATCCCAGTAACTAATGTGGGTTGTTACTATGGTTAAGTTGTAATATTTATTCAAATAACAAAATTAAAGTACTTTATCTACCCTTGCCGTTAAAATTCCGTTTTATCCACTGTTTTGAGTTGGACAAAGCACACTTTAACGTTCGCTATAAAAAAAAAAAAACTTATTTTAACACTGTCTTGCTTGTAGGTAAAATGGCAATGTGAAAGCAAAAATAAATGATAAACTACTTCTAAAGGGTAATAAGACTTAATAAAACATAGTTTTCATCATTTGTCCGTCATTTATAAACATAAAATAAGAAGAAAGTGTATTCGTGGCCGGCACCGTTATACGAGTATTGTTGCCGGTACTGGTTACGAGTATTGCATCGGTTTCAAGTATCGTTGCTGGTACCAGTTTTTTGTTATCGACTTCGAACTAAACATCTCTTCGTAATATAAAATTTTTTTTTTATATTTAATAACTCTATATATAAAAATTATAATAGAATGTAATAGAAAAATATAAATCAATAGCTTTTATTTATTTAAATAATGTTTATATTTAATTTTAAAAAGGCAGGTAATTCTATTTTTATTCTGTTTAGGTATTTATTTCCAAATTACTTTCCTTTTCACAAATTTTAAGGAAACATTTGTTATGTTTTCTGTATGTTAATCGCCTGCACTATTCGGAAACGCTGTACCAAGGCCTGGGTAAGTAGTAAATAAGGTTCATTTTCGAACGAGTTTCTACCTTGTCATTTTATTTTTAGTGTCGGCGACTGTACATAATTGCATAACTGAGTGGGAACAAGTACTTTTGTCAAAAATATGAAACGTTAAATTATTATTTTCACGCAAATTCTTTGAAATTAAATTAATTTATTTATTCATTTATTTATTGGAAATATTTTCAAGAAATGTCGTATTGTATTAAATTAATAATAAGATACATTTTGTACATGTTTTGTTTGTTACTATTTGACTCGATTATAATACAATATTAAAAGAAAATGCCGTCAATTTGTTCCCTACGAATAAAGTTCCTGAGGTTACAGTTTCTTTGGAGCGTTTCTTGTACACATAAAGCGCAAAAGAACCGATTCAAGTAACCGAATTCACATTACTTTTCCATCCCTGGTTACAACACACGTAATAAATAGAAACCGAAGACACTTCCAGATAAGAAATTTTTTTCAAAATGTAACATTTTAAAAAATTGCTTGTCGAACGGTCCTAGAACTTTGATTTCCCATCCCATATCCTGTCTCTTAGAATTAGTACACACTTAGATACAAAATTATACAACTGTCTATAAACAAACCGTATCATTGTTGAAAGACATAGTATCGAGTCTGTTTCTGTACATTATGGTGTGTCTACGTTTCTTGACTTGACTATAGCTAGCGACGTTTTGGAATTGCTGCCTGTGGAATAACTGACTTTTAAGGCTATGGATTTTTTTTAACTTCAGCTAAATTTTCTATAATTGTTTTTTTTTCTCCGCTGAAAACATTCCTCATTTAAAATGCTGCATGAAAATTCACTCATATGGTTTATTCAGTAGGTTACATTTAAAAAAAAAACCACCAGAACCGGCAAGCACATGAAGCTAAGATAAGATTGATTTAGCTTGTATTCTAAAATACGTCCAAACTATGAAATATTGTACAACAAGTGTGCAAGCAAAACTTGCGTGACTTTGTATCCAAATGTGTACTAAATAACATATGCACACGATAAAAAAGCAACATATCTATTTGAACATATTATATTTTCTTTGTTGCCTTGAAATCGAGATTTATGATGACTTAAAAGGTTGTAATAAGCTTGAAAGACTAATTTTCGTGTATTTGCAGCCTATGGCATTTAACCGGGTTTCTTCAGTAACGCTATTTCTGTTGAATATATGAAAAATATTTTATACAAAAGTATCATTCTTTCAAGCTATACAGGGTGTTTCAATTTGGCTGTAAAATGTGTAACTTCGTTATTTTAAATGGATCATCCTATATTTTATAATGAATTTGAGTATATCAGGTAGTTTTAGAGTAAGTTTGAAGAGAGGTACCAGTACCTAAGCCCTAAGGTTTCTAAAATATTAGGCTTTATTTATGGTTTTCGGAAAATACAGATGTAACTTTTATAATTATTATCTCATTAACAACGAAATTTAGAAAGCAGATATTGTGATGCTGTTATAAGCTAAGTGGAAGGTATCTACCGCAGTAACAAAATTTACTCTTCATCAAACAGGGATCCAGTAAAACTATTTCCATTTCGAATTGAAGGGCAATGACTTTTTTGTTTTTTAAATGGAACGATATTATTTTTATGTCGTCGTTAGATGCTCCATAAAATTATCTTTCAATTGGTTATGCATAAATAAAGCCTAATACCTTAAAAACCATAGGACTTAGAAATTGGAACCCCTTATCAAACTTGATAAACCTGAAACTCAAATTCGTTATAAAATATAGGGTATTCCATTTAAAATAACGAAGTTGTACAACGTACAGCGAAATTAAGATATCCTGTACACTATGTAATTTTAAATTATGCGGAGTTTGAAAGGATGATACTTTTGTATAAAACATTTTTTTCATATTTTCAACAGGAACAGCCTTATTGAAAAATCCTGGTTACATGCCACAGACTGTATAGTTACAGTGTATCACCGAATTGAGTTCATGATATGTATAATGGAGCAAAAATGTTGGAATTCAGATTTCACGCTTTGCAGTTCAAGTTTGCTTGGCGCGAAATGAATTTTGTGTATTTAAATAGGAAATATACACAAATACTAGAAATTGGCTAATAAAAACTACTTTTTCCTTTTTTCCTTTCCAATGAATCCTTACTGCATGTTAATTGTTTAAGATACTGTTATAAATATTAATAAATTCGTTATGTTTTTATGGAATAGTAATTTTCCTTTTAAAAAATATTTAATAATTACCACCTTTTATTAATTTCAGAGCATATGTATAGGTATAACCTCGAAGAAATATGTGATAAATTTTGAACTCTTGTATTTTCTTATGAACAATTTATCAGGTTAAAAATGACGAATGAGAATACTCAGGCTTATAGTGCTTTAACTGATGTAGAGCGTGAAATCTGAAATCCAAAATTTTTGCTCCTTTATACAGGATGTTCCTGAAATATTTGCACAAACAACATGGAAAAATACAAAAAAAATCGTATAACAAAAAGAAAATTCCTTTATCCGTCCCTTATTCGGCGCTCATGAAATAACAAAAAAAAACTTACTTCGCTAATCATAGGCACTAAATATCGAAGGAAATACGCAAAGCACACTCACCAAATATCATCTATGTGGAGGATCACATTCAAACAAACGTTAACTATCAGCATTTAGAAATGTTTATAACAATTGTTCAAAATGGCGTCCATCATTAGCGACACAAGCGAGCTCGGCGAAGAAACAATTCTTGTATTCGTATTAGCGCGAATACTGTCGGCGCGTTATGAATACTCACTGTCAATTCATAGGGACGGCATACACTGTTTGCTTTAGGTGACTCCACAAAAACAGAAATCACACGGATTTAGATCAAGAGTTCGGGCAGGCCACCACATGAGTCCGTTTCGACCAATTTTCCTGGAAAATGTACATTAAAGCCAGGTTCTAACAAGAACAATATTGTGTGGTAGAGCGCCGTCGTGCATTAACCAAGTGTTTCGTAACACATTCAGCGGTAATGCATCCAAAAAATCTTCAATGGTGTTTCTGCCGTGCTTCTTCAGCATTTCCTCGAGCTTCGCCATAGGTGAGCAGCATACCTATTCTCTCGCCGTTTGTGAATTGCGGCATTTTAGCTTTAACGCTCTCAAATACTTTTCACAAACTAAACTGTTAATCCCAAGGGATACGGAGCAATAAATTGTATGATACGACTTATTGGGCGTGAAGGAAAAAATGCTTTTTTATTGGCCTCCCGACTTCGGCAAAGGCCACTGCTCGATTGCACTTATGTTTTTGTCGCAATAAAAATTCCTTTTCTTGACCTACCTCAAAGACATAGACGTACGATTAATTCTTGCCCGATTTTCAACTGTGATTTTCTCGAAATGTGTAAAACTTTTATTAAGCACAAGTTCAATCGTTCCCTTTTATGTATTACAGGTTTAAATTTCTGCACTTATTTTGGAAACAGGCTGTATGTAATGCGAACTCAATTCGGGGACACAGTGTATAACGTCGAGTTTATTTTTCGAAACCAGCTGATAAATATGTCATGTAATAAGTGCGTCAAGGTCGCGGCACTCAAACAAAACATCGCGTTGTATTTCTAAAACAGTGTAGTGTCATGATTTTAGGATAAACTTATAATTTATTAATTACAATTTTTTAATAATTTTTTCAGTTTGTGACATGGATTCTCTTAGTGGTTTTATTTTGGCAATTATTTTTACAGTCATACTAATCAGTCTTTAAGTTTGTGAGCTATTTCTTCTTGATGGCAACATCAGCGGTTTTAAAAATCTTCGGACATTTTACACAGTAATTCTCAAGAACATCGGTAGCCCTATCGAAACCTCAACTTAATCCTGTGTAATCGCCAAGAAAAGCGATCAGGTGTCGAAAGTTCCCCGGGCGTGACGTTTATGGTCCATTACAAGTTCGACTCGGCCGGACCGAACTTAGATTGTGTGCGGCTGAGGGGGTGGAACGGGAGCATTGTTATTGGTGTCTTCGAGTGTGCTCTGCAAAACTTTGCCCGGCGAATGGCTCTTAATTCCCATCAATATTCAAACTTATCCGCGCAAACCCAACTATAATTAAATCTCCGGCATCCAATAAGCGCCGAATATGTTTGCGTTTCGCGATGTAATTAACTCGGATTAACGGAAATGAAATGCGGCGGATACTTTTATTACCCGGTGTGTGAGCGAACCAGCTTGCATATGGAAATATAATTATGTATCTCGATGGAACACCGATTGTGTTTCAACATGTCGGGCTGTTCATAATTTGTTTCGAAGTCACTTACGTTTATAGCAATATCGATTTTCATAGTTTAATTATATCTGTATATTTGGCACGGTTTTAATATGTATGGCAACATATTTTTACAAATCAATTTATATGGTATGGAGATACGCACTTGTTCCATTACCTCTTCTATTTGCGGAATCATAATAAAGAGACCATAACATTTGTAGATATTTTCATGAAATTCAAGAGCTACTTTTCGAACCAAAATCACAACAGGAAGATTCGATTAAGTTTAGTAGTATAGTCATCGTTAAAAGAGTTTTCGGATTGTTATCGCTTGCTAATTACTTTCATATGTTTTTGCATTACAAATTATATTAGTTTGGCGTTTGCATTACCAAGAATCCTGTTCTTCAATTCTGCTTTGAATTAGATTATTTAAAAGTATGTAAATTTATTTTGCTATTGATCATATAGAATCGGTTTGTTTTGAGATTTCGCAGCAATTGACTTCTCACTGACTGGTTGACCCTTAATCGCTCACAACTTGGGTCGTTAAGGCATAACTGACGCTTACGACTTTGTTGAGATTTTCTTGTAGTTATTTTGTGGTTCTTTGTAGTCGGTATCAATTTTAAGTAATCACATATCAATATCCATATCAATTTTAAATAACCACGTATAAGTTACGGTGATTTATGGAGTGGTCGATACCGTTGACAACTAAGCACATAATAATCACAAGAAAATCGCAACAAAGTGTACCAGTGAATTGAGCCTAAGTCTATAGCTGGCTTGACTTTTGCTTTAGTCCAAGCAAACATCGACAAGAATTCGATGCGAGTCAATTCGTTTGTACTCCTACTCGTCATAGTGGTCAGAAGTGATTAACTCGCAATTGAAAATTGTATTAAGGATGCATTACTATACTTGTGTACTCCTCAAGCTAATATTTTTGTGTTTGTAATTTGGTGAAATTTGTGACTAGAAAATAAAGTACATTCAGGATAATTAAAGTGCCTTAAGCTTATTGAAGAAACGTAATATTTCAGAAATATTTTCGTATGTAATTCCTCAGTGACTGTACCGTTATCTTTTTTATACTTACTTCAAATAAATATTTTTAGATTAACATTATTGGCATATATGCGGGCGTTAAGTATACGCCGCGTCTCTTCCTCTTGAGCTGATCGGATCAGTGTTCAATACCGCGGACAATTACCTAGATGAAAGTTCACCTACAGTCGTTTGTAAGTATTTGTAACCAGGTAGCATTGATTTGTAATTGAATCATAGGCGTTAAATAAAAAACTAATTTGAGGGGCAAACTTCTCAGGAAATCCTTACTTGGTAAATTTAAAAATTCTTTGGTGTTTATAATTAGTAAGACTTCAATAAATAATTGTAAATGAAGAATCATAATTTGTAATTACTAAAAACTAAACTTAATTAAATAACAGTTCATAAGCCTTCTTTCATTGTGAATATTTTTGTTGTTACAATTATAATATCTCAACTTCTCTATAAAATGCTGTTTGTTGATTTCAAGGGCGATTACGACAACGTAAGTAAAATCTAGGTTCCATAAAATTTAAGGCTAAGTTAGAATGTGATATGCATTATGACGTACAGCACATTGTGTGTTACATTCTAACTTAGGGTTAAATTTAATCCTGACTTAAATCCTTTAAGCAACCCAACCTATATGACATTTACAGATCTCTTCCAAATTAACCAAATTAATCAAAATTAAAAACCAAAAAACAATTACAGAAGTTAAGAGCAATGCTAGAATGATTAGGAGGTTCGAAATACGAAAAGGACTAACAAAAGGCTACCCACTATCAACAACCTTATTTAACCCAGAACTGTAAGAAATAATAAGGAAAAGTAAGATAAATAGTTATTCAGTAAAAGCCATCAGCATCTTGCCTATGCCGAGGATTTCGTGTTTTTGTTGGGAAAAGGGAGAGAAATAACCAAACTACTAATAATAGTTGCAGAAACAATTTAACATAGAAAAAACAACATTTAAACTTAAGTAAAACGGCAAAACTTGGAAATTTGAAAACTATATGTATGTACCTAGGAGTCCTAATAACCATCAGATGCGAGGAAGGAAAAGAAATAGACTTCCGAATAGCAAAAGGTAACGACTGTGCAGGAGACCTGAATAAAATTTGAAAATCAAAAGAAGTACCGAGGAGAACAAAATTAACATTATATCGGTTATTCAATTTCAAACCTTCACTATTGCTAACTTTTTTATTAATGAAAATAGAAATTCAGTTAAATGGGCAAAGAATTTCTAATTTTCATGGTGATTATGAATTTCTACATGCATGAGTGCTACCGGTGCGCTGAAATTCACCCCTACCGCCGCCTTAGAGGCCATCCTTGACCTCCCTCCACTGAACATATATGTGGAAAAGATGGCATTGAGATCAGCCCTAAGGCTGCGGGCAAAAAAGGTGTAGAATAATAAAGGTCTCGGAGGTAGACACCACCTCATCCTGGAGGAGGTTCTACAGGAAACTCCTCTTTTTGGGGTGGTGGTCGACTCCCTCTCACCTACATATATATTCAAGAAGCACTTCAACGTTTTTTTGAACGCTGATATGCACCCAAACCCGATATATCCATCTTCACTGATGTATTTAAAACTTTGGAAGGAACAGGCGCAGGAATTTTCTCCGACGACCTGGACCTTCACATGAGCATAGCACTTGGTCAACTGACAACTATTTTTCAAGCAGAACTAGTTGCCATTATAGAAGGTGCAGGAGCAATTCTGGATCGTGGTGTTCAGAATAAAATCGTTAGGATAGCTAGCGATAGTAAGGCGGCACTCTTGGCTCTAAACAACAACAAAATATCCTTAGGAATAACACTCCAATGTCGCGGCACACTAGAACAAGTGGCCAAATACAACACCCTACAACTCATTTGGATTAAAAGACACGTTGGAACATTTGGCAACGAACAGGTAGATGAATTAGCTGGACAGGGCTCGGGAAGGCCCTTCTGGGGCCCCGAACCGGCCATAGCACATTCATCAAGTCTATTTAATGCCTTACTGAGACAAAAATCCCAGGACCAACATATCGACAGATGGGTAAATCTAGATAAGTGTCACCAAGCGAAAAAAGCTTTAACGGCACCCTCGCTCAAACTGACACGATTCTGTATGCAACTACCTAGAAGAAAACTACATCTACTCGTAGCAATACTTTCAGGACAAACTAAACATTGCATCGCATTGGTTTAGTAGACAGCCCAATTTGTAGAGGTTGTAACTTAAAGGAATAAACAGCTGAGCATACCCAGTGTGATACGCCCTCCACTCGCCTCAATCAGAGATCCCATGTTAGAGTTCTGGCCTGACATGGATGAAATTCGCAGTGTCCCCATGTCGGACGTTTTTGGCTTCATCGAAAGCGTGGCATGGCTTAAAGAACGCTGACAGTCAAACACTGCTGAACATGGGGGTAGTACAATGAGCCCAATTGTGGCCTAAGTGCATGTGGAGTCTTATTCACCCCCCTCACCAATCCAGAATCCAGAATCCAAAATAGCTGTCAACATACTTGTGCAATCGTATTTATTTTTTTTTAATAGCAATGTAGTAATTTTGTACTTTATTCGGTAGAGATTTTCTTTCTGTTTACAATGACATTAAAATTTCTTAAATCTGCTTAGAAAATAGCAAAATAATTTAAGAAAATCATTTTCGAAAGAGTAATCCATGTTTAATGAATAAAATCAAATTGTCTAGTAACTGACAAATTATAACTATTAAATGTGCATGTAAACTACATACAAATAAAAGAAAGTACCACCGTTAGCAATTTCCTTTGAATTTATATTAATTAGAATGAACAATATTCCATCTCATGGCTTTTATGCTGTACGTGCTATTTTCATTGAAAAAAGTTCAAATCGTATTCCACCAAATAAATAGTATTAGGAAATTAGTCATATTCAATCCGCCATGAACGTAGTCTGTTCATGTGAAGATATTCCTAATTTTTAATCTGCGTCATTTTCTTCAATAAAATTGTTCATTTTAATTAATACAAATAATTTAAAAAGAAATTTGCTGATTACAATGCATTTTTTGTTAATTTGTTGTTTATGTGCATGGGTAGATATAATATACTTAATTTTAAACGTGAACATGGCTTATTCATGTGGAGATGATTTTTTAATTATGTTATTATTTTGTAAACAAATTCAAAAAAATTTGTTATAAAATGTGGAAAATTATTTATTTCAATTAATATAAATTCAAATGAAATTAATAACAATGATTTTTCTTTAATTTATTTGTTATTTACGAGCACATTAGCTAGTTATTAATCAGTTATTTAGAAAACTTGATTTTATACATGAATATGACCTACTTATTCGAAACTGATATTCTTGAATTATCAGTATCACGTTATTTTTTAAGCAGATTTAAGAAATTTTGGTATCCCCGTAAAGAGAAAGAAAAGAAATACGGTTGCACAAATATTTTGACAACTAGCAGTGTATTTGTTTCTTTGTTTAGAAATTCAGAATCAGCATGAAAATTAGAGATTTTTTTCTAATTTAATTTCTATCTTTAAAAATAAAAAAGTTAGTAATGGTGAACGCTCAACTGTAACTTACAGATGCAAGATTTGAGTATGACTGCAATAATCAACAGAAGTTGGGAATCTGGGAGAGAAAAATATATTGGTGAGAAGAACTCAAAACATGGTTGGGAAAGACGAGAAAATTCTAAATTGTACGAACATCTTGTGGAAAAAACAATCGCAAAATTTATTCAAAATTAACGCATCAGCAAAACTTCTCATAATATTTTTCTTTTTTCGAACTTTTAAATTATAGTACTTACGTGATATTATAATTAAATGATTTCAAACAACATAGAAATGGTATTATCTGGAAAAAGATGAATAAATAACAGAAAGAAATAATAATGTCAAATCCAATAAAAACGGTGTCAATGAAAAGAGTTTAAAAAAATTGACAAATCGTAAGAATTTGAATTCAGTAGCGTGTAGATCCTCCTCTAGCTCTTATTACTGCTTCCATTGATCTGGGCATGCTACTAATTAAGTTGTGAATGGTTTCCTGGGGAATATTCTCCCGTTCGACAAGAACGACCTCTTCGAGTTCGCTAAGATTCATAGGAGCAGGTATGTGGCGCCTAACTGATCGTTTTAATGCATCCCATAGATGCTCTATGGGGTTCATATCTGGACTTCTTGGTGGCCAGTCTGTAGTGGGAATATTCACGAATCGAAGACAGTTCAGTACCTCTCTAGCAACGTGGGGCCGAGCGTTATCTTGCATAAAAATGAAATTGTCCCCGACAAATGGGGCAAATGGCATCACATGTTCTTCTACGATATTTTCTACATAGAAATGTGCACTCATAGATCTCCCCCGTATAGGAACCAAATCTGTGCGACCGTCGAAACAAATTCCTCCCTAGAACATTATTGATCCACCAAAAATGGGATCCTCGGAGAAATATTGCAGGCAGCAAACCTCTCTCCTGGCCTCCGCCAGACTCGTTCACATCCATCTGGTGAATTAAGACTTACTCTTGTTTCGTCTGAAAACAAAACTCACTTCCAGTTATCGATGTTCCAATTTTCGTGTTTCCTTGCAAAACGAAGTCTAGTAACTCTATGTTCCCTGGCGAGCAGTGGTGCAATACTTGGTCTTCTACTGTTCAATCCTCCTTCATTAAGCCTTCTCCTGATTGTTCGTCCAGAAATTGTTACATTTCGAGTTACTGCTAGGGCTCTGCTCAGCTCTAAACTGGTAGAACGCCTGTTTCTTAAGGCGATTTATATAAGATATCGCTCATCTCTTGCATCTGTAGACTTCTTACAACCTTGTCCTGGGGTTCTACAATAACTTCCGAGTTCATTGAAACTTTTAACTGTTCGAATAATTGTTGATTGTCTAATTCCTAACAAATTAGCCACATATCGCTGGCTACGTCCCTCGTTAACTAGAGTTACCGCTTTGATTGCTTCGTCTTCTCTTAAGTTGCGTGGACGTTTCATTTGTTCTGCTTTAAGTGCACTGGACGAAGTGTTTTAGTCACTTAATGATATTAAATTTGGAAAAAAATCACTAGCAAAACTGTATTTATTGCCTTTTACAAATCACTTTAAATAGCGTTAAATTTCTTATCAACAAGCAATCGCAAAACGTTACTTTCCTTCTGTCAAACAATTCTAATTGTTTATCAGTAAAACGACATTGAGAAAATAAATCTTTAGGTGATAATAGAAAATCTGCATCCTACTTAAAAATCCTTTTAAATTTTGTAGAAGCGAAGAAATATTTCCATTCTAATTCTTGTGTGCTTGTTGTGGAACTGCTTATTTTCAGCAATTTATGTATGGCATGTGAGATAAGAAATGCATCTAATGCAAATTACAGACTAAATTTCCAAAAAAAGTACTTACCTACCAGACAATTCTGTATTTCTAGTAATCAAAGCGCAGCTGGTATGGTACATAAAATACTCGTACTATTCTGAATGGCCTACACACATAAGGTTATTTTAATTCGCTTTCCCCGGAATTTTAATATTTCACGAGGGGAAGAAACTCGACCGTGGTGGCCATTTAGGCTGTAATCTATCATGTTTCCGTCGTCATTGCAAATTTCAGGCGTAAGGAGCGCGTCGTGTGAATAAGCGAGGGAAGCGCTGAATATGGTTCGATTATTTGTATTTCTATTGTGTCGGGGGAAATAGAATTGTCACATCTCGGCAGCCTGATGTAAATAAATATTCCGTTCGCTCCGTCTGCGTCCGATATTAAATATACACCGTGAAGATTGTTTCGCCGTGACAAAGTGAAATAGACTGGAATTGTGTTATTTTCTTCTGTTGGTTGTTCTACCTCTGTGCCGCCGTTCCTGCTGCTGATTTGAGATCCTCGGGAATGAGCATTCTTGTCTTTGTTTTTTAATTTTTCAATTTGTCTTGTTTACCTACTGCATTTTATATCACCGAATATTTTATAATTTGAGTCTCCCACTCACAGATTCTTTAGTAACAAAATATCAATATTTATGGAATGATGAATTTAAAAAAAACGAACATTCAACTTTTCTAGTTTAAGACCACGTATTGTAAATTATAACATATTTAGCAAAAATATTGAAGAGGAGATGGTTAATTTAACTTGAAGGCTTCCGCGGCCGTCGTCCATTGTTGAATTCTTGGCTTCCGGTTGGAACCGCGTGTCTCGGATTTCTCCACTGCCGACGTTTCGTTCTTCGTTGCAGAAGAACTTCCTCAGGGCTGCTGCTGGTGGTGATGCTGCTGCTGTTGTTCTTGTTGCTGCTTCGCGTTAGTCGTTGAGACTAAGGAGATGGTTAATTTTCAGAAATAATAATGGGAAGAAGTGCGATGTAAAAACTGACCTGATGGTGAGACGTAGTGGTCTATACATCAATAAAACGCTAGTAAATCGTTTAGTGTACAAATGATGCGGCTTTGGCATAAATGCACAATTCTCATTTCACTTATTCAAAATATTTTCTGGCCAAGATATAAAGAAGACTACCTTCAATATAAATTTCTCACAATACATATGAGTTAATATTCCATGTTAATAGAAGTTATATGGAAAGAAGCGTATATTCAAACTTTCAAATCCTAAATAAGACCCTTCGTTTTTATAGCAAGCTCGGATAGTAGGTCAAAAAGTATGAAACTTTTATGGGAAACATCTTTTTCGATTCATGATAGAGGGCGCTGTAATTGACGAAATTTCATTTTTCTAATTTCTTATATAGAAAACCAATACATTCGATTATGTGGCGTGCTTGCAATAAAAAATACAATTTTTGTTCACCACTTGAAACTTTAAAGAAATAAAACATTTATTATGCAAGCATGAAATTACTGGAAAATCTTTAACTAGAATTAATAACTTCGTTATCTGTTAGTTATTACAATTTCGTTTTGTGTGTGATGAAATATTAACACTTAGATGACCATTAAATAAACTACTTTTAGTGTATCCCGAGAACAACGATATGAACGTAGTAGTTTTCTGTTTCCTTCGGAGTATTTGATTTACGTGAATTGGCTCTTGACTTTCACGATTCGGAGTGCTTGATTTCTGAGTTCCATCGCCTCTCATTTTTCAATTTCAAAAAATTTTGCTTGCCTGCATGGCAATTAAAGATGCTCAGTTTTGTTTTGCTCATCTAAATGTGCGCTCTCTTTTGCCTCATTATCCCGAAGTGAAAGATTTTTTGTTGCAATCCAGCATATCTGTTCTAGCAATTAGTGAAACATGGCTATCTTCTGTTATATCTGATGATGCTGTCTCTAGTGAAAACTTTAACTTAATTCGTCCGGACAGGCAATCGCGCGGTGAAGGTGTTGGTATGTATATTAAAACTAACTTAAAATTTACTGTAATTGAAACTGAAACTGTTATTGAACAAGTCTGAGTTCGTGTTAGATTCAAAGATAAGGTTTTTGCTATCGGCTGCGTATATAAACCTCCACAATTTGATAATAATTTATTTATAGATGCGCTAGATGATACTTTCAGCTCCGATTGCATAATTGTCATGAAGTTATATGTTCGGGTGATTTCAATATAAATCTTTTGAATGTCTATGAAAACCCGGTTGTGTTCTATGTTGGACGCGTATGGATTAAGACAGTTGGTGGATGAGCCTACTCGAGTAAGTCCTATTTCAACAACTCTCTTGGATCTTATTGTAGTAACTGGTTCCGTACGTGTGATGAATAGCGAAACAATAGATATGTCAAACATTTCTGATCATCACTTAGTTTTTTGTGACATAGCCGTTTCTCCTATGCAAAATTTACCTTTTTTCGTGATGATGCTTTAAATATTTCCAATTTGATGCGTTCAATAATGATTTAACATCTATTCCCTGGCAAAAATTCCCTGCCCGACATTGATCAGAAACTTCAGTTTTTTAATGAATGCTTATTAATGGTATTTGACCTTCATGCTCCAATTAAAACGAGTGAAATCACCAAGTCTAAGCCTCCTTGGCTAACCGATACAATCAAACAAATGATTTCTTTACATGATAATGCTCTTAAACAGTACAAAAAAAACTAAACTTCCCGCTCACTGTGAATACTACAAATCTTTGAGAAATTATGTAACTTCTGCGGTAAGACAAGAACAAAAAGCGCTTCTAAATTTTCAATTTCACCGTTCAAACTCTAAAACACTTTGGAAAACTGTAAATAAATAAGAAAGCTAATTCTCTATTGCTGTCTGAATTTTCCAATCCTGATGCTTTCAACCATTATTTTGTTTCCAATAGTGTTGATCAAAATGTACATAAAGATGATGTAATTCATCTATATCTACTTTCTCGTGTCAGTGTTAATGAAGAGTTTGTCCTGCGACCTGTATCTTATGATGATTTAATGACAATAATTTCTAAGATCTCGTCTGAATCTACTGGAGCGGATGGTATTAATATTACTTTAATTAAGCTATCTTGCCCTTTTTTGTTACCATTTATCTTACATATCATCAACTCTTGTTTGTTAGAAACAGGCAATAGTACATCCTCTGGCTAAGATTAACCCACCTTCTGAGCTGAAAGATTTTAGGTCAATTAGTATCTTACCGGCATTTTCTAAAATTTTGGAGAGAGTTGTCGATCGTCAGTTACGATATTTTTTAACCAGTAGTAATATTTTACCCCAATGTTAATCTGGCTTCCGGCCAAATCATAGTCGTTCAACTGAACTTTTAGACTTCACGGATGATGTACTTAGAGCTTGTGACTCTCATCAAATGTCGGTAGCAATAATGCTTGATTACAGCAAAGCATTCGACACTATAGACCATGACATATTACTGGCTATTCTGTTTCATATTGGACTTAGCACCGGAGCTGTAAATTTTTTTCGTTGTTACTTATCGGGTAGATCTCAGCGTGTGAAAATTGGTAACCGCCTATCTGAAAAACTGTTTATTACTAAAAGTGTTGCGCAAGGGAGTATCTGTAGTCCCCTTCTCTACATTATTTACACTAGCACTTTCCATAAAGTTCTTACTACCTGCAAGCTATTTGCGTACGCTGATGATATTCAACTACTCCACGTCTTTGACCCTGCACATGCAGTTGCTATCCAATGTATTAATTCTGACTTAGAAAAACTTTCAGATCTTTACACAAAACATGGGCTTAAAATCAACTCTTCGAAATCATGCGTTATGGTTTTCGGCCAGAATGCTCAGAGAGTTTACGTTAAAGAAACCTTCACTATTAATTTACTAAATAATTTTCTAAAATTTGTTGAATCTTGTAAATTTCTAGGACTAATACTTGATTCGGATCTCCGCTTTAAGCAGCATGTCAATCATTTACTTCAAAAAGCTTACGGTCGTTTAAAAATTTTGTTTTCAAATCGTCATGTCTTAACACTTAAACTTTAACTTTATCTCTGTAACTCCCTAGTTTTATCATTATTTAATCATTGTGACGTAGTATACGGCGCTTGCTTAGATGTCATTGATAAAAACAGAATCCAGGAACTTCAAAATTCTTGTCTAAGATTTTGTTATGGAATTAGACGTCGTGAGAGATTTTTTCATAAACTAGTGGATGCCGGATGGCTAAATCTGAACACACGTAGATTTATCAATTCCGCTAATTTTTTTATAACATTATTAGATTATTACATATAAAGCACCTCAGTACTTGTACTGTACGTACATAACATCAACATCCGCCACAAAAATGTAATTACTATACCTTATCATACTACTGCTATATTTCGTCGGTCCTTCTCGTTTAACATCTCCTTTATTTGAAATTGGTTGAATGAAGACTTAAAAACGTTACCGGTTTCTTCTTTAAATGTCGTCTAAGGAGTATACTGGCGAGTGAGTTTAGCGAAACTCCGTGTTGATTTGTTTCTGGATGGTCAATCACTTATTGTTAGTTTAATCTAAATGCAGGTGCTTGCGTTAAGCTGAACCGCTCCTGATTTACTGCAGTAGGTACTACTTTTAATATTTTGTATATGTACACTTATAATTTTCTATTTTGTTTTGTACTTGCCTATTTGCAGTAAATAAAGCGTATTATTATTATTATTATTAAATTAAATGCTCGAAATAATTTCCCTTATGTATTTGTATGATATATCTGCTTGAGTTTCGGCGCAAGCATTTCTTTTCGCTCAATCATGTTTTCGCGTATTATCGGGACTTCTTGATACACTTTATCTCTCAGGTAACACCACAAAAAGAAATCTGGCGATGTAAGATCTGGTGATCTAGCAAGCCAATTTTTTGGACTAGCAATTCCCATTGAAATAACAATCAAGTACTTCACATGCTACTGCCGAATAATGTGCTGGACGACCGTCATGTTCTGTTGCAATTCCAAGTTTAAGGTCTTCAAGTAACAATTATTCCACATCACACGTTGATATTCCAAGGACGCTAATGTTCAATTTGATGCCGTCAGTGTGGGTTTTCAACATTCCAGTAATGCATGTTAAGTCAACTTATGGTTCCGTGGTTTATGAAAGATGACTCGTCAGAGGACAACACCTGACGAAAGAAATACGGGTTTCCTTGTTTTTTTTTTTTTAATTTTGGAAATCATCGCCGTGAAGATCTTGGTGAAAGACACATGATCAGGATGATACTTATGACGATTCAAAATTCTGCAAACACTGGTCCGAGACACACCAAAATCTTCAGCAATTTCTCGCGTACTGATATGGGGATTATGAGCCGCTGCAGCTAATACAGCTATTAAATATTTTCTACAGGTTATTTTTTTAGGTTGAACACTTTCTTAGTTAGTAAACTGTTTGTCAGTATGATAAAACGAACGTTTCAACCGCACCGTGTCGGGAATACGTTGAGCATAAAGATTGACAGCATCAAGATTCCTGCCAGATTCTCCATAAGCAAGAACCATTTCAATTTTCTCTTGTACAATTAAATACACTTCCATAACTTAAAAAAAGTATCAAAAGCCTAGTCGTATTAATGTTTTGCCTAATGATATTTTAAATGTAATTTGGTGTAAGATTTATGTTTGATTATGTTTGATACAAATGAAATTTCGCCGATTACATCAATCATGAATCGAGAAAGATCTTTCCCATAAAAGTTTCATTCTTTTTGACGTACTATCCGAATCTGCAATAAAAAATTGGGATTCCTATTTAAGGAAAGTTATCACCCGGAGGCAGACTAATTTTAGCACCAATCAATTTCCATCGCGGAATAATTAACTTTTTAATTGAGACATTTTTCCGTAAGAAGATTTTTTCTACACATATTTGACAATTCCAGGTTAAATGAGTCACTTGATATTGCTTTGGAAATGTTATTTAGTTGATCATCATCTACCTTATTTAACTCTTAATTTCCAGTCTTCTTTTCCGTTCTGTTACTTACTAAAAATGTATTTTAATTTGTTTCTTTTTTCAAAATTAAAAACCAATTATTACTTTGAATTGTCATGAATTAATTTGTTAATAAACCACATAGAGAGCAACTAAAATTACGCAAAGCACTTTGCATATGTAATGCACTTCTAATGGTATCATTTTCAGTGCATCCTAATGGATAAGTCATAATATTATGTAGAATAAATTTGGATAATAATTTTGAAATGGTTTTAGAAATTTGAATTAATTATTCAGAACTGCAGTAATTATAATTGAAACACATAAAACATAATTCCAGGATAACTCGTAGAAGTAACGACGACGTTTGCTTAACCTCAGCCGTACGTATTAATACAATCGAGTCTCATAAATTCCAAGTTATCCTAGATCCCGACATGTAGGGCAAATATTTCCACAGTGCTGAAACACGTTTGAGAATTAGATTTCAAAGTAAATATCTTGCTACATTTCTCGACGGTAAATATTAAGCTCACTTCCGGTGATATTATTTCTCCGGAGAACTCATAATTGGTTTGCACGACGAGACAATTCAAACTCGATTTTCTTTCATTTAGCTTGGTATCGACGGAAATTGCTTAAATATTGCTGTGATTATCTAAACCCTCATAATGAAAAAGAGTATTTTCTTAGCATTCACATTTTACTTTCTAATCAGATCTAATTTATTCCTCATTTAAGTTTGTCTTAAATCCATATATCCACAGTTCGAAAACAAATTAAAAGCCTCTCTTATGAAACTGGTTTCCGGGAAAATTGCTCGTCTTCTCTTTGACTCGACGAACTCTTTCTCGAAAATTACTTTGCCACCTTTGATTATAATAGTCGGCTCGGTAATAAGTTTCTGCTGACGACGCAGAGTTCCCCGCCTCTCTCACTCCGTCTCGCTTCGGAAAGATGACACTGACAGTTCGAAATGCAAACGAAGTGAAATCTACCCCCTAATCACGCTCGGGATAATGGGGTGAAATCTGATTTTGTTGACTCAGGTTTACTATTATTGTTCGTGTTATTATAAAGTAACAATTGCGTTTTGTGTGCTCAAAAGGCAATCGATTTTCGGTCTTCGGGAATATTTAAAGCCTGAAGATACTGATGAGGTGCCGGAGCACTATTTCAACACGGCTATAAATTTTTGTAACCTTCGAAAGTATATAGCCGGGATTAAGGTGCTCATTGACTATGAGGGTTGCTGCTCTCAAAGGGACGAGATATATTACACCTTTTCCGCACAGAACCCAAGATTAAAGCATTTCCTTTCACCAAATACAATGCGTACATTTTACTTGTGCATTACCTACCAAAACAAACAAATATACATTCAACCGAGAGTACATCGAAATTTAGTTTCTTATGTTTTCAATTAAAGAAATTATTACTGTCGAGCAAGTGACGTAACGTATATAGTTTTCCTTTCAATTTTTATTTTGAATAAGAATGAAAATAAATCTATTGAAATCTATCTAACGGATACCTATGTATGTTAATGCATACACAAATTCAGGGCCCCCGCCAGATCAAAAGCCGGCGGCGCGGCGTGTCACTCCATAATTTGTCGCCCTCTAACGAATGAGTTGGTACACGCAAAAAGTGTTTTCGATTAAAGAAATTATTACTGTCGAGCAACTGACGTTACCTAAATAGTTTTCCTTTCAATTTTTATTTTGAATAAGGATGAAAAGAAATCTATTGGAGGACAAGTATAATATAGAGCAAGCCTCATACAATTGTAATCGTGAGTAATAATATTAAACGTGGACAACTGGTTATTCCAGAATCTAAACAAACCAAACGGAGAATAAACCTCTACTGTAAAAAAATAATAACCACCTCAAAGACCCGAAATCATCCTACGACACAAGATTATTTAGCTTTGTGGCCAAAATTTAACTCATCATTGCAGTCTGGTCTTCGTGATACGGTCTTGTGAAGTTTTCTATCAATGTTAAGTCTTTATTAACGATCCAAAACCCTCTTGCCCATTGTAAACGTAATTGACTTCGGTAGATTAATTTAAACCATTTTTAACCATGGACTTTATATTCTAAACCAATTAGAAATAATCCAAATTACCTAGACTTTACTACTTCGTTTACTATCAGAGTTTTAGAAGAAAGTCCTCAAATGCATAAAATAAAGTGATATTTCTCCTCCAAATTACATGATGAGCTCCTTGGCTAGTACCCAGCTAACACAAGCAACTAAAAAAAGACTTAAATCTTTAAAAGTAGGGCAGTTCATTGCAACAAGAAGCAGTTAAATGAGAGCCGGAACGCAGAAGTTTTTAGGGCCCACCATCAGAGGTTTCAGGGCGCGCGTTTATTAGATCCCTTTAGGGCCTCGCCACGTCGCCGGCATAAACTCTAAACGCGCATCCGAATCTTTATTCGCAGACATATCCAGTTTTAAGCGTCTCCGCCGCTAAGTGTACGTCGTTGTTAGGCGACGTGGCGAAAGTGGCTCCAGACGGCCTTCATTGTGTTTACCTACAGAGCTTCGCACTTTGCATGAACAATAACTCACCTGCAGATCTGCCGACAAATTCGATGTTTGCGCATGGATGCGTGCGGATTGGCTCGTCTTGGGGCGCGTCGGATAATGACTTTCGCAACAGGCGTTCCGAGGAGATGGCGCACGGATTCGGATTTACGCGTAGGATGTTTGCACAGAAGATGAGGCGGATATTCCATGAATAACAAAATCTATTATTAAGGTAAATATTTATGTTTTTATCATTGGCAAACGCCGAAGGCGAGTTACAATAACAAATTGAGGTGGGGATTTGTTCTGTTTAAACAATAAATACGTCTAATCTCTTATTATAAATGAGACTTTTTAATTAAAAATGTATTCTATAACGTTTAAAGAAAGAAAGAAGTTTTCTGAAAAGTACTAAATTTTTTTCGATATTAATTTGAACTAAGTTTAAAGTTTCTAATAATCACAATGTTTTTATTGCTTATATTTAAGTTTGAGTTTGATTTAGGAATGTTGAAGTTTTGAAGACTCTTTTTGTTCAAATATCACATGGACTATGTAGAAGGCTGCAACTGTTGAGACAAACGCCTCCCTGAGAAAACAAAAGAAAGGCAGCAAGTCGTTTCATCACATCAACCTGTACGGATGTTAAACTTGCACAACGTATCCAAAGCCTAGGTCACACGAATACATTAAAATCCATTCACTGATTACTGGAAGAATTGCGAGGAGTTAGACCACAAACGCTCGTTACATTATCTCCCTTTTTTTGTTAATTAATATTTTTTCTCGATGCTCTTTTTTCTCTCGATGATGTTGTGGTATAAAGATGGGAGTTTGTAAATATTTCCCTCGCCAAAGTTGTAACATATCTAATCATAAATATCTATGTACCGTATCTAGTATGTCTGATTATGTAACTAGTTACATTGTAGAACTTGATATCTGTAAGTGTATTTAATTACATTTATGAATGTATCTGAGCATTTAATTCACAGACACATTTTTAAACAAAATTTTTCTTTTTATTTCAATTTGGTTTCTGCGCATATGCATTTTATAATACCAGAACACTCGAACTTTGTTCGCTCGTTGTATGGTTGTTGTTATGTTAAATCAGTTACTGATCGCAAAATTTAAGATCAAATATTTTTAAATAACCAATATTTACATATTATTTAACAGATTTTGCCAATTTTTAGCAATAATACATAGTGTTCCATTACAAAGGGTTGTCACACTCTTACGGGACTTCTGTACATACATATCTAAATAATTTTAGATTATGCATATAACCGATATGTATGTTAATGCATACACAAATTTTAAAAATACTGAACAGTAACGCCATAATCTTTCCCTCACGCATTGTTGGTCCATCCTGGATATGTATGCAGGCCGAGTTAAAAGAAAGCCTACGTATTCTTAATACATTTAAGACAACTGTATCTGAAAGGTATCCAGAAACATTTATAATGTATCTGTATCTGAATCTAGTTACTTATAAAAAAAAAGTATATATAACTGTATAACAAATTAGGGTTAGTATCTGTATCTGAATTAAATACTTTGAAAAATGTATCTGTTACAATTTAGATAATATTTGGTGTAAGAACCTACAGAAGGGCAAGTCACCTTCCCAGATGGTTTTAGTAATTTATAATGAAGAGCTAGTATAAAAAACAGGGTTACCACAACACAGATTTTACAATAACTTTTTTGAGTTTAAAAAAATAACTATATTTAATAATGAATTATCTCAAACAGACACAGAAAAATGGCATAAATGCTCAACGTTTCACTATCGCTTGATAGCTTCGTTAGGAGTGAAATTAAAAAAATATTTTTTTTTGTTGGGCATTTGTGCCATTTTTCAGTGTCCGTTTGAGATAATTCATTACACAATTTCACCGGGCAAGGAGCTACCTTAATTATATATTAATTTTTTTAAAAGGAAACCTTTTCATGTTTTTGTAATTGTTGATGCTTTTTACGATTTAGTCACAAAATAGGAAAATCTAAGTACTTTTTGGAAAACGTAGGAAATACATGAAGAACAAACGCATGCATAACTAATTAATTTTTTTTAAATATTGATTTCTGAGTAAACTTTCCCGTGTCTTTGCAAATTTTGATATCCATTATAGTTTAGTCAACAAATGCCTTAAAAAAAAACTTAAATGTCCGTACAGTGTTTATTGTAAACAGTTTTTTGATTAAAGTTTATTAAGGAATGTCTCTTTCTATAACCAAATTATTTATGCATGTAAGAGGAATTTGTTCTTCATGTATTTCCTACTTTTTCCAATAAGTATTTAGATTTTCCTATTTTAAGAATAATCAACAATTACAAAGGAACGAAAAAATTCCCAATGAATGCTTCTTTCTCAAAACTTATCAATTATAATTATTTTCTTAACTTCAAAAAAGTTATTGCAAAAATTGTGTTGTGATAACCCTGTTTTTCATATTAGTTGTTCACTTTAAATTACTAAAACTATCTGGAAAGGTCTCCATACCAAATATCATCCAAATTAGTTCAAGCATTCTTTTATTATTAGAAAAATTACTTTATTTTTCAAGAGTTTTGAAGCAGAATACTGGCTTAATGAAGCACTTTTGGGTATAGATAAGTTGGGTTCAAACGTCTTAATTTGAGGCAAGAAATATGTGGTTAAGCTATATTCATGTAATGTACCGACACACTCTATATGAAAGAACATACCAGGTGGAAGTTTTGAACCCAAACATAGAAAACTTGCATTGAAAAGCACGTTTGTGGAAATTGCTGCTCCATATTTATGCATACAGAAATGGTAAAGGTCTTAAAAAAAAGGAAACTATAACCATTATTGTAATACTAAAATCATTGCTAAATGTAAATAATTTCGCGAGTATGAAATTTTTAAATTTCTTCTGAAAATTTTTGTTTCCAGTTTGAATATTTCATTTACAATCAAATTGTCATTGCACATTGTTTTACTTTTGTTGGCAAAATAAGTTGTTGAAAGGCAATTTGTCACACACACAAATATACAGGAAAAATCAAATTATACATGACTTATAATCAAAAATGCAATGATAGCCCTTCTTACGAACAGAAGTAACTATGGTTATAAAAATTGATGCAATAGGTAAGTTTTTGATTTTATTATTAACTAACAAACATTAATTAAATTTATTTATCAGAATCATTAACATTTATGTGAATATATTTCTAACCCAACAAATATATGTACAGGTTTCTCTTATTTTACTAAAATAACACAGCAATATGTTTTTGTCTTGTAGTAAATAGTTGTTGAAATCTTATAAGTCTTCTTAATAAATTCACATCAGGTTATGGGCCCAGTTTATCGCTGAATTATTTAAATTGAAGCTGGAATAAGTTGAGAAGGCTTAAGAAAAGAAAGAAGTGAGTGTCGTGATTTTACACGAATATATCAAGTTTCGAATCGTGTACTGATATTATTAACATTAATGACATTATTTGCTTAAAACTAATGCATCGTGTTTTGAAAAGAGCCAAATTGGTATTTTGAATTCAATTGCAAAAATGTCAGAACGCGACCTCATGAATGTATCAAAATTCGATGGCAACAACTATCGACAGTGGAAGTTTTGAATGAAATCTATCCTTCGTGCAAAAGGACTCTATGATGTGGCGAACGGTATTCGACTAAAATCCAATGAAGAAGGAACAAATTTGAATGACTGGAAAAAATGCGATGCGATTGCAATGTGTGCATTGACATCAGCAATGGAATTCACGCAGATTACCTTAATTGAAAATTGTGAATCTGCCAAAGAAATTTTTGACAAATTAGACAGTATTTAACAAATAGTGACACTGCAATAGTGACAAAAATTTTAGGCAGTTTAACGCACGCTCACTGGACGAAGAAGCAAATTTAAAATCTGTGGAAGAAGCAGAAAAGGCTTTTGCTGCAACGTCTCGAAACTACTGCTCCATATACGCCCGAGCAAAATGGCAGACCCGAACATGATATGACAACTATCGTAGAAAGCGCAAGATCCATACTTTATGGTAAGGACACGCCGAAGATGTTATGGACAGAGGTAGTAAACACTGCCCTGTATTCGTTAAATCGGATCACATCAACACAAACTCCGAACACTACACCCTACGAATTATGGACTGGGAAGAAACCAGATGTATCTCATTTAAAAACATTTGGTTGCCCAGCTTACATGCAAGTCCCTGCCCAACAGATATCTAAACTTAATCTGAAAAATTCAAAGATCGATCTCACGAATTAACGAATCAAGATGATGATATAAGCTACCCTGAAGTATTACAAGAAAATCAAGACAAAACAGAACGCATTGCACAAGATGAAGAGCATGAAGAGCAAAATCAAAATTTAGAACCATAGGGTAAACAAATATAATCTTCGTTGGAGGAATGAAATGAAACATCCAGATCGATATCAAGCCAATATTAGTGAAGTAGCGGTACCACAAACATATCAGGAAGCCATGACGAGTCCAGAAGCAGAGAAATGGAGAGAAGCTATAAACGAAGAATTGTCGGCACTAAAGAAGAATGAAACATGGACCTTACAAAAATTGCCACCAGACAAAAGACCGATCGGTTCCAAATGGATCTTTAAAATTCAAAACAATATAGATGGACAAATTGTAAGATACAAAGCAAGATTGTATGCTAAAAGTTTCAGTCGGAAGGCAGGTGTAGACTACTTTGAAACCTATTCACCAACGACGAGATTCGATTCCATCAAAATTAGTTTATCGACGGCAGCTCAGTTATATAATGACATTATGCAATTTAATATAAAAACTGCATTTCTATACGATCGTCTTGTAGAAGATATTTACATGATACCTCCTGATGGACTTGATATAAAAGAGAATTTCGTGTGCAAGTTAAAAAAATCACTGTTTGGACTTAAGCAATCACTTCGATATTGTAACATAAAATTTGATACCTTCCTTAAAAGGTTTGGATTTGTACAGTCTACTGCCGATGGCTGTGTTTAAAAGGAATTTTTAATAAGAAAATGGCATTACTTGTAATTTACGTTGACGATGTTTTAATTATCACTGATGGAAAATAGATATCATCTATTTTATTGACGGAACTCCAGAAGTGACGATAAATGCACCAACTAATTATGTGGGCTTGGAAATTGAACGTAATAATAACGACGGTTCCATTTTCATCCATCCATCAGCAATTATTAAAAAGATTCAATATGGAAGACTGTAAACCTGTTAACATTCCAGCAGGCCCTCATGTAAATTTGTATATCACTGAAGAACATAAAGAAATTTCAAAAAGCATCCCGTTTCGAGAGCAGTTGGCGGTCTTATGTTTGCAGCGATAGTCAGCAGGCCAGATATAATGTTTGCTGTTTCATACGTGAGCAGATTCGTCGCGAGTCCAAAAGCAATCCACTGGAACGCGGTCAAGAGAATCCTTAAATATTTGAAAGATACGACCTGTTACGGAATCAAATATTCAAAGTATGCTTGGTTAGCGAAACTCAGTTGATTTTTCTGATTCAGATTATGCAAATGATCAAGAGACAAGACGATCAACAACCGGTTACATCATGAACGGCGGTCCTGTAACATGGTCCAGTCAACGTCAACGGATAGTTTCATTATCGACAACCGAAACGGAGTACATTGGAGCATCCGCAGCTACGAAAGAAGCTATTTAGTTGAGACATTTGCTTAAAGTTATTAATCAAACAGTGGGAGAAGCAACAACATTGAAAATAGATAACCAAAGTATAAAACGTTTGATTCGGAATCCGGAGTTCCACAAAAAAACCAAACATATTGATATACCTTATCATTTTGTCTGCGAAAAAATTCAGTCATGAAATCAATGTAGATTATGTACCAACTAATGACCAAATGGCAGACATCTTTACAAAAGCTCTCCCGAAAGACCATTTTTACAGAGTACGAATGCTGTTGGGCATAAACAAACAATAATTTCATATTTCTTTTCTTAATGTTGCTATATTAACAAGCACTCATTTAGTGAGAGTATTGAAATATTAATCAGAAATATACGCTTGTTAGAATGAATAATCTAGTTACCTAAAAATAACAGAAATGCCCATGTTAATTTTTTATTTCTTATTTCTTAGGTTTGATTTGTGATTTTAGATCTTGATGGTTTGGCCCATATATCATGACCCCGATAGCGTCAGAGCTAAATCACAAAAAATTGTGCTTGGGTGCGTCCCCTGACTTGCTAAAAGTAAGAAGAGAAGAAACTTGACTGAAAGCCGCTGACCTATGAACCAACTTGAATCGACTTCACACTGCAAAAATATATTACTTAGATTAAAATATATAAAAATGTGAGTGTTTGAGAAGATAAAAACCTATGAAGTTATGATTAGATGGTGTAAAAGGTGTTAAAAAAAGAAAAAGAAACAGAAGAAAAGTGGGTATATTAGCAAAAGGCCAATATAATTGATACCGTATAACTATCCTAATAAAAGAAAAGAAAAAATTTAAAACAAATGCAATAAAGAAAACACGTCAAGGTACTTTCCTCGCGCCAGCTCTACATAATTAAAATTGAAAAAATACTCAGTCTTTTGTCAAAACCCAGAGAAATGTTTACATTAATCGTCAGCTTTTTTAACACCATTTCAAATAAATTCATTTCTTTTTTCTCTGAAAGTTTTCTTAATTAGAGACATAAAAACTTACGGTAGGTATCTTTTATAGACAAATGGTATTTTCACATTACAAGTTTCTTGTTCATCATTGTACTTACATAGACAGGTCGGTAACTGATCTTCGTGAATAATAAATCCGATTTTGACTTGCTTTCCGGCCAAATTAAATTAGTACGTGAAGCACCTCGTTATCAAGATTAATTACATAGACGAGCAACTTCGCACATCTTACTTAATTAACTTCCAGAGTGTTTGTTCCGAGTGCAGTTCTCCCTGGGAGGCCGTTTAAATTTGCACCGGAATCATTAGTCTAATAGATCGGTTTGCAGAGCAAACCGATCAGATATGAATGATAATAGGCCGATCCGGTCGCGACTAATAACACGAACCCGTGCATTTGCACGTACGTTCATCCCGGTGCAATGATAATCCGAAGGGTAGGACGAGCACATTTCATGTAGGAGTACGTTCGATACAATTGCCCTCCGAAGTCTCTTTGTCGATGTGGCCTCGTTAAAGATCACATGCTGGAAGGATATACGAAATGGAATTTCCTCGATGCGGTATTATGGTAGACGGAACATATAGTACTGAAGATAATAAGTTACGGAACGTCGGGGCTTGTTACTCATCTTTAGAAATAAAGCAGAAGAGATATAAAATTTTTCTCTGATAATAACGGAAGCAATTTAAAAGACGTGATTAAGGGAGACATTTTCCGTACATACGAATACCTTTTGAAAATTGTGTTTATGCTTTCCGAAGCAATTTATCGCATTAACATTTCCTATGCACAAGGCGCTTAAAATTATGACGGCTTTTAATAAAGCGAGGTCGGCAGGGATTCAGCAAAGTGGTTAAGCCGCAGACCCTTTTGAGGTCGCTCAAAGAAGTCCGCAACCGCAAAACTACTTGCTCTCCATGCATTCTGCATGCTAAGATTAAGTACGTCTAGAACGGGAACTCGAATATTACTCAATTATTTAAGGTCTGCACTCACTTAGCAACCGTATTTAGACCATCGTGAAATATAACTATAACTTTTCTCCCATTTTTTATCTTTCTTATTAACAATGGGTAGTTTAGGTCACGGGGTGTGTGTGGGATGACTTCTTAACCAGCAAAATGATTGGCTGTTTGTCAATTCTCACATAATGTTAAATCAAAAATCAGTCTCAAGATGTCGCGATCTAAACTATTCATTATTACTTAATATGCTTGATTGTGAGATAGATAACCAGGACAGATTGATTTGATTGTAGTGAAATTCTCGAGCTACTCTTCTGCTGAAAAGGTCCGAAACAACTATCCTGAGAATGCGCGCGGAATTATTGCAAATTAAAACTGATTTACATTGGCTGATAAATAAAAATTACATATTTTGTTTCTACTGAAAACAACCATAATTAAAAAAATGTATTTACTTCATTTTTTATTGCATTTATGCATAATTTAGCAGTGGCAATACTATAATTAACCATAAAGAATTCTACTCTATGCTTTGGAGTTTGTTCGTGATGATCTTGTGGATGGTTTTTTCACGCTAATAAGGGTACGTTTATAATAATCCTATGTCCTTATCTGTTGTATTTTTTGCATTATAATAAATTTCGAAAACGTATTTGTCTATTAAGTCACTAAATGGTATCGAAATACATTTTTTTTTAGTTTTCGCTCAACTCAAGATCGATACAAAAGATGATTTGTAACGACAGAATTTATTTTCAAAATTTGATGTTGGTGGTTTACCAAAACAAGTCATCTTTTGTATCGACCTTGAGTTGAACAAATAAGATTTTACACTTTGAGAGCGTGTAATGACCTAAGGTAACTACGTTTTCTAAATTTATTATTTTGATTAATCACCAATATCATGGTTAATCCTTGGAATAAATTCAATGAGAGAAAACTGCTATTCAAATTGTTTACTGCGAATTATAAAACCCATATTTCTGAATGTTCTTTGGACAAAATAATCTACATAAAAAACAAAAAAATTTAAAAATTAAATATAGAACCACAAACCTTTAACAGTTTCAAAAATGTTTAAGAATAAAATCGTTAAAGGTAAATCGTAATATTACGAGTACGGGAGTAAATTACTATCAAGAAGTGTTCAAAATTGAAGAATTATTATTATTGTTTATAGAACTTACAGTAGATTCAAATGTTCCTGCAGGAGAACACAATCCTTTACATCTGTGTAAGAAACCGGTTTTCTGTACGGAAATTTGTTTATTTTAAATAGAAGGCAATTATAAAAACAAGTATGGGATGAGTTACTGCTTGAATCAACCTGCAGATTTCGATCGTAATTTATCAGAGCTTTTCGGTTTAATAACTAAATAAAAGACGGCTGTCGTCAATAATTGGAGTCACACAATCATCACGTGCATTGTTGTTAACTCATCTGTAGAATTGACATTCAAATAATGTCATGGTATGATCATGTCGAGTTCCAAATTCCGTTTCTCCGCTATTCGTTTTCGAATCCAGGTTAATTTGTGTTACAGGACAAATTTTAAATAATTTTTAGTATTTAGTTATAAAATACACGATTTTCTACAAGATGAACTTGGAACTAACACGTTTTACTTAATTATTTTACGTTTTACTGTGAAAAGTTGAAGAAAATAGACGCAAATTATTATTGAATGAACATAGTCATTAATAACTTGTCACTGTGATTAATTTATTACTATTTGTAAAAAAATACTTCTTCATACAACTTCCACTCATTAGTGGAAGTCGTTATAACATACATAAATGATAATTTTAATGTCTTGCTTAGTAATAACTACTCAACGGAATTATTATATCTTTCAAGGTTATCGGTCAAAGGCGCACTGACTCGGTGGAACAAGCGCATACAAATTAGTTGCTTTCTACTCGCATGCTAACGACTAATTTGATGGACGCCGCTGATCGACTCGATAGCAAGCATTTCGCTCAATGATAACCTTGAAAGGTATAAAATTTCCCTTCAGTAGTAATAACTTATTACCTAGTAATAGTTTATTAGTTAATAATAATTTATTGCCTAATAGAGAGAATAGTTGATTATGAAACGTATTCTTGAACGTTTTAAGTGATGAGCGAATGCCCAAGAGACATCTCATTGCAGTTTTGACGAATTAAATGAATTCGACCTTTCTTAGAGGTTAGAGGGTATTTTTTATATTGTAATGATACATGGAATCCGCTAATATATCTCAAAATTCTATTATGTAACATAAATTTAGGTATTGACAAAGACTGAAGATACTGTGAGGTAATATAAATTTTATACGCTAAGAAATCTTCTATTTTCCATATTTAACCAATTGTGAACAATTTAAAGAATTATTCATTTAATAAACAATTGTTTCTCCGAACTAGAAATTCTTAACAATACCAAAATCTACAAATATGTTACACCTATTAAACACATCAACCATTTTTTAGCATTTGTGTTTATATTGCTGCGCCTGTAATTTTCAAAGTGCTTTCCCCTGGCATCATCCAAGTCTAACAATATACCAATACTGCTGATGCATTAATTAACCCCATTGCTTCGATCCTATGATTACTTAATTATGATTGTAACTCCATTTGCTGCTCGCACGGTCCCCGTCAATCATGCGCGCCATTCATACGTGTCAGACCATTAAAAGATTGATGAGCCAATCTCGCGTCTATTAAGAGACTTGTTGGAGCAGTAATTGTGCGGCGAAGACGGGGAGGATTCGCAACGAAATCAATAGTCAACACTTAAAGCTTTGCTATTTGGTGACTTATTTTTCTATTAGCTTTTACTGAAAACATTACACGCCTTTATTGGGCTCATTTCGTGCTAATACCCAGTGATTGGATAATAATAGGAACTTCCTGTAGATCGTTGTGATATCAACTTTCAAGCTAGAGAAGTAAATACACGTTTTCAGTGACAGATACAAGAGATGTTTCAGTGCATGAAGTATGAGATAGGAATAATCTCAAATTACTGTGGTTAACTAAGCATAATGTATACGTAGTTTTGTTATGTTCCTACATTTTTATGTCGCTGAAATAATGAGTACAAAAATTATTTATATAACCATGCAAATTTCACACAATGTTACAACAAGACGACAAAATTAAACAAAATTAAAAACGCAACCATTGCAATAACCTTTATAAAAATTGTATTGAGAAAATTGGTTACACGATAAAAGAACTAGTCCGCGAATAACTGGAAATAATCGTTGAAAAGGTGAGCCAATTAGAGGCAAAACTGCTAGAAACCAGAAATGAATTGACTGCCGCCTTGGATGGACAAGAACAATATTCAAGATGTAACAATTTACGCTTATTCGGCATCCCTGAAAAACCAAATGAATGTACCGATGAAGCAGTTATTCAGTTATGTAAAGAAAAACTTAACTTCGATATATCGAAGGAATCAATAGATGTTAGCCATAGAATTCCAACACACAAAGATTCAATTCGGCCCATAATTGTGAAATTCTCAAACCATAAACTTAATCTAATCTTTAACAATTTAATTTAATCTAATATTTAACAACAAAAGCAAACTAAAGGCACCAAAGTGGTAGTTCGAGAAGATTTAACTAGTAATAGAGCTGGTGAGCTTAAAGAAGCGATAAAGAAATTTAGAAATAAAATTGTCTGGAGCAGCAATGGTAAAATATTTATAAAAACAGCCAACAAAGTGCACAAAATTGCTACTTTTCTTGAACTACACCTGATCCGCTTAATTAATTAGGTAATATACATGTCTTCAGCGGCAATACTTCAATGAGTCCACATAGGCTATAACAGCTTGGAGGTCGAATCGTTATTAACAAGATATCAACATACTGTAACTTTTTGCTCGAATATTTTTATTAATATTTCCGTATGAATAAAATTTATTTTCACTTCTTAAATGAACTAATCGAATGAATTTATAAAAAATGCTACTACTGTAAAATGTTAATTTACTCAAATAATTGATTCCGCTTACTGATTTGTACCTAATTTTTATCTTTTCTCTTTTTCTTTTTCAATGTCAACCGGTCAACTGAGAGTAGCACATGTTAATGTTAGATCACTAATTCCAAAGTTTAATTTAGTTAAGAATTTTATCCTTGAGAGAAACTATGGTGTTCTGGCGGTAGGAGAGATGGCTGACAAAGCATCACCAGAATAACCTGGTGAATATTGTTGGATATAAATTAATAAGAAAAGACAGAAATGGACGAGGAGGTGGTGTATGTATACACATTAAAAATAATTTTAATTATTCCATTATCAATACAAATGACAATATTGAACAGATCTGGCTTGTATTAAGATTTTTCGCTAGAAATGGGTGTGGTATACAGACCACCGAATACAAATTATAAAATGTTTTGTGATGAATTAGAAATAACTTGTACTACTGTGTCTAATGAATCTAATAACCTCGTTTGCTTGGGGGATATGAACATAAATTTGTTATCCAAAAATAGCCCCCACGTATTTTACTTCAATCACATGATTCAATCAATTTACATCCAATTATAACGCAACTCACTCGCATTGAAAGACATGGACAAACGTTAATTGATCTCATTTTAATATCAGATACAGCTTTAGCAACGGATTCTGGTATTGACAATAGCAAATTAGCTGCTCACGATACAGTGTACTGCATTTTAAATATTGGAAATCCTTGCACAGAACCTGTTTATAAAATAATACGTGATTTTAGCCACTTTAATGCAGAATTATTTAATCGTGATCTTAAACGTATAACATGGCAAAGATTGTTTTTGATGCACGACATTAATGAGCAGATTAATTTTATTAATACAAATATTCTGTCGCAATTTGACTACCATGCTCCTGTAAGAACAGCTAAAATTATTAAAAGATCAAGTCATGGTTAACAGAAAATTTAAAATTGTTGAGGCGGCTAAGAGACTCGGCTTGTAATAGGTATAAGAAAACACGTTTACAAACTCATTGAGATTACTATAAATCTTTACGAAATCTAACTAACTTAACAATTAAAAATGAAAAACGAGCTTATTTTAACTACGTGTTTCAAAATAAAAACATGAAAACATTATGGAAATAATTACATAAATTGGATGTTAACCCTAAAAAACAAAACGATATTCCTGAATATTTGAAATCACCTAATGAAATCAATAATTTTTCTATCGAATGCATACCGGATCTTAAAGGTATTAATGCGCAATTATTGAGGTTTTATACTAATAATAAAATTATTGATAATATTCCCAGTTTTTCCTTTGAACTGTCAATACTTATACTATAACGAAATTTATCACAGAAATCAAAACAAATGCCGCTGGATGCGACGGGATAAATATCGATTTAATAAGACTATGTTGTCCAACTGTTTTCCCGTATCTGACACATGTAATTAATTCCTGCTTACTTAAATACATATTTCCAGATGCGTGGAAAAGAGCCGTGGTTGTTCCTATTGCAAAGTCACGTAATGCATCACAATTCAAAGATCTCAAACCGATTGGTATTCTACCTGTGCTGTCTAAGATACTGGAAAAAAATTATGGACTATCAATTATGAAAGTTTATGAACACCCATAATATATTTCCAAGGGAATAATCAGGATTCCGAAATAATCACAGCTGCACAACGGCATTATATTAAATATTACCGACGATATTATAAATGTGAGGGATCAGAGCATAGTTACTGCATTAGTACTTTTGGATTTTAGTAAAGCTTTCGATACCACAAATCATACAACATTATTAACGATATCATATAGGATTATCTGATTCGTTACCTATATCATTAATGGAAAACTTTACTATTAACAGAATGCAATGTGTAAAACTCGACAATTTGTATTCCAATTGGCGAACTCTTACTAGGGGTGCACCTCAGGGCTCCATTCTGGGACCACTTCTATTTTCAATATAACGTATGTACAGTTGAAAAAAAAACTCGCCGCAAAAATTAACGTGTGTCTTAACTTGATTGTTAGATAAATGTAATGAAATAAATGCAAACCCAGTCATGTTACAGAACGTCATGAATGGTTTAAAACGTAAAGTTTTAAAATGTATTGAACAGGGTGGAGGGCATTTTCAACCTTTTTTATAAATTAAAAATAAAATTTTAATTAGTAACATTGCATTTTTTCAATGATATAAAATTGAGGTTATCTTCTGACAGTTGTAAATAAAATAAGAGTACTAAGACATACCTCCATTGTCATTTCAAAGCATGCTAGAGTTTTTTTTTTCAACTGTACATACGTTATATAATTGTTGCGTCCACGCTTTAAGTTTAATTTTTCGTGTGTTGAGTTTCCTTTTAGTTTAATTATTTGCGTTATGGGTTGCAGAAGTTTAGTTTTGTTTTCGCGGTTATTTTTAATTTAAAACTCGTTAATGAACAATTTTACTCCCATTACATTCAGCAAAGACAGTCAATTTTTCTCTCCTTTTGCGCTATCACGGAAAGTTTAACAAATTTTTTTCTCTTTTTTAACAATAATCGAGATGCAAAAATGTTTTAAAACATGTAACTTTGTTTGCGGATGATACGCAGATTTACCACGCATTTGTTCCAGAACTTATAAAAAAGCGTTAGCGTGATATCAATGAAGATTTATCGCGCATCACCCAGTATTCTAAGGATCATTCTTTAGATATAAATCCTGCTAAATCTGCGGTATTACTGTTTGGACCTACTGCTAAGGTTCCAATGATTAAAAAAGATATAAAGTTGTATATATCTGATAAATTAATAGAAGTTAAAGATGAAGCAAAAAATCTCGGATTGGTGAAGGATAATACTTTTCGTTACAATGTGCAAATAATTAATTACATCGAAAGGGCGTTCTCTAATTTAAAACTAATATATCCAGTCCGGCAGTACTTATCAGTGAAGACAAAAACATTATTATGTGAGGCGCTTGTACTATCACAATCGTATCCAGTGAGTCCAAAACGGTTGCCTTCGGCTAATTTTTGGATTCAGGAAGTATGACCAGAGTATCGCACAAGTTGTGGGAATTGAATTGGCTTAACATGTATAGTTGTATCAATTTATTATTTTAAATAACAGCCCGCATACTTATAGTATCGCAAAACTTTCAGACCTGACGTGCACAATGTAAACTTAGGTTTAAAGGAAGAATTACATCCCCCGCTCATAAAACGGCTTTGTTTCAACGGAGTTTCTCTTATCACCTATCTAGAATATATAGCTCTATTCCTTCGGAGATGAAAATTTTCACAAAGTTTAATTTCAAGTCTAAATTACGTATATATCTTTTGAATCGTCAGTTTTAAATTCTTGTCACTCTCAGTCGACTGAAATATTTTTATTTTTAAATATTTTTAAACTTTAAATTTTAATTCATAATTTTAATAGTTTTCATTTAGGATATTATTTGTTATAGGTGGAAGTTTTTCAATACTTATAATGATGTTGTAATAAAGGCATCACACTTAGAATTAGAATTAGAATTAGAATTATAGATTTGCTTGACTTTAGGTGTGTCCCAAAAATCTAAGTGTCAGTGGAAGACCAGTTATTTAGTTGTTGTAACTGTTTAACTGAACTCTCGCGTAGAGATTTATCAATCAGATTACAAAGTTAGTAATATGAAAAACATGTGTTTGTATCACTATGAAAGATTGATAAATAAACCATTATTATTATTATTACATTGTTAACTGAATTTTGAAATTTCGTGTAGCTTAACGAAGGCATTCTTGTTTTTACAGCATTCAAGTAGACTATGAATGACGATAACTAAACATTTTAAGCTTTTGTAACATCTTGGTAGTATCAAAGTTTGACACAATCTCTCACAGTGCCTTGCATTCTCTTAAATTATTATTATATTATTCAAAATCTACGAGAAATATGACAAGTTCTAATAATATTTATATCAACCAAAGACTTCATGAAATGCTTTTAACTTGTGAATGTATATGCTGAAGATGGCAACGGAGCTGCCGAAATACGTATAAAATAATTTGATTTATATTTAGGGATATAAACTTTTTTGATTTATTTTTTCTAAACCACTATCTCCTTTATTAGTATCAAATGTTAAAGTGTTTTATAGAAGTTGATGCAAATGTAGCAACAGCAATTAATCTTTACCATAAGTGATATCCTAAAAAAGGACAATCCTTACGAGATATTTTCTTGAAATTAAAAACAATTTAATAAATTTTTAGTCATTTAAACTGCAAAAACCTAAAAATTATGAATCTCAAAACAGAAATAAAGAATTAGTTTTGGGAGAAATCGAAAATAACCGACGCCAATTGGACCAACCATCTGTCTTAGCAACAACTTCTACTAGACGAATTTCCAAGAAACAAAGATTCCGACCTCATCGAATAAGAAAAATGCATTAAATTAACCTTTACTGATTGCAACTGCGTTATATTTATTAATAATAAAGCAACACTTTTCATGGCTCATTGAACCTTTAAAAATATTTAGTTATCATCATCTATAGCCTACTTGAATGCTGATATCACTATTAAAATTTTATATAAAACTTGAAAATTTATATCTCAGAAATCTTTTGAATCAAATATCAAGCCTTTTATATTTTTGTAAATAGAATTTTATGCTCTTTTCGAAAATGTAAATGTACATAGGGTGTTTCATATAAAAAAAGTTCTTGTTTATATCTCCAAAATTGAGCGTTCTAGAAAAAAGTAAGTTAGAGAAATGAATTCTGCAGGAAAAGCTTCTTTAAAGAAATTTTTACATAAATCTAAATTTAAACAAAGAAGATACTGAGATTTTTAGAAATCGTAGAATTATGAAAGTGCGATCCTAAAAATCGAGCTCTAGGAGCCGATGTCAATTTTTGTCTAATACTTCTAAAAATAGGTATTTCATATTAGAATTGACAAATTTGGCCCATCTGTACATGGCTCTGTACACATTTCCTATACTGATCATTTAAACAGTGAAAGGGATACATGATTTCCTAACAGAATATTCTTTTTCCAAATAGCTTCTCTATAAGTACATTAACATAAAGTCGCATTCTGATTAGCTAACTTCATTCTCGTCACGTTGTGGGATACAGAAGTTCCTCTCACTATTCAACATTTCTTAATAGACGTACCGGTATACTCGTACACACAACGTGCAACGTTTATCAAGGCATAGCAGCTAAGTGATGCAAGAATTTTTCTAAAACGGCTGTGCCACAAATAGAATCTCTAATCTTCTATGATGATATTGTTGTGGTTCTACATTATATAACCTAAATAATCGTATAATCTTCGAATGCCATAAGTCGATGAGTAGAGATGCCTTCATCCGATTTATAAGCCATTGTTGGGTACCATCTCCTACTCGAGGATTACTTAAAGTGATATTCCAAGACACTAATAAGAGTCAAATTAAAGAATCTTTGTCTAACTAACACAGCAGATTAACGTGATTTTCAGACAAGAATTCTTTAATAATGCTGTTGATCGCCAGTAGTATTTTAATAGTTGAATGTCCAGATCTGACTCCCATGCTAAATTTGTTTTGACATTCGAAATTAAAATAATAATCCCAGTTGAAAGTTTTTGTTAATATTGTATGCAATGTCATGTAGAGTTTAATTGCTCGCATTTGTCCCACTTTCGAGCTTGGTTTATAACATAGATAGATGTGCCAGCAATAAGCCATTGCCTGATCAGGCCTTCAGGATTAAATTCGTCTTTGTTATATGCCTTATTTTACTGATATTACCTCTTTGTATAGTTATACTGTTTCAAGTATTCATAATTACTCACTTACTTAATCCTAGGGTCTATCTATCCTCTTACGGGCGTAAGACTTATTGTGGAGTTAAGTATTTTGTCTTCTAGAATTCCTTCCATTTCTTCAGATCTTGCGTTGTTTTTTATATTTGTATTATTTTTCTTTGGTCATCCTCTTGGTTCTCTCATCTATCCTTTTGACAAATTCTTACCATCCTAATTAGTTTTCTTCTATAATTTATTCCATTTGTTTCGTGTTTAATCGTTGCCTGTAGGTTTTATGTCTCATATGGAAAATTAATGTTTAATTTTTCATTGGAATTTCATTAATGTAGCTTGTATTTTCTTTCTGTGAATTTCTATGATTATCAATAATGCCGAAGTAAAGGTCAGTATAAGGATAACCTATTCTAATTTTTTTTTGATACACCTAAGAAAGCTGTTCAAAATTCTTTCAAAAACTACTACTCTTTCCATAATTTTATTATTTAATTGTCCATCCTTAGACATTTATATTTTCCAGTTCATTCTACCTGTCTATCTTACATTTTCATTAAATATAGCTTTTCTTCTTTGGTTAAAATCATTTCTTTAACCTTTTTTGTATTAGTCATATTCATGTTATTGTTCTATTGTATGTGTTCAAATTTTTGTTTAAATTTATCTCGTCTGTTGCAAATATGTCATCAGCTACATATCTCAGTAATTTTCCAGAAACTTTTTACTTCCTTTATTGCTTTAGCAGTATTAACGAGAATAATATGCACCCTTGTCTTATTCCCTTATTTTTCTAAAACATTTTTGAAGATTCATGTTAGTTTCTTGTGCTCTTCCTTGTATAAGCCTTTGACACTTCAGAATATATTTTGTTATAGACCCTTTTTCTCCCATATTTTCCATATATCATTTCTGTTCATTCTATCGAAAGCTTATGTTATATCTATGAAACTTATTCGTAATTTTTTTCTTCTCCTATCACCTTTTCTGTTAGTTGTTTCATAATAATAGAGCATCATGTGTCTGTGTTTTGGGTCTACAACTTAAATGTCTTCCAGGTGCAATCTATTTTTTTCAATCGTTTTTCTAGAACACTGACGTAATTTTTTGCAACAGTACTGAAAAGGTCTATTTGCCAGTTTTCAGGGGCTGTTTCTTCCTTTAATGCTTTTAGCTTTTCGTTTGTAATCGTGTCATATCCTAACCCTTTTAGTTTTCCTGATGCTTCTTTTATTTGTGACACTGTCATTTTATATTCTGGGTTTAATTTGTTATTATATCTTCTTGTTGGATTTTTTCTTCTGTGGAGGCAGCAGTTTTTCTTTTAAAATTGCCTCCATCTTTCCATAATTTGATCTTCTTCTGTGATTACGCAACCATTTTTATATTTTTTCTTTTCTTCTTTAATAATTTTCTTAACATTTCGTCTTGCTTGTGTGACCTTGTTTTTCAGATATTCCTTCCGTATTTGTTTTTTTTTAATGACTGTTATTTTTTGTGTCCATCATAAATTATACTGTTTACATATCTTTTCACTATTTTTGTTGTCTCACAGCTTCTTTCTGCTACCTCTACGTTTGTTTAAACCCTTCCAATTTCTCTCTCATTTTAGTGCTTTGAGTTTTTCATTACTAGCATTTTCCTAAATGTTTCTGTAACTGACGGTATTATGCCTATAACATTTTAACAAATTACTTATTGTTTTTGTACTTAACTTTTTGATGTATCTATATTAAAATCATGTACCGGGTGATTTTTTTAAAATTTTTTATCAACTCTTGCCATGAAATTGGGACAATATGATTTAGTTTAGCTGAAAAATAAGTCATTGAGCTCCTTGTGAAATTTCTTTGTAGTAAATCTAAAACATGTCGTCCAAATTTCATGGCAAGAGTTGATAGGAAAAAATTAAATCTCCCGGTAGTATTAACACTGAAAAAGATTTTTTATATGCTAGCAAAAAATTATTTTACCGCTTCTAATTTGTTCAGGAATCGTTTATTTCTAAACCCACACTGATATCCGAATATGTATGTACATCTTTTTAGTGGTAAAGGACAGTTACAGATTTGAAAACTTATTTTCTTCAGAACTAGAATAAATTTTGTATACAGGGTGTTAGGTTATTGCTTGGACAAATTAAAACTGTAAATGAAAGGTGTCGTATGGGATCAGAAAGTACTCAAACATGCCGGATTTTCGGTACATTTTGAAAAAATGAAAAAAGAGCGAACTATTGAGAACCGCTGAGCCAGCGCCGATTAAAGAAGATGTTCGAAATTCATGCCGTCAGCTCGAATGCATGCATCAACACGACGCTGTAAAACTGCCCGCACACGGAAAAAGAGCGCCGGCGATATCTACGCTCTGCAGTACGTGCATTGCACCTACATTCGCCATACGTCAGAATAATATCAGCAAGTTCGTAATTTGTGTGTGCATTCATTTTGTCCCTGACCTGCACACTCCGAAATATGTTAAGACACTGAACGTGCGTTATTTGCTTGTCATAAAATAATAAACCATCTAGGAATTTATAGCAAGGGGATCGCCCGCCCGGATGGCGTTCGACACATGGGTGTAACAGTAGATAAGACAGTGGTTTCGAAACAATTTTTATCGATTTTTGTTTGAATTTTTTCCGGGAAAACGAAAGCCGGAACACCCTCGAATGAAAAGGCTTTTTTACTGTACAGAGTGTTCTCCATACGTGGTTTGCAGGTGTCCAGTCTATTACCTAACACCCTGTAGATGCGTTTATGGCATTAGTGAGAAAGAAAATTCTTACCTAAAACGAATTTAATCATTAACAAGAGAAAAATAATGAAATAAAAGATGCAAAGTTCAATTCGAATCAAATCACATTTATTTTCCACACTTGGTATTATGCAGTGTGACTTAATTAGAACTTGTTTGTTGGTGATGTAAACAGATTAATCAATCAAAAAAATGCAGTGTTTTTCTTTGAAGCTATGTGCACAAAACGAATTCATATCGAAAAGATAATACGACACAGAGACCGAGAATTGTTTAGCATGTTGATTACGGGTACTGGGCTGTGGTTTTACATACATGCCGATATCAAAGCTAACGTACTTTTTTCAGAATAAAAAGTATGACCTACTTTCATCAACCACCCGACAATCGGAGATAAGTTAATCATCAGCTGCCCCTAATCTGTATGCAAAGTGAATAGTCGAGCGCAAAATTCGACGGCTTCCTGTGTTTTACAAAGTTTAACTTGGAACTTTTCCGGTTTATTCACTATCAACTTTTACGTTGTGTTCATTCTCTGAAAGAATATCATTTTCCTTTTTTCAGAATTTCCTTGCTCTCATCGAGCGCCGGATGTAAACTTCAGTCATTTTCTTTACGGTTTCCTATCATTACGAACTCTTTTCATTTGGTTTACGATTTGCCTCTCGACTGTTACTTATTTAATTTGTGCATGCTCAGAAAACTTCATTTATCGTTTCATTACTTTGACGAGTGTCCTAGCTCTAGACGGCTATAGAATATAAAAATGATTTTACTATCTTGAAACCGTTCAGCCTCGAACAAAATGCCACTTAAAGTAACTTATTTCATAACATATTCAGCTTTAGTTTTATATGAAAGATGTTTTCGAACGCTGCGATAGTTAAACAAATTTTCAATTAATTACTAAATTTATTATTGTTATTGTCACTTTATTAAATGTAAAAATATAACTTTTAACATAACTTTTAATAAACCGCCTCGCGAGAGAATGAAAGGGATTTGTGCAAATTGATTCGCGTAGAGCAATAAAAATAAATAGAAATTTGTTCGGAACATATCCTATCCGCCAGAGAGCATAAAACTACAGTCTCAAAGAAATCCATGAACTAATCCTAAACTGCAGAAATTTTAGTAGAATAACATGACCTGTCTAGAATAGCGTGCCTTTCTCCAAAAAATTCCGCGACTCATCCAGGCGACATTCGAAATGAAGCAGTGCACACGGAATCGAACAGTTTTAAACAAGAACTATGTGGAATGCGAGCGCGATTATATTGCTAAAATATAATTATGAAATATAGTTTAATGTTAATTACTGTGGCTCGTGTATATTGCATATTAGGCAATTATTTTATTTTAATTGAAATAAATTATTTTGAAATTGGAATAATATATTAACGTATTGTACCACAATATTTACAAAATCAAAATTACAAAAAAAAATATTTTATAAATGATTTTATACGAAACAATAGTAAAGGGGAAAGAAACAATAAAAAATTAATATCCACCCACTGTGGCGGTTTGAAAGGGGTAGACCGACTTAAATTGCTCGAAGGACCTTATTTAATTTGTTTTAAAATTATAATTGTTATGTATAAAATTGAGTCTGCTTTGAATGTTGAATCAGAAGTGGCTTACAAAGTGGTGTTACAAAGTATATTATAGTGTTTATTTTGTAAGTTCTAGGGTAAAACGAAGCAAATCTCTAAGAATTAATATAAAAGTCTTTCTGTTCAAAGTGACTGCAAAAATTATACATTCGTTTCGAAATCACTGACGCAGTTAGAAACGTAGGGAATGACACTTAATAAATCTTTAGAATTCATTAAAAATTTTGAGATGTCATCCAAAAATGTAAAGGGCCACGTAGCTGCTGAAATTTTAGAAATATTTAATAAAGTTATAAAGAGAAACGCTGATTATGCTACATTAAATAGTATTAGCTGCATTTTAAAGGGGGGATTTGTGGAAGATCTGGATGTAGCTCCTAATATTCTTCTTCTTCTGAACAATTTTGAACAACATTTAGTTGTTAAGTGTTTTCATTATTTATTTTCCCTATTTTCTGTCGTTGAATTATTATGTAAAGCAAATTATTATAAGAATTATTAACATGAAGCATTAAGTATCTTATGTTTTCTTTATTTTAAGTTAAATTAGATTTATGATTATTCGACTATTAACGGAAACGATATCAATTCTGCATATAATAAACGAGATGGCACATTTCATGCATATTAAATAAAAGAGTGCATACATATGCGCATATTTGTGTAATAATAGGCTGCATATATTCCGTTCTCTAGTGATGACTGAGGACTTCTTGATGACGCTCACTAAACTTGACATTTATTAATAACTCCTTCTTTCAACGTGAATAATCTTTTGCAGGTTTGTTCGCTATTGCTTTTCAATCTAAAACTAAGATCAAAGAATAATAATCATTCTTATCAACTTATATCCTGGCTTTTTTAGAATGTGATGAGAATAAAGAGCTTGGCTCCGCCAAGAATTGTCTTACGCTAGCAGTATCCCAAGGAGGTGAAAATTAATTCATTCTCCCGAAACCAATATATTAAAAGATTGGTTCAGCTATTTAGAACTGTTATTAGTATGGTTAAAAATAACATAGTTAATAAGTCAAAAACATAATTGTAATTCCTTAGCAGCGCCCAGTCAAATAAAAGTCGTCCTTACATGCTTGCTTGAAAGAAAGCAATTGATTTAATTTAAAATATTTAATATTTTTTTTATTATTGGTTTAATGGCCATATATGATTGTTAATAGATAAACGTTACACTTGATTCCTAGTAAACGTTAACTGTGTTTTGTTGTCTGTTGTTTTTCTGATTGAATGTATGTATTCGAAATTATTACTTTACCATTATACCAAACAATCCGTTTACCATAAAATTCTTGATCGCCTTCTTAATACTACTTTGCCTATTCAAATAATTTAAGTAAATTTAACTTTTTGAAGTACTTATTAATTTCGAAGATCGTATAATTTCAAATAAGCGACGTCTAAATTCTAGATTTCTATGGTGACGATGTAGTTCTGCACGGTTACCTCTCCAGTTAGTTATCGCAATAATTATAATTGTAATAACATGAAGGGAAGTGTTTGAACATAATTAACATCCCCCAATGGCGCGCGTCGAGGTCGGTCGGAGTTCTTCAAGCGCAGCCAAGCTAATACCCGCCTTAATACTCAGTTTATCAAAACAGCCGGATAAAATATCCTTAGGCTTCTACTTATTCCTTTGACGAGGCGGTTCTCTTGCGCTAACATTACACCAGAGGCTACTCTGCTGCACGTTAACTTAAGGCCCGAGCTAGACTTATTACGCTAATGGTGTTGTAATAATACACAGATACCTTCGCCGTCGCGTCGGGAGTATCTTGATTTCCACCTAATTAAATGAAATCCTTTGTTAGTACTAGAGCTTTGCCAACTTAATTTATACACTCAAAATTTATTGTGCTATACAAGATACAACAAATTCAAATTTAATCTCGAGAATAAATAGATTGAAATACTCCACAATAGCTTCTTTAATATTTCTACTTGTGAGATAAATAAATTTTGTTGTTAAGACTTAGCGACCTTAATTTATATCCTCAAAATTGTTGTACTGTACAGGGCGTAACAAATTCAAATTTGATCAGGAGAAGAAATAGATTGCTACATCAGTTGAAACACACCGAGATAACTTCTTCAACATTTTCTAGCATTCGTACTTGTAAAATAAATAAAATTTATTATTACGACTTGGCGACCTGGGAATCCCGACGGTAATTTCCTTCCTTCTTGTAATGAGGAAGCAGTTACGGCTTCTTGAATCGGAGATGTATTTGTAGGCACTAAATTGCACCCCGTTCTGACGCAATATTTCATCCAAAATGTGCATTGCTCCGCTAATGAAGTTTTCAGCCGTGAATGTATTCGCTATTTAATACGCTGTGTCTTTTAATTGCACGACTGTTCGGTGCTTTGATTAAATATTGATTTTAGTTTTTGCGTCCTCACGGTTAATGAGTACGTTTTTGCCCGATCGGTGGAGAAATATCAATAATTAAATTTATTTCAGTCAATTCATAATAATCACACCGTAGAAGTCAAAGCAATTCAGCTGTAATATCTGTAATATGAAAAAAAATAATTATTTGTATTATTAAACGGACTTCATGAGATTTTGGCTTAGAAGATTAAAAATTAAGTTAAAGTTCAGCTTTTATGTATGCAAGGGGAGAGGAGGGGGGCACGCTTGTCCAAATATTTTAGCAATTGTTTTAATGTATAAAAAACGGAGAAAATTGCTACTGACGATACGTCTTGACGACACCCCAAGTAAATAGTAAGTAAGTAAATAGTTCTGAATTTCTGATTAATTATAATTTTTTTCGAAGTTGTCTTGCAAAGTTAAAGTTGCGATTCTTTGGGGTAAAAAGGAAATTAAAAGCGAAATAGAGTTGTATTCATTTGATAATTCTTTTCATAAACTGAAAACAAATTTAACAATTTTTTTACAGATTTTTAAAGTATCAAATAATTGGGGCTCTACGTACCCGGCAGATCCTGGCTATTATAACATATAGGTAGTATATTGAAGATAAAAAAAAATTTTTATGGAAGGGAAGGTCCATAAACGGGGAGAGTTAGGCCACGAAAAAAACCTCAGATTATATGGAAAAAACGATGTGACATCCGGTTGAAGTGTGAACAAGATTTGGAGCTTTGAAGTTTTGCATTTACTCATGTAAAAAAAAGTAAAAAATCGGATAACAGTAGCAAACGGAAGGAACGACGTTATCTCTAAATGCGAACACGATCAGGGATCACTTCGAGAAACTGTTGATTATGAAAAACCAAAATAAAAGTCATTTTCTTAACCTCAAAAAATTATTGGAAAATCTGTGTTATGGTACCCCCTGCTTTTCACTTCAAATTACTAAAACCATCTGAAAAGGTGACTTGCGGGTCCTTGTGAGTCCTCATACCAAAAATCATCCAAAGTGGTCAAGCGTTCTTTTGTTATTAGAAAAACTACTTCTTTTTCAAAAATTTTGAAACAGAAACTGACTTAACGAAGCACTTTTGGATATAGATATATTGGGTTCAATCGTCTTATTTTGAGCCCAGGAATCTGTTGTTAAGCCATGTCCACGTAATTTAGCGACACCCTATAAAAGAGCATTATACTGCAATACCTAGGAAATATAAAATGATACATGGCTACTATGATATACTTTAAAAATATATTAGTCAAAAATGGCGCAAACTTTTAACTCAACCTAAATATTACAGCGATATCATCAGTTTCTAGCTGACTTGGTTTGGGATTTCAAAACAAAGAAGAACATCGCCAGATTCATGCTTCTTCAGGATAACGTCAAGCTCCATAAAGCCCAAATGAGAAACGTTATTTCTAAAGTCAACAAATCTACTTTTGTCAGTTTATGAGTTAGATATGGATTGATGTAGTATTTGGTTACTAGTTTTTAATAAAACTAAGACCCGGTTTATTCACTTTCAATTAATATATCTTCTGATTTTTTTCCACTGTAGCAATTGTACAAATAACTGTTACTATGGGAATAAACGGAAGGTTAATGTTACTTGAAAGTGAATAAACCAGACCTTAAAAAATAATTAGTTTTTAATAAAAGTCCATGAAAACCTACTTTTATAAGGTGCTGAAATTCATTTCAAAACTGAACAAATCCTTAATGTGGGAAACGATTTACTTCTAAGGAACAAAACTGCACAAATCCCCTTCAGTGTATAACAGAATATCTTTCAAAATGTAGAAAGTTTCAATTTAACGAGCTCTAATAGAATATAGTGTTTCCTGTAAAATATAGGAATGTGGATTTGTTGACTTTAGAAATAACGCTCCTCAAATTGTCTCGAGCTTTTGCACCTGAACAATATCTTAGACTTAGAACCTATCCCTTATGCTTCTGATAATATTATTTCTCAAGAATTAATATTATTTTCTACGTATTTACTCGTTTTACTGGTTGAAATTTATTATAAAATTATAAATTAATATTGATTTATGTGCAGCTACAAGACGAATGTGAAATTTTGACGTGTAGAATACGTATATACTTTTTATTTAACTTCAATAAAGTACTTCACTTGGTATTTGTTAAAAATTTATTACTAAATCTCTTCGGTTTCTTTCTTTGCAAACGCACGTCGAGTAAAGAATTCCCTGTTCGCTACGAATAAGCAGTAAAATTTTACGTCCCTGTATAACCAAAGCCTTTGTAACGGATTGTCTCTAAATCCTTCAAGATCAGCTTCCAATCAAACAGAACCCGGGAAATAATCTTGGAAGAGCTGTATGTTTGATATCCACTCCGGACCTAAAGAACACAAGTCGGAACGAAAGAAAATATTGTGTTAGCGCTCTACTTTGTCTTTTATCGGAGCGCTACCTGCAAAATATTTTCAATTATCCCCGGGTAAAAAATCAATCATTGCGCGTAGCTTCGACGGCACGGCGGCGGTGGGAAGATGTTTTCCTCTTAATCCAGTTTCCATCAGCCACAGGAGAGAAACAAACAAAAAATATAGATATAAGGATGACAGCGATTTCATCCTTGCTAATAGGAAAGTAAGCTCTCCGGGAGAGACCGGCGCGCAAAAACGTGTGTACGCAACAAGTTGATCTTTTATCTCTTTATTGCTTTTTTTATTTATTTTATATCCATTAAGAACGTAAGCTTTTCTCTATTTCTATGACGGAGGGGAATAAATCTCTTCTGACAGCGATCATGATTGCCGCATAAACATTGATGGATTGATGACTTAATAGGAATGCTTCTCTTTTTAAGAGACATGACAACATTAATTTTCTTCTTTTTATTTCAGATATAAAGCCAACCGCAGCACTATGGTGTCAAACCTAGTGAATTTTGTCAGAAATCTGTAACTTCATCTTTACTGATACTTTTTTCTCAAATTTTGTATTCTTAATGAAAAATAGTTAGTTAAAGTTTAATGTGTACAATGAAAAACCACAGAAATGTGAGTAATTTATTAAAAAGAAAATAAAGACTTGCAGAAATACAATTACTTGCAAATGCTACATGCAGGAGATTTATTTATTTATTAAAACCAGTGCAAAAGAATATTAATTAGTAATGTAATAATTACAGTAACGAGTTGTACATTAGAAAATGAAAATGTGTACAAAAACTAAACCAAAAAAAATATTATGAATATAATTGTCCTGAAAAATGCGGAAGAATAATTTTCCAGTAAATCTAATGCTTCATCATCGAGTTCTATATGTTTCTGTGAAAACTGCTTTCTGATGCTTGTCATTAAGGGATCGGATGTGCAGAGTAAATGATGACAGCTGCCCAAGAGGCAAAATGGCATTGTATCTAATTTTAAGGACCTTATACACTGAAGAGGGCATATAGTACCATTTATATTTACTTACGTACAAATCAGCTGTAATACGTGCATATTCACCAAATTTTGTTGCATTTATTTTCATACCACAACACATAGTTTGCAGTATTATATAGAACCTCTTAATCAATGTTTCATCAACTCCGGTTATTTCTGTCATTACTGTTTGCGCTGACTCGACGAGGTTTGTCTATGATTAAACCAAATTCATTACGGAAGTGCTGCTACACAAGTTGTGTTTTAACTGCTTTTTGTTTCTAATTTTCCTCTTTAATGCCAGAACATTTTTAAAATGGTAAGTTGCATGATATGTGAAGAATTTTACATAGCCAGGTGTTCGCTTTTCGAAGCTAACCATAGGGATGTTATCTTAAGAGACACGATGTTGATTAAATTGGGATGAAGTTGCGTATTTTTGTCCCAATCAATAATCTGCAAACAAATTTGACCTAGTTTTATGGTTTTCAAGATATTCGAAAAAAAGTATATCTTTTTTTATAAAACTCAATAAAGCTGAACATTGTTAAGGCACTTTCTGATGAGGAATTTAAATATGCCATTGTGCTTGTTATATCAAAAATTACGAAGATACGACATTGACCTTTTTGTTTTCTTATGAACACCATCTTGGAATTTTGTACTGTTAATTGAAGCGTTTTTTCTCTGATTACAATAATGTATCACTCTTGATTGAACAAAATTACGAAATTATCTGTTATGCAAAGAGTGCTTTCAAAATAAAAAGCAACAATTTTGTTTTTTGTTTCCACTCATTTGTTTGCACTGATTTTCATTTTAAAATATACAATTTAATATAAAAATGTTATTATACTTTAAAGGGTTTAATATTTCTAATTTTAATTATTGCAATTCTACATTATTTTAATATCAATTCGAAAGGTATTAAACGAATAGAGTTACTTTAAAACTCATGCCTGCATTTCATTTGCGATAGATAAAATAGAAGCAGTGTAGGCAGCTTATATCTTATGTTCTCAATTGGGGTAAGTGGCTTAACATGTCGAAACGTCGGAAGTTGCATTTGCAAAATAACGAGAATTCAAGAATTCTTTCAATCTCGAGCAGCTATTAAATATGAAAAGTATCATACATCGACATATCAAACAAAATGTCCCTTAATCTATGTTTTAGAATATTTAAATAAAAAATACAGGCTTTAAAATAAGACATGCCTTTACGTCCCCGTAGCCGTTCAGAACTGAAAAAGTTTTGGAAAACATGTTATTTAGACTTTTTTTAATAAGCTTAACAGCAATATTTTATTTCGTTTATTTTATATATTAATTTGCGTTGACAAAAAATAAAATATGCATTGCTTATGTACTATATGCGGAATGCAGGAGAATATAAATTGAAATGTGTTTCCTCTTTTATGTGAAAGTCTTTTAACAGAAGAGTTTCAGAATGGTATTATCTATTGAAGAGTAAACGCGAAGTTCAATCCTATTAAACGTAATGTAATTAAAGCTTTTATAGGATCAGCGTGTCTCTGATATTGAATTAATTATCAGTCATTGGCGATACTTCAAAGTTCGATTGAGAACGCAGACGATTTGAATTGAAATTTTTTAATTAAAAAATCAATCGAAAAGTTTATTAAAAAATTGTAACCGTTTAATTCCAATTAAAATGCTCTTGGTACGTTCGATGAAAATTACGTAATACTGCAATTTTACATTTTTTTAATCTTTTAGAATATTGTTAATAGGTAACTTAGTTCTACGTAAATCGTTCCAAAAGTTTCGTTATTGTTCTGTTTTTGGGTGGGGTCATAATAAAAGTGTAAGACCCCTCTAAATAGCCACTAGGCCCCAGGCGAGAACCAACTCTGTTACTGCAGTATTCTTTTAAGTTTTAAAGTGTGTCTTAAGTGTCTATAGAAATGGTGGTGCTAGGCTTACTAAAACAATACAGCGTATGACTACTGTTTCAAAACAGACTGGAGAATAAAATTAAATAAAGGAATGTTTAAAGGAATATATTTTTCAAGCAACCAGAGAAGTCCCAGGACTAGAAGATCGAGGAAAGAGAAACTTTTCTAACGATATAGAAGGTTTTATCAAAGAAAAGAAGAAGGCATACATAAAGTGATCATCAAACAAATAGACAAATGAAGAGAGAATTACGTACGACTGAGACAAATGGTAAAATTAAGAGTTAGAGAAGAAAATAATGAACATTGGAATTGACTACTTTAAGATATAGATGGAGAAGTAAATTATAACAAGTCTACATGGACATGGAAAATAATATGAACAAAAGTTGTTGGTTGGGAGATAATGAGAGAAAAAAAATTGTTTTCGTCAATCAACAGCCTTTAATTAAATTAATTCAACAGTAAACGTTTCACGTCATAATTCAACGCTTCTTCAGTACAATTCTACAAAAATACGAAAATAAGGCGTATTACACCCACGATAGTTAATAAAATCATTAAAGCGTCTTATCTAATTAAAAAGAACACACGCATACCACTTTAAAATAATTTAAAAACAATGTCGTTTACATTGTGCACGAGTCGGAAAAGAATTAATCCTAATTTCAATTAATAGACGGCGTTGGCTTGCTGTTTGCTTGTGTTTAATTTTATATATTTTTATAATTTATAAAAACTAGACTCGAGTTATCTTCTCATATATGTATATTAGGATTAATTCTGGTTTGTTCTGCGTTTCCGACTCGTGCGCAATGTAAACGACATTGTTTTTAAATTATTTTAAAATGGTATGTGCGCGTCCTTTTTAATTAGGTACGACGATTTAATGATTCTATTAAATATCATGGGTGTAATACGCCTTGTTTTTGTATTTTTGTAGAATTGTACTGAAGAAGCGTCGAATTATGATATGAAACTTTTACTGTTGAATTAATTTAATTAAAGGTTGTTGATTGACGAAAACACATTTTTTTCTCTCATGGAAAATAATAAATAATATAAAGAAATAACTACAATAGCATAGGATGGTACATGATTTTTCAAGGAAAATGAGAAAGAAGAAGTAAAATCAGTTCAGAAAATTATCTTAGAAACGTCAGAGGAAGATTTAACAAAGGCCAGAAACAGTAAGGCATCAGGATTATTATTACTAATATCCGAAATAAAAAAAGATGGAAACGTATGAGGGTACCTTCATCCATCACAAAAAGTTGAAAAATTAAATTCTTCAGTAGTAGGGACATGTTAAGTGCATACCATAATGTAAAGTGCCAAAAAATATTTTACAATGGTAATGCCTAAAAAGAGAAGACCAACACTACATTTTTCCAAGTATAGTTCAGAAAGTAACAGATTAATTTTGGACTGTGTCAAATGTTTTCAGATGCAAATAATTAGTCTTAGAAAATATCAATTGTATTTCAGAAACGAAAAATGTTAATTGTAGTTCAGAAACGTTTTACAATTTATGTATGTAAATTTGGACGTGAATACATCTCGTGATGGTAAGAATATATTGCAATATTACCTAATTCGGAGTAACCTTAAATCTAAATGGTTATGAAAATTGTTACAATGGGTAAGTTTTTGATTTTATTATTAATTAACAAACATTAATTAAATTTATTTATCAGAATTGCATCATTAACATTTAATTAAATGAATGATACAATCTGTATTGGTGTTTAAAGGAATTGATTAATTCAAGCTTAAAACAAATAGCCACGACACCGACAAGATTATAATCCTCCGGTCTATTCACACGGAATTTGTTTAGAAATCCATTGATAATAACGCCTTTAAATAACTTTAAATAATTTTGTATGAGGCCAAAATTAAAATAATTCTTGTTAGTTTTCACACAATACAAAATTTTGCCAAGCTGTTAACAATGAAATAAATTTAATCTTAAATTTTAAAGTAAATTTATTTTAAAAATCGAATTAAATTACATAGACAATTAAACTCAAATCAATATGCATTTTCAATCAAATTTATTAAACAATAGGTCCTACTTCTTTCACAAGTCACTACTTATTAAAGACTGATCTGTTCAGCTTGAAGAGTTGAGCATAACTTCCAAATCACAGGATTTCTCCCTTTTACAGCAAAATAAATAGGCAAAAACTGTGCAACCATAAATTAAAAAAATTGTAAAACCTTTAAATGAATGAATTTCAAAATTTAAAGTTTCAAATAAATTACATATTCTCTATCTGATTTTAATTATTTGATTACATTTTGAATAAACCTAGCCTACGGCTTCTATTTTGAAAAATCTTAATTGAATTTGATTTTTCAGTTCTTTTTGAAAAAGTACTCTCGAGGTTTGTTCCTGATGGCATCTTCTAGTGACGTTGAAGAATGTGAACAGCTTCCCTGTGTTGCGTCATCAGTCCGGAATGGTTCTTTGAAGTGTTGGGACTGTTTCTCAAGACAAAGGTTCTGGAGCCTTGAAATTGCAGCCCCAAAAGTTCTCTACATCATTGAAGACTTTGTTGAACTTCTCGTGAAACCAAGTCTCTGACGTTGGTGATAGCGAGACTTCTAGTACTTCGTCCGACATTTTCTAAATAAAACAGAAATTTAAATTGAATATTTCCAAGTAATTAAATTCCATTTGAGTTCTGGAAGTTTATAAGGTAACATAGATTGTTTTTAACAAATTATAATTATAAAATAAGTACAAAATATTTCTAACCTAACTAATATATATCAGGATAGTAAGATAGTAAACAGTTAAGGAATCGATTGTACACACTTTTAATCACTCGGTTTCCTCGTCATGGTAGGCGACTTAGGGTGACATTTTTGTTGGTATCACAATGAAATACGTCAGGTGAAACAGTCATGTTTACAATTTACAAAATGACGTGTAAATAATTGTTTCACAATTTTTTTTTATTTAATCACAATCATAGACAGGTGTCCCTTCGTATTTGTCATAATGTTTTTCATGTCAGATTCTGGCGTTTATCAAAATTCATGCCAGAAAACGAAAAATTGGCCGGTACTGACGAGGAAATCAAGTAAACGGCAAACGGATATTAGAAAAAAACTTAATTACAAATAATTCCTGATTTACAAATAATGCTTTCTGATTTACAAATGATATTTTCTGAATTTCATATGACCTTTTCTGAAATGTAATTTATCGATCTGAATTACAATAACTACTTCTAAATTTAGAAAGTTAGAAAGTTCCATGGACTCTAAATCATGTTAATGCAAAATAAGAATTAGAATAAAATTTAAAATTACCCTGTGACCTCTAAATTCTCTAACACATATCCGACCTTCTAATTTCTTCAAATTTTCGTTAGCATTCTTCCAATATATGCGATTCCTTAGCTTGCATTATTCTATTACCTATGTCAATAGCGGCTTTAAAAGGTCAACCGCGGAAGCAGCCATTCTTTGTGTTTATTTGTTCTTTGAAACGATCACGGCCCTGGTAATTATTTTCTAGGCCTTTGTTTCACTAAACTCTCCAAGCTTTCAACAGGATCGTTGCATTTCAATATAACCTTCGGGATATTTCTCTAAAAAATAATTTAGCCTCAGGCATTTTTGTATGGAATATGGAATTTTGATTTTCAACAACAAATAATTGGAATAAAGCGAATTTGTTTAATTTGGAAATGTTTAAAATGAAGAAAAGAAAAAAATTCGTAACTTTTATACATCCCTATTTTTCATAGAAATCTTCTAGTAAAATATAAAAATTCATATTGCCTAAGATGTGACTTTAATTTGCGAATTCGGTCTCACATTTACAAAAAAAAAAAAACACACAAAAATAAAACGAAAAATAAAGTATTTTACAAATACTCGAATATTCTGAATAAAGTTTCCGTGAATTAATTGAAATTAATAAATTTCCAACGGCATTCAGATGAACTCGACGTTATTTTCGACCGCCTTAGCAAGTGATAAAAGAACGAATCTCTTCGGCCATAATGAATTCGTCCGGGTTCGCTTCGTTTTGTGTATTTCCACGCGAATAATTCGGTTCTGTATTATTCATCTCGGCCGTGCGGTTTGAGCGTTCGGAATTATTTCGCGAATTAATTGAAGCAAAAGTTCTCTGGCGCGCCTCCGGCGTGTTTCTTAAATCCGCTCCAAATGGAATTATTTTAAACAAAGAGGCACTTTTAATCATTTTTCCTCCTCTCGGGCCCGTGTCTCGATGAGATTAAATTATAATCTTAATTCTTCGCCTAATTAAACATCCATGTCTTCCAACTTAAATGGATTCGGTAATGAGATTACAAAGAGTTTCATATTTTAAAAAGCTTTCGCATCTGCTTTTTTCTTCTGCTCTCTTTCGTGAAACTCATTACCTAATATGACAACTTCCATTTCTCTTGCGTCGCTCTTCGCTTAAGTTTGCGTTCATTTTTTATGCTGAGCGAGGGGGGCAAAACGGGAAGCTTTTTGCGTTAGAACAAGTTCCCGGTTAATTTCAAGGAGAAGTTATAAAATCCAACCGAAATTATTAATTGTAAATGACCTTCCTCACAAGAAACTCTCCACTTATTATTAGTCAAATCTTTTTACTGACTAAAAAAAATAAATGCAAACTGATTAATTAAACTGATTTCCCGAATTAAACTGTAATAAAAAAATGTTGAATATCTTTTCTCTTTGTTTTATGAATTAAATGGAACGGAGAAAGAACGCCTGAAAAGAATTCATCTCCAGAGCATCGTAGTGTTCAGTTCACCCCCACAACACAGTCACAAATCAACGCCGGCTTTAATTTTCGCTAATGGCCCGGACTCCTTGATTTTGTCAAGTGTGAAACCCCTCGTCTTCGACAAAAAGCTATCGAGGAAATACTGATGTATTTAGTTAATTAAAGATACGATTGCCGTTGCCATTAGTGAACCCTTTCCTTTTTAAACGCACGTGCAGACTTTCTCAGGAATTTCAGGTGTTCTTTTTTTCAAGTTAATAATAATTTTTATTTCACACAAAATAGAAACCACAAAATAATAGACTGAATAGAGAATGAACATATCTTATAATATATCATACCTTGCCTTAAAATTAAATAATATTAAATAAATTAAATTCAAATAAATGAAGTGGCAAAGAAAAGAAAAATTACGTTTAATAAATAAGCACAAGCCATCAAGTACTATACAATTTTCTTTACATTAATTTCATTAGTTGACTCCAAAATAAGCTTGCTAAGGTTCGATTTATTCACACAAAATAATCACCATCTATGAACAGTTTCTTGGTCATTATTAACACTTTTGGAGAATCGACTCTTAAACACTACCGTAATCTTGATTTATTAAAATACACTTTTCAGTTTAAAATATATTACAATTATTTAATACACCAGTTTATTTAATTTAACTTCAAAGATTTAAATATGAATCTTAAAAATAAAAAAATACATAACAGGTTTCAGTTCTATTTTGTTGTTAATTAATATGTAGAGTGACACGTATGGTATAAATTTCACGTCATATTTAGAGCTGGTTGTAGGTTAATAAAATAAACTGACGTTTTTTATCCTGCTGTTTAATAACGAAGCTCCTCGACTTGAAATCTAGATTACTCACATTATTTTACTTTACTTAATCTTTCAGCGTATCTACCCTCTGTGTAAAGCTTTTGCTGGAGTTTAGTAGTCTTCTCCATATTTCTCTTTATTTCTTACTATCTTGCGTAGCTCATTTACGAGTTCACTAGTTCACTTCTCCTTTTTACAGGTGCCTTCGGACCATGTTTATTTTCCTTGATTTATTCTTCCAAATTTCACTTTAAACACCTCTTTTACTATTCTAACGTCTGCCATTCTTTTCACATTTCTTCTTCCAAATTTCGCTTTAAACACCTCTTTTACTATTCTAACGTCTGCCATTCTTTTCACATGTCCACACCATCTTATTTGTAACTCTTCTATTTTTTTCTTTCGATGCGTCTAATGTATCTACTTTGATTCGTACAAAAATTTGTTCGTTACATGTAGGCTTTAGATTTATTTTATTATGGTTTCAGATGATCTTCTCTTTCTTAATGTTTTCCATATATCTTCTCTCTTGTTTTCTCTCTTATATATCTACTCTCTTATTTTCTCTCTTATATATCTTCTCTCTTGTCTTCTCTCTTAATAATTTCATCCAAGCTCTTCTCGAACTCCACCAAGCAAACGTGACCGTTTCTTCCTTCCTTTATGGCTTTTCTCTATTTTGACTAATAATGAACATTTCGTCACTCTATACTGACTAAATCCAAACCAAGTTTCCTCTAGTGCTTTTCCTAACTTTGTTTTTAACCTATTTCTAATATTCTTCGATATATTTTAGTTACTGAACTACTTAATGTAATTCCTCTATAATTTTGAGTTCCTAACTGAAGTTATAATACTCATTTGTCCTCCTTCAGGTATTTCTTCTTTCATCGCTTCAAAGAAAAACCACGATAAGAAGCGAAATGTGAAAATATGAGCTAATATTAAAAAATTCTATGTACTTTCAATTTAAGAGTGATATGAGTGACTTAGAAAATAAATGTTGATAGATATGCTGTAAGTGTAGTGACTTATAGTGGCGTAAGGCATGTTCGTCACCAATTATTAGGTACTAAGTACTTCAGTTTTTGAGAAATAATTAAGCAGAAATTGTCCACAAGACTATTCTCCCCTGATTAAAAAAGAGGAGCAGATGTAAATACAGTCATAAAAGCGTTTTGGAGTTTTACGGTCGAGCGTGAATTCGATATTTAACCGGAATTGATGTCAGCTAAAATATGAACATATAAATATTTACTTAACAAATGCATGTAAATCACTTGACATTTTCAACACTTGCTTTGACATGTAAACGAATAAATCACTAAAACAAATCAAATCTCCATGTTAAAAATTCCAAGTCTTTTTCTTTAATTTGAATTTAAATTAAATTGTAAATAAAATTTCTTCTGTGTCTGTCATAAACATCTGACAAAGTTTAAGAAATATTATAATCAGTAAACGCTTTCGCAACACAAATTTATTAATATAAATCAAAACGCTGAGTTTTTAGCGCACATACTTATACGAGTATCGCACTGCTTTTTCATCAGCTGGTTAACGTCTATTATGCAGGGTCAAGTTTTACAAGCTTTATCCTCTGAGTAAATATCATTAAACATTTATGACACGTACAGCTATGAATTCGTTGTTTTAGTCTAAACATACCGACTTTTTTGGGTAACTTTATAATTAATTAATTAAAAACTGTTCCAGAGATTTTTTTTTATACATTTTCTCGTAATCTATGACATTCGTTAACGTACGGCTTTTTCTTGGGAATGTGATTTAAAAATTATACGCATAGTACTGGCGGTATTTAAAACTCATCCATACTACTACAGCTGTGATAATATAGTGCCGCAGCATATTTTTGGGATAAATTTCAATCAATTATAAACTGTTCCGTAGAATTTTTTCAACATTTTTCTCATAATCTCTTACATTCATTCAGTTATACTTTTTTTAAGGAATAATTGTCAGTCATCCTATATATTTAAGTTTATGCAGGGTTATTTCGGGTAGCGCTTTTTCATATCGGCTGATATTCCGCCTTGTCCGGCGCTCTAGTTTATTCCATCCTGTCCGGGAATTTATATTTTTTGTTGTATTCTTCTTGGTGTTACCTCCTCGTTGCCTTCTTGAATATGTTTACCTTCTAGTAATTCATTAGATTATTCTCTCCAACAACGTTCCATAATTTCTTTTTCCTCTGTAATGAGGTAATGAATAACCTTTTTCAGTCTCATAGAGCGTTTTCTTTTCATGAGCAGCGGTGCAGCTTTGAGCTGTTCTGAAAAGAACTCGCCAAGAACAATAAATAGGATCAGTTCAATTTAATTGTTAAAGTTAGTAGCGATATTGCACCTACTATTGTGAGTTCAGATAACTTTACCGGCGAAAAAATTAAATTCACAATTATTATTAAACAACGAAAACAATATTTTGACGTTTGTTTTGCACCAATCCGCTAGCAAGAGGATGAGGGATATAAGAAATATCTGTGTTCGAAGCAAATAATGAAAAAACACATCTCTTTTATGCAACGAGTAACTCGAAGTAACTCCGCATTGTGAAAAGAAAGCGCTCATATTTCTTAATATTTCGAAGAATAGTTTTTGATTCTCATTGTAAGCAGTTTTCATCTTTTCTCCAAATTTTTTCGAAGATATTTCTTTCTCTTCCTTTACTATTTTTGTACACCAATTGGTCTTCTTTGTTCATTATCTTTGATGTTCAGCAGATTTCATCTGCCATCAATATTGCGTGCTTAGATTCCTTCCAGACCTTTCTACGTGTGTTCTTCTTTGTTTATTTTGTAATACGCTTTGCATATCTTTCGAGAATTTTCTTTCTTCTCCTTTCTTCTTAATTTTTACAGCAATTAATTTAAACTTTAAAGGTTTAAATTTATAATTACAAAGTATTTGGAAGTGTTTCATTAAATAGTACTCCGACCTCTATGGAACTACTTACGTCTTTCTCTACTGTCAAATTTAAATCATTAGTATGTAGAAATATTTTACTTAGATTAAAATTAAATTCACATGCATACGATTTCGATATACGGTACGTGTGGTATATGAATCGTAGATATATTTCGGCCATTTAAAATAAAATTATATATAGAAAATAGAAATTTGCGTTAAAAAATATTCTTGTTTTGTAAGCAATTATTTCTGACAAATGATTTAATTAATTCATCTGTTAAGAAATAATGTGAAGTTCAATAAAATTATGCACTGTGTCGGAGAGAAATTGAAATATTGTTTACTTTTCTATGTCGGAAATAAGTAAACACCATCACACCAATTTACCAACGTTATTATTTTAAAAAAATCAAGTTTTCTTGCCAGATGAAAATTATAAAAATTAATTAAAATTGTGTAACTGGCAATATAGAAAGTATTAGGAAAGAGTTTATACATGTATTTCGGCCTTATTGGGCCTCATCAGAACTCTGTACCTTAAAAAAATTTGGTTTATTGAAAAATTTAGAAAAACTTACCCCTTTTTTGAATTTCTAAAATCCCAAAACACAAGAACAGGAATTAATGATAAAAATATGAAAATCTTTTGCAAATTATACAGGGAAGCGATTGCATATTTTTATCATTAATTCCTGTTCTTGTGTTTTGGGATTTTAGAAATTCAAAAAAGGGATAAGTTTTTCTAAATTTTTCAATACACCAAATTTTTTTAAGGTACAGAGTTCTGATGAGGCCCAATAAGGCCGAAATACATGTATAAACTCTTTCCTAACACTTTCTATATTGCCAGTTACACAATTTTAATTAATTTTCGTTATTACTTTAACTAATTTAATTAAGCCGACTCGTACACCAAGAATAAAAAGTAATATCTCCGCTATAAATGTTAAGTTGCGACCTCATCCCTTCTGACCACTATAATAAGCAGACGTTAAAGCAAACAAGCAAGCAGGTAAAATTTGAAATAAAATTCAACACGTTTTTACGTTTAAGATTGCAACCTGAAATTTTATTGGGAGACATAACTTTTAACGCTGTTATAATTGGATATCATACACATATACAGAGTTTAACAGGAATAAATTCTGTAACTTAGAAAATTACGATTTGTCTAAAAATTTCCGGAACAGGTCAACTTTTTAGTAGAAGGGTATGTTTAGTAAAACAAAATATTTTTTTTTACTAAAACCGTTTTTAATATCAAAAATTAAAGAAATCCATTCTTTTTGTTACTTAATAAGAGGAAATAAGAACACCATACGTTATTGTATTGTTGCGATCATCCAATAGATGGACGGCGCTGCCAATGCGCTAACTTTTTAAGAAGATTGACAATACTCGGTCGTTCTCGACTGGGATAGACGTTTCGCGAACATACGGCGAACTGTATAAAAGGAAACGCTCCGACTCACATACGGGTATTTGACTTGAAAACCTGGCTAAAAGTAAAATGATACAAAATCATCAGATAAACAAAATATGATCAGCAGGGATCAAAGCACCTTGCTAGTCGGTTGAAATAAGTGGCTTGTTCAAAAAATAATTAACTTCAAATTGTTCAATTGTTCGCAATTCTTCTGTGAAGCTAAGCGCTGTGATTTTTGTAATGGAAGACGTCGAACCAGGTATCAAAAATTTTATTGCAAATCGGTTTTGATTCCAGTGGATCCCTCGAGCATCTTCTGTACAGGAATCGGAAACGTATAGGGTGCTAAAGTGTCAAGTCCAGCGCAAGGTGCTAAATATCGAAAGGCATTTAAGAGCGATCCATTACCAAGATCTCGACTACTGCCAACTTAGGCATTGTCAATGTTCGTCTAGGCATCTTTATCACGAAAGCAGAATGAGATTATAAGAACAAGCGAGAAAAAGGTATACCTGTGTTATAGCATCTTACAAAATGTGAAAAAGGAGTGTTATCCTAGTAAAGCATCATATCGAGTGACTGCAACCTGTGTCGAAGTGCGTTTACAAAACTTATTAAATCATATCTTATGCGTTTGCTGTTATACCTGGAAGAAGTTTTGACAACCCTAAAAACAGAAGAAATTGTGTCATTGGAATTAATCAGCAAATGGGGCTACGATGGTTCTGAACAAAAACAATATAAGCAGACGTTTGAAAGTTACAGTGACTCTGACGCAAAAATTTTTCAGTCCTCATTGGTACCTCCTCAGCTTAACATTAATTTGGTGAAATTCAACTCTATCGTCCCCTCGGTAAAGCAGACTAAATAAGAATAAGATTTGTCCTGGAATCGTCAGATGTTACCAAGGAGGAAATAAATTATATTAATAAACAGATTGGACAATTGGAAGAAACAAAAATGAGGAGATCATCAGAAAACATGTTCGTAAAATATACTATGATGCTTACTATGGTTGATGCTAAAGTCTGTAGTGCTGCAACATAAACCACGTCAACAATTAGGTGCTACATTTGCAAGACTACTTCAAAAAATTTTAATGATTTGTCAAAAGCCAAAGCAAGCAAAGTCGACTTAAGTAATTCAAAGTTTGATTTAACGGTGTTATATGCTCGAATTAGATTTTTTGAGAGTATGCTCCATCTGTCTTATAAAACATCTGTGAAAAAGTGGCAAATTAAAACACAAGAATGAAAAAGAAACTGCGGCACAAAGAAAGAAAGAAATTCAAGAAAATTTTAAGCCTTGATTGGGCCTCATTGTTGACGTTCCCAAGCCTGGCTATGGCAACAGCAATGACGGGAAAACAAGTAGACGGTTTTTCGCAAATTCTCAAGTATTTGCAAAAATTACCGGTATTGACTTAAACTTAATTGAAAGGTGTGCTGTGGTGCTAGAAGTCATTTCGAGTGGTCACAAAATAGATATTGAAAAATTTTTTACGTATTGTCTGGATACAGCTAAACTATATGTTCAGTTATATTCGTGGCATCTTATGTCCCCAACGGTGCATAAAGCCAGCGCCACGTAAGAAAAAGTACCTTTTAGTAAAGAAGCAGTGGACATGCTACTACCAAGTGAAGTGTCCCTGACTTACAAGAGGCTGCTATTAATATTATGTCAGATAATGATACGAGTGATACAGAGGAGGAGGGATGGAATTCATCTTCCGAATAGTGTTCTTTTATATCATACAATGAATTTTAAGAATATTGAAAGATTTTGATTTCAATTATTTCTTGCTTTATTATTGAATTACTTTCAACGATATTAATAAAATCCTGCTTTCTTATCGAATATATCATAAAGCATTAAATGGCACAATACGTAGCTTTGTATTATGCATTAACTAAGTCTACTTTTAGTATGTTTTTCAATTTGTCATTGTTTTGGCTTGTTTTGATCGTAATCAAAGTGAAAGGAAGTAAATCGCCCTTAAAAAAGAAGTGGCAGAAAGCTAATAAATACATGGTCTTTCAATATTAAAAAAATAAAATAAGATATCTTTGAATGTCACAGCAAACTAACTTCTAAGTTGGTTAGACATTGGTTAACATTCTAGCAGTAATAGTTGCATATTCTTCCACGATCGTACCTTTCAACTCGTTCAAGTCGCGCCAAGGAGTTTTATAAATTTTTGATGTTAAATAAGGTTACACAGTGTTAAATCTGGCGAACATGCAGACTATGGCGGATCAACAAGCCTGCATTCAGTATGTTGTTTTTTAACAATAACTTCCATAGGAAAACAGAAATTTACTATTTAAAAAATTGCATTGAAATTCTTATGGTGCGTGCGAAGTGGACACGCGCTATATTGTTAAAAACAATACATTTCGGCCTAAAATACTTTATTTTATTCAAATAAATGAAAAAATACTATAAAATAATTTTGGCCAACTTTTTGGGTCAAATACCCGTATGTGCGACTTACGCACGGTAGTTTTTTAGTTCAAAGCGAAGCAGTAAAAGCAAGAACAAGTGTGACCAAATGAAATTACCATTGGAAATGCTACGAAATGTTAGGGATAGAGTTTATTATCGATTAGGATATTGCCAAATAAGAGGTAGCGAGCATTGTGAACATCTCTTACATTAAAATCGTTTTCGTCAAAAATTTCTTTATGTTTTCCCATTTACATCTTCAGAAAAATTTAAAAATAAAAACGTTAATATATTGTTAGAGGTTGTTTCATCCCTAAAAATAATTGAAAGGTTAAAGAAATTCTTTAGTAATATACGCAGCAATTTTTAGAGAAATCGTAATTTTCTAAGTTACAGAATTTATTCCAGTTAAACTTTCTACTCTGTATATTTGACATCCTTTTAATCCTAAAAATTTGTGAATTTTATAATCCGCTTTAAGATAAAATTTAACACTATTGAAAATATTTGTTCTTTCGTGGCACAGTTCTCCAATTCCTATTTCGTTTTTACAACACACTCTGCTGTTCAGGGATTTTATTTATATTTTGAACAGTACCTACATATTGCGATGTATTGTCATTGATAGTGGGTTTTGTTTAAATTGATTTTTAAATGTAAAATTTATCAATAAGTAACAAGTTCACGCATAATTATATAACATTAAGACTCTTTTCTCTTTTTAATTGTTTAAATAAACTAGTATCTCAGGGTTGCCAATTGTCTAGCACTAGCTCAACGGTGGGCAACCTCCGGCCCGCGGGCCAACTCCGGCCAGCGGATTAATTTTTATTCGTCCCGCACGACCTAAATCTGTCTTTTTTTTAATATAACATAGATGGCAAATATTAATAAAAACAAAAGTGTGAAACAATAGAAAAGTATACATGCACCTACTAGTGGCTATTAAATAACCGTTAATCTTATTTATAAAAGGTTGCCCACCGTTGGTCTAGCTAACAAATTAGGATTGTGTGGTTCCGTTTTGTCTGTAATTTGTTTATAATAATTGACAATTTTTAGTTGATAATTTCGTCTCGTTACATGAATTGCAATAAGTAAGTAAAAGACAATTTTTAATCATATAAATGTTTATTAATTAAATATTTCATTTACGATCAAATTGTAATTGCACATTATTTTGCTTTTGTTGGCAAGTAAGTTGTCAAAAGGCAATTTGTCATACACACAAATATACAGGAAATAATAATAATAATAATTGTTTTAGTCAAATCATACATGGACTTATAACCAAAAATGCAATAATAGCCCTTGTTACGAACAGAAGTAACTATGGTTATGAAAATTGTTACAATAGGTAAGTTTTTGATTTTATTTTAATTAACAAACATTAATTAAATTTATTTATCAGAATTGTATCATTAACATTTATGTGAATGATACAATCTGTATTGTTGTTTAAAGGAATTAATTAATTCAAGCTTTAAACTAAACAAATAACTACGATACAGAGATGATTATTCCTCCGGTCTAATCACACGGTATTTGTTTAGAAATCCATTGATAATAACGCCTTTAAATAACTTAGACAAAAATTTTGTATGCGGCCAAAATTAAAATAATTCTTAATATTATCACAATACAAAATTTTGCCAAGCTGAGAACAATGAAATAAATTTAATCATAAATTTTAAAGTAAATTTACTTTAAAATTCGAATTAATTACACAGAAAATTAAATTCAAATCAATATGCATTTTTAATCAAAGTTATTTAAACAATAGGTCTTACTTCTTTCATAACTCACTACTTATTAAAGACTGATCTATTCAGCTTGAAGATTTGGGCATGACTTCTCAAATCACACTGGATTTCTCCCTTTTATAGCAAAATAAATAGGCAAAAACTGTGTAACCTTAAATTAAAAAAAATGTAAAACCTTTAAATGAATGAATTTCAAAATTTAAAGTTTCAAATATATCAGATATTCTCTATCTGATTCTAATTATTTGATTATATTTGAGTAAACTTAGCCGTACGGCTCCTATTCTGAAAAATCTTATATTATTTTGATTTTTCAGTTTTACTACAATACGGCGCCTTCCACCGTTTCTTTTGAAGAAGTACTCTTGAGGCTTGTCCCTGATGGCATCTTTTAGTGACGTTGAAGAATGTGAACAGCTTCCCTGTGTTGCGTCATCGTCCTGGAATGGAACAGTTTTGGGATTGTTTCTTAAGACAAAGGGGGCTCAGAAATCAATTCTGGAGCCTTGAGATCGCAGCCTCAGAAGTTCTCCACATCATTGAAGACTTCATTGAACTTCTCGTGAAACCATGTCTCTGTCGTTGGTGATAGCGAGATTTCTAATACTTCATTCGACATTTTCTAAATAAAACAGAAATTTGAATTAAATATTTGCAAGCAATTAATTTCCATTTGAGTTCTGGAAGTTTATAAGGTAATGTACATTATTTTTAACAAATTATAAAATAAAATAAATACAAAATATTTCTAACCTAACAAATATGTATACAGGGTTCTCTTATTTTACTAAAATAACACAGCAATATGTTATTATTATATATATCAAAAAATGTTAAATACATAACTTTAAAGGATTTACTCGGATTGCCATAATTTACTAAAAACAAAAACAAGTGTCGATCAGACACCTAATAAATGAGTATCAACTTTGTTATTTTAAATGAAGCACTTAGTATATTTTCTTGAATTAAGAAAGATATTTTCTTCCTAAATCCAAAAACATATAGTTTGTCTACATTTGGTTTCATACTTTTTGCAATATTTAAGTTTGAAATTATTATTGTTTTGGTATATTACGATAAATTTATTTTATGTAATATGTTAATTATAATTAACACTTGTCACATACTACAATTTTAATTAAAATAGTTTTTTTTAATTTCAAACTTAAATATTGCAAAATGTATTAAACCAAATATAGACACACTACTAATATTTTTGGAATGAGGAACAAAATATCTTTCTTAATTCTTAAATATACTGAGTGTTCCGTTTAAAATAACAAAGAATGCTTATTTGTTATGTGTCCGATCGGCATTTGTTTCTTTTCTTAGCAATTTCTGGCGGTTCAGATAAATCCCTGAATCTTTTGTATTTATAATTTTTTTTTATCTCTAACAAAATGTGCAGGTACCGTTCAAAATATAAATAAAAACCCTGTATTAATCTATAAAAATTAATTAGGTTCACAAAAATAGATACCGCAAATGACTCGTAAGTAATTTCTAAATCATAAAAAAAGGTGTGCTGACAAAGAAATCAAACAGAGAAGATAATTTAGCAGATCACTTCAGCTTATTACGGCATCTGCAAGTTTTATTGTAAGGAAATAGGATTTGCATAACTATAATTAGAAGAGATCGGAAGATCTGCCTATTTCTAATATCAAAGTCCTAAAACTCACCGCTCTCTGATAATTATAGACGGTCTTTTTGCTAGAATTTTTGAGTTGCATCGTCAATTCATTAACAAATAAATGTTTTGTCACTGTACTCTACTATCTACTCGTTCATGTTACAACTAAAACGCAGGTTTAGGTGCATTTTTGTGTCATGAGCCATCACTCCACCACACGAACGTCCGACAAAGAAGATGTCTCATGAACTAAAAATAAGTGCAAAACCAATTCTTTATTAACGAGAATACACAGTTTACAACAAAGTCATAAACTTGTTAAAAGTTTCACACAGAATAAATGGACGCCATTCGTCGTCTGTGTGCCACCGAGGCTTTTGACATCTGCAGTTACGTGTAGTTGGGCAAACGAGCGCGATAAATCTGTTCCAGGATCGGCTAATAAATGCAAATTTGCGTGCGATAATACGCCCTTGCTATTATGATTGTGATTAGCACTACTACTTTTTGATTTACTACGCTATTTAATACATATCGCCCTAATTAAAGTATAAAGGTGTAGTAATTTATGGAAAAAGTAACGCACGTAAATAATTTTAAGTGTTTTATACTAAAGAAAAATAGAAAATAAACCAGTGGTATATTGAAAGAAAGAAAGTTTGAACATAAATTTCAAGTCAGATTTATAAACCGAGTTCAGACTTGGGTTGCATCATACCATATGTCCAAGTAAATTTTTAATAAAGGTGGGCTAGACAAGTGTAAACGTATATACGTATATCGTAATCTGCAGCACCAAGTAGTTTTTAGATTAGTGACACGTCAAGGTGGCAAATTAAATTTCAGTGTTACTTAACTACTCAGAAACTAGGCAATATTTAAATGTAAATAATAAATGATAATTTAATTGGAAAAAGTTACAGTAATTTTAATTAGACACCAAGTTATCAAGTAAATAAATAAATTGCCTAGTAATCTAAGACAAACGTTTTGTCTTCCATGGCCTACCTTTATCAAAAATTTATTTGGACATATGGTATGATGCAACACAAGTCTGAATTCAGTTTATAAGTCTGACTTATAAACGTCAAGTAGAAAATAAAGGAAGTCAACATTAAACTGAGGAAAATAAAATAATAAATGTTTGCAGTTTCTAAGTTTTCGTTTTTAATTACTTTAAATAAAAAAGTCTTATTGTTATTCCAGTTGCAATAAAAAAAAAACGCCATACCGGTCTTTTCTTTGCTACAGTTTTAAGAGCTGGTTGGTTGAAAATGATAAAAGAAAGATAATGAAGTATTCAATCCTTTCGAATTTATCAATTCATTTATAAAACCTCGTCAGACACAGCTCCTCTAGATACCACGACGAGAATGAAAGAGAGTTTCTCTTTTTACGCCCAAAATGTATAGCTTATAAATCATGTATTTTTAAATAATATTAATTTAGACAAATTGTTAAATTTGATATATATAAAAATTGATATATACTAACTTATCAGTTTCTCCATTTCCAGTTGTAGTGAGTAAGCAAAATAAAATTTCTTGAAGGTTTAAAAATTTGAGAAGTATGTCTTGTTCTTAATTTATTTATAATTTATGTAATAGTATCTAATAATTTACCGGCGCTACGCGACGTATCCAACGAAATGTTTATTAAATTGTATTGGATTTATTAAATAAAGAATGTACTGAACGAAATTCCGATAACACGTTTAAGGCATGCATCCAGCTGAAAAGGCGTACGGCGACAACGAAGACTTGCTCCCGCTCTCAGCACGTGTAAAATTGTTATAGAGCGAAAAGGTTTTGCATTGTATCCGAGGGATAATCAAAAGTTTTCCCCAACTTGTCTCACAATAGATGGGTGGAAAACTCGGCGCACAGAGCGCCAGCCGGTATTGCCGCCGATATGCATTGAATATAAAACTCCGGGATTTATGGGAGCCATGGACCTCGCAGGAATATTGATTTAAAAGATACACCGTCACTTCCACGGACTCGCGCTCAGATCTGATTTGCATGATTTCGCTCGTGAAGCAACTAACTTTAATTTTCAAAAGTCTTTGTGCACGGTGCAAGCGTATGCGAATAGTTTGCTTTGTCGAAGGAATTACAAAATAAAAGCCATTGCAACAGAAAAGACAGACTACTTTGCCTCTGCTTATTATTAGGGTAGTCACATAATAAATTTTGATTTCCATAATCTCTTTCATACAATAATTGATGTTAGTAGTTTCATGGATTGTGTGCACGTTTTCATGTGGACAGATTCTTTTTCTGCTCCATACATCTCTCAAGAAATGGGGATTGAAAATCTATTAAAAAAAAAACTAAGGTGAACTACTAACCCACAAACTTTCAATTTTTTTTTAATTTTCGGGTTGGGATACTTCCCTTGTCAGTTCAGACTGGTGATTGGAACTGACCTATTGTTACGAGGCATTACAGATATTTGCAATATAAACAATCCTGACACTCACGTATAAAACCACATTAAGGTTCAAACCAACACACGGTTGTTGACGTTTCTGGACTACTTTTCATGATTCATAGATCGTCTGTCACATCAGTTATCTCTAGGTGTTGGTTTTTACCATTGAATTTTTTCATCATTAATATATTTGCAGTTGACCCAATTTCCTGTATTTGAAACGCCCTGCTTACAAAATCCCTACAGTTTCTATTAATTCAGATTCTAAATTTCTAATTAATGTTGATAGCTATATAAAACAAGTAAACAATGACAGAAATTTAAAATAGAATACAAGAAATTCCAAAAAATTATAAATACTTTCAATGTTGTACGAAATCAGAAACTGTTCTACGACAGTCAAAAGTTTTAAAAAAATTCAACCCAATTGAATCAGTTAAAAAAATCGAGGCTCACTATACATTAACTAAAGAAAGAAACAGTAGGAAGAAGAACTGTGTATTTAGCAATAAAATTAACGGAAAGATGCTCCAGCAAGTAGAACTGTGTGCAGAATTAAAGAAAATGAAGCGAATTCTGTGAATGGAAAAACACTTTATAATTAATGGATGTAGGAATAGATTTTGTAGATATTTATTATACCTATTACCTAACTACGCATTAAATTGAAACACACACGCCATATATATTTCAAATTTAATTTGCCTCTACTTCACAGAGCCATTTCTTGCACGTTAGTATTCTAATCTGGTTCACTTCTAACTGCAATATGCTTCGTTGCATACACAAAGCGAATATAACACATTATCAGACAAACACGAGCCGATTTCCTCGAAGACATTTCCCCGCATTATACCGTATCGGAAAATAATAAAATAAAATTTGAAAGCGGCGTTGTTATTCAAATCTTTGGTCAAGAAAGAGAAGCTTAAACGTCGACAATGAGAATGCCGTTATATATTAACAGGGTAATAGCGTACGAGAATTTCGCTCATCCCTTTTGTCACATCTTTCGGAAAGTTTCGGGGAGGTAATATGTTTTATTTTTCTAGTTGGAAACTTTGCTGGAAGTTCTCTCATTTCGTATAGACTATTGTTGTGAGCGTGCTAGTTGTCATGCAGTTTTGCTACTCTAAAACTAAAAAAAAATTAAAACTCTGCTGACTCAATATTCAATTTAACAAAGGTGTTTGAGTAATTCAAGAGCAAGAATGATAGAAATTAAATATATTTAATCAAAGCGTAACTTGAAAGAAAATATGTTTACTTAAAGAACCAGAACTTTAAAGTGAGTAAAGAAAGCCAACTTGAACTTTTATAATTTTTTTAATAAAAAAACAATTGGAAGGCTATTATATAAGGTCTTCAAATTTATTCTTCAAAATGATTTAGAACTAATATTTCCAGAATGCTAAATTTCTTCTGCTAAAATTGACGTATCAAGTGAATGAGCAAATGACTGTTCGCCAATTAGCAAACACTCCTGCGTTATTTCTCGTCATTCATTAAACAATCATTCCTCATCGCGTATTTACGGCGCATAAATGCTAATTAATAAACACTCGTCTGTTATCGAATTTAATTGACGGGTGCCAAGCAGGCGAACGAACAAAAGGGGGTTGCGCGCTCGCGAATGAATGAGGCGGCACGTTAATAACTCATTCGAGGGGATTATATTTCGTCGAAACACGTCACCCACAGATTAGGGTGACTAAGTCTTGTTCATTACGGATGGAATGTCTTCAACAACGATCTCACCCAGACCTACCTCCGCCCGAGCGCAAAAAAGCACTCCGGTTCGCGCAAAATTAACGAAATAATCGAATTTGTTACTTTGATGTATGTATGATTAAATCTCCACGCTCGCTGAAGAAATTCGGTGGATTTTAGGGGGCGAAGGAGCCGCTTTGGTAATGACGGTTTTTGTTCGAGGGTCGTACATTATGACGTATCGCGCAAGAACCGCGTAATATCTCAGATAAATGGCCCACAATCTAATGTAACAAATCCGAAGGGAACCCGACAGACTGAATAAAGATATCCTGTGGCAAGACGAGACGACTTGCGTCTTATACGCTATGGAAAAAAAACCCTCCTAAGCTGCTTTATATGATCCTTTATACGACGCACACTTTTACCTAATAACGTTTCGGAAATATGAAATGGAATTATTCGGAATCATTTTATTGTGACATCTCCTGAGCAAAAAAATATAATGCAATCACTGACAGAAAAAAGAAAATGCTAAGATCAAATAAAGACGTCCATATTTTAAAGGTTAAAAAGAAACATGAGAAAACCATCATTCTAACAGTAAAGAAAAAATAGTTAAGGTTATATTTGTTGGTTGTTAACTTTACCTAATTCGACGCTCCTAATAACTACAACTTACAGTGACTTTATTCAAGATAGTTACGAAAATGGGCGAAGAACCGAACATATTTTTCAAATGGAAGAATAATATTTGTATGTTGAAAACTGAGAGAATAATCAAAACTTAAATCTGAAAAACAGAAATGACAAATGTAATTTTGAAATGTCGGCAATTGTAGTATCTCAGATATATCTTTATTTATCATGGCATCCTTCGATGAAAGTTTTTTTGAATCACAGGTTTATAATTCTAGAGTGCAAATGCTAAAAAGTCTAAGTACCAAGCAGCAAGTTCTGAGAAAATAAAGAAAATGTTTATAAAAAACCGAAGACGAAAAGCTTTGCAACATTCTAAGTACATTGGAACTTTATTATAAACGTTTAAGCTAAATACTGGCACACAGATCGATTTCTGGATTGTTGGCACCGATACATAGACCACAAAACCACATAAAACTTAAAAAAATTTGAAATGGCACTTAGACTGTTTTGCATTTCCACTCTAGAATTGGAATTGACAAGAAAAACGAAAACAGGCACGTACGCTTATTTATTGACCTACAAGGGAAGTATCCTAACTCGAAAATTCGAAAGTTTCAAATTTTTTTAAATTTTCGAGTTGAGATACTTCCATTGTTAGTATAAAATAAACACGTTCGCGCTAATAGTAAGAAAAATGAATTATCGCCATTAAGAGGCAACTTGAAACAAGACAACCATTGTGACTATTATCTTAAGTAAGGTGACTATATTACAAATAAATTTTGCAGTCATTCTTAAATTGTAATTCATTAAGGGCCGATTTCAAAATGAGGCGTTAACAGCCCATTAACTAATGAGACATTTAAGTTAATGGTAGGTTTAATTGGTCTTTTAAGCATATCAGTTTCATAATACTATTCTGAAACCTTTTTAACTAATGCTCCATTAAGAGAAATAGTATTATGTTAGTATGGTTGCTGTTTTTTAACGTTTTATTAATAAACAAAACGATTTCTAACTTAGAAATTATTAAAAAATCAAGTTTTCTTGCCAGATGAAAATTATGAAAATTAATTAAAATTGTGTAACTGGCAATATAGAAAGTGTTAGGAAAGAGTTTATACATGTATTTCGGCCTTATTGGGCCTCATCAGAATATTTTAAAAATGTCACTTTTGTGATTTTACTAAAGAATGCAATCGCTTCCTTGTATAATTTGCAAAAGCTTTTCATATTTTATCATTAATTCCTGTTCTTGTTTTTTGGGATTTTAGAAATTCAAAAAAGGGGTAAGTTTTTCTAAATTTTTCAATAAACCAAATTTTTTTAAGGTACAGAGTTCTGATGAGGCCCAATAAGGCCGAAATACATGTATAAACTCTTTCCTAACACTTTCTACATTGCCAGTTACACAATTTTAATTAATTTTTAGAAATTATTGTAATCACATCGTAAGTTTCCAGCACGTTTCCAGTTTTGAAATTGTTGTGCAAAGTATACTGTCTCTTTTAGCATTCACGGTGTTTGCATTAATAATTATAACGTAATTATTATCTAATAAATTATTGGTGATAGCTATCAATCGATGGTGAAACGTAGAGCGACAGTGCCAATTTTAAGTGTCCGTTAAAATAATTTATTATACAATTTTCACCGTATAAGTATCTACTTTAATTATAAAATTATTTGGAAAATGGAACATTAATTTTAGCAAACAAGAGGAACTTTTGTTCCCCTCAGAAATTGAAAAATATAAAAGAGCGATCGAATGTGAGATAACCGATAAAATATATCTATCACAAAAGGTAAGAAATTGCAGCAATAACTTTTTAAATTTAAGACACATTTTTATTTTTAGAATGAAGCTTAGAAAAAGATCATGTTAGCATTCAATGCCAAAAAATATACCATAGAAACATCGATTAAATGAAAGTGAAATATGATAATTTAAAGTGCAAAGCACGCAAGATATTATGAAAAACACTGGTGGCGGTTCAACAGGATATTCAAATATTGATCTCGTAATCGAAGCTGTTTTAAGAATTGTTAATAAAACAACTATAAAACAACTATAATAGGTCTTCAAAATCCCTTTGATTGTGATGATCCATCTATACAAGGAGTTGTAAATATTAAATTTTATTTAGTTACTTGCACATTATGGTGTCGATTGCTGTACAATTGGTTGTTCATGGTAATCGTGGTATCTTTTCAGGTGACTAATGAAAATGCAGAACAAAAGGCGTATAAAATAAAATTCTTAGATCAAAAAATTTAAGTTTTCCTAGTTTGGAACAACAGTTGAAAAAAATTGAAAATTAATAAATGTCAATATAGGTCTAGCGTTTTTTTAAGATTTTAGGAATCTGTAACTATAGAATCTATAGTGTTGCTTGACTTCAATTGGACAGGTGATGTACTACTTGGATGTAGAAGAATATTTATATAAAAAAGAATCAGAAGAAAACGAAAAATTGGAAAGTGCAGAACACAGAGAGGTATTTTTTTTTTTAATTCGCAAAAAGAAACCTCGAGTACTATAAATTGGGTTAAGTTAAAGTATAGTGACTCGAGGCTTCTTATTGCGAATTTTGCAAAATTTTTATAGTCACTAATTTCATGGATCATCCTTTTAACATACAGGTATGATTGTCAATATATATACCTCTCCTATTAAACTTGCATTACTCTCTCTTTAAAACATGATTATTATTTTTATTTCACTCCTGACGAAGATATCAAACGATAGTGAAACGTAGAGCGATAGTACCAATTTTAGTGTCCGTTTAAAATAATTTATATTTTATTATTATTATTTTTTTACAACACAATTTTGTTGCAAATCGATTTGCGATTACATCGCATTTGCGAATAACCTTGGACAGGTCGGTTTGGTTTGCAGTGGAAGTCTCGAAGTACGCTTCTGCTGATGAGGCCCCAAATAGGGCCGAAACAGCTGTACAGAGGATGCTCGAGGGATCCACTGCAATCAAAACCGATTTGCAACAATTTGTTTTAAAAATATTATTTTCTCTCTCACCTTTTTAAAATCAATTAGGTTAGGTATACCTATTCAATAGCGCTAAAGTTAACCGTTTTCAGATATTTGCTATTTTATTTGGTAAACAATATAAAGTCATTACAAAACATTACGAAAGAGTGTAGACTTATTTTAATTTTTTTTTTTAAAAGAAACACGTGTTAATTTAAGATTACTATTATTTACATGAAAATTTCATATTAAAATTATAAACGTCCGATTTTTCAAAAATGAAGAAATTTTTTTACTACTTTTGTCTTTTATAAAACGCACAGTGAAATGTATTTATTACATCCATTATTTCTCGGACAGGACAAAATCAACTAAAAACCACGTTCAAAGCTAATAAATAAATAATATAGATTTTACTGAAATTTGAGATGATTGCAATGGGTTTATAGTTTTTTATATTTGAACGGTCATTACTTTTATATACTGAGCTAATTTTTGAAGTTTTCCATTGGTTAGGAAAGACGGACGAAGTTATACATAAATTGAAAATCTTTACTAACGCACAAACCTAACATCATTCTGATCATCTAATGAAGATGACGACGAGCTACTTACATTCATTTTTTGGTTTTTCGTCACACAATCTTTGCTCTTGAAATTAAATACTGAGATATGTTCTTCCATTAATGGGAGAATTAAAATCTCTAATGCCTCCAAATTGTCACATTCAAGTTCTCCATTATGTCCAATATATATATGAAATTGATTTTTAGTTTAATGCCTATATTAAATTGTAATGGAAGATTAAATTTAATGGCCCTAAATTCCTTTAGAGGTAGACCATGAAATTTGGACGGACGCGATGAATTGGTTAATCCGCTGACTGTCGTTTTACATTAACGTTTAATTTAGGTAACCTATGAGTCAAAAAAACTTTCGTCTAAGGGTGCCATGATAAATAAAGATAGATATAATAGTAATAATAATAATACATTTATTTTTCTTTTCTTTTCCAACAGTTCAAAAAAAAATATAAAACAAATTGCAAATAAAAAAAAACCTGAGGGTTAGTTCAGATCAGTGATATTAACTATTAATTTTCTGTTCTTCCACAAAACCTTTCAATCACAAGAAAGAAAAATGGATAAATATTATGAAGGAAACCGACCAAAAATACTAACTAGCAAAATAAAAAATTACTTAAAACTTAACCTAATTGCAATGACATTAAATGAAATAAACAGAAATTAATTACTTCCAGACATACATGTATGATGACTAGACGGTGACATAATAAAAATAGCACTTTGTTGTTGACTACTGACTCGCAAAAAGACTTTTGCGAACTGCACCACTAAACGAGGTAAGATTCATTTTTTTTATCAATACTGAAATTGTTGTATAAGAGATAAATTAAATTAATAAGGAAAAAGAACGTTCAAAAAAACGTGTCTGAAATACTACAATTGGTGAAATTTCAAAATTACATTTGTCAGTTCTGTCAGATCTAAGTTTTGATTATTTTCTCATATTTAAATTTTATGGCATATATTAATTACCAAAATTGTTGTATGTTAGTAGCAAATTATTCAAATTAGTTAGTAGCAAATTATCAGAATTCTGTATCACTCAATACAATAACTGAAACTTTTGTTTTGAATTCCCTAAATTTTATGTTTCAATCTTCTTTTCGTATAGGATTTCTTTTTCTAATTTTCAATTTATAATTGTACATAATTAAAAAGGTCGTACTAATTAAAATCACTGCAAAAGATCTCGTTAAGTAAATGAGCAGAAACTATCGAGTGCAAGTAATTAGCAGCGAGATAATTAAAAACTAAAAAATAATGATCATAAAAATCTTCAGAAAACGAGAGGGTAACTGGCAGAGAGCAGAATAGTAAAGGACGTGACAGGGCGGTGCTCACCTTTGTCGAAAGTTTCAGCGGGACTCGGAGTCGGAGCTGAAGTTGCGTCAATTCCATTAAACAGTGACGTTTTGAAAAGCCGGAGAACACTGAAGTGTCGGCTCTGAATATTTTATAAATTAAAACAACTCGATCCGAGTAGATGTTCATGAAATATAAAGTTAATCCCAGTCGAGTGAGCTGAGCGAGAGTCTTTGTCCTGCCGCAGACCAGACGCCGAAACGGAACAAGATTTGAACAATCAGCGCCCTCTTTTGTGGAACTGCCGTCGCGGTGATAGGTGTCTTTGTTTCTGGAAATCCCGAAATTGCAAAGGGAAAGTTTGGATCTTATTAAGGAGAATATAGATGAAAGGAGGACGAAGGCGCGCCTCGTCGAATTCAACGGAATATTTCTCTTTTACGCGCGCACCTTGCGAATTTATTACCGTTCTGTGTTTTTCTTTTCTTCCTACATGTTTTTTCATTTCCACCTCCAATGCGACGGGAGTGGAGTGAAACGAGAACGCTTTACTGCTTTATAAAAAGCTAATTACGCGCGTTTTTATGAATATTTTGGCGTTAATAAAGTTCGCTTTAATAGAACTCTGCGAAAATTTTTAATTACTCTTAAAAATTAATTACGTATTTAATTAAAACTCGCACGCTTTTGTTAATGTGAAAAAGTCGTTTTTAAAGCAACACATTACATTACTCTGTAGTTATTATTTCACAAAAAGAAATATCATCTATTACCTACTGCGACGTATTTCATTTTTCCATTTGCGCGAACTGAACAAGAGGAAAAACGGTTTAGTTTGAATGTGATGTATAAATGCGTTTTAATCCCATGCATATTTACAGATTGTAGTATAATAATTGAAATCTAGATATTTTAGAAACTTGTTGCAAGTCGGTTTTGATTGCAAAGGATATTGCAATCTAAAGTGTTGAAATCTAAGTAGCATTAAATCTATTCTATCTGACGGATCAAACACCATCCATACATCTTTTACAAAAGCCAAGCAGACTTTATATTCCACATTCTTTTTTAACTTTAAGAAAAGAACAACAGAATTCTTTTGAGGAATAGATAACCAAATTCCAACTAATTATCACATATCACCCCTACGACAGTTGAACACTTTTTACACAAGACATACGATTTTTTTTTGTTGTTGTTGAAAACACGTTATATCGGCAACAAGAATGCCACAACTCAGAACGTTTGATGAATGTCAGTTTCCAAAAAGAATTTTAAATACGAAATAAACCGTATTAGAAGCACCACAATAAATCTGCCATATTAATCTAAAGAAGTTCAAGATATTTTTTTTTAATTTCTAATTATTATCTTATAGCCGATGTGCGATATTATAAAAATTATGATTTCAAAAGAGTCCGACTATGAAATCAATAATGTAGTGTGACATCATTTCACACTGTGGAAATTATTTGTCAAACTTAACACATCTCCATTTATTTTTTAAAGAAAATGTCGAATCCAATAAACTTCAATTTTGATTTTGTGAAATACGTGACGCCTTGTCCAAATAAAATGTATAAAAATAATTTTGAAATTTTAAAAGCAGGTGCTTACGAGTTATTATCTTCAACTAAAGCGAGTGTTCTTCATCAATGTTTGGTGACTGTTATACACGCGCAAGTATAAGCAACATAAAATACTAAAATAAATTGTTACGAATTTGGGCTTCAAAGAAATAATAATTCATTAAATTAAAAATATTTTAATTGTCCACAGTCGTTCAACACAATAATAAATACTAAATAATAAGCTGGAGCACTTTTCTATCAAATTTATTTATTTTACTATTTATCGAAAATACTCTTGTTCTTACGTAGTCTTTAAGAATTTTTCTTTTAAATCAGAGAGCCATCGTTCATTACACTTACAAATTTCGCTATTTCTTATCCAAATGCCTTCTAATTTTCTTATAGAAAGACATAACACTTGATCTTATAAACAGTAGCACATGAAATATGTATATTTATTTAACCAGTTAAGAATAAATTAATATTTTGTAGAAAACTGGTTTTCTACTTCTCTTTAAATATTTACTATAAACGTATTTCTTGTCGTCCAACAATAAAAGTCAGTAGTGTTATAAATTACAGGATAAGGAATAACCTAGATAAAAATTCTTTTAATTTCTTTCCAAATGTCCAAGCCCATGCAATTGTCAGATTTTCAAACTGCCCTCATTCAATTCTTTTAAACGTAACCGCAAGTTGTTTTCACGAACAGATAGTGTTCATGTACTACCTCTGCAATTCTATTTTAGGTTTTCTGTAATTAATCTTTACAGATTTTAGGTTATCACATTTTACATTTTTCCTGTACAATCAATATTAAAAGGTTACTTATTGTACTGTATTTTCATTTGTTTAGCACAACGTCCTCTATTTCATAAGACAGATGGATAATATCAATGTTTACATTTGATTATAGATGTTTATTACATTATAATCGTGGAATTTTTGTTGTAATACAGATTTTTACTTTGTTGTAATTAACAATGTTTTAATATTGATTGGAGGTAGTTCCTAAGTTTCAGTTGTACATTTGATTTAATAAAACTTGAACATTGAAACAAGAAAAATCATCAGTGTTAGTAAATAATTAACTTAATATAAAAATTCTTTCACGTACATTTTTTTCACTCATAATAAATGAGTAACCAAATAAATGAAAATTGGTAAATTTCTTTTCTTTTAGTATTCAGGTTTTATTGAATAAATACTAATTAAGATAATTAAAGCTTAGAAACAACATCAATATATCAATACTAAAACATTGTTCTTTATAAAAAAAAATAAATAATTATTTTATAAAAGAAGCATTATAATATAATTATAATATATCTGTCTGTAATGAAATATAAACATTAATATTATGAAAATTAATTAAAATTTTGTAACTGGCAATATAGAAAGTGTTAAGAAAGAGTTTATACATGTATTTCGGCCTTATTGGGCCTCATCAGAACTCTGTACCTTAAAAAAAATTTCGATTTATTGAAAAATTTAGAAAAACTTACCCCTTTTTTGAATTTCTAAAATCCCAAAACACAAGAACAGGAATTAATGATAAAATTATGAAAATCTTTTGCAAATTATACAAGGAAGCGATTGCATTCTCTAGTAAAACCACAAAAGTGACATTTTTAAAATATTTGTTTGATGTTACTAAGACAACAAATTGACAATTATAAAATAGTTTTCTTGCCAGATGAAAATTATGAAAATTAATTAAAATTGTGTAACTGGCAATATAGAAAGTGTTAGGAAAGAGTTTATACATGTATTTCGGCCTTATTGGGCCTCATCAGAACTCTGTACCTTAAAAAAATTTTTGATGAGACCCAACAAAATATCCATATTTGTTTTACAAGAGGTATGTTGATGATATTGTATTGATTATTGGTAAAGATGACATACAAGATTTACTAAAATTGTTCAACAATTTTCATCCTCGCTTGCAATTGACCTGTGAACTGGAACAAAACAATAAACTAAATTTCTTAGACGTGGAGATTAATAGAACAAACTGTGGAAAACTGAATACGAATTGGTACAGGAAGGAAACATGGTCAGGCAGATACCTTAATTATGAATCTAATCATCCAAAACAACACAAAATTAGTGTAATAAACAATTTAGTTGATAGGGCAATACTACTTGCAGAAACACAGTTTCATCAGAGTAATTTAGAACTAGTAAAAAAACGTTGTTGTCTAACAACTACCCTATTAATTTAATTAATACTGTAATTAACAGACGTTATAAACAAATCATTTCAACAGAAAAGAAAAAAACAAAAATCAATGAAGATACCAATAAAAAACATTTCGGTTTCACTTATATTCCTAAATTCTCGGATGCGATAAACAGGATTTTAAAACCTCACAATATAAATTTAGGATTAAAATCTGCAAACTTTAAATATAATTTTTTCAAAAATACAAAAGATAAAATTCCTAAAAATAAAAATTCCAATTTAATCTACAAAATAAATTGCAAAGACTGTGAAAAGTGTTATGTGGGGCAAACTAAAAATCATTTAAAAACTCGAATATATAGTCATAGTTACAAATTAAATTCTGAAAATACTGCTTTATCAAATCATGTCATAACTAACGGCCACAAACCGGATTTTGAAAATGTCAACATTCTCCATAAAGAATCCCACCAGTTTAAACGTAATGTATTGGAAATGATTTATATAACTAAAAATAAAAACAGTGTATACCATAGATCTGATTGCAATTTCCTCAGTAGTAGATATTTAGCTGTTATTGATAAATTATAGTATTGGCCATACTGGGGACCGCAGACTTTGGACAAGTTCAAATAATTTAACGCTGTTTAATCCCAGTCAACGTTCGCCAGTGGCCAAATTAGGCACATAAGTTTGACTCGCATTGTAAGTTACCTTTCACAAATTGTTACTTTGTGTAATTTGTTCTTGTTATCTTGTAGTTACAGCATCTGAAGACGGCACAAAAATGTGCTGAAAATGTTAAGATGTCAAGAGTTTTTTTTTCAAGTTATTAATAATACCGGCCAAGAATAACTTCATTTATTAATTAAATACCTAAAAAGGTTTCCAGAAAATATTAATTTATTGTTGACTGGTTATCTTGGCTCATTAAATAAATATTTTATGTGCTGCTGTTTAGAGGATAAAGCGTTATGTCTTTCTATAAGAAAATAGACAAAATGTTCCATATAAAAAAATCCTACTGCGTGCTGCCAATATTTTACGGAACACTCTATACAATGTTGTTAAAATAATTTTAGATTATAGTACTCAATAGGTAGAATCTCCTTGCGACAAAAATTCTATCTCGTTCTCTAAATAAGCTATGAAAGAAGGGGTGCTTAATAACTCACCCCGTATAAAAACATAGAGACATGTTTTTGATGTTGCAACATTTTCTACCAATATGTTGAAATAATTATGTCTATGACGTCATGAAATGGGAATTGTTAAAAATAGGAGATAAGTTACACTAAATAGTATAATATTCTATCTGCATTGGTGAAAGTCATCACCGCATTTAATTGAAAAAAGTAAAAATGTTATCCCAAAATTGTTAGTTCACACTTATTCATTTTTCGCCTATTGGTAAATTCTGATGTATGAAGGATGGGATTGATTCACATTCTTATTACAATTTACACTTTAAGTCATAAAATGTAAATTCGCAAATCCCTACTGCGACATGACCGGCCGACGCACAGAACAGACTGCCCGGCATAGAAATTGTGTGATACAGAAAGAGAGCGGCAATATGAATCGTGTGTCTTCTCAACACAAGGGTTTAATGATTTAAACGCATATCCAAATGGAACGAACTGTATAACTAGTCTATGCCTACCAACTGTGGTGAATGTTTGCTTTAGAATGTAACCTTCATTTTATTTGCACATTAAATCTAATAGTAACAAAAAGTGGATAAAAAAAATAGTGATATAATAACAAATGATACTATAAATGATAGAAGCTTTATTTAAAGTGTTAAAATTAACTCCAGATTTTTATGTGTGTATCTCAAATTATCCGCAAATTACACCGTAAAAAGTATTGTAGATTAAAAGCTTTATCAGTTTAAATGTCACTTAGTTTAAACGTGTAATTTTTCAACGATAAGAAAACACAAATTTTCGGAACGCATGGACATAATTACACAGAACTAAATAAAATAATTGAGAAACAACAGCCTTTTTCCATTCAAGTTATCTTAGTGAATACTTTAATCCCACCGGTATTTATTAACGTTGTGTGTATAGAGTGTGATTTGGAATTCTAAACATTTTCTTATGACTTTTTCCTGTATTTTTTAAAATAGCGCCACTTTGCTCTTAAGTCGTCTTCACTTTTCTGTGTCCACGCTGTATGCCATAAAATATAAATTTTACTTGTATTGTCCAATCTGTAGGGCAAGGGTTAAGGTTATGGCCAAATGCCTCGTTCTTGTGAAGAGATAAAAAGCGTTCTGCGTCAATAGAATTTAATAAAAAGCGATAATGAAAAAGATATGCATATTTTTTAAAGACACTCTATAAACAATCTATTTGTTATTAGTATATAAAGATTGACGATCTAAAATTGACGGGGAAAACTAATTTTTTATATTGAATCCATATGGCCGGTGTCTTATCTAACTGCGAGGGACTCTACGTGGAATGTAACAATATTAAATAACTTTATCTATAATAAAATCACAGATGTGCTTCATTAAATTTCCAATATAATTTAGTGAGAAACAAAGCAATTAAATGACTTAATTATTTTTAGTGTCTTTCTATATGAAACTATGGTTTCATTATCTTTAAATAAAATTTTAATATATTAATGACCACAATGGTTTTGTTTCATCAATCAGTTGCTTTCTCGCAATTTCAATTTTCATAAGCACGACTATTAAGCCACGCAAAATGATCACCGACCCCATCAAGCAGAGTGCAAAAGGTGAATACCGAAATAATACCCCTTTTATCATTATAATTTTTAATTAACCGAAACGGTCCTCCTCATTTTTCACTGGGGCCTGATTCCTTTGTTCGCGTCTCCACCCTTTATTTCTGGTGTCACGGACTCCTTTTGTGTGTGCAGACGTGGGGCGGTTGTAATTCTTACGTTGTCTGCTCGGTCGCGGTTCGTGTAAATTGTTTTAAGTCGTGTAAATCCTCGTGGACCACTCGTACCGATTCCGTGGACAAATACAATGGCCATTTCTGGAAGGCAGGAAGAAACGGCCCGCCGTAAATTTCTCTCGTATAAATGTGTAGTTGCTACCAGAAACGTCGAAAGTCAAAAAGCACGTGAATTTAGTACGATGTAAAGAAAAACGCTAATTTTTAATTCAAACTGAATTTAAGTAATCGAAGAATAGAAAAGTAATGCCTGCTCTTCAAGTTTCCTTTTATATCCATTTTATAAATTAGCGCATGGCACTTACTAGTAAAATATCAACAACTATTAATACCATTTACTGAAGTCACTTGTGTACTTGCTTTCAACAACTTAAAAATTATGTATTTTTAAATAATATTAATAATTCAGACAAATTATTAATAAAGAAAATAATTTTAGATAAATGTAAAATTTAAATGTAATTCAAGATTAATTCAAAACGATATCATACAAAACAAATTCAAAATAACAAAGAGAAGAAACGGCATTCTGTACATCAATTAAAGCAGTTTCTAATAACATAACTAGTTGGCAGATAAAGTAATTTTTGTTCACCAAACCATGGTACTAGATATAGAAGAAGAGAGAGAAAGAGACGACATTTTTTCAATAGCACTTCTGCCGATGAGTCTATGGCAATTCGGATCAAAATCTGTAGATTGAATCATGTTGCAACTCAGACCAAACGAATGCCCAGGTGTTTTCACGGTCGCGCCATGCCTCTGAACGCTTTTCGTCATGTTTTGTTTATAATTGTAATTGCTTTCAATTTAATACTTTAACTGTCACGTCAAATTTTCTAAAATGGTGTCCAGGGCCGCGCACTTTTTTTTCTGTTAACTGACTCGAGGAGCTCACTTATCATTGGAAATATCAATTGTTTGTAATTTTTCAATGATTACTTACGTTTATAGCCCGTGTAAAAAATATACACGTAGCGTGGAATGAAATATTTTCCTGTCTGCGCCACGTCAGTTTTCCAGTATACACAAGTATGCAAGTTTTGACAGGTTTGATTCTGAATGGACTGCAGTTCTGTTATTTGTCTCTTAGTATTGTGTGTAATTAATCTTCGTATGTGGATGGTTTTTATATATGCGGTGATAAAATGACTTATTATGAAAAAGAGCAGGCTAGATTACAACAGATGTGGAACGACATGATGGATATGAGCGATGACGATCCATACCAAAACGAATCTGAGAATAATCCGGAATATCAGGTTGATGAGTGTATCGACATCCCCACGAAAAGGCTTCGAAAGATTGACGACGGTATTTATACGTGAAATTCAGAAAAAGTTTTCTGTAACGATTTTCCATTCTTAGTAATAAATACCGTTTCTGAAACCGAAAGCGAAGATGAGTCTACTGATCATCAATCAGACGAATGGGATGTTGTAGTTGGCAACTTCAGCAATATAAATTTCTCAGAAGATGTAGGATTTGATGGTAAAATATACAAACTTATATGCTCAACAAGTTATTGTAATGGGTCTATGTGATGAATCAATTGGTCCATCTTCAAGACTCGCCAAGGGGCGAGTCGTCCACAAGGATGAAATCCTCTGCCTCTTAGGAATCTTGTTATGGATGGGATTGGACAGGAAGCCTAAACTACGTGATTATTGGCGAACATCTGAGTTGTATTGGTCCAGCGCAGCTAAGTACATGTCCAGAAACCGTTTAGAAATATTATTGCGGATATGGCACTTCGCTGATAAAGAATTATGTCCCCTCGACGCCAGGCTTCATAAAATCCAGGCGTTGGTAGACCTATTGAATGAAAAATTCAAAAGGATAAGTTTTCCTACCGAAAACTTGTGCATTGATTGAAACAATGGTGCCCTTCCGTGGGCGACTAAAGTTTCGCCAGTATGTAAAAGGCAAGCGGCACAAATTTAGCATAAAACTGTTTAAATTGTGTCTTTCTGGAGAGTTTACCTATCACGTAAAGGTTTATTGCTGATAATAAAAAATTAATGGTATGTCAGTTGCCACGAAGGTTGTATTGGAGCTAATGGACGATTGCCTTGGTAAGGGAGCTATCCTGTTTACCGATAATTGGCTGAAAACTTATTGAATCGAGACACCCATTTAGTGGGTACGCTAAGAAGGAACAGAAGAGGGCTACCGGCAGACGTAGTATCTGCAAAAATGAAGAAGGGCGAAATTATAGCAAGAGAGAAGAATGGAATAGTCATCCTAAAACGGAAGGACAAACGAGACGTCCTCATGCTAACAACTAAACATGAAGACACAATGACTGAAATTTCAGGGAGAGTTGAAAATAAATAGAAACCGCAAGCCGTGATCGATTATAATAAAGCGAGAAGTTTTATTAATATCGGATCAATTGTCATCGTACTCTACGTCAGTAAAACGCAATATCAAATGGGTTAGAAAAATTGCAAGGGAACTCTTGACAGGTGCAAGCATAGCAAATGCTCAATACTTTTATAATAAGATCAACCCTACAAGACCATTAGGTATAGTCGAATATCGAGAACGTGTGTGCCTAAAGTTATTGGGTATGTGCAAAAAGGATGAAGAACGACCTGCAGAAGCTGTTCCACGTTAACAAGAGCACAAATTTGTTCAAACACTCAGAAAGGAACGGTGCGTTGTGTGTTATCAGAAAAAGGACACTCACGGCCGCGAACACGCATTGAAAAAAACAAGCAAGTTACCAGTAAGTGTCAAGTTTGCGTACAAAATTTTTTATGTTTAGAATGCTTTTTTGCCAATCATACCATTAGTGTGAAAAAAAGAATTGTTACTTATCTTCCATCTATAAACATATTTAGTTTTCTTACAAACGTTTTATTACTACTTACTTATTTGCTTTTTCATTTTGTATAATCCAGCAAAATAATACAAAAAAAACTGTATTCTTTATATAAAATTAAACCTACTTATATTATTCTTGGTTGGAATTTACATCTGTAATCTACATGCTTACTAAAAATTATGTTTTGTAGTTTTTTTAATGGGAAGATATAAAGGTTTCTTACGTAAAACTGAAGATTATTGCTATTTGTGGTGTAGAAATTTTGAGTCTTTAAAAATTGTATAACATCATGACATTGGGACGAATTCCGGTATTAATATCATTTTGTTAAAGCCCCAGGCCACGCTTAAAAGGTCCCAAAACAGAATCCGGTAAAACGTGCCTTGCCAAGATACACACGGTTTAAAATGTAAAACAACGTGTGTGTACTGAAATATACACGTGGCGACTTGGGCTGGGCTAGAGTGTATTCTGAGATATACACAAGGCAGTTAAAGTGTTCATTTTAAAATAAACAAATAAGTTAATGAATTTGATAAAAACGTTTTTATCCAGAATTCTATGATGTGGATATCGATGACGATATTCTTCAACTGCAGGTCTAATATTCCCATCGCAAAAGTCTTAAACATGTACCATGTATTTGCATATTAGAAAATGTACTTTCAGAAAATCATGTGGCAATCAATCACAAATGACTGAATCCTGATATATCTCAAAAAAGAACAAAGTAAGTGCATTTTTCTTTATAATTTCAAGTGACATTTAGCAAATTTTACAGAGCATCAGTTTAAGAAATGTTAGTGCCCAGTGCACTTACAACTAAAAATAAATGTTTCTACCTATAAAAGGTTTGATATAAATGGAAAATAATGTGGTTCATGTATTAATACTAGTAATTAGATTCTAATTATAAATTTCTTGATAGAAATGTTACTTCCAGCTCTTTGGTCGTGTACTTTAATTGTCTCCTAGATATTTTAAAAGTTTTTATTTACTACACACATATTCAAATTTTTAAAACATTGTTACTTGAAAACAAACATCGGATTACAATCTTTTAGTTTCTTCTGCTTTATATTTACGACACTACCAGTATTTGATGCGTTCCTTCTGACTCACTCTGTATACTAATAATGTAAAATATTCGACATGACGAAGGAAATTTATACCTTATAAAATGGTATACGAAATTCAATATTTTTAAAGTCGCGCCGGAATATGTGGCAGCTTACGAAATAAATTGCGAAATAATACGGAAGTTAAGGCCCCCGTATCTGAAACTTGTTTGCGATCCTATTAAAAGTTGAAAGTTATCTTGCTCACACATAAATATATACACCCAGTTGCGTCGTTAGCCGGTACAGCTGATGTATTCCGGCTATGCACTCACTAAACATATCTATGATTTATAAGTTTCAGGCGAGCGCAAATATTTTATGAATAAAACATAAATCCGGAGATATAACTTTCAAATTGGGCATCATCGCTTTCCGCAGTAGATTATTGCCAATGAACTCTGCAATTTTTATTCAAATCGAATTAAATGCTTTAAACAGTATTAGAAAATAGAAACAGTCACTTTAAATAAAGGTTCAAAAACAAACAGTATGGCAATTCTTTGCAAAATTTTGGACATCTTCAAAATTCAAGCTTTCCAGAAATATTTTCTTTCATACGCCTCATCATGTAAGTAATTCCTGCAAAATTTTTAACCCTCAATTAAATATGCTGTTTTCATTGAATTTCAATGTTTTCAGTTTGAATTAATATCACACGTTAGAGTAAAATGTATAACTAGAAATTCTCGTATTGGAATGAATTGGCAAAAGTATGACCATTTTAAAGAAACCGAAATCATAAATAAGGTATATAACATCAGTTCTTTCATTGTTTTAGTACTTTATCCTTAATAAAACGACAGTTCTATATTAAGAACTCGTCGATTCATATTTTAATAGTAATTAATTGTTAAAAGTTAGCTGCGACCAAGATTGACTCATTCCCATTCAAATAATACTGGTTTACTGTCGCAATACATCAACGGTCACTTTAAAAAAGAATATAAAAAGAACAAAAATAGAAAAAGCTCAGGAGCACTTCAAACTGAAATAAGTTGAACATAAAACCGAATTGCGCGCATTTTAGCCGTCTTCTCGCTTTTTTCCTTTTGTTCCGACCTACCATAGAGCGTACAACGTAACTTAATCGCTATTTTTCCGGGTACAGATGTAAACGAGTTAAAAGTTTGCCGGCTCAAATCGACTCGCTATAATTCCTTAATTGAATTTCTTTGTTGTTAAAAAGCGCCCGGTCCGATTTAATTAGGGCGCCGCCGGCGGGGAGCGGGCCGGAAAGAGCCCGGCGGGATCTCTGCTCTTCCGGCATCCTTGGACTTCCTGGATCCGGTCAGTCGGAAGAGGACTGCATCCAATTACACATCCCAATTAACTTCAATAATATTTCATGCGGCCGAAGCCAATTTTAGATAGTGTAAATGGAGAATTGTGCGGATTCGCAGCCGTATATTAGGCGGGACTTAATTAGAACGAGCGATAAGCTGCCAACTGTTGCGTCTTTATTTTCACTTTAAACATGATTTATGTACACTAGGAACGAGATTAGTGCGAGAACCCTGCACACAAACGAACTAAATCATTCATATTTAATAACATCAGCTAAAATTAATTCTTCTATAGAGCTTATTGTGATTCGATATATCTTACATTAGTTAGACAAAACTAATTATTATATTTATACAGGGTGTTTGAGTATAATCATACATGGAAACAAGAGAACTTATCGTATACTGAACTGTACAGTTGCTATGATTATCACAGAACCCGTCCAAATAGTAAGGAAACCGAATTCAGCCAACTTTTATAGTGCCTTTATTTTAGTATGAAACATATACTATCCCCATGTTGCGTTTTAAAATAATCGTGTTAATATATTGGGAGATATGGAAGCAAGCTCCTAGCCATCTCCTAGCAATCTTGAACAAAACAAATGTGCTGTCAGTGTTAATTACGAAATATCAAGATTTAAATCCCGAAATCTTAAAAAAAAAATCTTTGTGAGTGTTAGATGATTGCTTAGCACATTGTTTAAAACGTGAAGGAGGATATTTCAAACACTTATTATTGTATTTTTAGTTAACAAAACAAATCTTAAAATTACTTTACTAAGACTCGTTTTATTTCATCATGGGTAGCTGGTATACCCTTGCAATGTATTGATATGATTATTTTAAAAAACAACATGGTAATATGTTGCATACTAAAATAATTGCACAGTATAATACAATCTTTCAAGAATTAGAAACCAAGATATTCTTTCAATTTGTATAGTCCACTCCCGTCAAGGAATGTGGAATTCAATTCTCAGATGTTTTAAATACTTGTCAGTATATTTATTTTGAAGTACAGTAGCAGACAAAAAATCGAGGCAATAATTTCATATATCATGCATATTTGAATAAATTTGACAAATCAAGCCAACGAAAACCCACGTCACTATAGAAAAAATTTCCAATACGGATTTTCTATTAACGCGTGGTGTAATATGATCGACAATCAGTAACTGAGATTATTATATTACCAAATGGTGTGACATTAGTTTACAGTTTCGACATTGTTTTTGGGAGAAAATAAATCGGCCACAATAATCTATTTGATGACTAGCAAAGACTCCAGACTTCAATTTATGAGATTGGATGAAAAACAATTCTATTAAGACGAATTTATAACTCAGATTATGAATAATACGACCCTCATAAAACAACGTCAACGCGACATACAGGCAGGATTATCACAAATTGCATTGAAACTAACGGAAAATTTTCTAACATTTTCCTGAAATATTTATTAATTTTTCTGATACATCCCGTAAAATAATAATAAAAAGATATTTTTTTATTATTACATATTAGCACGCTTTTAAAGATTGTATACATACAAAATTAAATAAATCCCTCATGCATAAATCTAATTGTAAAACAAAAACGAAGTCGATTTATTTCTATTTTAGATGAGGCCCTGTATCCCCGCCTGTACCGGAGTACATCTGAAGTTGAGTAATGGCGGCGTTTAGGAATCACGGCCGAAGGTGCAGCAGCAGGAAAGGACAGGTGATTTTTCACGTGTGGTAAATGATCCGAATGATTCGGAGGGAGAAATCGAACAAAAGTAATTTGAGCGCAGACTCTATGACGGTCCCGTGTTAAACTAATGAATTTACTCCGACCGAGCGACCTTCGACCTCTTGCAGTTTCAGGACGACAGTTACAAACGAGTGAAGAAAAAGACATCTTTACAACACTGGAGTCCAATTTTTAAATTTTTCGTTTTATTCAGTATTCGAGTACTTCTTAACACTTTAGTTAATTTAAAAACAAAAAATGGAAATTTGTCCTAAGATTACTCGAATATTAGTTTTTGAGAATATATTTGTAGTGTTATAAAAATTTCCTAACCATCATTTAACTTTTTATTTCTTCTTATTTTGAATAACTCTTCCTCATCTTGGATTTCATTCCAATCCTACGTAGAAAATGAACAATAGAAAGCAGTCAGATTTTTTACTCAACTAAACTACAAACCTTAATAATAGTAAACAATAAAGATATGAAGAACCAATACAAATTCACATACTAGAGGAGGACATCACTTGGGTCGATGAATTCACACTCAAGAATAAGCGTAAATGAAGGGTGATATATCTAGAAGGCGGTAGGTGAATTCGAGTAAAGGCTTTCCTCGTTGAAGATGTTGGAACAGAGACTACGTCGAATTGCTTGAAGGGAACCAAAGGAAGTTACTATGAAACAATATTTAGAAGTCAGTATAAGTTTAAAGTTAGATACTTATAATCCGTTCACTTGTTTCCTCATGTTCTTGTTTCGTTAAGTTACTGGTAAAAGAACTATGACAATTCCTCACCAATAAGTGTTTTTTTTTAATAGAAGTTTATAATATATATATATATCTGCCGCGGAGGCCTGACGGACTCACCCCGACATCTACCGGGCGCCTACCGCCTAAACTTCATTCCTCTCTCAGCATTCTGCGCAAGAGGTGCCGCCTATCAGCATTTCTTTTCCTGCGCATGCTGTCTCTTCATCTTCGTCCTCTTCTTCCTCTTCATCCTCTTCTTTTCTTCCTCCTTCTATATTTCACGTCCGGCGTCCGTCTCCGCCGCGATGCGATCCGCGTTCCACTTGGGGCATGCAAAGGTGGTATGCTCCGGGATAGCCTCCACGTCCCCGCAGTATCAGCAATCTGCGGTCTCCGACTTCCTGATTCCTTTCAGGTACTTGCCAAAGCAGCCGTGTCCCGTCAGCGCCTGCGTGATGTAATAATCGACCTCCCCCTCGAGTCGATTGCACCAGGTCTCTACGTACTTGATAAAAGTTTTGGCCCAGCCCTCGTAACTGTTCCAACGGGCCTGGCACTCCCTATAGAGCTGCCTTCTGACCGAGTCTCTTACTTAGTGCCCCTCCTTATACAACTTTGTACGTTCTGCGATCTGCAACTTAATGGGAGGGGATCTCCACTATCACCAGGACGGCCTCGGTCGCCACCGCCCTGTATGCAGACGCCACTCTTATGGCGGCCAGTCTGATAACCCTTTCGAGCATCAGCTCGTGCTGTCTAAACTTCATCGCTCCTTCCCAGATCGGAGTGGCGTAAAGTATGATCGAGAAGACCACCGTCGTCAGTAGCTTCCTCTTCTTCGCACCAGGCCTCCGACGTTTGACATCAGCCTCGCCAACGCCTTGTAGGCCTTCTAGGCCTTTGCAACTACTTCCCTGACGTGGGTGGTCATTTTTAACTCTCTGCCGAGGAAGACGCCCAGATACTTTACGTGCACCCTCGTCTCTATTTCCACCTCTCCTACCTTCAAGACCACTCTTGTCAGGTTTCACTTATCCGTTAGTATGGCCATCTCTGTTTTCTGCCCTGCAAGAGCTAGTCAAGCGCCACTTACCTAAAAAATCGGAAGCGAATTATATCCGGAACGACATTTCTGAGCGTTATTTTCAATCAATGTCAAACTCATGCAGTTTATGATAAGTACAGTTGTATTTTCTTGCTCAAATATAGGTTCCTTGTGCTTTTTTTCTTTCGTTATTAATAGTGTTTCTTATTTAAGTAAATAGCCCCAAAGCGAGGAAAATTTGCGTTAAATAAAATATTTTCCAGGCCGGTTAAGAATCTGTGTCGTCAAATCTAGTAGGTCGTGGTTTTACCCATATGCATTACAGACGAGCTGGCAACAATGTCTCCGTGTACTAAAATCATAACCATGAAATTCAAAATAAATATAACCGTTTCATCTAACGTCTCTATTCCATTGTAATAGACAAAATTTGGAAACAACGTGTGGAAATCTAAATATGTACTGAGTACTGAATAGATGCGTATAGAAACTAGCTACGAAAAGTTACAGCAAACTCTGATTATATAAAGGTCACGTGATGGTGAAAGCCATAAAATAGATGTTATTAAATTAATTTGATTTAAGTTTAGAACTTCCTAGATATTAAAAAAGGAATTGTTTGTTAGATATGTCAATGTTACATGGTACTACGCTACTTGACATATTCATATTGTTGTGACATCCACTTGAAAAAGAGAAGAAAAAGTTAAAGGAAAGCAGAGTATAAATAAATAACTTACCTATACCGAGGTATGTGAAGATAACTCAAACAGATACACATAATTGATGCCGTGGAACTTTGATTATCGAGATACTCCTGGAAGCAGCAATCATCCAGCCTCAACGAGGTACCAAGCAGTGAATCCCCAGGGCGAGTTTTTTTTTGCAGATTAAAAATGAAGTTGCGCAATTAGACTGACATAGACGATCTAAAAATTATTGAAAAAGAGTTTTAAGTCATAAGTTAAATCAATTTAAAGTAGATTTTCTGTTAGTAAATGAAGAAGTTAATCAGGACATTTTAGGAAGTTAGATTAAGAAGCTGTATTAGTATTTATCAATAACACAAGAAAGAATTTTTGACAAAATTGAATTTAATTAGGACATTCCTTTGAAAATTAGAAGAATTTAAATTAATTTTGAGTATACGAAGTTAGAAATTTACGTTAGGCGAAGAACAAATTACTTAATTTACCTTAATTACCAAATTACTTAATTTACTTTAATCTAGCTAAAAGATTGTAAAAGGTTTTCCAAATTACTTACATTCAATTTTGGTAATCGGAAATTCCAAAAATTTTGAAACAATCGTAGAAAAGCTTATCCATATAAACAGGTTAGATGCAACACGTTCGGTCTGTTACTTATCCTGCACTGATATACACCAATACATACTTTTCGCAAAATACCGCATTAATGCAACCTGAAATGTTTGTGTGGGATGAATAGTATGAATCATATTTACACATTATCAAAGAATTTAGGTTTCATTTTGTACACTAGTGCAGGCTAACAAACAGACCTAATCTATAGCGAGTTAGCATGATAGACACCGTCATTCTAGTCGCCGGTATTGGAACGGCACTGTAATCTACAGAAGCTGCACGCAAAATCAAATTGCAGATTTTTTTGTTTTTCTGTATAAACACGGGTCCTAAACGCATCCAGGATACTTTTTACTTCAACTTTGAACGAACGACTTGTGCTTCAACTATAAACAATCAACTTTTCGGCGAGATAACTTCTTGACTAAAATATTAAACAAGTGTAAGTTGTGGTTGAAGAAAATAAAGTGAACACAGTCAAATATCATCGTGAGTTATTTATGTATTTCAATTTAAATCAATTTAAAAATAAATTTTAAGTTAACTTTTAAAATAGAATACCTATAAGAAAAGCAAATAATTGAGGCTGGCTGTTGTACAAACCCGCCAGTTCCTCGTTGATTTAAAAAAAATAATACTCTCACGATGAAAAATGAAATAAAAAAAGAAGGTCACAGTTGTGCGAACGCGTGACTTTACCCAGAAAGATCAGATTATGACAAACTAAGGGAGAAGTGACATATTTGAATTGCGAACACGAGAAGTCATTTTGAAGCTTGTGCATAATCTGGTACTCATTTAAAAAAATCGGCCACAAATTTAGGTCGTTGTGTACTCTTCGATGTTATCTACTATTTAGAATTAAATTGCAAAAAAATTTATTACAAATTGAAATTTTTCGCAATTTATTGGGTTTTAAATGTGCAAAATGCAGTCAGTGGTGAAAAACGGAATTAATCGAAAAATAATTCGTAGTGCTTCGACGAAATTTAGAATTTCATTCCCGTTAAACGTGTCTACCATTTTAGCGAGCGTGATTGACGGTGATCCCCTGTTCTTATTCTTCTTTTTCTCGGGTGTTTTGTAACGCGACACCTTAATCTTTCACCTGGGCGAAATGGGGAAATATGCTGTGCGTTGCACGTAAATAATTCGTAATTTCAGCTGGCGGAATTAAAACGAATTCCCGTAATGCCTTAATGTGCGCCCGCGGAACGGATCAATGCCGTTAGTTTTACATGCGGATAAACATAGGGTGATGCTGCACAAATAGGAGAATCTTATCAGGGCGTCGGTGACGCGCTCGTCGAGATTGGAAAACCGCAAATTGCACGTCTACAGCGCCACCAGTGCTCCGACGCTGCATTAATTTATATGAGCCTGACGACCTGCGAGTAATTTATGTGAGCGAGGACCGCTTTTCCAATTCCGTTGAGTCGTTTCAACGAGCGACGTTTGAGCCTATACGTTTCGTCCTGGTGATGTCAATTCCATTACCGAATCTTTTAATTTAGTCTCTCATAGAAATGAATAAAAAGAAATATGATCGTGCTTTTTTGTAACAAATTAACAACAATAAAAAGCGCACGCTAAATTTAGAAATTGCTTCACACTATAGTCCAAAATTATTTAGAAAAAAGAAATAGTAAATGGTTACAATTGTACTATGCCCGCCAAAAAAATCTGAGACTTTAAACAATTCATTTTGTTATATACATCTTGTTCTATGGTAACGTAATACTCCATCCGTCGTATTTCCCATAGAACATATTACATGTCCCAGATTTTTTGACGATCATAGTACAAGCAAGTGATAAACATAAATGCCGTCTTTAAAATTCATCGAATATAAAATAAGTAGATATTACATTTTCATTTGCAAATTGCACGTCTTAGTTGGGTACTCCCGCGATCTTGAGAACGTTGTAACTACAACTTATTTTTTTATTATATGCTAACCGGATAATTCTGAGTTAAAAATACAACGTGACCTCCAACTGCAAGAGGCAAAGCTGTTTCACTAAAGATAAAAGGAGATAGCTACATAAAAGTTCTTAAACAAATCAATCAATCAAGCATCAATATAATGAAAAAAAGTTTTGACGGGAATGAGTGTAATTGTAGAAAAATTATAATATCCAATTCGAATTAGAATTAAGCATAAAATATGCTATTTGGTTCATGCATAACTTTTTCTACTTGTGCTCGATACGATCATTGAGAATATATGCAATGTGTAAATCGATATGTTATCACATCAGAAAAAACGTAGACAAAATTGATAACAATAAAAAATGGGGATACGCGACGTTCGAGCTGACCCCGATTATATTGCTGTCTTGAGGGGCTAATTACAATATATTACTTCTTTTGTCTTGACCATAATGTAAATTGTTATGTATCAAATAACAGTTTACATGTATCAAATCGCAATTTACATATTATACTGTATAAATTTACATAGACATAAGACGCACAAACATAAAAGTACAAAAAGTATAGGTATGAAATGACTGAAACTGGAATAATCGAATTCAATTTAAATAAAATTATCAATGTTTCTGATTTATATCGCCTAAAGCCTGTGTTAGACGATCACATTTTTTATAACAAACTTTTTACGAAGTGAGTGAAAAGTTCACTGAAGTAGCTTATCTCTCTCAGCTTATGACAAAATTGTTATCAAATTTGTCAAGTGTAATACGATCGTAAGTGATATTTTCTTTGATTGACCAAAAACGAATTATATTAGAATATTTTAGTATGATTATTAAAACTAATGGCATTTGTACTATTTTCATTAAGTTATAATTTTCACGTAAAAATGGACATGCTACAATTAGCTTTTTAAAAAAATCACTTTGTCTTCCATTAGCTATCAGTCACGAATAAATAATCAAAGTTACGCTATAAATGCAATTGTTATAAATTAGAAAATGTAATTATTGCTTGAGAACGAACAGAAAAGCACAAAATTTTAAAAATGTACGCCTAACTTTCGACAATTTTTCAATACTGTGTTTCTTCTGTTCGTCCCAAGCAATAATTACATTTTCTAATTTACTACGATCGCATTTATAATGTAAGAATGAGGTGGCGTAAACTCTCTATTATCTATCATCTGATACTTATGTTTTAATACAGGGTGAATGTTAATTATTCAGCCATTAAAAATGTATAGGAAAATGAACGTTATAAATTATGGAAAACATGAGTTGTACAGAATAGTTTATAATTAATAAGGGCGAATGTTAATTATTCAGCCTTAAAAAGAAACGTACAGGAGAACGAACGTTATAAATTATAAGAAAAATACGGAATAGTTTATAATTAATTAAAAATGTGCCCTAAAAGCGTGCTGTGACACCACGTACGAAATATACCGTCACGTTTTATAAATGCAACAGTAAATTGGAGTAAGAAGTTTTCTGATTATGCTTATAATAACTACACATAATGTGATATTAACACACATTTAAACTTCGTTCCATTACATACTTAACAACTAAGAACAATATAGCCTGAGTTATATTTCTTTTACACGATATAATTAAATGGTGTTTAAATTGGCGGGAACGTTATATCCCCCGTGATTCCATCCTGCCTACGAAGTAAAACATACAGGTTTGTAGGTGGACCCAGGGCTTAACGAACCTGCGCAAACTCGTAACTTAATCCTTTCTTTTAGCATGTAGCCATTATCTTTTTTAATTCTTTTTATATAATCGATATATGATTAAATACCGATTATTCTCTTTTCCGGGTAAAACTCACAATTCGGAAGTTCTTTTTCCTTCTTTTCCCCCAAGAAAATCTGTGTAATATGAATCAATTAATCAAACATTGCAATCAAATTTTCCACAAAAACAAGTATTTTTACGGAGCAAATCATGTGACCATTTATTATTGTGGCGCTTTACTGAATTATCCAAAAACAAACAAAACAAAAAATTCCATTCGAACAAATAAATAAAACTAACATTTACCGACGACGTATAAACGGCAGTTTTCCGATAATCCGGCGATAAAGTTGGCAGAGCGCGTTTTAGTTGTGAAATCATAGCCCGGTCCGATGAGAGGGTGGACGTGCACGATAATAATGTAAATGCGCACAATTTGTATCCGCGCATTAAAAACATTTACATAGTCGGACGCTGCCGAACGTATTGCCCGCCGAATATTATCAGATATCAATTAGCGGGGTTAATGTTGCCGTGCAGATTTGATTTGCATGTGCAATTAAATTCAGAACTGCGAGCTCCCGTAATTACCGAAGCAATTCGTTAATAGGAAAAATGTTCCAATAACATGTATGTGCAAACAATGGAAACAAGAAAAAATCGGATTATATTTTGATTCTAAATTATTATTTTATGAAACTCATTTAATAGAAAATTATATGTGAGGGTTGCAAATAAAATAGTGATAACACGGATAGTATACTTATGCAAGCTTCTAAGGACAGTAAGCACTGTCGAGATCACAAGGAACAATACTTGTCACGGCGTGTAGTAGGCGATCCGTGAAAATGCAAGCAGTGTTTGTATACAGCATGGATGTAAATGCTTCTACGAATACGTTAAAAGAATATTTTAAAAGCTAGCAATAGATCAAATATGTAAATAAAGGAAGTCAACATTAAATTAAGACGTAGGACACGAGCTAGAGTGCTCAGGGGTTGCATAGTTCAGGGTGGTAAGGAAACAACAGGGGTAACTGTAAACTAACACATTAAGAACAACAAGGATTATCTTTATTATTCAAAGTTCAGAAACATACAGGATATAACGTATCGTTATGTTCAAATTTTGGGAGCATAAAATAGACTCAATTCTAAAACTGAAAAACACAAAAATGGTAGGTCGATCTTTATTTGTTCTGAAGTTACAGGCATTTGAAAGTATAAATAATAAATAATCAGACTTAACTTCTAAACCAAATAAAAACTTAATGAATGACATTTTCAAATGATATTTTCATATTATATTTTCAAAATGTCCTCCTCCCTGCTGAATACAAGCTTGTGCTCGTATGCCGATGGATGAAATCACATTTCTTATTTCATGAATGTTTTCTCGTAACTGTTGAGCAGCATGCTGAATCTTTTCTAACAATTCCTCCCTAATGTTTGAAATGTTTGTGTACACTAAAGCTTTCATCGTTCTCCAGAAATAAAATTCGAGAGAATTATGGTCAGGGGATGTAGGTGGCCATGCAATAGGACCACCACGACCAATCCATCGTGCATAATTGTTGTTCAGGAAGTTAGGGAGTTCAATTCCGAAATGTGCTGGTGCACCATCCATTTGCAACCGCATATCTCTTCTTATGATTAAGAGAATATCCTCTAAAAGCGTTGGCAATTCCTCAGTAAGGAACTGAGGTAACTGCCCGCATTTAATCTCTTAGGAAGAATGTAAGGACCAAGTACCAAATTATCGATTAATCCAGCCGAAACATTCACGGAAAATTAATGCTGAAAGTTAGACGTGGGTATTACCTTGGGATTTTCTAGTTCCCACCTATGTAGGTTTCTTAGATTTACAATACCACGTCTCGTAAACGAGTTTCATTTATCCAAAGCACTGTTTTGTGGAAATGCAAATTTAATCGTGACTGTCTTAGGATCCACGTAGAATAAACTAATCAACAATGGTAGTCTGCTTCAAGCAAACGTTGCAATTTTTGATAATGATACAGATGAAGGCCCTCATGTTTAAGAATTCGCCAAACAGTAGTTTGTGGTACTCTAAATTGCCTGCTAATTCAATGTACACTAATAATTGGATCCCGAGTAACATCATCTAACACTTGTTCATCTAAATCTGCTGGGAAATTCACTCATCTGTGATGATCCGCACTCTCTAAATTGTCTGTGTACTTCTACAAATGTTCTATAATGCGGTATTCTCCTATTTGCAAACCCCTGCCGGTATTCTCTATGAAAACGCGCTTTATATTTCCTTAAAAAAAGCGAACGCAGATATAATAAGCTGACAGTTACCGCATGACTTCATTTTATTTAATATTAATAATTAAAGCAGATTCGTGTCCGATGAAAATTGTATAATAAATTATTTTAAGCGTCCATCTAAATATTTTAATATTAATAGTAATCAATGATAAAATTGATTATACTGATTCAATAAAGGTCGTTTTTCAAACTTGATCTAAGAGTATTCCTCTACAATACGACAATTAGTTCAACAACAATACCACATGAACTAAATTGAGATTACATTTAAGCAAACTTGAGTGACATTACGTCGGCAGCCACAAAGGAGCTCACTTCCTTTGTAAACCAACATTCGCAATCCAACCCAGCCATCGATACAGGTCAATACAAACGGGCGTGCACCTGTGTTAACAGAGGTACGAGTTAATTCCGTTTCCGAATTAAATCGGAGATTTTTCACAATTGTGTTTTTCGATTAACACCGTCGGTGTAGCTTCGCATTTCCTCTCCGCCTAAATTAGTAACAACGTCTGCATTATTAATTCCAAAACGTGCCGTCGAGGCTGAGCTGACGGCGCAAATTACGACTGTGTTACTTCTTGCCCGAGCTTTTTGCGCTCTGTGGACTAATAATTTCGCATGTTATCTTCGCTGGCACGAAAACCGGTTCACACTTGACTACTTTGCTGCATGCTACAAGTTCCTTTTAATTGGGGATTGCTTTAATTAGGAATTGCCATGGTTTTGGAAATATGTATTACTCATTAACGTAGTTTCGATCTTGATCTTTATCATAAAGAAAACTATTACAAATAAATTGCAGTTCAGTATGGATTCGTTCCATATTGAACATATCTTTTTCTGGTTAGGCCAAGATTTGTATTCACGTTTGGGTGGCGCAAAAATTGTGGTAATGGTAAAATTTCTTAACCCCAAAAATGATAGAGAGTGCTTCTTTCTCAATTTGTTTATAATGGTCTTGGACGCAAAAACAATAGCTTTTCAGAACCATCAGCAGAGATATGAGAAAGAACTGCGCTAATGCCACATGACGTTGCGTAAGTATTATCAAATTCACGAAAGAAGAGCCCTACATCATCACCGAAGTTAAAACCAATAAATATTTAAGTACCATTTCCTTCTCAATGGTGAGTAAAGAAAGGGTAAAGTTATGCTTTATATGTCTTTTACTTCAACGCCAGACGCATAAAATTTATGACGCGGGGCTCATCTCTTGTGAATAGCATAATAACAGAAAATATGGGCAAATTTTGGGTCGAAGTGCACAACTTTAATATTATTTATAAGTGCATTCTTAAGTGCAGAAAAGTCATTTTGCTGAACTTGAAAAAGTTTCTTCGTCCACGACTACTCAATAATCTGTCAATTATTCAATTGTTTGGTCAATTATTCACTACCAGCAGTGAATAACATTATTCACGGTGCCTACTTGCAAATATGTATAGCCTTACCACATGGTCTTAGTAGCGTTGTTATTTAAATTGTAATTTCAAATTTTTAGTATATATTCTCAAGCACAAAGTATAGTATACGATTCACTATAATGGCTGTTATTACCTCTGATAATTCCAAAACTCGCTCGCTACGTTCGCTCGTATTACAAATATCCTCATTATACGTCGTGCATAATATATCTACTATTTTTCACAAAATATTCAGAGGCCCAACTAATTCTGCGAACATTGGAATATACTTGTGGTAATTATTTATTTTACCTAAAAGACTATACCTGAACCAAGTACTTTGGCCGTGATAGCTCACAACCAGCCCTGATACTTGATTCAGATGGTCGTTTTTTAGATATTATGTTTCCTAAATACTTTAAATACGTTTCAGCAGCTCTTCGAATGTAAATAAATATTCTTCCTCCGACCGACTAGTTACGATGGTACCGTCTAAATAATTAGCACATCCCTCGAGATCTGCAGTAATCTACTTGATGTCCTCGCAGTACGGAAAGCAAGAGTGGTATTAGAACAGTCCGCGTTACAGTTGATCACAGTTATTTCTTTTTGGATTCGTTATCTAATTCTAACTGCAAATATGTATAGTCAAGAACTGACGTTCATCCTGTGATTTCTGGAAAAGTTCTTTAGGACGAGGCGGTGGAAGCTGCTCGATATCGAGCTGCGTATTTAAAGTTATCACAGATACCTACCATTGGTTTTTGGATTCAGCTCATTCATTAATCTGCAATGGATTGATAATTCCAGCTTCAGTCAAACAATCGATTTTGTTCTGGACGTAAATATAAGTGAGCCCTTTAAACTGTGCATAGAAGAGAAAACGCTATTATTCAATTATCCACATCAATTTTCGCAATGTGCGCCTGGACTTCAGGAGTTTGTACTGATTCTACCATGTTTACAATTTCAGGAAGTGCCACCTTGAATAATTCTAAACTCAAGAACGTGAAACCATTGTACACCGAAAAGATTTGCTCCATTAGGCGTGTTAGTCACCAGCAGCCTCAATAATATTACCTAATTTGATTTTTACCATGTCCAACCCTTGACAGAAATGTTCGCAGCTCCGTAAGTGCCTAGGCATGTACTGACAAGATTTAACTGTAGCGATTTTATGGTGGCGTAGCATTCTAATCCCAGTATACCGCAGGGAGCACCTGCATCCAACAAAAATTTTATTGGATGATTATTAACAGACAAGTTTATCCTAAAATGATCCTGTCGATCTTTAATTTCCACATAATGCTGCACAGATTCATCTGTTTCATGTGAACCATAGATACCATCTTTACTACATTGTTGACTGTGATTTTTAGATATGCAAACACTGGCTATGTGTCCCTTTTTATTATAGGCACTGCAAATGGCTTTAAGATGTTGACATTAAGAATGATAATATTTTGAATACAACCGGAACATGACTTGATCTTAGACCTCTTTCGAATTGAATTTAATGTTCTTGTAGGTGGATTGTATGGCATTTATCGACTTGACTACCGACGATTGACCCGTAACGGCCTCATTAGCTCCTTGGACGTTTTACAATGCAAAGCTATCCTTTCTAAAAAAGGATCTTCTTAAGTAATCAAAGAACATCGAAAAATGAGGTGAATGAATTAGAAGCATATCACATTTGAATTGTCCGCAACCCACTCTCTTGCAAATGAAATAACAATGCGTAGCCAAACCTCGAAGTTCCGCAATCCAATCATTATATGTTTGGTTAGGTTACGTTCGACATTGGAAGAATTTACGACGAGTATCAATAATATGAGTAGACACCCGAATATGCCCGAATAATTTCTCAGTCAATTCCATAAAATGAAGGGTTCAAGATAGTGACTCCTTATATTTGCACAACTAAAATATCACTGCCTCTCTTGTTTGTTATACTCCTAATCTGATAATCGTTCTCTTAAGTCGGTAAAGTCACGTGTTTGCACAGCAGCAACTTTACCCTTTTGTTTAATTCGTTCTTTATTTAAAGCGACGTTTACGTTTTTTAAAGTACGTTTATTTGGTAACTTCAGTAATTTGTAAAATTAAATTTTTCCTCGCATAGCCTAACTTTATGACTTCGTGTCCTCCAAATTAACTTAAATTCTCCTGCATAGCACATTTTCTCGATCACTCATTTCATCTCGTTGTTTCTGATTTCTGGTACTTTCAAAAGCACCTCGTCCACTAAAATTCCACAGTATTAGTTACGTGTAATCGTTTGAATAATCTCGGTAGAGGTAAGTTATTCGTTTCTTTACTCAGCTTATCTACTTTTCTGAAACCTTTCTTTTCCTTTTCAGGTGGATATCACAGCAATATGTGTACATATTTCAAAAGCTGACAAAATTACCCTGAATTCATCGTGAACAACAAAAAAAAAAGGTTTATTTTTAATATTTCACATATTCGGATAGCATCAAAGCAAACGTGCGGTTACGAATAAGCCATATTTCAGATAGGATCGGGCCGTTGAACACGATAACCGACCAGAAACGGCGAGCAGTTAACCCTAATTAAAAAACACGAGCATTGTTTATGAATTGTTCGTTAAGGGGCAGGATAACGGCGCGGTAGATGCAAAGAGAAGAGAAGAGAGGGCCGTTTTATCAGCGGGCACAATGCCGGGCCGGGAGATAAGTCCATTAATTCGGATTCTATTAGCACGGCGACGAGAACTGCCAGATAAGCGCTAATCTACCCTCGGTTTGGGGAATCGTCCCACTTCACACCTCCCGAACGGATCCCGCCCGGATCTCTGACATCTTTTGCCGTCGCGGCGGTTCCTTTTTGCTTTATTATTTGTCGGCGATCAAAAGAAAATAACGCGAGCAGCGTCTAACATGGACGAGTGTGGAAGTAAATTTCGCTAGCTGGTTTTGCTTCGTTCTCACAATGTTCTTTTTACTGATCGTATACGGTGGCAGGCTCTGAGTTATACACCGCAACGCAATTCAGCTGAATTCTTAGATTTGTAATTTTTTGGCCACTTATATTGCAAACACTTAGATGATTCACATACATCAGATCTAGAAAGAAACCACATATATCAAAATGACTAAACTAGAACAAAATTACTAGTTTTACAACCAAATTAAAGTAGCAAAAGTCAAATAGTATCGAAATATAGCATAACCCTTATCTCTTATGATTACATCTTTTCTGTCTGTATGCTATTTAGCTATTGGAATCCCGTAGGTACACTTATAAAAATTTAGTGTTTCTACAATTGAAGGAACTAATTCTTCGTTCTGTTAAAAAGTTATATATGGACGAAGAATCATCTATTTGAGCCTTTAAACTTTAAAGTTTCAAAAACCGATAAATAAATAAATAATTGTAGCGGTTGTTATCCTAAGAATTATTTAAACTGCACAACAAATATTTAAAGTGCCTTAACTACTACTTTATAGATTAGAGACAAAATAAATTAGAGAACGTCATTAATTTAATCACGTACAATTACGTGCCGCAGTAGTTAAAATTCAATGCACTTAATTAACGCCCTGCCGTAAATTCAAAATCATAGTTCAATAAATTAGCGATCATAAAGTTCCTAAGGGTAGGTAATGGTTCGGCAATAAACGTGCAATAATACGGGCGTATTTCTTCTTTAATGGGATTGGTCAGTTAAAGTTGTACTAATCCAGCAACATATATATCGTGCTCCAAGATAGCGAAATCCCGATATAGGATCGCCGGGCCCGCTCGTCGCTCGTATTTCCTGCCTGCCATAAACGTCATTTCACGTGCAGAGAGAGAGCCTCAATGGCCCACCATCTGCTCCAGACCAGATGAATATCTATGTTTCTGTATCTACGACCGAATAAATGTTACGCCGATTTGATTTAGATAGCGAAACTCTGGGCGCTCGTGCATGTGCTAAACGATCGCCCTACGATTTCCAATTCGGTCCGACCGAGAGCTCTTACTTTATGTTTCATACATTTTTATGACCAGTTTGACATGACGAACAAGTACCTTCTTAAAACTGACTATGAGAGTCTATGTCCCAAGAATAATCCATGAGTCAATTCATTTTTGTTACAATGATATAATTTGACCTGAAGACAAACCTGATCACTTTTATTCCTTCCGAAGTATATTTTGATACTTCATTTTTTAATCGTTCCCCATTATAATATAACTTCTCATCAATTGACTTATTACTTAATTAAATCTAATTTCTTTCTTTCTCCATAACTATTTCATTTTCTTTCATTTCTACAGGTTTACAGCATTCGCTCCTTGTGTATCGATCTTTCAGGTGAACGTGTGATATTTTTTATCTGAGCAGCAATTGCTCATCCTCATCCTCCTCTATTTCCCGAGTTCCAGTATGACGGGGAAAATCCGAGTAGTACAATTTCGCTCGCGCGAACATGTTTATTCAATTCCGACGGCGTTCGTCGGGCTCTCCACTTTCTGTTTTATTGCCGGCCGTGAAATGAACAGCGTTTTAACTTTTATTATTTCGTGCGAGTGCAGAGCAAACAAGTCGCGAGCGGTTTGTGTATTACCCCGTCGAGGCGAAACTGCGTCGAACAAAGTATCATTCAAAGGATGATAAAGCTTAAAGCGGTTCAAACTTTTGCAAAAGCGCCCTCCGTAATCGATTTTGAGAAGGACGGAAGATGCACACCGCGTTGAATTTCACATCTTTATTGTTCAATTATTGCACCGTTCACGTATGTAATTTCATTACTGTTAATGTTTATGATGGAGCTTAATACAGCGTCCTCTATATTTATGCTCGACGTCGACATATTAAACAGTGTTGAATATAATAGGAATTTCAAATTTTGTAGCCGACCATATGCGGTTTCTTAATCAATATATCTGCCTCTTGCACATTTATTATAGAGCCTCGACACGTAGTGAATTTCCACATCTTAAAATTATGAATTTAATTATATGTGTATATGCACTAAACGTTAACACGTAAATACCTCACAATTCTTTTGCTATATTAGATGCTTTACATCGCTATTTCAGATTAAATTATTTAAAATCCACGCTCAGCAGTGGTTTCATAATCGGATCCCATTCGTTCTCTAACGGCTCTACAAATTACGAGAATAACGACGAAGTTTTTGGAAACAGATCATTCCTCTCTGTTATGCGGGTCCCCAATCTGATGTAAAAGTAGATTCTAAGCTCGTTTGTTCTGGTATGATTATAATAATAACATGTGTACAAAAATTTTCCATCTAGTGTGTTACTCTCATTTTTTCGGATGTTCACGTATGTTCCTTGCTTGATCCGTACACTAAAGAGACAAGTAATCAAACATAGCTTTAAAAAATTATTTTATTGATTTGATTTTACAATGGTTTTCACATTGGAAGGAAAATATTTTATGGTTGAATCTTGCTTTCGAAACGCCCAAAAAATCAATGGCAAATGGACCTATTCTATTACTGATTGTATTGCAGAAAAGTTTCCAGAACCTGTATTTCTGTACTACAAATTTGTTAATCAACTTCAGTACTCTGTAGGACTATTCAGAGAAACTGGTAGCGTGGCTAGAAAACAGATATCAGGTAGGCCTAAAGTCAGAACTGATGAGGTAGTTGAAAATTATAACTGATGCTCCTCGCATTTCCATCCGTCATCTGCCACAACAAATTGTTCTTTCTGTCGGGACCTGCAGAACTCTTCTAAGAAAGGACTTGCAAATGTTCCCTTATTATTTGACTGCCGTACATGAATTGCTTCCACTAGATTTTGAACCGAGGCGAAGATACTGTCATTGGTTTTTAAACAATATTGACAATGACGATTTGTTGGACAAAACTTCTTTTTCCGATGAAACCTGGTTCAATTTAACAGGATACATTAATTCCCAAAATATGACGATCTGGAGTACAGAAAATCCACATATTTTTATTGAAGCCCCACTCCATCCTCAAAAAATTGGTGTTTGGATAGGTTTAAGTCTGAGAAGATTGATAAGTCCAATATGTTTTAATGGTACACTAACAGCACCTAGATATCGGGAAGAGATTTTGCATCCATTTATTAATCAACTGCATGATGACGAGTTCCAATTTGGATGTCGCAGAAGAGTTAGAAAATGCCTCGAAGAAGACGGAGGCCATTTTCAACATCTATTGTGAATTCACGTTGAACGTTATTTTCAATGTTCTATTTTGTTTGGTTTTAAATACGTAATAAATCGTAATTATTGATTATGGTTTTCTCTTGACGTTATGTCAAGGTTAAATGTCAATTTGGCGTATACTGATCAAGTAAGGAACATACGTGAACATGCGAAAAAATGAGAGCAACACACTAGATGAGAAAACTTTTTGTACACATGTTATATCATTGTTAAGCATTGCAAGCAATTTTCATTTTTTCTCCAACAAAATGATAAAACTCTTTTGTACACTTTTTGAAAAAATTATTACTACCGATTGGATGGTACTTTCAAATAATTTCGACTTCCTCTCTCAGCATTTTTGCCTGCTATAAAATGGAAATGCATCTTTAATTCGAAATTTTTCTCTCTATTTTAGTGAATCAGAATACAATAAGAACATCACAAGTAAATGTCACTCGATTACATCTTCGTTTTCTGTTTATTTTGTTTATTTATTATCCACATCGTTAGTGATGTCTGCTTCTTCTTCCCTGTCTTCTTCTTCTTTATCTACAATCTTTATAATATCTTCGTTTATACTAACTACTCTGTCTTCAACTAATTTTCTCCATGTCCTCCTCTATAAATTTGAGCAGATTATCCTTATCCATCAATTTATACAACGAGAACGTCTTCCCTTTTCGACAACAATAAATAAATCAATCAATCATCACACTTCTTCCGTAACTTTTGTTATATGGTTATTTGCATCGTCTATTCTGGTTTTTCTTCTTCTTCTTCTTCCCTCCTTTTCTTCCTTATTTAAATCTCACTCTCTTCTTGCCCTTCTTTATTAATTTATGCAAGTCTTGAATTAAGAGAATTTTACCTTTTTCACAACAAACTCGATGGAGAAAAGCAATCGAATCATCTTTTTTTACTTTGTGTCCTTGTTTTTTTTCATTTCATTTTTCAACACCATTTCTTTTTCTTTTACATTCATCTTCTCTTTCTCTAGCTTGCACTCTTCTTATATTTGTGTATCAATTTGCGTAAATTATACCTCAACTTCTGCAGCGATATTGTCTTTTCTGCCTCAATCTATTTAAAATAAAGGGCGCAATGCACTATACATTATTTCATTTCATCAATATTGTTGAATATGCTAACTTGTTTCCTAATCCAAAATAAATTTTTCTCCACTTTTTTCATATTTTTTATTCTAGAATGCTCTCAACACGTTAGAAATTAAGTTAATTTCTCATTTACAAGCAAATCAATAATAATTCTGAAGTCTATGGAAAAATAAATAAATGCTCAATTTTTGAAACTGCCTTTGGTAAGAAGTGAGAAGACATCTAGTATAATTATTATCGAGTTATTAGGAATATTTATGAATTATGAATGTCAGCCTAAATTTGACTTTCATCTTCAGCATTCAAGTGTACATTTTTAATAAAATGATTTTAAACAAAGACGTAGATATACATTTTAAAGCTGAGCCACGAGGCGGAATAAAATCCCTTGAAGATCTAATAAATAAATACTTTCACTGCGAGCGGAGGCGTTTCATTTAAATATGTGTGCCCCACAAAGGTGGGAAAAATTCTTAGAATTTAATTTAGATTTTACATAAACCCCTGCAGGCACGCCGACGGGGCTTTCATGATTATTTAAATCATTTTGCGCGGTTCATCGCAAAGGAAATCACGCTCACCCATATTTAAAATCTGGCAAACCGGCAAATATTTGCGTTCGCCCAAAATGTAAACCGCGTTAATTAGACGGTAATTATTTTATTAGCCGGCGTTTTTATTTTTATTTGCTTCCATTGTGATTCTCGGCTGATTTTCTACTTCTTTTGGGTTTAATTAATAATGTTTATTCTTTCAATGATCGGGAGCGGAACGCCAGAGGGTTGAAGAGTCAACCGTCCAAAAAAATTTAATTGCCTGTGATTTCTGAATGGACGGAAATTTCAATTGAACCAAGTTATTCTTTCGGTTTAACAAAAATGAATAAATTGACAAAAATACGGAAATAAGACGAATTTTGGATTCTAGGATGAAAATACATTTTCTAAATAATAAATATGTTTTCCATTTACTGTTTAATCGATCAGATCATTTCATTATTTGTACCCGTGCATTGCTATAGTGTAGTGCTATTATTTTTATTTTGTATATTTCCACAAATTAAACCATGTATTACAGACAAAAGAATATACGTTGAAGTGCCAAATAAAAAAATTATTGATAAAGAACCAACAAGCTGATATATTAGCCACTTTTTTTATTTCATAGTTTTTCCAAACATCGCAGCTTTCTTGTTTTATATATCTTGTTTTCTTTTTAAAACTTGACGTGTAGCATATCATATTCAGATTTAATTATTGATTAGTCAAAGTTCTAAAATAGTGAAGTTTCAATCAGTGCTGTGATGATACATTCGTCAAAATGCGTTCCAATTGGGATGATGAAATTCTGCCCCTGCAGTTAGTAAACAATCTGGTTTCTGCACAAAGGATGCTGGTGGTTATATGTTTGAAGAGCATTTCCAAATACCTGAGCTTTATATGTAACACTATTCACATTAACGTTTAGGTTACCACATAATATTATACAGTGGTCACATATACTAAGAGAAATACTGAACGTACCTATTGATACTGTCGTGGTCACTTTAATAGGCATTAAATTATTAAATATTAATAATTGTAAATTTCACTCAGTATTGCGACATAAAAATGCAACAAGGCTTCTGTGACAGTTCTCCATTTTGTTATTGACTTCCGAAGTGCCGCATCAGAATCTGCTCTTTCTGACGTCGTTTCGACTTTTTTGCAAAAAAAGATTGCTGTTGCTGCTCAAGTTCTTTGTCGCTTTGATGTTGTTACTTGTTCGTAACTGACCGTGACACTTTGATTTGCTCGATGCATAGGAATGGGTGAGGTAATGAACCGGATCGTGTCGATAATAAATAAAATATTAAAATTACACTAATCTCTTTTAACTAAAAGAAGGTACCTGTCCAGAAACAGTCACCACTCTCCACCAAACTTCAAAATCAACCTCCAGGTTTGGCCCTCTTGGGGTCAGTTTTACAATGTTTGAATAAACTAACAATAAGTATAATTCTATTCTTGGCACATTTAGGACCAATTTTACAAAGGTTGGATAAACTAAATATAACTCTCTTCTTGGTATACCTAGAGTGCAAACTACTGGTTCTTGGTGTAACTGTAGTCATAACTATAGTTGCACCAAGAATAACATATACTCAGTTTATCCAACCATTTAAAACTAGCCCTTACAGTTAAAACTATTGGTTATTGATGTAACTGTAGTTTTAACTATAGTTATAAAAAAACAGCGATACTTAGTTTATTCAACCATTGTAAAACTCTCCCTTAGTGATATCACTTCGATCGACTTACTTTATTTACAAACAGCAATCAGATATAACTGCGAATTCGTCCCTCTCTCTTTCTCTATCCTAACGTGGCTTATACAATGCAATCAATAATGACTGTCTGTGCCGCCACTTTAATTTATAGGTACCTACTACAACATTTTAATAATGGAGGACTGCTGCTTTAAAACAGCTGATTGTTTGTATAACAACGAAGTAAATAAACAAATATTAAAAATACCTCCAGCGAGTGTCAATGAACAGGGTGTAAACAAAGGAAAAGAATTCCCAAAATTCCTCTAATTAGTTTAGCTTATACAGGTGACGTAACTCGAACGTAAATAATACATAATACATAATAAATACACTCCTTAATTTTGCAGACAATGTTTATTGATTACATTGTATATTCATGGACACAACAAACCCCAACTTCTTTTTACCTTCAAATCGAGTGCTGGTTCAAATAAGTACTTATACAGATTAACATTCGCTTCACATTAGAATATGAGATCAATTACCACCTAAATATTCCTTAACGATTTAGTAAATCGCTTTCTAAACGGTAAAATTTGGACATTCTGTGTCCGTTGATCGTCACATAAATAAAAGTTTCCACCACAACCCATCTCAACAACGATCAATGAAAAAAAGAGAAGAGAAAAGTTTACTATTTTTTTAAGAAAGAAAATAAAGTTAAAGCAAGTTGATGTAAGATCGTGAAAGAATTATTAAAATATCTTACAAAAATTACCGAATTGTAAGAGTTCAAAGCTGCATTGAAAATTCGTCTCACCAGAACTCCCAAATCATCCAAACTTGCAAGTTTGTTTATTGCTAAAAAAAACATATTCTTCTACAGACTGATCATGTCTATCTTATCCCTTATCTTATGTTATGTACTATTGCAGCCTTAAAATTTTGCACGGTTCACTTGTCCGCTGTAAATATGACTTTCTTTAACGGCTTGTCAAAAATAATCATTTCAAACGTCAGATTTCAAAAGTTGTAGCATCACAATCCCAAATCACCTTTTTGAAGGAGAGGAGAGAAGCGTTTTACAATCGCAAAATTAGAAGATAGTTGATCCCTATTTTTATTCTGTTATTTCATTTCTAATGCTTTACTATCTTGCTATTTTTAAAATAAAACCAAACAATCTGGAAACCAAATGATTTTTGGTTAAATGTGTTTAGTGTCAAAAGCTAAAAAAAAAAAACCTGTTTTACAAAACTATAATTTAGAGAAATTCAACTACTTGATAAAATCTGCGAAATTATAAGGCCGCGATAGTACACCAGAAAAACACTACAGTCTGTGAGTGCTAGTTTCTCAACATGAACCAAACATACAAACGGTTCCATTGAATCTAGCTGAATATAAACTAGAAACATTTTTACCTATCACCATCAAAAAATATTTATAAATCCATTGATTCCTAATAACCTTAACCGTTACCTCATCTTTCATCTTCATAACTCTTCGAAGCATCTCAAAGCTCAATCGACAATGCCCACCGGAATATTACTCCAAATGAAGTAAAAATGGAGCAATCTCACTACAATCAGTTTCTGCAGAGCAGCAATAGTGGAATCACAGCAGTAATTCTACTTCCGAAGCACGCCAAGCGGCCAACAGCAACAGCAGATGACGACCACATTTAATAAAACGTGCTGTACATATTCATTGCTGAAGACATACAATCAAGGATATGTCCAACAGTGACATCGATCATTTGTCTTCGAAACCTAGACACATGTGGCCCGTGTCACACAAATGCAGTTGTCATCTGCTGCTGCCATCGACCGCCTACCGCGTGCTTCGGAAATTTGCCTTAAAAAAGTCTTTTTATGTATGTATAATGAACAACAAAGCGTTAAGAGAAAAGGAATAAGTAAAACGGTACCACTGAAAGTTATAAAGAAGGAAGATTTCTTGTAGATTTTGAAGGCAAATAAGCTTAATCCACTTTCAGTAATTTTCTCTATCGCTGTACATGTGTGAACAGTTTGCTGAAACTTCTCGACAAGGAAACAAATTGGGGCATTCCTCAGAGAGACAGGTTCTCATAGGAGTAATAACCGCAAGTACTCGAGTCTGCCATAATGAGTGCTTGTCAAAGACGAAAAAACGGAGACAAATGAAACGCTCTATGACGGGGCAAAACACGGACGATCCGCATTAACCCCTATTGTGAGGGCTTTTTCCGTCTGTACTATGATTACTTTGGCGGAAACGCGACGCGCGGCGATATCTGGCGGGCAAACTTTACGGGGAATTACACTAACGCCGGCCGCATCGTAAATCCTAAAGCACACACACAGAGTTGCAGATCTTGTTTCCGGATAAAGCTCGACATTGTCAGCGACATAAATTTAACTAAAGCACTTCGAATTGCTTAAGATCGAAAGAAAGAGCCCGTTTGCGATTACAATGTTTCGCTTCTGGACTTACATTATGACAAAAAAAATAAATACACTAGACATAAAACTTAAAGTAAAAATAAAATTAATAAAAGCCAAAGGAGGACATTTCAAATTTATTGAAAAAACCAAAATAAATGTAAAATGTTAAATTTTATTTCTTTTTGAAATCTGTTTTAAACGGAAGATGTTGAATAGATTTCTTCTGGTTTGCAAAAAACAATTTAAGTGCATAAAAACACACATGGTATTAAAATAAACAAAAAGCAAATAATTGGTTTAGTCCTGGAATATCGAAACCAATTAAGCGGATTGTTCACTAGCTTGTGGCGCAATATGTTATTGGTTTCGTCGACGAACTGCCCTGTATTCTGCGAATAACTTGGCAATTTTGTTTACAATTAATCCGCAGAATCAGAGGAGACCAGGCCGACGCAGATGCATGGGCCGCAATTTCGCACTCGTTGCCGTCGAATAATTAATAACTACATTAAATTTAGAACTTTCGGATATCGGTCGCCGTCGCCCGCCGAATTAATGGCATCGATAATTTATTTCCAATTAAACTCCATCTATAAATTCGGGAAATATTCATGTCCAATTTAGCAGTTGCGAAACGACGCGCTTGATTTACAACCACCTCAAATCAATTAGAGCACACGAACTTTTAGCGTATCAATTGCGAAATTTTATTACTTTAGATCAGTAGCGTATCTAATCAGCGGCTGGTTTTAAAAAGTAATAACTCATTGGTAGATATCAGAACTCCTTTGCATTTCATTAAAACCTTAGAATGGTACTACTATAACTTTAGTCGTTCCTATTTACACAGTCAGTGTGCATCTCATCTCAATTTAACATCATACTTCATGTAATTATAAAAAATGAACATACACTGAGTGTACACTAGCGCGCCATTGGAAAGCACCATCAGTTTAAAAGAAAAATAGACATAATAATAATTGTTTATTAATTGACTGTGATGAGATAATTAGAGAATGTTTATGAAATAATTGTACGACCTTAAAAACCTAGGACTTTTTTTGTTCCTTGATTGTTTCTCCTACTCAATCTTTTGAGATTCTCTTTACTGGTTTGCCTGATTTCTCTTGTGTTTTCTTTTTATTTTTCCATCTATGTCCTCTTTCAGGACCTTCCTGTCGTTCTAAGATTTAGTAGCCTGACAATATTATTTAGAGAACTGCTGTAATCGGAGGACATCGATATAAGTTCCTAATTCCTCTTTGTTCTTCTTTTCCCACTTTTACCTACATATAATATTTGTCGCATGATATTTCAGTTTGTTTTCTTGTTTTTATTCATAGTAAGAGTGTTACGTGAAATCAAAATACCTGAAGTTGATAAATGAGCAAAACAATTCGTCATTTCCTACAGGCTTATTCACATTTATGCTTTGAGGGTGAAATTAAGTAATTTTTATAGTTTCACCCAAACTAATGAAGCAGTATACGATGGACGAATTTTCAAAGGAATTTTAATCAGCACAGATACGTCAAATACAGAGAAGAATTACAATGAAGAAAAGGTATGTAATAATATTGACGAACACCAATTCAAAAAATGAATTATTTGAGTTGGCTTCTGGTTGGAACTGTTTCTACTGCCAACGTTTCGTTCTCTGTCTCATCGACTGACGAGAAGCAGCAGCAACACCAGCAGCAGCGGCAGCCCTGAGGAAGTTCTTCTGCAATGGAGAACGAAACGTCGGCAATAGAAGCAGTCGTGACGCGGTTCCAACCAGAAGCCAATTCAATTATGGACAATGGCCATGGAAACCTTCAAGTTAAATTTTAAAAAATGAATTGTTTTCATTTTTATTTCCTACGCCTTTCATTCTAAGTGGACTATTTGTACCTTGTCTTAATATTGAATTATTCAATGTTTCTTTATTTATAGTTTTTTTTCGCGTACATTATTGCAAAGGGGGAGATGGCAAAAATGCTTTGCTAATAAATGTTATCCAAAATTAATGTGGCAATGATATTTCGGCTTGGTAACTCTTCTTTCTGTCACTTAGCTAGTAGTATAAATCATCTGAACCACATTTCTCTCTCTGCTTTGGAACATTTTTCTATTTGATATATCTCTCACTATACTTACTTCTATTTACTTCAATTTCGAGACTTAAATCTGCTACTTCTGTCTTCTTCAACGAGACTGTAGCGTATTTTATATTTGGTACCTAAAATACGTTCCCACTAGATTGAACATTGTACATATTTTTTATTGGTTTCATAATTGAATTCTAAAAAACTGAAATTTTAATATTTCATAATTTAAGACTTCCATTGTGCCCGTTGTGATGTATTTAGTAGAATCAATATATTAAAACAACTTGTGCGCTAAAGAATTCCATTAGAAAGCGATTCACTTTCTCAAAATTTCATTTAACAATTTTTAACTCTCTCGCCGTACAACAAGTGAACGAAGAGCAATATTTCCTAAGCACAAATTGGATTACCACGTTCAATATGTTTCCGTAATCGGAGCCGAGGGTCAGTGGGGCTTTCTATCGACGGGGCACACACGGAGGCGTGAAAAACCCGTGCCGTAAAAGTGGAAAATACAATTTTCCAAATACATGCAGTTATGTTCAGCACGATGCGCGAACTTCCAGCGTATGATTTCCCACAGGAAAATTCTTATACATAAAGTTCATTCTGAATTTTTGTCGACGGAACGCTGTAAAAATGAGAGATTTTCGCGCGCCGGAAAAGGTCAGTCCACGGCGAGCTTTAAAATTTAAATCAAGTTACTAGCCCCATCGATTTTCCCACGGATTTATGATGTGACCAGGTTTTTTTTTGTTTTAAATTTCATCGTTGCTTTATCGATTATGTAACACATAAAGTATGAATTGCTTTACATAATGCAGTACCGTGATAAAGTTGAAGCTCATTCAAAGTAGTTCGTCGACGTTGAACTCAGTGTAGAAGAGGTCGCCGTCATCTTTTGAACTCACTAGGCGAACTTTCCTTCCATTTGCTAATACGTTTTGTTAATTACGGAAAGCTTTAGCTGAAATTAATTAAATTACTGCGAACTTGTATCTTGAGCGCATACACACGCTAGAAATTAAACGCGGTTGAGGCTACCACTTGAACTTAACTTGACTAACGTTTGGTTTTAAATGCACGTCACTCCAGCGACACGATGCCGACCTTCTCTAAGTTTTCCGGAGTCTTTATGCCCTATACTAAATACATATTTCAATGTGAAGGTAGATCTTTGTTGGTCGTCATCTCGAGAGTGATTCTCAGCGTTTTTGAAAATCTATCGCAGATAGTGTTAGTAATTTCCGGAAGTAAAATTACATCCGAAATAAGGCGTCGCCGTCGGAGGAGCAGAAAAATTCCGCCTGATTTATATGAAATGATTTGAAATCTTTTCAATTGCATTATCGCATATTGAATAAAGTTACCGTTTTCAGGATGGCTGGGTCGGGAATGGAATTGGAAACTGTTCAATTCGACAAACATTACCATGTAAGGCACGTCATGAGATCTGCGCGTATGTTCGTACTGGAAATTCAAATGGCTCCTCGTAATAACTTTTTTGCCATTGACGTTGTGCAACGCGTTCTAGTAAAAAGAGGACTCATGTTGCACATGTAACTACGATGCATTATACAAAGGATTACCTTGGAAACTGTGTCGAGAGGGAAATAAAGCACTTTATTTATACAAGTTATATCGAAAGTATTCCTACTAATCGACTTCTATAAAATATTTATAAATTTTAATTGCAAGTCGAAACAAGTACAATTGAAGAAACGGAGAAAAAGAAAATGTCACGATGTAACCAAATAAATTCACTTGTCATTATTGAACTATTTCTTTATTTATAAATTAACTTTGTTCTTATCCGTCATTATTTTGAAAAAAAGAAATTGATATTCTAAATTTACTTTTAAATTCAAATGTTAATTACAGTAAGCAATGTTCATGAGAAGAACCATACTTATGTAATTAATCAATCAAACAAAGCATTTCTAATTAATTTGTTTCATCTTTTATGCTATCAATGGAAAGTAAACTTTACAATTACAATGCCTTTTACAATAGAACACAATTGAATTATTTCCATTCAAAGATAATTTAAAAGAAGGTAAGGAACGCTTTTTTAGGTCTACTATAAGTGACCAAGTTTGTAGAAACTCGATCAGCGGAAGACACTAAATGACGAGGTAGACCACGAACACCGAGATCCAACATGCAAAGGAAAGCGTTCGAGAAGTACCAAAAACTACAACCCGAAGACTTTTTTCTCAATTAAGACTAATAAGTCTACCACTACAGCGTCATTTTAAAACTAGATCTTCATAAGTACCCATTTAAGACGTAGCTAACAAAAGAACATGCCCTTGCGCATCGTAGCATAGGTCCAGGATTCTACAAGTAATTTTATGGATGCATACTTTCACCTTGATAGCTTTATTAATAAAGAAAATACTGGGGTTCAGAAAATTGTTCTTAGTAAAAACAAGAATGTCTGGTGTATATTTCTGCAGAAAAAAGTGATCAAATTCTGTTTTTCTTTAAAAACGAAGGTCCTGTAGAAAACACGATCTCCAACTGATATGATGTACTGAGAAATTTCTTCTTACCTCAAAGAAAGAAGCATGTGGTTATTGGTTTCAGCGAGGAAGTGTTATTGGTCATGCTCCCAGACCATAATACTTCTTTTAAGACGTTTACTCCAGTCACACTTCAGCAACACGAAATAAATGGTGTCTCCGATATTTTTTCAATAATACAATAACTACCTCAAAATACTTAGACATTTACTGAGTTTTTTTTTTAATTTCGCAATTTATACAGGGTGTAATTGATTAAGTTTCACATACTGTAACCATTATTAATATACAAGGAAAGAAGCAAAGTTGAGTCATACGTATGGGAAAAGTGTCAATATTATCTCCGGAAAAAATTACGTTTACTTTTTACATAAAACGTTTGAAAAGCACTGGCTGTGAATTAAATGCCCTAACTGAAACAGGTTTACTGTTATGTGCAATAAATTATATAGAGCAATAAGCCCGCAGTCTGATATAATAAGTGTTGAGGTAGGTCATTTATTATTTTCATACGAAAGAATACGGAGATCGCCAACTATTTTCTTAATAATGTTTAAGTACATAATAGAAATGTAGATTATTTCTTACATTAAAATTAAAACAATAATCATGAAGCGTACCTAACAATAAGAAAAAAAATTGATAATTAATTCAATAGAGGCCACATTCTAAAAGTATTTCGGCGCTGCACCGAAATTATCTCCTCGTCGCCTATGACATGCCAATGCGTTGACAAAACAGCATAAAAGCACGTCGAGGTATCCCCTGTGAACGAATCGAGCGCTGAGCAAACAAGGAAAAAAACTATGGCGTCTCGTCACCTCTAAATTGGAAGTAATAAAATCAATTACTTTTATTACGTTCAGACTTCACACACAAGATTCCGAAAGATAGTGCAAATTATTACCTACTCATTCAGAGAAATAAATAAATGCATTGTTTTCTGAATGTTCAGGTCACGAAATGTTTTAATTCAAACTAACCAACAATAAATTAAATGACATAATGTGTTATTTGTATACTAATTATGGTATTTATTGTCGATGAATGAAACAGATGGTTGATATTGACCCAGTTTCCAAATAAAAGACGATGCGCTCTTGTGGTAGGTCAGTCTTTTATTTTTGAAATAAACCATTGATATTTACAGAATTAATTCCTTATGTGATGAAGAACTTACAGTATTAATGAGTGAAACTTATTCGATTACAACCTGCATTTCAGCAGAAAAGTTATATCAAATGATAATGTCCAACAATTATTGTAGTCCTGGGTCAATCATTCTTACATTACATTGAGCCTATAGCATTACATACGTGTAAAGTTAGCTTTAGAATCTTGTGATGAACTTGTTGTAAGTATGGCGTTATGTTTTTTTTACAACCCTAAGTCCATTCAGTTTGTCGGGAAGGTGATCCATTAATTTTTTTCTTTAGAAATTACCCTTTAAACTGCAAGAAACTAATTCTAAGAAACTTACAATAGTACTAAGAATTTGTGCAAAATCCGGCAGGATCAAATTGTTCACTTGTAATAACCCAGCCCACATGGCACTTAACTAACCCGATTATATATTTGCTCATTTTTTATAAAATAACTTCAAAGATTCTGATGATTTGTCATATTCTTTCTGTTTGGCTTGATTGAATACGATGTTGTATAGAAATCCAAAGCTTCACGAAATAATATTTTTCATTTTCGATAGCGGAAACACAATCTCCTAGCATTATTATACGAGGGAAGATTTTTCAAAATTTATTGGAACATTATATAAGACTGAAATAAATATCTCACTTTTCTACATACTTTTTTACTCTCTCTATACATTTTCTCCATCGGGTTGGAAGTATTTTTTATCCCAGAATCGTGTAATTAACCAATTACATACAAGTTCTTCTACTTGCGGATCGTCAGTGAAACTCTATTCACCTAGCACCTCCTTAAGGGGACCGAAACCAGCTCTCTTCGTCCTGTAGCACATTTTCTTTGATGATGACTAGATATCGGAATATATGCAAAATGTTAATCTTCAATTTAAATTTTCTTTTGAAATCTATATGCTACTTTATTAAATTCAGTAATACTAACTTAATTAAAAATAATTAATCTGTAATTACAAAATTCAATAAAATGGTATTTTGATTAAAAATTGAAGATTAACGTTTTGCATACATATATTCCGTTGTCTAGTGATGACTACTCCGCATTTGAAGTTCGTTACGGTCCTATGTTCTATCCACCTCGGGCTAAAGAAAATAGTTTGCTGTACTTCGTCGCAGTACCAACAGACGTTGTTTTGTGACTTACCAATTTTATGCAAGTAACTGAAAAAAACTCCAGTCATTACCTTGATGATGCAATAGTCCATCTCTCCGTGTTTCCTGTTACACCACCCATTTATGTCCTTGATGAAGATCTTGGTCCACCCATGGTAAAAGTCCCATGCATTTTGTTACTTTTCTGTTAGTGCTGTTGTTTGCTGCGCAATTCCTGTCATCTTACTCGCTATATACTGTTGCTTCCGCTCCTCTACCTTCAATTTTATAGGTAGAATAACTGCATTCGCCAGAATAGCCAATGTGGGAGCCGTTTTATACGCGGAAGTATGCGAATGGCGTTATTACTATTAATGGATGTTTATTCTTCATGACCGGAGACCATGATGAATGACTCCCGCCAGAACTTTCCTTTTTTAGGTCTAGGTGCGCCGGTATCGGGTACGAGTCTCACTATCATCAGTATTATCATTTCTATCTTTGCAGTCTTCACTTCCAGGTTGTTTTCTTCCAACCAGTTTCTTGTTTCGGCCATAGTGTACTGCGCGCTTTCTTCCAATAGAGTGATGGTCTTTGCAGTGATAATTATCGCCAGGTCATCCACGTGGGCGATCGTTGTTATTCCTTGACCTGTCATACAGGATCGGCCCGAGGACAGATCCCTGAGGTACGCCGCACGACATTTCGACTTCTTTCCCAGATGGCGTGATAATGATCCCTTAGTGCAGGTAGTACCGTACCATCCTGACTATCAATCAGCACCAGTTTGGCATTCTTCTAAATGGTCAGGCAGTCAGTCATAACCTACATGAAAGGACCTTTATTTGCTTTGGAAATCGCTTTCATGGCTTTCGGTGGTATATTGTCTTTGCCCGACGATTTCCTTTTTTTACATTTTAAATCACCAGATCCAGTTCTTCCATTGTAATTGGTCTAACCTCGGTTAAGTTCCGTCGCTGGGCCAGCTTAAACTGATTTTTTTGGAGGTAGCGATCTCTTCTTCACTCAGCTGAACTGAGAGACTCAGCCTGAGTTTTCTTGTTACGGTCGGAAAGCTTCTCCCAGGGGTCGCGGGTCGTTATTTAGGTCCTTGCTTAATTTTGTAGCTCTGTATGGCGATGATTATTTGTCTTCTATCTGTTCTTTTACTCTGCGCTCGTATGAGAGCCCTTCCGTTTGTTATGCAATCCCTTGTTTTGCTGGTTATGGATTCAGTCCACCAGTAAACTGAGTGATGCGACGTTGAAATGAATGTGTCGCTCTCCGGGTCAGATGTTTGTTGCATGCCAAGCTATACCCCAGCCAAACCCTACTTCGCACCATGTGATTACCACCTGTACGGTCCCCTCAAGAGGGCGCTAGCTGGGCGTTTCTCTAACGATCCGCAAGTAGAAGAATATGTGCGCAATAAGTTAATTACACGCCTATTATCATTTTATAACTCCAGAATAAAAACTTCCAACCCAATGAAGAAAGTAGGCACGGAGAGAGGGAAAGTATATACAAAAGTGAGATATTTGTGTCAATGTTACATAATGTTCCAACAAATTATGAAATATAAGGGTCGGTTTATATTTAAGGTCAATATGACCTTTTTTGAATTCGGTAGTAGGAGTATTTTGGGTTGTTCATGTCGAATATTCCATCACAACTACAATTTTTGGAAAATAGATTTAAACATGAGCTTCAGAAATTTAAATTGGTATATTACAAAAATAGTTAAATGCATTGGTTTACAAAAGACATATCTAAAAATCCTTCAATGTTAACAATCAGATAGGTATAAAAGTCATTGCTTTTAGTGAAACCTTTGCTTTTTTCTTTAAAACTTTATGCGATATAAAGTAATTGCTTTTACTTCATAAGAAGTAATCAGTTAATATATACCCATTTTGCTTCTATTAATCTATGAGAATGAAACATTTTGTAAAGATTTTATTAGAACAAAAAGTCTTGAAGTTGAATTTATCCATATATTAGCCAAAAATAATGCGATGAAATCTTTTCACTATTTTTCTCATAATCAGCACCAAACAAAACCTTTAGAAGATCATTTATCAAATCAAAGTATTGGACTTTGGACTTGCACCTTTGATCGCCGTTACTTACTAGAAGTTCAGCTTTAATTTGATACACTTTAAAATTTTCAAGAAAAATAAATCTGTAGTGTTCTTAAAACGTTGTGTAAAATCTGTTGGAGAGCTTCGATCGAAATCATTTGAGTCGTCTTTTCTCCGTCTCTAATTCTTCCGATTTCGTCACGTTCTCGTTAAGTCGGAATTCTATTCGTTAAGTTTATGCTAATTATCGCAATTACCCGCCGGGAAATACGTTCTCGCGAAGCTGCACTTCCGCAATAGCGAACTGCAACTCCTCCGAAATTGGATTTATACAAATGCGCACGTCGCTCAAGAGACACCTACGTTTAACTAAGTCGTTAGCGCGCCGTAATTATTGCATTGTTAGCGTCTAATTAGGGCGCCCGGGCGAAAAAGCAAACGAGCGCCGATTTACCGGGGCGAACAGATCCTAATTTGGGTCAACGTTAAACAAATATTCCCTGTGTAATTGTTGGATAATTACCAAAACAGTATAATTTTTCTCCATTATATTTTCAATTATTTATGTTACAATTTCATCAATCTGATAACTTTTAAACTTATAAATAAAGAACGCAATAATAAGCTTACAACTAATGCCAAAGAGGTAGAAACTGCAGACAGAGGTTCATATATTTTTTACTTGTAACATATTCATCTGAAATGTTGAAGAAGTATAAGAAGAACTACCGATCAAATGAAATAGAAAGATATTATGATGTTCGTATGATTTAATGTAATATTTTAGAGATTTTCAAAAAGTCGTGTCTTACAGAAAATTTTAGAATTTCAGTTTTCAATATTTGAGTTACTGTTAAGGGGCTGTCTCAGAAATAAAGAGACAAAGTTGATTTTACATAAAAAAATATCAGGTAGCTTTGAGTAAAATAAAATCGTTGCTGTGACGTTCAACTATGTTCGTACTTGTCAGTTAATTGTGTTAGTAAGTAGTTTTGTATTAACAAAAATGAAACGATTAGAATATGAAAGCTTTGCAAAACGAGTCGTTCAGCACTACAATCAATACGACAAATTGGAATTTCTACTTTCTACGGGAAGGAGTCAGAAGATCTACCATTCCACCGAATAATAAAAGGATACGAAACAAATGGAACTGCAAATTTTCAAAAAATTCCGGGGCGTCCAAGGTCCCAAAGTACTCAGAAGAATATAAAACGCGTAAAAGTGGTCTTTACCAAGTCACCAGGGACGTCTGTGAGAAATTCAGCCGCAAAAGTTGATCTAGATATGTCAATAGTGTCTAAGATCAAGCTAAAAGCTTTGCAAATGAAGGCGTTTTCAAAATTATCGCCGCCAGAATATTTCAAAGACCAAGAAATACATGCGAAAAAAGGTTGTCGAAAAGTGTACGAAAAAACGCTACGAAAGACACTCATTATTGACGACGAATCTTACGTAGCTGCCGACCCAAGCGACGTCCTGGCAAACAATGTTTCCACGCTCGCAATAAATGTAAAATATGGCGATAGAGTGAAGTCCAAACCCAAATTTTTCAAAAAATACCTTGTTTGGCAGGCAATTGATGAAAACGGTTACGTTTCCGACGCCTTCATTTCCCAGGATTCTACGAACTCAGACGTTTACCCGAAGGAATGTATTAAGAAGCGATTAATTCCCTTTATTAATAAATTTCATAATAAGGACAATATCATGTCATTACACGGCTTCAGTTACCGAGTTTTTATGTTCTCAAGGAATCGAATTTATCAAGAAAGACAACGCACCAAACATTCCTCAAGCAAGAAGTATCGAAAAATTCTGTCTCTCTGTAAGAAAGAATATCAAAAGAATTTGGAAAAACCAAAAAGTTTGCAAGCGTTCAAAAATAGGTGGACTCGAATTAGCAAAAAAGTAGGTGAACAGTCTGAAGTGGCTGTAATGCACAGAGCAGCAATAAATTTGTGGAAAATAACCTATGCAAGAGTTGCTGGAGCCAATTTAATATAATTTGTACATAATAGTATTATGTGAGTGTTTAGCTGTAAATTAAACTTCAATTGTTCTTTTGTTAAACATTTTTATTGCAAATAAATCTCTTTACTTCTGAGACCGCCACTTATAAACAGAATTGGCCCATTAATTTAAACTAACTACAGATTGTCATAGGAAAATCCAAGAAAGCAATCGGAGAAATTTCATATATCTGGTTATATTTGTAGAACTCTAGGTTTTTATTTCCCAATTAAATCTCCTGTTGTTCTCCAACAAACTTTAGAAATTCGCAATCTACCTCTCTATTTACATAATCACTTGAGCAACACATAAGACATCGGTTCTCGTACATACATAGTGTTATAATTTGTTGTTTAGAAACATAATCTTTATTTGTTGATGCAACACTGAAAGTGTTTATTAGTTAAACGAATTTAAAATCACGTTTAACAGTTTTATTCGATGAAATTTTTGAAGAACCCGTCAACAAATTGTTAAATATAACTATTTTTTCCCGCGGCGTGACTTGAAGGAGAACCTTTTTTGAACCAAATGACCTTTATATGAATATTTTCAACATTGCCTGTATTTTTGTTTTTAGTTTTACAGCCTTACTCTTCTACTACATGCTTCGTGATTTTTTTTCATAGTCAAATTTGTGTTAAGATTTAGGCATAGATTCTTTTTTAAAAGCGGTGACAAAATTTTCAATTTTTCTGGAACTGGTTGACGATAATTTGGCCTCCATATTTCAAAATACAAAATTAGATTCAATTGTAAAAACATAAAATTGGAAAATTATATAATGAAAGCCAAATTACAAGTTCCTGAAGTTTCACACTTGAAGTACGAATAAATTACTTTTAATGTTAATAGTGTAATTTTATTTTCGGAAAAACCAACGTTTTCTTTTGTTCTTTTTCTACGTAAATTCTACGTTTTTACCCGTAAATACGTATTTCGACAGCTACGCGGTCATCTTGAGTACATACACAACACACTCTCACAAATTAAAGACACTTAAATAAATCTCTAGTTGGTATGAACCAGAGGTTATTCATCTCATCAAATTTTCACAGGAAATTGCATGTTTCTACGTCCACGCGGTAGGATGAATAATCTCTTATTCATACCAGGCCGCGCAATACGATATTAATTAAATGACATCAGTGACAACGATAATTATCAAAGAAACGAAAGTGTATCCATTCGTCTTCGGGTGATCAAATTGGTTTGAACCCCTATCTCCTGAATATGTATATGCCAAAAATTACAAAAATTTAAAAAAATTCGCTGGGTGAATAATTTTCCATGTAATATAAAATACGTCCTGAATAACGAAGTATTTAATAAGAGTCACTTGCTTGTATCTAGAAAAAATATTTTAATTGTTCAATTGTTCAACAAGAAAATAATATTCTTTGTTTTCTAATACTGGATAAGGACAAAACAAAAACCACATCCTTCCTAACAGATAACTTATTTATTACTAATGTACTGTTAAAATATACATAAGAAATTTTATAATTCACAGGAATAATTATATACGTGTGCTGTAGGATTGCGTGTTTGAAATATTGAACCAAATGCCACATTAAATCAGCAATACACCAGTAGTAACATTTACAAAATATATTATGCATCTACGCTCTCTATGAATCATGCACGTACTTCCAAAACTGCCAAACGCACCTCATATAAACAAATCAATCACCTCGACAACTATGCATGTATACGTATAATTAATTACATAAGTACAACGTACATATAAATACACGAGAGTATGTAACAACGGTAAGTTATTGTAGTAACATTATACTTTCGATGTACAACGTTCATTATTAGTAAAATATTCTTAAATTATTGACTCGTCAACATTTCGTACATCGAAAAATTTTTGATTAAGAAAACAGACGTTATAAATTTTGGATAGAGTTAATATTGCTACGCTTTACATTAACAGTGAACAGTGTTATATCGACAGGTGCAAGTAACAATGACGTGATGTGGATATACATATATATATAAACATGTTATTGTACCTTTTCCTCGCAGATGATTATTCTTATACAGATAAAGTGTGGCAATTTCTTGTTAATGTAGAAAAAAGAAGAAGAAAAATCACAGTAGAAATTTTGCAAGAGTAGTTGTTTTGAATTTAATCGTGTACAAGGATTGTACTTTCATTTATACACACTAAAAATATGCAAGGTGTGGCAAATACGAGGTAAGAACAAGAAAAAAGAAAAAAGGAAAAATAAATTTATTGTTCTGTTTTTCTTTAATTACTATCCGGTGGTAATATTGGAAAAGGTAGTGTCAGTAACGTAAGCCAAGTTATTTATTTGGTCTATTACACATTACAATTACATTTAATTATAATGTGTTACATATCAAATGAGTAATGTATTGTAAGTTTTACAATTTTATTTATCAATATTGAAATTCAACTACTTCTTCAGAAATGCCTTTACAAAATTTCTTGAAACATCCAAGACGTTTTCAGATGTTATAACAAAGTAATTGTTAAATATCTCCTATACCAAGTTTAAATATTACTTGCTGAAAATTATTCAGCACAGATCAGAAATTAGGTTACATTACAATATGTTTTACTATTATAGACAATTTAAATTAATTTTAATAAAAATAAAAATTGATTTTAACTTAAGTGTTCAGAATCTTAATTTTATGACTATAACTGACGACAATTTACTGACAAAGGTCCGTATTGAGATCTTCATTAAAGTCATGTTTAACTAAAGTCGTGATTAAAATAAAGATAAACTATTACGTCAATTTAAATTTAAATTAATCTTAGGATAAGAATACGGGCCAATGCTGTCGTCTTAGAAGCTGTGACATATTCAGAATTATTTTTTATTTGACTGTGAAACAAAAAAAATTAATTCTATAAAAACTATCGAATTTGGCAAACAAAAAGAATTGTTGCACATAGCGAATTAAAATAATCTCAAAAATACAAATTGTGATTCACAAAAGAATGTTCGGCGGACATGATAACTTACAAATCTACAAACATATCCCTCCGTTTGTACCAACCATTAATTCACATAAACTCAAAGAAGTTATTTCCTTGTCAAATAAGTTTGGAGTTTAGCTAACACTTATAAATCGTGTCGTTATTCCGAAATTAAAATTTATAATTCCAGACGAGCCCCTAACGCAAAAACCTATTCGTTGTCGTCATCGTGTACAGGGGCGTAATCTGGTTAGTAACGCCGATAAATTACGCGCGGGCCCCTCGGCTAAGTGCATCTGATTGCGTACAGAACGAAACATCGTGAAATATTACGACGGAGCGTCCGTAATGAAGCGGTATTAGTAGTCAACCGCGAGTTTCGAATTAAAACGTCACCGTGACGAGAAAATATTATCGTTCGGAATAATTGCGGGTGATAAATAATTTCCGGCCCTTCGAAATTCACGAGAACACCTGGTGCCCACCTTACTTGTCCTCGTCGAGCAGGGCGAACAACCCCTGTTTGTTCGTTTCGATCCCCGTGTCTTTCCGAGGCTGTACTAATAGGTATCGTTTTGTCTACACTAATGGGGCGTACTTATTTAAGTTTACTGGCAGGAGAGAGATTAGAATTGTTCGTGTAGAGTGTACTAATAGTTATACCAACAAACTTTAAACTGGCATTTAAGAAAAGAACCTAAAAAACACAATAGGTGCGATTGAATCAAACTAAACACAAAAAAAATTAGCATTTATCAGATAACTGATAGAACAAAAGAACAGTACGTTTCGTATCATGATTGAAATACGTAACACTTGGTAAAGTGTAATGATAATGTCAACAACACTTACTAATATTGCTTCATTAATGTCAGAACTCATAACTGAATATGAAACAAACAAATATTAAAAAGTCAACATCAAATTAGATTGTATAAAGTCTAAGGTGCGACATCTTGACTTAACATTGTATGAGAATTGACAGTTTGCCAGTTTGCTACTTAATAAGACATCCCATGCAAGGCGGTCAAGCGTACTGTTAAAGCATATCGAAAGTTTTTAAAAATTTTGTTGCTACTCGGTTTTGATTTCAGTGGATTCCTCGAGCATCCTCTGTACAGCTGTTTCGATCCCATTTCTGCTGACGAGGCCACAAATAGGGCCGAAACAGCTATATAGAGGATGCGCGAGGAATTCACTGCAATCAAAACCGACTAGTAACAAAATTTTTAAAAACATCAAATTTTATACATATAAGATCAGAAATTAGATTAATATGATCGAATCACAACAAACATAGAAATTTTATGATTTAGAGGGGAAATTGGATTATCGACCATATTACGAATTTCTGAGCAGGCAGGAGAATTACAGTTCAAAAGACGTTTAAAATTTACAGTTTTGATTTAATCACTTTGAGCGAAAGAAGAGTCCTATTATAAAAATATAACATATAAATCATACCAAACAACTGTCCATGCTTTAAAAAAAAATTAAATTGATGTACGAGGGGGTAAGATTTATGATTATTACCTAACCATGAAACCAATTATTAAAAACTAGCTGTGACATGTAGAAGTACATGTGCTAAGTTATGTTTAACTTGTGCGATTTATAGAGATTGGAAAAGGTTTATTTATTTGTTAATAAAATTAATGAAATTAAGGTGAAACTTTGCAATATCATAAAGTTCCTGACGAAAGAAGGTAATGGCCCAAAATTATTTATGAAAGAATGTTGCTGTGTTTAGAAAAGACGCACCATCTTATTTTCAAATAAAGTCCGCCAGATAATCATTGGATTCATTGAATTAAGGCATGCATCTTATAGTCCTAACCTAGCTTCGTCAGACTTCGTTTTATTCAAAAACTTAAAAATAAAAAAAACATCTCAGGAGAGTTTTGCATCTGATGAAACATTTGAATAACCTGTAAAATTGCTAAACTAAAATTACTAGTGGTATCCTTTTATGTATACCCTTGTCCTTAATCCATTATGTTCAGTAATTTTGTATTGTCTTTCTACAATGTTTTAAAGCAGCGATTTCCAAACTGGGAGGCGCGCCTCTCTGGGGAGGCGCGGACTGGTGCAAAGGGAGGTGCGAAAAGTTTATTTATACATATAATTTTTATAATATTATAAATAAAAAAATGTAATATAATCCATTTATCATTTTAAAAATGTGTTAATTATTTTGCAAAATAAAGAGGGGAGGCGCCAAGATAAGATTTTTTTAAAGGGGGCCGTAGAAACATAAAGTTTGGAAACAACTGTTTTAAAGGATACATAAAGATCACAAATAAAAAATTATTTGGTTTGTGATTACCACGGAGCGGAATTTTAAAGGGATGATGAAAGCACGGATTCGACGAAGCGGTAACGTTCATTATGTGTCCGCTTCATCGCGTCAACTGGCCGACTGTGCGTGCTTCATCATTCTGTAAAAATTCCGCTATTTAGTGATTACTCTGTATATAGTCTGAAGATGAAATTAACCGTCTCTAATTCTAATTGTAGAATAAACACCATCCTTTTATTATTCACCGTTGACAAGGAAATAATACTTGTAGCGCGAGTGGTAAACTTTGCGCCCTCTAGATGGTAAATGTTGGGTGAAAGGAATGAAAGTGCGGGGGTGTAGTAGTAGTACGGTGGTAGTTTGCGAGGAGAGTCACCCGCGCCGCTTTCACTTGTTAATCCAGTTTCCAATAGTTATTTTTTTTGTTAAATCTTTTGTTTGTATGAAATTATTTCTTGTGTTTTTGGATCCGCATTAAATTAAGTTTAACCCCAGAGTTGCCTTTTTCTCGGGTTCCGAACATAACCACGTTACAATTGGCGCCCAACTCGAGGGCCCGAAAATAAAACTCTTGAGTTAAATAAAAAACTAGTGAAAGTGTTATCGAGTACATCTACCGCTGTAGAAGGAACGGATGCCCAAGAAACGTGTGGATAATTGGTCACCACAAGATATTAGTGCGGCAACCGGAAGTGCAGTTCCGCCATCTTGAAGCCAGATGTGAGGTCAGCCATTGGGTCGGAAGCGTTATTCCGCCATTTTTGGCACAGGAAGTTACCTGCTACCTCGCCGGTGGACCAAGGAGTTCAAAACCACAACGCGGGCGTACGTAAGTGTTCTTTCACGTATAGTGCCTATATTTAACAACTACGGTGCGCGACGCGTGAATGTCAAAAAACATCCGCCGTAGTGAGCGAATTCGAAATCTAACGGACAAAACCCAAAATCCGCGTACTGTGAATATGGATGCGCCAGAAGTCGTGCAAATGTCTACCGAACAGCTACAGCAATTGCTGGCGGGTGTACAAGCGCAAGTCACTCGACAATTGCAGGATATGCAAGCGAGTTTTCGGAAAGACTTGGAGGAACGTGTCTCCACCCCGGCTTCTACCATATTAGAAATGCAAGGCAATTTCACGAAATGTTCGTCACGATTCTCTGGTGCTAAGCAGGATAATGTGGAATCTTTTATAGACGCGATTAACACCTACAAAGATTGTGTTGGTATTTCAGACGTAAACGCCATAAGAGGTTTGAGCATGTTACTGACGGGAGACGCTGCGGTCTGGTGGTTAGGTGTGAAATCTAGCATTCCTGATTGGAATTCGGCAGTAAACGCGCTAAAAAATTCATACGGTCCTGATAAGCCCGCATATCAGATTTACCGCGAAATATTTGCGTCGGAACAAGAGGATGATACACCGACTGATATCTATGTAAGCAAAGCCAGAGCGTTATTATCACGTTTAAAAAACCCCCCAACGATAGAAATTCAACTAGATATGTTGTACGGCCTATTGCATCGGAAAATTCGGAAGGCAGTTAAGCGAGAAAATGTAAATACTTTCGAGGAACTATTGCAAAGCGCGCGCGAAGTTGAACAGCGACTCCTGGAGTCGAAAACGACGAATAAAACGCAGAGATCGAAACCACCAGAAATGCAGGCGCGATACCGACCACGATGCACGTTTTGTAAAAATTTCGGTCACACCGTCGATGAATGTCATAGTAAAGTAAGAAAAGCCGAGCGACAAATTCGGGATACACCTAATGCATCAACACCTGCATTAACCAGCATGCAAATACGCTGTTACGGATGCGGCACACCGGGGCGGGTGCGCTCAAAGTGTCCGACGTGTAACCCCGCTGTGAGCCAGCCGCCTAAGAATGAGGTGTCGCAGATAATGCTAAACTACACTGCAATCCTAAAGACATACGTAAACAAAGCATCGGTCGTCAGACCCTTATTACCATTTACATTGTTTGGATGCAAGGGTGTTGCGTTTGCAGACTCAGGCGCTCAAGCCAGCATAGCAGGTCGACGCGTGTACGATTTCTTAAAATCAAAAGACCATCACTTCGAATCTACTCCTATGACCATCGCATATGCCGATGGAGAAGGACGAGAGCAACAAGTTTTAATTGCCGAAGTTACAATAGAAATTAAAGGCAGACACGTTTCAGTAAACTTAATTATATTACCAAACCTGAAAAATAACCGCACTCTACTAGGCGTTGACTTTCTCCACAAAGCGGGAATCGTCGTAAATTACAGGCAAGGCACGTGGTCTTTTGTTGACGAACCGAATATAAATTATGAGTTCGCAGAAGACGTGGTATGCTCCTCCGACATAACAGTCGCTCTTCAGGAAACGCACGTTTCCGAAATGCACCTTCGTACGGACGAAGGAGAAAACCTAACGTTTACGCAGCGGGAACAATTAAACGAATTGCTGGAAACCCGTGCGCACGTTTTCCAACCTCGTCAAGAATCTACACCTTTTGCGGAGCACAGGATAGATACGGGAGATCATGCCCCTATCGCAGTGCCACCGTATCGGCTAAGCCCTGCTAATAAGGAAATTCTTCGAAAAGAGTTAGATTCCATGCTTGCGGAAGGAATCATCGAGGAATGCGAATCCCCGTGGGCGGCTCCGTTAGTGATGGTACCTAAGAAAAATGGCAGTGTTCGTGTGTGTGTCGATTTCCGGAGGCTGAACTCTATCACGAAAAAAGACAGTTATCCGATGCCGCGGTTGGACGATTTGTTACAAACCAATAAAGAAACGCGTTTTATTACAACACTGGACCTTCAGTCAGGCTACTGGCAAGTGCGAGTGCGAGACGAGGACCGCGACAAAACATGTTTCGTGTGCCCCCTTGGCGCTTATCGCTTTACGCGGATGCCTTTCGGTCTGACAAATGCGCCAATGACGTTTCAAAGGCTGATGGACCATTTTCGCGCTGGTTTAAAGGAACGTGCCGTGGCCGCGTACTTGGATGATCTGATCGTAGTATCCAGTACTTTCGAAGAACATTTAGACGATCTACGTGCGGTTTTTGATCGGCTCGAACTTTTTAATTTGCGAGCGCATCGTGACAAGTGCGTGTTCGCCGGAAAATCAGTCAGATACTTAGGACACGTTATATCAGAAAAAGGCGTCAGTGTGGACAAAGACAAAGTGAATGCAATTCAAAGTATCACGCCACCAAAAAACGTTAAAAACGTGTTAAGTTTTTACCAGATGTGCTCGTGGTACCGACGGTATATACCAAATTTCGCGGACATCGCGCGGCCGTTGTCAAACCTTACTAAGAAAAGAGCAATCTGGAAATGGAACGACGAGGAACAGCGTTCGTTTGATACATTAAAAAACCTCTTGATGGAAGCACCGATCCTACGACAGGCCAACCCCGCAGAAAAGTACATCCTACGTACAGACGCGAGTTCGTATGCCTTGGGGGCTGTGTTACTGCAGGGGGAGGGAGCGGAAGAGAAACCAGTGGAATATGCGAGTAGGTTATTAACTTCAGCGGAAAGGAATTATTCCACTACGGAACGGGAAGCTCTCGCGGTAGTGTGGGCTGTAGCGAAATTTCGGAGCTACCTCGAAGGAAGTGACATCGTTGTTATAACTGATCACCAGCCACTTAAATGGTTATTCTCACTGAAGTCACCACATGGTCGTTTGGCGCGATGGGCGCTACAATTACAACCATACCGGTTACAAGTCACCCACACCCCGGGAAAAGCAAACGTTCTCGCTGACGCTCTTTCGCGGTTACCAGCAGATAAAATAGACGAGACGGAATCCACAGATATTCAATCTGTGAGCGTCGAGTTGCCAACGAGATCGGCGGAAGAAGTGCGAAAGGCCCAGCTGCAAGATGCAGATGTGCGGAAAATAATAGAAACGTTCGAGGGGGACGACGATGCTGCATGCGTCCGATGGGCTGAGAGAGGTTACATCATGGCGCATGGTGTACTGTATCGTTATGACCAGGACGACGACTGTGAAGAACCGCAACAAGTAGTACCATCACAAGAACGCGCGTTAATTTTAAACGAGTACCATGACTCGCCATTAGCCGGTCACTACGGTGTTGACCGAACCGTTAAAAGAATATCTTCGCGATATTATTTTACCGGCATGCGCAGATACGTGGCGGATTACATTCGAAATTGTGTGGAATGCCAAAAATATAAAGTGGACAATACGAAACCATCGGGTTTAGTACAAACTCCCGTTTCCGCGCGACGGTTTGAAGTACTTGCAATGGATTTGTTCGGACCATTGCCTGAAACCGCTTCCGGGAATCGCTGGATATTTAGTGTAGAGGATACGGCATCAAAATGGGTGGAACTATTCGCGTTAAAGTCCGCGACGGGTGAAAACTGTGCCAAAGTACTGGTGGAAGAAATCTGCATGAGATATGGCACTCCGAGGAAAATTATTAGTGATAATGGCCCCCAGTTCGTAGGTGCGGTAATGCAGCAGGTCACGCATTGTCTAAATATGCAACAATCGTTAATCCCTCTGTATCATCCTGAAAGTAACCCAGTGGAGCGTAAACATCGAGACCTGAAAACGCAGCTCGCCATAATTGTCCATCAGGAGCATGACAAGTGGGACGAACATTTGTCAGCCGTCAGATTTGCCATTAACACCGCAAAGTGTCAGTCTACGGGATATTCGCCTGCCTACCTCACCTTCGCGAGAGATCTTCGAACACCTGACGACGTGACTCGGGATCTTCGCGCGATTGCTAGCTCAGAAAACTACGTCTCCGAGATTACGCCTTATTTACGAAATTTCTCTCGAGTCTTACAGGATGCGAAACAGACGATGGAAATCCAACAAGATCGGCGTAAGGTATATGCAGACAAAATGCGGACCGCCGGTGGTACGTTTCAGGAAGGTGATCTAGTTTTAGTTACTAGTCATCCGCTAAGTGACGCAACTCGAAAATTTACTGCGAAATTTGCACCGAAACGAGACGGCCCTTATAAAATATCTCGCCAAGTCAGTTCGACCACCTACGAGATTGTAGATCATAGAGGAACTCCTGCTGGTAAGTTTCATCGTAGTCAGCTGAGATGTTTCCATTCGCCTGACGACGCAACCCCAGTAGAGGCCATTGTGCAGCGACGAAAACGAGGACGACCCCCAAAGAACCGAGCACTGACTTCCTCGCCGAGCCGTCTTCGGAGCCAGAGGGGGAGTGTGTAGCGCGAGTGGTAAACTTTGCGCCCTCTAGATGGTAAATGTTGGGTGAAAGGAATGAAAGTGCGGGGGTGTAGTAGTAGTACGGTGGTAGTTTGCGAGGAGAGTCACCCGCGCCGCTTTCACTTGTTAATCCAGTTTCCAATAGTTATTTTTTTTGTTAAATCTTTTGTTTGTATGAAATTATTTCTTGTGTTTTTGGATCCGCATTAAATTAAGTTTAACCCCAGAGTTGCCTTTTTCTCGGGTTCCGAACATAACCACGTTACATACTGAAATATTTGTCGATTTTAACTTCGGTGGTTGCTGACGCAAGGCTCTTCTCTCTTGTGAGTTCGAAAATAACTTGATTAAATAGTTTCAATTTTTATCTGAATTTAATAACGTATGTACAGTTGAAAAAAAACTCGCAGCAATCCATGGAAAATTAACATGTGTCTTAACTTGATTGTTAGATAAATGTAATGAAATAAATGCAAACCCAGTCACGTTACAGAACGTCATGAATGGTTTAAAACGTAGAGTTTTAAAATGTATTGAACAGGGTGGAGGGCATTTTCAACCCTTTTTATAAATTAAAAATAAAATTTTAATTAGTAACATTGCATTTTTTCAATAATATAAAATTGAGGTTATCTTCTGACAGTTGTAAATAAAATAAGAGTACTAAGACATACCTTCATTGTCATTTCAAAGCATGCTAGAGTTTTTTTTCAACTGTACGTACGTTATATATCAAACTCCTCTCAGGATCTTTACACTGATTTCTTTCTTTTCTGACATCTGTGAAATCTATCAGGAAAGTTTCTTTTTGTAGCATAATTGCAAATATTTTACTTTCCTATGTCGGTACCTTCAAGACTAGGATGTTTTCGGAAATATGAAGGAAAACAGATCAGGTACTTACATGTACTGGGTATACGATTGTAGGCTTTTTTGTACAAAAAAAAATTTTTATGGTAATATTTTTTTTGTATTCTACCCCGGTCTCGGCTAGTGATGTAAATAATTCGAATTAAAATATTCGTTTCATCCATCCGAGTATTTTTTCTCGCACAAATTCGGAATCGAATTCGAATCAATTTCCCTTCAAACCGAGTACTCGGATATTTGGATTAAAATTAATCCGAGTATTCGGATACTTGGATGAATTCTTCCAAAGTTTACATCGGCATATCGCAACAGCAGCAATTATAGAGTCTAAAATCGCAAATCTCCAATGACTGTCTATGCATTAAACGAACCGCACACAATTCTCAGTTTTTTTATTTATATAGTCCCAATAAAAATAAGAAACAATATAATGGAATTTCCTATTGCTGTACCTTTTATTTATTTGTTCGAAATAATTGAAGACGTGTTTAGTAGGCGAAAGTAAAGTTTTATGCATAAATTGCATAAATTTTTGGAAAAAATTTCTACAATTGTAGAATTATTTGCTACAAAAATTACATAAATAGGGACAAGTATAAATTGTAGTACAAAATTCAAAGTTACGCCATATTATTACTGATGAAGATAATAGATGTTAAATAGAACGTTGTGTGTAACCAAGTTAATGGTTTTCTCGATGTTGCATTCGAATTCGTGTGAACCCAGGATTCCTGGGCATTCGAATTCGAATTCGGATGATTCCGAGAATCTTTTTCATTCGAATTCGCATTCGAATTAACTTTCGCAGTTGCATTCGATTCGAATTCGAATGAACCGAGAATTTCGTTCATTCGAATGCACAGTATTCGAATATCAAAATCATCCGAGTATTTACAACACTAGTCTCGGCGACATTCGAATGAAAAAGATTCTCGGAATCATCCGAATTCGAATTCGAATGTGCTAGCGACGTCGTATTCGAATACTGCACATTCGAATACCAGAAATTCTCGGATCACACGAATTCGAATGCAACGTCGAGAAAACCATTAACTTGGTTACACACAACGTTCTATTTAACGTCTATTATCTTCATCCAGTAATAATATGGCGTAACTTTGAAATTTCTCAGTAAAATGTGACATTCATTACAGAAAATTATATAGGATACACCTACAATTTTTTTACCATTTTTTTAAATTTTGTACTACAATTTATCCTTGTCCCTATTTGTGTAATTTTTGTAGCAAATAATTCTACAATTGTTGCGTATGCCGATGTTTGAAGGGAAATTGATTCGAATTCGATTCCGAATTCGTACGAGAGAAAATAATCGGATTAATTTTAATCAGAGCATCCGAGTACTTGGATGCAACGAATATTTTAATTCGAATTATTTACATCACTATTTCATATAATAATAATAATAATAATTTTATTTCCACAGTATACAATGTACATGTTCAGCCACACTTCCAAAAACAATCTGTGTACGACGAGAAACAACGTTAAGTCAGCTTATAAACTTATAAATTAGTAAGGATGTTCACGTGGAAATTAATCTAGACAAATGAAAACAATAACGTCACACCAATTAGCAAACCTCATAACTCCACTTTTGACCCTATTTCAGATATTTAAGCCTAGTACATTCTAAAATCTAACTTGTAAGCAAACCTTATAACTCCACTTTAGTTTCTAACGTCAGGATAACTCTAACTGAGAACCTAGTAACTCCAGTATGAATTGGAAAAAACTTCCTATTATAATAAGGAAATGAGTACAAAACTTAATACACTTAAAAGAAATTGATAAAGTAGCGTATTAAATCTAAAACTTCTCAAGTACATATAACATGTGTCCAACAATTATTGTGGTCCTAGATGGCTGTGGAATCAAACATAAATGTCGATTCTTACTTCGCGTCGTTCTTGTTTACGTACGCATCATTTTTGTTTACGTATTTAATGTTTTGTTGCAATTTAATTAGTTAATTAGTAATTAGTTAAAAATATTTGATTCCCCAGACACTAAGGACTACAATAATTGTTGAACTCATATTACAAAAATATTTGCTGAATTGAACTGATATGACAGTTCTTTTTTATTCCTGAAAAAAATGTTATTTTGAAGTTACAAGGTTTGCTAATTAGGGTGCTAATATATGTAACATATAGTATGTGTAGTACATACATATACAATATAATTCTTCATTGTTATGGCAAAATGTGACTAAGGCGCAGTTTCAAATTTTACTCGTTCCTAAACCCTCATAAATATTTGTTAGTACACCATAAATCAGAGTGCTTCAACAGAAATCGTATCTGCGCTTATAAAAAAAAGTTCAAACCTCAAATATTGATATGTATTTTGAAAAGCAAAGCTTGAAAGCGTATATTTTTAATAAGTGACTTGCACCTTCGCTTACTGATAAGATAGTTGCACGATTACAAAAAAGCAAAAAGTGAATGGCAGAAAGGCAAATATGACATTTTATAAAGTACAACAAAGTTATTTAACTTCAGCCTATAAAAAAAATGGAATACAATTTATAATACATTATAGAAAAACTTGAAAAGAAAAAAAAAGTAGCTATAATCTCTAACAAAAAATGACCGTCAAAATTTTGAATGGTTTATGTAATGTAAAAAAATAAATTCGCATTTTCTCAAGTTATTAAGTAATGTAAATGTCAAGTTTCATCTATTACCTTCTACATATTTTAAATTTTAACATTATCGTTTCTAACAGTATGAAATAAGAAAAAATATTATTTAATACTATTAGAAAAGGTAGTCATTAAAAATTTTTGTTACAGATAAAATTATTATATGAACGATGAACCTACATAGTCATTCAGAAATTCCCTGTATCATCCGATTCTTGAGTGAATAAAAATTGTCCATGAACATTTGAATTTTGGGGGAAATTTTATTTTTAGGTTAAACTTGTAAGTAAATCAAAGACATGCTTGAAAATTTCAACGGTTACTAGATCTCCTTTGTATTTGATCACTTGATATATCTTACTTTATAAATTGTTAATTAACTGCATCTATGATGAAAATCAATCGTTATACTATGTACTTCCCCGCCATTTTGGAGTGTGAATACATTTAGTTCCTATTGTACCACTACTGCTTTTTCTCTCATCATGGATGATATCCTTAAGACAGTCTTTTTTCCAATTCAACTTTAGACAAAGATGCTGCTGCTTTCTTTCTTATTACGTAGAACATCCTTACGGCATACTCATGGATAATAGAAGGTAAACATAATCAACAATCATACTCAAGTATTATTGATTGGCCAAGGTTTTCGATACAATTTTTCTTCTACCATTTTGCATTACATTGTAAAGGTGGCCCATTAAGAGCGCCGGATTTGGTTTTTAAATTAAACAGATTATTTGAAAAGTAATAATGTTTATATTTTATTGTAAAATACAAATGTTGAGATTCAGTAACGGAACAATATGTTAAACAAGTGTGCACCACGGAACTGCTGACAGACTCTTCCTCTTTTTATAAAATTTAAATCCGGTGCTCCAGCAACTTCAACATTCACCTAACAAAGTAATTGCTCTTACTTTTTGAGCAGAACTCTAGTGTCTCAAATTTGGGACAGTAGGGATACTCTTTACAATAGAGCCCCGCTCAGAAAGTAAGAGAAATGACTACTGGGCGGAATTTTATATTTCAGCTTCCCTACCAAATATCATTGGTGCTTCATGAACTCGAGAAACGCAAGGGGCAGGTTGCAATTATCTTAGTATCCAGTATTTTTTTCGATAATCTATCAAATATTCTTTATTTTCTTTATTGTTATCATTAGCATTATTATTATCTATTTTTTTTATGTCTGCGAACAAATGCATAACTTGTTTTAAAACTATAAAAAGTGAACAATGAACCAGCTAGATATTGAACCTACCCTCACTTATGAAAGCGTAACCTCAGTTGGTTGACTTAATATCTAATTCGTACACGCATCTATTGAAACGCTTGCAGTTTGAATTGGTTTATTGCATGTGATACACGCCATAAACGTTTGCCACCTCGCTTGAAGAAAATATTCCTTTCCACTCAGTAGAAATGACTTTGTTAGGTGAACTCGAACGCCGGGTTTAAATTTTATCAAAGAGGAAGTTTTCCAGGAGTTCTGTGGTACGCATTTCTCTGACATGTTGTTCCATATTTAATCTCAACGTTTGTACTTTACAATAAAATATAAATATGATTACTTTTCAATAATAATGAGTTTAATTTAAAAATCCGGTGTTCTTAATGGGTCATCCTTTATTAGTTATACTGTGATCAGTTTTTTTTTTATTACGTTTCGAATAGAACGCAAGGAGTCTCTTTGCAAAATAAAGTGTCTGACTTTGCCCAAAGGAATATACTGGGTTTACTACAGTGAAGGTGAATCACTGCCTTTTTAGAAATGTTGGAAAAAGAAAGTAGATGTAATTTAATGAATTCATATTTTTCACCAAAGAATGTTCTATTTACATTACTTCCATTAAACAAAAGCTAAGTCAATCAATTCGAGAAAAAAGACCAGGTTTAGCTCGCAAAGAACTTTTAACATCATGATAATGCACGCCCTCTCACCAGAGTCGTTGCAATGGCCAAAATCTAGGATTTAAAATATTATTTGCTTCGGCACCCGTCATATTCGCCTGATTTGACTGCCATTTTCACCTCCTTCCAAAACTGAACATTATTCTGGATGGACAAAGGTTTTACACGAATGAAGACATAAAAGTCGCCGTAGAAGCTTATTTCACTGAACTCGACATGGGATCAAAGCGTTGGAACATCGTAGCCTCAAATGTATTGCACTTTCGAGAGATTATATTGAAAAATAAAAATATTTTTAAAAAGAGAACTATTACTTCATTGTTAAACCACCTAATTCTTGTCCTGCCCCCCAAATTTAAATGAAATTCTACCATTTTAAAATCATATTTAATACTCTTCATCATCACTTATCATATACACATTAACTAAAAATAGTAAAGGAGACTGTGGTTTAAGAAATAATTAAAAATTAATCTCCACCCACAATAATTTTTATATCCATGTATTTCGGCAGCTACGCTTAGAAATTAGACCGTCAAAAAAGCTTACAAATAAGAACAAATCAAACAATACAGAAAAAAGTCTATTCTCCTGAAAAAAGTTCTTATTCTACCGAATGCTTGATTGATTGATTTGCTCTTATTTGTAGGCTGTGTTTAGTGGTTTAATTTCAGATAATTACATATTATTTTCTTTCTATTATTTTTATTCATTTAATTTTAATTATTATAATTTTTATAAATTATGAATATGATTAGTTGGTTATTAGATTTTATGAAGTGCTTTTAACTTGGTGGCGTCTGTATTGAAGATGGCAGCTTAGCTGCCGAAATACGTATATATACATTAGCATGATAATCTGATTCAATAATATATGCAGATTAATAATCTGAGTTTTAGAAAACTATTTTTATTATTTACCTATTAAAATCAATGAGAATGAACATTTGAGGTCATAAGATTTTTTTTTGAAATATGAGTCATATGATCCCAACCCAAATACAAATTATAGAACTTTAAGTAAAAAGAAAGCTTGATAACATACGATTTATTATTTATGTTAATAACTTCAAAACTAAGAAAAAATCTTTTATCGTTAATCTAATCTAAGGACAGGTCATATATATTTTTGTAAGTGAAAGTTATGTTATATGTATGGGTTATAGGTACATAAATCTAACCCATGCAGATCTGTAAATCCAAAAATAATGATATCCGGCATACAGAGATTATGATATTAAAGTGTGTCTTATGGTGTTGGTAACACCACTGCAATTTGTATTTTTTTTTCTCTACGATCCTTTATATAACACATTTTTCGTCACCGAATACTCCAGCAAAAATTTAATTGCCGTAATTAATAAGAAAAAATCTCATAACGTTAACTTTCGTTACTAGAGACCTTCTAATTTTCACCTCTGTCTAGTTGCCTGCTGTCGCTATCATTATTAAATCACGTCAGTTTGTGTTATTCGTAGCTTAATCATGATTTCTGATTCAAATCATCCCATTACTCCACCAGAAATGATAAATCAAGCTGAGAAAACCTCTGTAGACTTATTGCTAGAAAATCGAAGCAGAGGTAAGAAGAAATCTATGCAAAATTCTAAATTTTTTGCATTATTTTTTTAAGTTTGTTATGTCATAGACGAGGTCATAGAAAAAGTATGGTGTTTAGCTCGTAGAATTCATTTTAAAAAAATGTGACTTTCGTCACTCGTTGAACAATATACTATTTTATCAACTCTTACAACTTAATTTCAAACTTGGTGTAAAAAATGTGAAATGGACATTGAATGAAAATTTTTCAAATTTATATTGGATATACAGCGTGTCTCACAATAATTACGCAATACCAGTATATTCTTGGGTGAAAACCAAACAAAAAAAGTTCTAATAAACTTATATATAATCGAAAATGCATCGTTTCCAAGAAAATCGAAAATTCAGTTTGATTTCGTCGATTATAAAGAAAGCAAAATAAACATTTACAACGGCACAAATTAAATTGAGTTGATAAATTCAATTAAACTTCCTCAACAAATGTTCAATGATTTCGTGTCCGCTCAAAAATCCTGGGATCTTGTCTCACTCGATGAAATGCTTCAGAGATTGTATATCGTACTTGATCCAAATATTGATTAGCTTCAGAGTAAACTCAAAATTTTAAGGAATCTTATACACCAAAATCAATGTAAACGAGGTGGAGTTGACACAGGTCAACCACAGCCTTACCAAAACGTCTGATTTAAATAATTTCTAAAATACGACAATGAACATCTAGGGTAGAAGAGATTTTGATTAAAAGAAAATAACTACAGCATACTTAGAAATTAAATTTGTTTATTATATAGAACTTTTTTGTTTGATTTTGACTCAAAAATATACTGGTAACATATTGTGCAATCGAGGCGGGAGGCCTGCATTTGTAGTCTTCACATATGTTAACTTACAAAGCCATTCTAATTAATCATTTTTTTTAAAAAAGATATGTACTTCAATTTTAATATTCAGCAACTTACAGTTCGTTCCATTTGGATATGCGTCTAAATCATAAAACCCTTGTGTTGAGAAGACACACGATTCATATTACCGGTCTCTTTCTGTATCACACAATTTCTATGCCGGTCATGTCGCAGAGGGATTTGCGAATTTACATTTTATGACTTAAACGCATATCGAAATGAAACGAAGTATAATTACTTACGGTGTACAATCATCAGTTTCTACAAATCAGTTACTTTAATTTTCATTTAAATTTTAATTTTTATCAAACTAAATCAGTCTCCATTTTTGCGCCTTTTCTACACTGTTTAAATATTTGGTAATCAATTATGCTAGAACATTAACTGCACAATAATTGCAATAGTTTTATCGGGAGATTAAAATATAAAATAACAGGAAATCAAATTTCAGGTATTTGATAAACAGGATTTTTTTTCTCTTCATAGTATTTCCAAATCAGTACTAAAATTATATAAAGAATAATCAAACACCCACCCTTTTCATATTCAATTTAAACTATTCCCTTATTTTAACATTTCCGAAATTAGTTGAAATTTTCCGTTGTTGTTCGATGAGTCGGAATCGAAAATTATTGTCATCTTAATTTACAAATTTTGCCAATAATAAATAATTTTACAGTTTACATGAAACAACAATTACATATTTTACATGTTCTAACATTTAAATGTAACAGTTAAAATGACTGTTATGTCCTGTATCGATTAGAAATAAGATATTCAGCCCCAGAAGTCATAAAAAGTGCATTTGCTAATTTATAAATATCAGGTAACCAAAAAAGTTCGTGCGGTTTCCTTTTTTATATAGATTGCCATGAATATTTCTTAAGTTGTTTATCGATAGCACTTGTTTATATATTGTCACCTATTTCAGTATTAATCCGTCTTTCACTTAATGCATACAAATTTGACGACAATTGTTTAATTCATGTTTTAAAATAATTTAAAATGGCAACGAATAAGACTTTAATTCGAGGTTGTTTACTCTATGAGTACAAACTCGGCACTAAAGCTGCTGAGGCGGCACGAAAAATATGTATTGCATTCGGAGATGATGATGTAAGTGATCGAACAGCATAGAAGTGGTTCAAAAAATTTTCTTCGGGAAATTTCAGCTTGACCGATGAAGCACGCTCTGAGAGACCGAAGATCATTAACAACGAGGATATTAAAGACGTTGTGGAGGCAAATTCCAGTACAACGTGCTTAGAGTTAGCAGAAAGGTTCAATGTGAGCGATGAAACCATTCGTTTGCACCTTCACCAGCTAGGAAAGTCGTGGAAGTTAAGCAAATGGGTCCCACTTGAATTGTCAACTGATAACAAATCAAGTCGTCTCACCATTTATTTGGCAAATCTTTTACGCAATGAAAATGAACCTTATCTTGATCGGTTGTTAACTTGCGACGAAAAGTGGATACTGTACTCCAATTCTAAGCGTTCTTACCATTGGTTGTCGCCAACTGACCCGATACCACACATTCCAAAAGCTTCCTTGCACCCGAAAAAGATTTTATTGTGTGTTTGGTGGACAGCAGCCGGAATTGTTCATTATGAATTTTTGGAAACAGACCAAACCATCACTGCTGTGTTCTATTGTGAATAGCTTCAGAGAGTACAAGCAGCACTCATCCAGAAGCAGCCTTCTTTGATCAATCGAAAGAAAGTGCTATTCTTACAGGACAACGCTAGACCTCATACCGCAAAAGTGACCCGGGAAAAAATTTCTGAACTTGGCTGGGAAACGTTACCTCACCCTCCTTATTCGCCTGACATTTCGCCAAGTGATTATCACCTTTTCTTGTCTCTTGACAATTATATGAGGCATAAGCAGTTTAAAACCCGAGTTAATGTAATAATGCAGTCCATCAATTTTTTGATTCAAAATCCGTGGATTTCTATAATACCGGAATACAAAAATTGGTGTCACGTTGGCAAAAGGTCATTGAGTGTGATGGTAATTACTTCGATGAATAATAGTGTCTTACTGGTTTGTAATAAATTTTTATATTTTACCATCAAAAACCGCACGAACTTATTTGGTTACCTGATAGTTAATAAATATGATTGGTATTATCTAACTCACAGGAGAAGAGCCTAGCGTCGAATCATCAGACATAAGAAGCACAACTCCATCCTTTTCTTATTCACAAGGAAATAATACTCAAATATTTATCGCTTTTAACTTCGGTGACTGCTGACACAAGGCTCATCCTTCGTGAATTGGATATTATTAAAGCATAATGTAAATAAGGTCGAATTTAATACAACTTTACTGCTTTTGATTCTAGTTTTGTTGTCCACGAGTATACATATAAATGGAATCATGAAACACTTTACATCTATTATTTACAAAACAAGAAAGTTTCAAGAATAACAAAAACAAAAATACGATCTTCCTAATCGAAATACAATATATACATGTAACAGATTCGCTGAAAATGCAACAAATTTATACAGTATTTTAATATATACAAAAATTTTAAATGAATACATGCGCAAGAATAAATTCAGGCACAGCAACTCTACATGAGTTTGAATGTCATCTATTAAGCACTCCTTACCAAAACACAAATAATTTTAACAATTTTTCAACTATTACTGATATGTAACAAATGTATTGTTTTTACAACATGCTATTTAGGTTATTCGAAAAGCGGTTAACCCTATCCTATCAATTTTTATGTAAAGTGAAGGATTTTGTTTTTTGAGCTGAGTTGAGTTAAGACATCGCAATAACGTTATTTAAAACGAAGAGAGAAGTAGAAACACCTTTTTGTGTTACTCTTCTACTAAGACCTTGTTTATTCACTTTCAAATAACTTTAACCTTCAATTTATTTCCATAATGACAATTATTTGTTCAATTGTTACTATGGCAATAAATCGGAAGATAAAGTTAATTGAAAGTGAATTATCGGGCCTAAATATACGCTTTATGATAATTATAAATATTCTGATTACAGTAATGTGAATTAGATCAAGAAACGACATCAAAAATTTAATAAAATTATTAGTATGTTACATTATAAAGTAACAAACTAATGTGTAGCAGAATCTGTGTAAAAAACAACAAAACTGAAAATTATTGAATTAGAACAGGCAGTGCAGCTTTAATTCTTGCATAAAATAGCGTCAAAAGATCTAAATAATTAAACCACGAGTTAATTACTTAAGTATTTCGCTTTTCTAAGTCTAATACCGGATTTTCAATAATTTTCTAGTCCTACACAGGGGCGCATGGTTTTATTTACGATATGTTTTTGTAAAGAACAACAAATTATTCATATTTATTAAACATTTGTTTTAATTCTTGTACAATTCTTGACCTTTTCTAACAAAATTAATTCTGTTATACCACCGATATAGGGCATTTAATGTGGAATTTCATCAATAAAATTCTAATGTTTCCTTGTGTTTCATTGATCGATGACTTTCCATAATGGAATCTCCGTCACAATTTGTCAAATTCAAGTTTAGTATGTAATAGTTTTTCAATTTAAAAATTTTGGCAGATGACAGCTACCACAGCTATAACAAGGACCAGAGATCCCATATAATAGTTAGATAGGAGTTGAACCATGTGGATCCACATCAAAAACCACTTGATTTTTTTGAATTATTTTCTTCTGTCATTCTTGATTTATTAATGACAAATGGATAGATCGAATTATTTAAGAAATTATATTTGTAGTTTATAATAAAGAAGGACATGTAAGAAGCATGAAATATAATATTACATAATTTATTTTTAAAAAGTAATTCAAACAATTTTGAGGTTTTGACGTTAAATTCCTCATTGCCATGCTTTTATCAGTATACGTTTGCTTACTGATTCGTTTCCAAAAATTGAATTTAACCTTTATACTGTAAAATCTTATTCTGAAAATTGCATGTAAAATACTTAGCTGTTTATTATCGTTTCCTCAATCTTGTGATATTTGAAATACCTGATGAAATTTGACAGCTTTAAATGAAAGATTTTCAGAAATTTAGTCTTTAATGAGATTATTTTCAGTATCACTGCAAATAGTGTTGGAAATACGTCTTGTTTAAGAATTCTTCGTTTAAATCGGACAACCGTTATTGAAAATGCCATACACAATTGGCATTCTCCATTGTATTTACAAAATTTTGTTTGTTATCCAAAGACCTTTTAATTTTAAATCTTTTTGAAAATTAAGCCCCAATTTGTTGTTTTCTTACAATTAATTGCCGATATACTTAACAATAATGTCAAAACTAAATTGCCAAATTATATAAAATCATATTCTCCTTGAAACTAATTAAAACGTGCATCATACATGGCCCAACTCTTATCTAACTTATATACAGGAACTCTAATAGAGACTGAGACTGTGAAAGATGTAGAGGTGCTCTGACACCGCTTCGGTGCAGGCACACGAACGCGAGAAGTCAGTGTGCGAGTGAGATAGGTAATAACTTAAGGGTATCATTTCAATTATACGTTTTGTTGACGAAATAACGATCTGAGCGCATGGTCCAGGATCGTATGAATACCTGCCTTATCTTCTACCGTGGGACTGGGTCAGCGCATCAAAGAAGAAGCGCATCGAAGAAGACAGAGGCCATTTTCAACATCTATTGTGAATTCACGTTCAACGTTATTTTTAATGTTTTATTTTGTTTGGTTTCAAATATGTAATAAATCGTAATTAGTTATGATTTTCTGTTGACGTTATGTCAAGGTTAAATATCAATTTGGCGTTTACTGATCAAGTAAGGAACATATCTGAATATGCGCAAAAAATGAGAGCAACACACTAGATGAAAAAACTTTTTGAATACATGTTATAATAAATGTAGCTATCAACCGCTAGTGAAACATTAGACGTCCGTTAAAAGAGTTTGGCTGAATTTTAGCAGTCCATTACAAAACTTCAAAAGATTTGTTAAATCTAACAGTACTAAGGCTATAAACAAAAAATCGCTTCAGAAATATTGTATAGTTCCACAAAAATAGATCCAATTTGAATTAGAAAAATAAAACAACACATTTTGAAAAGGTGCCTTCTACTTATATTCCGGTTCAAAGAGATTAAGTTTTATATTTCATTTAAGCTTCAGTCTCACTATCAGTTTTCTAGCAAATGATAGGAAGAAGTCCAACTGTAACAGATCAGAAGATCACGCAATTGCAGACAACTAATTGATGATGCCATTTCATGAACTATTTCTCTAGTTGTTTAAATTGGTGACATTATAAAACATATGGCATAAGACATAATATCAATTTACTAACGCATGTTAGTCGATTAAGTGAAGTGTCTTACGAATACGAAGAATCAATAACGCAGTGTTCGGGTCTATACCCGCTACACTACACATGCGCTTGAGGTAAAGTGCATAAACATATAGACTCTCTACTTATGACTACCCAACGAGTGCAACTATTTTGAATGACTAAAACTAGCGACTGCAGTAAGCTATTTTACTGACAGTATTTCTTGATCTCTGATTGGCTCAACGTAAAACTATCACATAAAAATTCAATAATATGGAAATTTGAAACATCTTATACCATATATTACGCCTTAAGACGCTCCTATACTTGTGCGCAAATACTTGTACAAAGTTATCTGCAAACCTTCACCGTAAAACTGATAAATGCATATGACCTCAAACATTTGTACATACCTATGCGAATGCCCTCCTACACTTGTGTGTTTGCGAATTTGCGCACATGTCTGGGAACGGCATTACGGAATTTTTGTGTCAGAGAGGTGTTTGTTTACAAAATATAAATTTCTATGTCGCTCCCAGACAAGTGTGCAAAGTTATGTACAAACATGTTCCAAACCTTCGCGCATGCAAAACTAACACATTTTGACAAATTGCACATGATGTCAAACATTTGCATATGCCTATGCGAATGCCCTCATACACTTGTATGTTTGCGAGTTTGCGTAAATGTCTGGGAACGACATTATCGCTTATGTCTTACACTTTACATTTAACGTCACCACCTAACACTACACCTATTTTAATTGTAATTAGGAGATCTGTTCGTTTGTTCTGCACATTTCTTTGTGCACCATCCGTTCCTGAGAGAGTAGATGTATATAAGTAGGTGTTCGACAAATAGAGTAAAGGAGTTAAAAGTGTAGAAAGTGCAGAACTAACGAATAAACCGAATAAAGGACTCTACCCACTAGACCTGACCGTAATAGGAAGGTGCTAGAACCGTAACCGTTATCATTACTGAGCGGTAATTTTATATCTTTCAAGATTATCGAAGAGCGAAATATTTGCAAACTACAATTTATCGAGTCGCTCAGCGACGTCCAAAAAATTAGTCATTAACATGCGAGCAAAAAGCAATTAAATTGTAGGCGATGGAAACGGTTTACGATTCTTCCACCGTTCGCAATTCACTGCGCCTCTGACCATAACCTTGAAAGATATAAAATTAGCGTTCAGTAGTTATCATACTGAGGTATCGTCCATATACTAAAATAAAAAAATATCTAGCACGTTCCTATTACGATAAGGTCTAATGGGCGGAGTCATTAACTAATCAGTTGTAATTCAAAACAATTAATTTAATTTCAGAATGTATCATTTGTAATTCAGATTTATCAATTTAATTTTAGAATATAATATTTGTAATTTAGATTTATCAATTTCGTATCAGAATTCGCCAAATGTTACTCGGATTAATCACTTTAATTAGAGAAAGCATTTAATAATAATAACACATAAAATATCATGTATATTTCAATTTTTGTATGTTTCCCATACTCTCGGACATCGCTTCTTATCGTGGTTTTTATTTGGCGAAACAATTGTCAGTCATCCTGTATAGTCTGAAGGTCATTTAATCCTTTCTGAAATTAAACTGATTAATCTGAATTACAAATAACGAAATCTGAAATTAAACTCATAAATATGAATTACAAGTGACAATCTGAAATTGATTTGATAAGTCTGAATTTCATATTCTGAGATTAAATTAACAATTCTGAATTACAATTGAAAATTTCTGAAATAAAATTTATCTTTTCTGAATTGCAGTTGGAAATGGTATACTTAGAGGATAGCAGGTAACGCCATCCTGCTGGAAGCAGACAGTTCAGAAATGACACGAAATTGAAAATAACACCTACTTTAAGGAAATCTGTTATTAGGAACTAATGAATACACATAGCTCTTTTTATCAAAATAAATTGAATGAAGACATATGTGTGACTTTTACAACAGTTATATATTTTATTGTATCTAACAATGAAAATTTCATGACATGTTAGTTATCTCCCAACAAATAAATATCAGGTGTTAACAAATTTACGACGTTTTATGGAGTTATCCCCTCTTATTCAATATCAATACATGGAAATGCGTTGCATCGAAGTACGTTTAATCAAAATGTGTCACCTAATCGCTGATGAACGATGTCGTTATATGTTACGGAATAAGGGGGGACTATTTATTTACGAACATTTTTTCTGTACATTGCGCATAATTGAATGTATAACCAACTAAAAAACTCAATTTTATATTGTTCATTTCTAATTTATGCCAAGAAGTTATTTCAGATCATTCTCTTGTTTTGGCAGACATCATCATTTATATCCTTTTATAATAAACCAACGTAATAGTTACAGTAAAAGAAAAATATGGAAACTCTTTTTAGTTTTAAAAATTTGAATTAGTTATCAAATAAATTGTTAACTACTTTTTTACCACGTACAGAATGAAATAGAAAAATTAGAATAATGTTTAAGAATCAACCTTAAAATAACAAAATAACACAAAAATAACATTAATATTTATTAAAAAATAAAATAATAAATACAAAAAAAAATACCACGCGCGATATTTTTTTACATTTTAAGTACTCCTTTCCTGCAACTCGTCCTCTTCACAATTCAACTCCTGTTATAATACAAAATTATATGTACAGATTGCACCGACAGTCCAGGCAAATATATTAGTTTTGTTTTAATAAAAACCAGCGACCATAACTTTTCAACTACTATAAATAACATAGCATATAATCTAACAATATACATACTTTTTTCATTTTTAATTTTAACTTTTTAAAAATTAAATTGGAATGATTCTTTCTCGACATTCGTTCTTCTCAATCTTCATTAATTAAATGCGAAATTAAGTTCGTGAAGTTTGCTACTTGTTTGATTCGATTTTGTTGCTAATAGTCGGCGCAGTAAATCTTCAAACAGCGCCATAACATTTTATATATCTAATTGCCGCTTCATTTTATAGTGCTATTATACTAGAGCTGGACTTGGAACGCTTGAGGTGCCACGTTGGTACTGAGGAACGGGTTAGTACTGTTCGTGCTTTGCCTAGCTGCTATAGCTGCCCATTCCGCATCAAAAGGATCGGATTGGTTCTTAGGATACGTTTCAGCCGAGTCTAGAGACATCGCTCTGGAATGCGCCCCCAAAGGTAAACTTCTTCTCATACTTGTGCTATCCATATTAATCGTAGGAGTAGCGGAGTTCACGATCTTTCCTAACCACTGATCTGGTTTGGGAAGAGTCGCATTTGACCCGGCGCTAGAAGATTGGCTTTTGACCGGGCTTTCGGATTGATTGGTGCTGGTACTAAAATTCAAATTGACTGGAATAATACTGTTCGAAGTAGACGTGGGTGTGGACGCTATGGACTGCTGAAAACTGCTCGTTGTGTTCGTTATCGACACGCTACTGATGTTATTTTGATTAACCGATGATTGGCTATTGAAATTGAAATCGTCGGATCCACTGTGTGTTAATTGGCTCAAACCCTGAGAAAGCTGTTGGCAAAGAGCTGTGACTGAATCACCTTGAACTTCAGGAATTGGCGAAACTTGTTTCACAGTGGCGACCGATCGATAGGCGTTCAGCCGTTCGGTGTTGCTAGGAAGGTCGTTTACCCTTAGGGACATCTGGCGTTTAAATGGCGAGCTCTGCCCCAAAGTTCCAAGCCCTCGAAAACTGCATTGTCGTTCCAACATGCTAGGCGTCGCGTGCGGTCGCTCGATAGCGAAGGGGTTAACCGGTGCTGGTTTCGGAGCGACGTCCACCGCTCTCTCCAATCGCTCGGTTAAGCCCTGCTGGCGAAACGAACCCGTCCGCGTGAATGTCGAGTTCTTGGTGTCGAACAACATCGTCACGCCGCATTCCTTGTCTCTTTTCTGCTTCTTTTCCAAACAGACGGCAAACGCGCACCCGACGGCATGGGAAAGACGCTCACCGGTTTCGCGTTGGGCAAGGAAACCGTGACACATCCATCGTCGTGTTGTACCATCCCTGCATATGTAGCTGAATCCTTTATCGTGGTTGCGATCGGGGGCGCAGAATGATACCTTTTCTATGGTTTGATCTACTATTAAACCTTTTGTTTCTTCTTCCACGACCCTGAGGCCATCACCACTTACATGCAAAATAGCCCGGACAGGTCGCCGCCGTGAACCCTAAAAATACAACACATAATTATTCTACGCTTTCAATTACAAATAAAAGTGAAGCGATTCATAACTCTAATCAATTGATAATTTACATTAAAGAAATTAGAAATTAAAAAAAGAATTTAAAACTACGCTGTAACAAAACTTAAAAGAAAAAAATAAATCTACAATTTCAGAAGTTTGAGTGTTAAATCATTTAAGAATCGAATGGTCCTGGCTGGACTGAAAATGATGTATCCATAGAAAAAGTATTCGAGTATTACGTATACAAAATGATTCAAAAGGACTGCACTATCACTTGGATGTTCGTTAGGACCATTTATTTGTCCTTAAAAATGTAAAAAAAATGGCTTGAAAGATACGAATTTGATGTTGATTTTCTATTAATTATAATTATTAAGATAATGTAGTTTTATGTTTTTATTAATAAGACACCCATGTATTTTTTTTCTTGTTATTAAACATAATTAATATTAAATAATAAACAAAAATGTGGTATCATAGTTTGACATACGACAATAAATGAGCGTCATTACTTTTGATCTTATAAGGGCTTTTCTTTCGCTCAAAGTGATCAAATCAAAGCTGTACATTTTAAACGAAACATGTTCTTTTGAACTGTGATTCATCCTGCCTGCTCAGAAATTTGTAACATGATCGGTAATCCCCTTTCCCCTCTAAATCACAAAATTTCTGTTTGTTGTTTCTAGTTTGTTTCGATTACATCGAGCAAAAGAAAAGCCCCATATTCTGCTAGTTTGCTTCTTTTAATTCCGGATTTTTCTAATTTCTTTGCACATACCGTGTTTTTTTGGCAAGTACGCCTCGACCTATTCGTTCATCAAATCTTTATTCAAGAAACTTAAGCATAGCTGAATAAAATGAGATATTAAGAAGTAGCAATTATTATTGTGTCAAATTTGATTTACAAACAATTGAATGAATGTTCAGTTGTCAAAAAAATGAGGCTACCTATGATCTATGGTTTCAAATTAAGTACGTGCATCTACAAGGTGCAGCGTTGTCTATTTGTGATAACTTTAAATATTCATATCTAGAGAAACCACGCACAGTAAAAATATTCTAAAAGTAAATTTTAGAACGTACTATTAGCGTTCTCTATCACCACTTAAGCGGTAGTGCGACCCTTGAATCATACTGTATAGGGAAAAGATTACCGAATTGCAAAAAATCTAACCTTCAATTTAACTTCAGGAGGTTTCAAAATGTATCATTCCATTTATTTCAAGATTTATTATTATATTCACAAAAAGAATAAATGTGCGTCATCAATAATATTCGTCTGCCTCAAATAATCGCACTATATAAATCAATAATAGTACTATATACTGTTCAAATCGCATTTGGATTTGATCTGACGACGTATTTCCGGTACTTAATAAACACAAACGTCCATTGTCTCATACCGTATTCGATCATTTTATATGTTGCGCAAAATTCATATTAATTTAATTAGTTTATATTGGCCCTTACTTAAAAACAAACAAATTTCTTAAAGAAATTTTAATCAAATCAAGAGCATAATCTACAAACTAAATTTGACAATGACAGATCACTCGACCGATAAATAAAATACATTTCCGGTGTCTTCGTGAACTCTGCTTTCAACGTTTTCAGAATACCTCGTTCACATGGACTGCTTTCAATAGATATAACAATTATAGGCCGGGTTTACAAAGGTAAATTATTTAATTATTGGTTTATTCCTATGGTAACAATTGTGAATAAAATTGTTATGGCAATAAACTGAGGGTTAAAGTTAACATCGAACGCAGAGTACACATAGACTTGCTTTGATAAAACCGCGCCGTAAACCCCTTGGTCGGTATTTCCAGTTTAATTTTAATATTCAGTTTAATCCCATAGTGAAAAATAGTTATCAAGACAATAGTTTCTATGAGAATAAGCTGAAAATTAAAGTTAAATTGTAACTGAAATACTGGACCTAAGGCCAACAGTTTAATCACCAATTAACTTTAACTTTAGTTTATTCCCATGCCTACAATTGTAATGACAAATGTTTTTTTGGGAATAAACCAATGAATAAAGTTAATCGGTAATATAAGTACCCACCCTTACAGTTTAACTTTAATCTTTAGTTTATACCCAAAGGAACAATTGTTTTTATAATTGTTACTATGGGAATAAACAAACTGTAATACCCGGCCTTAGTGGTGTAATGTATTTTGAAGATAAACAACGTAAGTCTAAAATTCAACGATACATTGAAGACATGTAGCTATTCTTTCATGAATTGGGTAATAACATGGGGTGGGCCAACAGTGCGTGGGCGGAAGATTATGGCATTATTGAAAATTTTTAAAATTTGTGTCCGCAGTAACATACTTATCGGTGAGATGCACAATCTAAAATTATTTAGACATATACAGACTGCCCCGTAAGAATGGAATGGAACACCCCATATATTATTAGATAGCTCATTATGAGGGGATGAAGAGTTTTATTGATCTAGAGTTTATGGTTCTCGAGATATTGACAATTTATTGCTAAAAATGGTAAAATTTGTTACTCTATAAATTAGTTATTTTTAAATATTTGACTATGATTTATGATAAATACATTATTTAATGTTGGGAAGCAGAAAGACATTCTCAGACGGAAATTTCTTTTAAAACTTTATACAGAGTGATGCATAACACAAAAGGCCTTTTTTAAATAAATAAATAGAACGCCCTATATACAGGGTGATTGAAATTCGAGGGCCAGCATGGGGATTTCGCTTATTATAAGAGATAGAGAATCGGTTAAATGGAAGCAAAGTTGCCAAATATCATGCTCATTAATAATACGTTAAGAAATTTGAAATATCTTAAACGGGTTTTTCACAATCGGAAAAAACTAAAAATTGCGATTTTCGAAAATCGAATATAACTTCTTTATTAATTATTTTTTTCAAAATCTGTGAAAACATTCCTGAAGCCACTTTTTCTGCTTGATTGAATGCCGAGCGTACTTTATTTCTGGAGCGATTCGTTTTTGTTTTTTCAGAGCCAACTTCATTTTTTCTTATGGGCGCGATTTTTGTTGTTTAGATAGGTAGATAGCACATTTCTTTCTGAATTCATTGGTATGCCACACTTACTATTTTGTTTTAATTTTCAATGAGAAATTTTGAAAAAACTGAAATTAGTTTCTTGTGCACATATTAAGTTAGTTTGTATTCAATTATATGCTGCGTAGCCAAGGAAACGTACACATTTGTTTAATTTATCTGTCATTAAATACATAATGGCGTATTCAAATGACGAAAAACGTGATATGTTGCGTATTTTTTATTTGTCGCAACGAAATTCTATTACAAGTGCTCAGCGGTATTTAGAAACTTATCCAGAGAGAATTCAACCAAGTATTAGATATTTTTCCAAGTTGGATAACAACTTAGTTCAGTATGGTGCATTTGAAAAGCCAAGAAGAAAGTACGGAAGCAAAATTTCTGCAGAAAATAAAGAAAACATATCAGCAGCAGTAAGGCGTTTCAAAATGTACCATTTTGAATGAAATTGTTATCCAACTTGGAAAAATATCTAATACTTTGTTGAATTCTCTCCGGTTAAGTTTCTAAATACCGCTGAGCACTTGTAATAGAATTTCGTTGTGACAAATAAAAAATACGCAACATATCACGTTTTTCTTCATTTGAATACGCCATTCTGAATTTAATGACAGATAAATTAAACAAATGTGTACGTTTCCTTGGCTACTCAGCATATAATTGAATACAAACTAACTTAATATGTGCACAAGAAACTAATTTCAGTTTTTTCAAAATTTCTCATTGAAAATTAAAACAAAATAGTAAGTGTGGCATACCAATGAATTCAGAAAGAAATGTGCTATCTACCTATCTAAACAACAAAAATCGCGCCCATAAGAAAAAATGAAGTTGGCTCTGAAAAAACAAAAACGAATCGCTCCAGAAATAAAGTACGCTCGGCATTCAATCAAGCAGAAAAAGTGGCTTCAGGAATGTTTTCACAGATTTTGAAAAAAATCATAAATAAAGAAGTTATATTCGATTTTCGAAAATCGCAATTTTTAGTTTTTTACCGATTGTGAAGAAACCGTTTAAGATATTTCAAATTTCTTAACGTATTATTAATGAGCATGATATTTGGCAACTTTGCTTCCATTTAACCGATTCTCTATCTCTTATAATAAGCGAGATCCCCATGCTGGCCCTCGAATTTCAGTCAGCCTGTATAATAAACATTTTAAACATCTTTTGTTGAAATTTCTAACGGCATAAGCTTTTTTATGCTTGGCCCTTAAACTTTAGATGTAGGAATTTTTTAACTTGCTAATTTGAAAAACTAAACTATTGTAATTTAAATGTATTGTTTACACGCTTACAAAAAGTTAATCGAACATTTAAAGAAAAGTGGTTATCCTGCTGGAAAACCTAGAATAGCTAATTACACCTCGATTTCACAATAATTTACAAAATAAGCATTTTCATTCCTTTTTTTCCCTAATATCTTTTTAATCGGTAAGTAAAAAAACAGACACATTATCTCTACATTATACAACACAAACATGTTATAATTAAAAAAAAAAAATAAGGAAAAATATTAGTTATTCAAATTATACGTGTTTTCTGTTTCCCAAGAAATTAATGATACAGGAGATTGTACACTTTGAAATTAGACTCCTTAAATATCGAAAAATAGTTCCTATTCGATTAAGAATGATTTCTTGGCAATATAGAATAAGATTATTGTTTGTTGACGAACAAGACGGAAAACATAATCGAATTTTAATAAGCCCAGTTGTTTTGAGTTGAGTTGTTTTGTACCTATACCTTTTAATTTTTTTAAGTTACATCTAGAAATGAGCAAAGCTGATAATTTTGCGAAAATATTAATTTTGGAAATGAATGATGGAGTATATTTCTTATTTTGAATTTTTAAGTTATACATATAGGTATCGTTTGAATGCCTTTAAAAACTCAGGTAAAAGCTTTCCCCTATGGGCAGACAAAACTGCAAAAAAATTGTCTTCTGAATCTTAGTTTTCCTGTACGAATGTTATAGTTCACACCTTTAACACTGAATTTTATGAAAATGGTAACGAGAACTTAACTGAAGTACATATTTGCTTAAATTAAAATTAAATTAGAGATTCAGTTCTTCTTCTAGACGTACTATTAAAAATCACACCTTCTTAGGAGTGATTTACATTTTAATAATAAATGTCAAAATTTGTCTTTGTGTGTCGTTCGTATGTTAGACATTAATTTAGCAGTTACTACCGTCACATTATTATTACGTATTACTACCATTTCAATATTTCTATCTATCTTTACATTACAGATTGTTAGAGAAATAAATCGTCACTGTTATATTTCTTTCACTACAAAGTTCTGTTATCCAAAAAATAAGAGATTTACTGCGTCGAATCTTTTCGAACATAATGCACAAACAAAACAAGGGAAGCAACAATAGTAGGTATGAACTAATGAAGCGATTACACTTCCAAAGCGATTAACTGCTAAAGAAATCTTGGGGATAACTGACATTCCGCAGTGCATCTTCTGAAAGGCTCTCGAGCGTGCTACAGTTGATTTCAGTCTGAAGAATGGAGCTGGTAAATCATTTGCTGTATGTCCTCATGTACCAAATCGTTGTTATTATTAATCATTACAGAAACTCTGTTTCTAGTGCACCTTTAAAAAGTCAAAAGTACTATCGAACAATAACGTCGCCGAGTGTCTGATCTGTTATGACAACCCTGACAAGGTTTAGAATGTATACATTGAATGCCAACATGATACCTGTCTGTCACTGGTCACTGGTCACGTTCCAAAAAAATTGATGGGACAATGCCCGCTGTCGGATTCCCTCACTTTCCAAAATGAAACGGTTCTCAACAAAGAACATTACATAACGCCACTGCTTTTTCATCCATTCCAGGTAGTATCTGTATCATTTTAAACGAAATCTTTAATAAGCAATCGATGCATCATATTAGGTCGTTACATATTAAATAGATTTTAATCCTTAATTTTAAATTTACATATCTCAACTCAACCTAATTGGACTTTCCAATCTGGTTTAAATGCCTTAAAACCGTCGTACTTACAGCTCTCTCACAAATTCTTGTGGATTTGCTTCAACCGGAGTATTTAATTCGTCATTGCTGATGACACTGCTTAATCGACCGTTCATTGTAATGGTTCGTGTCTTCAGCCTTGAATTTTACAATTCTTCGTTGCACTGTCGAATCGTTAGCTGGATCTTCGACGAGAGCAGTAATAATGTTTCGCGTGGCTTCCGCAGCATTGTGGCCAAGTTTAAACTCATAAAAGAAAACAATGCAAACTTTTTATCATTAACTAATCCAAAAAAATATTTATACAGAACAAAAAAAAGGAGAAAAAGGCATTTTTTTCTTATACATGTTTTGCTGTAAGACCTAATCAACGTATCCGAAAAGTTTAATTATAATTTAGCTGCTAGAATAGATCCGGGACAACAAATCCCTTAACTGTTGGACACCAGTACAAGTCTATATAGAAGAGAACATTGAAGTAAACAGTAAAAAATGTGCTTACTCGCAGTACTTTGAGTGCTTCCTCGCACACTTGCATTCCCCTAGATTCGAACACCTCGACGCACCCCAAATACTTGACGCTGAACGTGCAGTTGCCCGTCCGGACGGCGGTTTCGTCGGCCTGCCACTGATGAGGCTTCGAACTCTCCGGAACACGCTCCTTCCGCCTCCGGAAGGAGTCCCGGAAAGACCTTCGGAGCCGATCCATCCTTCGAGGCGATCTGAGGCTCCTCCTCTGCGAAAGAATCACGTGAGAATATATCAGAGTTACTTAACTAAGATAAATCGAACTAGATGAACGTAATTGGATTAATTTGATTGCATGGCGAAAATTGATCGGCGCTACTGTTCTATTTATGATTGAGATAAAGCAAAAGTGTACGATCAAATTAATTAAACAATTAATTAAACGAGCTCGAAACAAATGTTTCTTTAATCTAATTCAAACAGAAATATAACAAAAAAACAGATCGAAATAATGCAAAGATAATAGAAACGTAGGTATAAGAACCAAAACGTAATATCATCTTGCAAGGTGTGTTAGCTTTGTTTACACGTACTCAACGAGGATGCATTGTTCAAAGTGTATAACCCACTTACTTTCGATTAACGTAATCATCACTATTAGGCAGCGCGTGCTGGGCAGAACATGTCTTGAATATCCAAGTGGGCGTAGAAATACATGAATACAATATGTGTGCATTATATACAACAGTCAGCCAACAGACATCGATTCTAAATTTAAACTGTGTTCGCTTCACTTCATTCAAATTGAATAGAATGTCGTTTGTTGGCAAAATTATTATAAAAGTTTTTAATTATTATATTAACTGACAGAAAGTCTATCAACTGCTTTATTTCGGGAAAAATATGTAGATGTTTTTGTAGTTGAAATAACTATAGAAAATATGTACAAATGTATAGATTAATTCTCTTCGGATGGTTTGCGATTGATTTTAGCCAGAATAAAGCTTGTGATTTTTTTAATGGAGAGTTATATAATGTATGCATTTTAAACCCATTAGCGAATTTATGACGTGCAGGAAATCTCCGTCAACGTTATTCAGAGAAATTTCGAAATTCAGACGATTTGTTTCAAACTGTGAAATTCCATATCTCAAGAAACTAACTAGTTTAATTAAGTTAATGCTTCGAAGATATGTTGAAGTCATTAAAAATAAAGCTTTTGTACAAACCGTTAAATAGAATAGAAAGATCTTCTTGTCCGAATATTCCAAATTGTATAGTATTACGGTATTTTTTTAGCAAACAAAAATAAGAAATTAATTTTATCTTACCACAAAGGCTTTATTCCCTATAGATTTCGATTCTAAACACGTACTTTTTTCTCCTGCAATCTGCTTAGCTACACAATCGACTAATTTATTTTAAGTATGTCGCTTGTATTATAAACAATTGACCACAGCGATAACATTCGGAAGTAAGCAAAATATATTTTCACTTCTAATCAGGGGAAGGTAAATCACGGAAAAATGATAAGTATAACGATAAAGCACTTAAAAACATCCGGAGTAAAATACTTCAATGTTAACGCAGAAACAAGTTGCAGAAAAAAGATCATTATTTTAGAAGTACCTCAGACGTCATACAAGCTCGTTACTGCAGTCTAAAAGGTAAATAAGAACTTGATTACTCGTTACATAGTTTCAAAACGTTAGCAAACATAAAACAGTAGACACAGTAACGAGGATAAATTTAAATTATTTGTTAGAATTAAACACAGACAATTACTCGCTTCTCTGCAGGAAACTGATTTATGTTATTATTATTACGGCAAGAAACAATTCACAACGTGTATGTAGCACACTTAGAATTTAAGCAAAGAATAAAACTTCTTTTAAAACATCTTGTAAGAAAGCACATAGCGTGGAAAGTTACAATATTTCTAAAAGACCAAAATAATAATAGATTATGTTGTAAGCAAGTTTTTGCAAAAAAAGCGTCTTTACTGTTTTATCTTTATATTTATTTTTTCAGTATTTTTGATAATGTATTAATTTTAAAACCACAGACGAAAAAAATTCAAAAAAGAAAATTTGCAGTCATAGTTTTTATAAAATATTGTTTCTAAACACTGTAGGATATTTCTTACAATTTTTTTAATTTTGTTTAATATAATTTTTTCGCAAAAGTCAATGATAATATTTTGTTACTAGGATTTCTAACCCTGGAATTCTCGATCTCGATTTCCCGGAAAATTTGTCTCAACTCAAGACATCTCATATCTTAGTATTCTATACGAGGAGTATATAGATTGAAGATTTTCAACAAAAAAATAGTAAAGGAGACGGAAATAAGTATTGGTCCATTCTCCTGGTCTGAAAAAAGTTCTTATTTTACCGAATAAAGAACTTTCGTAAACATTTAAATGCCCATTAGTGAAATATTTTTAAATTAATCCTAAAAAATTAATAAAATTTGTATATAAATTTTCAACAAAAAACCTACGGATTAGAGCAGATCACATCCACACATCACAAGTTAAGAGCACTTATGGAAATTAATCTCGGAGAATCCTCTCCTTATCATATATCTAGTATAAAAAAATAAAAATAAATAAATAAAGAGAAAAGTAAATAAAAATTTTAAAAATACATTAAAAAAAATTAAAGAATATAATTTATTTTTTTATTATTTTTTACTCTTTTATTTTTATTTTATTTTATTTTTATTTTTTTTTTTTGACTGGTTATATCATAAGGAGAGGATTCTCTGAGATAAATTACCTCTTAACTTGTGGTGTGTGGGTGTGATTACTCTAATCTATAGGTTGTCTTTTAACGATCGAAAGTTCTTTATTCGGTAGAATAAGAACTATTTTTAGCAAAATGGACCAATACTTATTTCCGTATTATTTAGATAATTATATATGTATTATTTTCTTTCTATTATTATTTTTTATTTATTGAATATATATATTTTTATAATTATGAGTATGATTAGGTGGTTGTTAGATTTCATTAAGTGCTTTTAACTTGGTAATGTGTGTACTGAAGATGGTAGATTTGCTGCCAAAATACGCTTCTACGGATATGAAAATTATTGTAGGAGGGGGTTAATTTTTCACTTTACCGAATAGTGGTTTCATGAAGAGCAACAAAGATAATGCGATTCACGTGTTCAAAAGAAAAGCTACTTACTACCCATGCATTCCTAACGTGAGTAGTGGGGCCTGGGCACAATGAAGTGGAGATTACGTTACGTGTTACAGCGAAATCTGCAGATATGCGAACAGCAATCAGTGGATTGTAATATTTTTAAAAGCAGCAACAAATAAATTAAATATTGTTTGTACAGATTTTCTAGAATTTAATATACGTCTTTGAATGTGAAATCACTTTTGGCTAAAGTGAAAGTCTTCTACTGATAATATAGTTTTCATAAATCAGAAACCGATTGTCTGTTGAAAGAATTTTTGCGCTATATTTTAAGAAATTTAAAAATTATTACAAGCTAGTTTCGATTGCAATGAAATTTTAGACTAAAAATTTGCCACACGTTGTCATCGACCTAAACTATTACTATTTGAAGAATATTTTATTTTATGCATTAGCCACTATTTTTCAGAAGAAAGTTTTGTTTTCATATTATAAAAGAGAAGGGGTTTTCCTTATTTTAATTTTATTTATATTTGTTGGTTTTTTAATGTTTACTATTAGAATTATTGTTTCGTTAATTACCAAAGATATTCCTACTTAAAAGGTAAAACTGAAGATTTCTTAAAGTAAATTTTATTTTTGTTAATCGAAGACCAAGAATACAACAGATTTTCATATAATTAAAGGTCGAATACTAAACATTAAAATTGATTTAAACGTATATTAATCATTATTATTCTTCCTAAATTAACGGCTTTGTAATTTTTTATATTTCTCAATTTCCCGGGAAATCTAGAGATCTAACAGACAAGAATTCTCGAGTCCCAAGAAATCGAAAAAGTCGAGACATCAGAATCTCTATGTGTTAAGAACTTTATGAATAGTACTGTGTATTAGATTTTCATTTTTTTTGGCAGAACCTTAAAATAATGTGAATAATTAGAATCCATTCTTTATCTATTTACCGTCGTAGTTAGCCGTGAAAGTCTAGTGAGAATGTGGTACTCATGTATGTAACTAAATTTTGACTGTCATGTCGATTTAGATTTTAAGTTTACTCCGAATTAGGCAATGTGCGATATTTTCTTTCCATCACGAGGTGTATTTAAATGTACATACATAAATTATAAAACATTTCCCTTCAGTTTTAATTTTGAATGGGTTACTTTTCAAATCTGTTTCGTTGATCTATCTGATTTGAATTATCACAATTATGTATGTTAAAATGACATCAAATTAAATCTATCTGATTTTACTATGATAGCCAACCTAGTAGCTTAAAATAACGGCCTACTACGGCGGTAAATATAATCCATTCCTTATTTGTTATCGCAGGAGGCCGTGATTTTAAGTTCACATGTTGGCTATCATTTTAAATTAGACAAATTAATTTGGTGTCACTTTCAGATACGTCAAACTGTGACAACTGAAATCACATTAACCGATGTTGTCAATTCTCAGCTTTAAGAAATTTCCATTTTTATCTAGAATGTTGATTCTGTAGGTCAATTTGTTGTTAATTATCAGATAAAAATGGTAAAAGTTGTGAAGGTGAAACTAAAGTTTTGATACAGAAAACATACGCAAAATTTCAAATTGATGGGCCAGATTTAAGGAAAACGAAAATTATTTAAAGATTACTGAATGAATACTTGATATTCCAATTCTGTGTACCTTTCATTTTAAAATAATTATTGTAGGTGTCACAAAACTGTACCGAGTCATTTTTAAATTTTCTATCAACTCTTGCCATAGAACAGATTTCATGGCAAGAGTTGATAAAAGAAACTTTAAAAATCACTTGGTATGAGAGATGTGTTAACGAAAAGATACACGAATTGAAAACTTCTTCATTTTGGACAAATTACTTACAGACGCTCGCGATATTATGGAATTTAAGGAGAGGAGAACAACTTTATTCAAAATTATTAAATTTATGAGTTACAAGCACAAAATGATTAAGTAATGGACGCAAAAACAAAAGCACGTCGTTGCATCCAAAATTTCTTTTTTGAACAAATTATAGTGAAAATATAATATTCGTGTACCTAGATGAAACTTGGATCTATCAAAATTCGTCGGTTTGTCGGTTTGCACACGGGGGCAATACTGGGGTTTTTGTAAGTGTGTGACTTGTTATTCCACTTGATGAACAATGACAGAGGCTATCAGAAAACTATGAAAGGAGAAATTTTTAAAAATTGGGTGATTAATCAGCTTATTCCTTCATTAGCCAAGTTGTAAGGTAAATGTGTATTGGTGATGGATAATGCACCGTATCATTCTCGGTGCAGTTAGACAAACCACCCAACACAATATCAAAACTGAAGGTTAAATTACAAAAAAAAAATTATGGGATTTAATAAAAACCTTTTATAACTGACAGTAAGAAAAAATGGCGTTCATCTTCATCGAGGCATTTTCGAACTCTTTTGCGACATCCATTAATAACATTTTGCAAAACGTAGGGAAAATTGTTTATTTCATCACACTTGTCGATGATTCCTTGGGTAAGTTCCTGTAAATCATTAACGGGCGTTTTAAAAATGAAATTTTTTAAGTATGGCCAAACAAAGATATCCAAAGGACTTAGATCGCAATATCGCGAATGTCATATGTTTGCCATATTTTTGCAATTATGCGATCTCCAAAAAACTGTTGAAGGAAATTTAAAGTATCTTCAGCAGTATGGGCCATTGCACCATTCTGTTGGAAATATCCAAATTGCAACTCGTCATCATGGAGTTGATTAATAAATCCCGATGTCTAAGTGCTGTTAATGTGCAATTATAAAATATTGGACCTATCAATCTTCTCCGACTTAAACCTATTCAAACACCAATCTTTTGTGGATGGAGTGGGGCTTCAATGAAAATATGAGGGTTTTCTGAACTCCAGATCCTCATATTTTGGGAATTAATGTTAAATGGAACCAGACGTCATTGAAAAAAGTTGTCATTGTCAATATTACTTAAAAATCAATGACAGTATCTTTGTCTTGGTTCAAACTCTGCTGGAAATAATTCATGCACTGCAGTCAAACTATAAGGCAACATTTAGTAGTCCTTTCTTAGAACAGTTCTGCAGGTTCCGACAGAAAGATCAACTTGCTGTGATAGGTGACGAATGAAAGTGCAACAAGCATCAATCATAATTTGTCTTCCATTTTCAAATATTTCATCAGTTCTAGCTTTAGGCCTACCTGATATCTGTTTTCTAGCCACACTGCCAGTTTCTCTGAATAATCCTGCAGAGCACTGAAGTTGATTAAGAAATTTGTGGTACAGAAATACAATTTCTGAAATTTTTTCCTGAAATTCTACAATACAATCAGGAATAGAATAGGTCCATTCGCCATTGATTTTTTGGGCGTTTCGAAAGTAGGATTCAACCATAAAAGATTTTTCTTCCAATGTGAAAACCCTTGTAAAATCAAATCAATAAAACAATTTTTTTAAAGTTATGTTTGCTTACTTGTACAGATCAAGTAAGGAACATGCGAAAAAATTAGAGCAACGCACTAGATGGGAAAACTTTTTGTACACATGTTACAACAAGCACATAAATTCACAACCTTCATCAAAAGATAGGGTTGCAAATTCATGGCTTCAGGCTCTTTCGAAATGTACTCCCGTCATGTGGCAAAATTTTTGCAAACAAACAGACTGAACATGACAAATAGGACTAGTTCGTTTGAAATATTTCTCCCTTCAAACACTTTTCCAAATTACAGAATTTTCCTAATATCAGTGTAAATCGTTTTAATCTCAAAGACGGATGTGATAATACAATGTTTCTTTCTCCAGTTACTGAATTTGAGGTTTTCGTAATAATAAACAGCCTTAACCATAGTAACTCTTACGGATTTGATGAAATACCAGTAAATATTTTAAAAGACTGTGCTTTACATTTAGTGAAACCAATAACACATTTGATAAATCTATCCTTTAGTCAAGGTGTTTTTCCATCTGCTTTTAAAAAACCAAAAATCTGTCCTCTGTTCAAAAAAGTTTGATATCGTCAACTATCGTCCTGTATCAATATTGCCAACCTTCCCCAAAGTATTTGAAAAAGCATTTTTAATAAGGTTAGTCAAATTTTTAGACGACAAACAGATAATCTTAAAACACCAGCATGGGTTCCGTAAGAGAAAGTCTACTGGATCTACAGCACTAGAATTAATAGAAAGCATTCGCCAACATAAATGCCAGTAATAAGACAGTAGCTACTTTCTGTGATCTAAATAAGGCTTTTGATCTCGTCGAACACAAGCGAATATTAGACAAAATCTATTATTGTGGCATCCGTGGAGTTAGTAATAAATGGTTGTTATCATATTTACAAGGCATATCACAGATAGTAGAAATTAGATGTTTAGGTGAATGTAGTAGATCTTCATCACTTGATACTCACAAAGGTGTCCCGCAGGGGTGCATACTGGGACCAGTGTTATTTAACCTTTATATAAACGATCTACCTTTGAACCTAAATGCTGTTAATAAATGCGTAATGTATGCAAATGACATTGTCTTGGTTAATTACGGAAAAGATGTTGAGATACTTTCAATTATAACTAATAATGCGATTGAGGATATAAAAAAAGTGGTTTCAAGAAAATCAATTATTGCTAAATGAAACTAAATCATAGTTCGTACAGTTTTGCACTAAAAATGCAAATGAATGTAGTAATGCAAAAGTTGATTCTCTTCAACGCGTACCCACAGGATACCGATTTGCACAAAAACTTGAATTCGACTGAACACATAACCAATTTATCTAAAAAAGTTATTAAAAATATATTTGCCTTGAGAAAACTTTCTTATCTATGTGACACAGAAACTTGCAGGACCTTTTATTTTAGCAAAATATATTCTCTGTTAAAGTATGGATTACTACTGTGGGGGAGAAGTTCGCATTCTAATACACTTTTCATATTGCAGAAGTCATGCATTCGTATTATTCATAAGTTACCTTTTAGATCATCATGTAGAACTTGCTTCATAGAAAATAATTATTTAACTTTATCGAGCATGTACATTTATTTCGCAGCTGTCTAAATTCATAAAAATTTACATAGTTTTGAATCCAGCACTGCAAGCGAAAACTATAGTATACACCAACCAACTTTGCTTTTGCCAAGATGCAAATTAGAAATGCGCAAAAAGGGTCCTCTTTGCTCAGCGACTAGAGTTTACAATAAACTTCCCAGTAGAATTAAAGAGGCATCCTCTCTCCTTTCGTTTAAGAATAATTTAAAATGTTGGCTCATCCGGGAATGCTATTATTCTTTGAAAGACTTCTTTTAGTAAATTAATGTATGTATTTGTTTGTGATAACTGTATATGGTACAATGTTTCCTTAAAATTATTTATTTAATTTTTTTCTGACGATGTTTATGTCTTTTATTTAACGACAATACATATATTGTTATTTAGAATCAAAATTTATTATAAAACATACTGGAAAAATCCATTATTTATTAAAAGTTGACACCCAAACTAATCAAATAAAGAGAACTCACATATGAATCTATTCAATATATTGTTCTCAAGATTGAAATGTTTTGGCGACGTTATAATGTACTACATCATGGCACCCCAACAAAACAACGAAGCCTTCGGGATCATTTTAGAGCGAAGCCGATTTGATGATAAGCGAATTTCAATACAACACATGAGACATGCATAAATAGTTAATTTACATACATACGTATATTGTACAAAAATATTCGATTATCATTGTTATAATTATATTTGTTTATTTAAGTTGCAAACGTTCTATTATTTGCTGTAATAATTTTCAACAATAAATTTAAAACGATACCTTAATCAACCAATGAAAAATATCAAATATGTAAATTTGGTCGGGAATACACCTTGTGAGGAAAAGAAAATATTGCAACATTGCCTAATTCGAAGTTACCTTAAAATTTAAATCTGTATGACATTCATTGTCAAAATTTAGTTATAGACATGAGTACCACATTCTCACTACTAGAGTTTCACGGCATACTCTGATAACAAATAGATAAGGAATAGATTATAGATAAGGAATAGATTATAGATAAGGAAAAGATTATAGATAAGAAATAGATTATAGATAAAGAATGGATTGTAATTATGTATGTTTCGTTTTGATTTCAAAAAGTGCGTGCACATTAAATTCTCCAGCTGCCACAATTAAAAATATTAAAACTTTGTCTTGTCTCCGCGTACTTTCAAGTTTGTGTGAAACAATCGGTATGTAATCTAGATTGTAATTCTAATGGTTGCCTTAAAATAGTTGTTTTTAATATTCTCCTGCAGACTTTTTAACCATGCCTCCTGACCCAATTGTCATCAACAGTTTTTTGTAAGCAAATTCAATGTCTTAAATGCCTCATACTTTGTTGTGTTTGTTGAAATAAACGAAATAAGTAGGATCTTTGGAATTACAGTTTAATGCTTACATGTTAAGCAAAGAAAACACATTCAGTGTTTCAATAGAACAGTTTTATTAGTGTTACAGCTCTTTATGTGCGCTTATAAGCAGCGACCGCGGCGTAGAAACTCGAAAAAGTTCGCACTTTATTGTTTGTATGAGCTTCTCACCATAATTTGGCACGTTTTTGAAGCGGCGTGACATCATTAAACGCGCTATTTATCGATTTATTTTATTTATTTATTATTTTCATTACATCATTTTCATCTCTAGTAATTAGATCTATACCTAAACTGAAAAAAAAAAGTAAATATGTATTTCAGATTATTCATAAAATACCTAATATACTAAAATGGTTATAAACAGATTGTAATCTGTAACCCTTAATTTTGAAACGTTCTATAACGTCACCCCATGCTGCAAATTTAGGCAGCTGAGTTTTATACTGTGACGGAATCATGGGACCGCGGCGAGACGAAGTGACTACATCGTCCAGACGACAATAGACCACGTCATAGATTCTTTTTCGAAGAATCCGTCACGATGAGTTGCTTCCAGAAGGTCTGTGGTGTGTAATCAAATTGTCAGCAAAAAATCCAGTTAGAAAGAGCCGATATGAATTTAGATTTTTTTCTTCGAGAATTTGTTAAAAGTCAGGCGTACAGAGAGAACAATTGAATGATAGAATCAGAACAACAATTAGAGCTGTATAACCTAAAACTATTCACAATGTTCTGCAAACGTTTCAAACTAGACTGGCATATTACCAAGAAGTTGGTGGCCGACATTTTGAACCTCTATTTTTAAATAATTTTATTCTTTTACGATACTTTATATCCTAAGTTTACTTATTTTTTAATTGAAATTTTTGTAGCATCGTTTGGATAGTCACGGGAACTATTGAAATATCTACTCAAACTTGGGAGTTGTTATTTAGAAAAAATGTCAGTCAGCACTCTTACCTGTAACACTCTATATATTCTGATCCAATGCCAAAGAAGGCGCAATTTAAATTAAAAATTGACCTGTTTTTGGAATTTTCTTAAAAATCAATAATTTAAACTGATTATTCCAACTGTATACTTTCATTTAAGTTGATTTTATAGGAAAATTAAAAAGTTTATAATAACTAAAAATCTGCAAGGATTGAAGAGGAACATGAACACTGTCTATTCGTGAAATGAGATTGGGATCATTGCATTTAAAGAAATTGAATAACGGCAGTTTGAAAATCTGACAATTGGACGTTTCTAAAAGCAAATAAAATTAAAAGAATTTATATCTAGGTTATTCCTTATCCTTAAATTTATAACATTACCGACTTTTATTGTTAGACGACCCAAAATACGTTTATAAGAAATATTTAAAGACAAGTAGAAAATCAGACCGTTTTCTACAATATATTAATTTATTCTTAATTGGTTAATTAAATCTAAATATTTTATATGCGGCTGTTTAAAGGATCAAGTGTCTTTCTATTAGAAAATACACAGGGTTTTTCATTAAAAAAATCTGCTGCATGCTGCCATTATTACAGGTGATGGTATCAGTCCGTAAATCTTAAACTTCGTTTTCCGTAAAATGTGAAATTTCTGACCCTGATCAATACAAAGCAAATTGAGTAGTATTTATTAAAACTTTCTACCTGAGAGATATGTATGCATAAGAACGTATAATTTGGTTCTCAAACCTGTCTCTTCTTTACGAAATAAAATTTCCTTCTAATAATGATTTTCTCTTTTGTTTCAACAATTACCTTTTATCTAAACTTTTGGTTTCAAATTAATTCCATTCTATAAAACTACTCTGCACTCTATTCTTCTTGTATAGATTTTCCCTGTATTTAATAGTCTATTGAATAGTGTTTTATAGTGAATTAATATTTTTATACAAGGTGGTACAAAAATAATGGAACACAGAGTAATAGTGGATACCTGACATTAAAATATTGCGATTTAGCTAATCTAAAATTTCAATTTTCTTCAATAATTCTTAAAGTTCATAACATATTGACATATTCTCTGGAAGGAAAAATAATAATATGGCCTTGATTTTGACATAGTAGACAAAGGTATTAGGTATTATTCTTGCGTTTAAAATGCTAGATACAATGCTACGACAAACTTAATAAATCAATGAATTAATTGAATACAACAATCTGGTCATTTCTAGAACTGCTTGTAGAACATACTTTGATTTAATTTTATTTTTTATTATTAATAAAAAATCGTAAACTTGCGGTCAAAAAATCTGACCCATTCTTTTTTTGTATTGTAAATTGGCTTTCGATCTATCAAAGTGGTAAATCATTAGAGCTGTCACATTGTGTCATACTTAATTCGCTGCTTTGAATTAATTTCCTGACCTGTAATTGTGCATGAATATCAAAATCGCAGGCAATATTGCTGCCTCTTAAGCTACCATACAGGTGGCCAATGCGGAAAGGTCAGAAAATTGTCGCGCGGTGTCGCGACAGTGGCATATTTGCACTATCTTTGCGTAAGTCTTGTTGCTCGTCGGGTTTGCGATGGAATTCTCGAGCTACTCTTTTGCTGATGAGACCCCAATTAGGGCTGAAATAGCTATACAGAGGATACTCATTGGCCCCGTTGCAATCCAGTCGACTTGCAGCCAAATTTTGCTACAACGTACCCACGTTGCCACAAAACTAGGTAAATATAAAATAAAATGAAAAGAGAGTACACAGCAATAAAACAAATTAGAAGAGTGCCTGAAAGTATAACATGTAAATTAAAAGAATGCCGAGATAATTTAGAAGTTAAGGAAATAATAGCTAAAGTTAGCGAACCAACCGTTTGGTGACATAATCTTGTAATTGTAGAGGAACCAAAAAGCGTTCAAGATAAATTTTTTATTGGTATAAAATGTCAACTGATTTAGAAAAGTTAATAAGTTCCTGTAAGGTATGTGAAAAAGCTAGCAATTCAAGTACTAATGAACCTATTACGTTTCATGAAAAAATGTTCTCAAACTAAATTTTTACAAAATCAAGATTTCTTGCCAGATGAAAATTATGAAAATTAATTAAAATTGTGTAACTGGCAATATAGAAAAAATTTTTAAGGTACAGAGTTCTGATGAGGCCCAATAAGGCCGAAATACATGTATAAACTCTTTCCTAACACTTTCTATATTGCCAGTTACACAACTTTAATTAATTTTCCTAAATTTTTACATAGAACGTTTGTCAAATTTGTCTATGACAGTGTCGTACTTTTTACGATCATTATCAGATAAGTCAAAAGTATTGCAGATATCTAAAGCATCTTCGCCAATAACGTTAAGAAAAATAGCTACCTTATTTGTTGTTATTTTTCTTATCATAACCAATAGCTTTTAAAAATATTTCAAATTGCTATTTGAAGTTCCTCCAACTTGCTCCATCTTCTTGGCTAATCAAATGACTAGGCGAGTTAAATATTCCATTCGTTTCTATTCTTACACTTTATTCTTCTAATTTTTTTGTTATTTTAGTAATTTAAATGCCTCTTCATGTTTTCTATTCCATTTCCAAACTATATCCTACTTAAGTAAATTCGTAAATTTCAAAAAATATTTGCGTTTTAACGTTTCTATGTGGATTTATGTTTAAAATAGTGCCTACTGTTTTATTTCACGTTTTGAAATTAATATGCCTTAACTTCTACAATTTAATTTTACGTTATTTTACTGTTCTTTTAATTAATTTCTCCATTATCTATCATGGTCTTCATCATTATCTCCTGCTACTATAATATCGTCAAAGTATACCTCTCTACTCTACTCCTGGTTAAGATAAATCGTATGTAAATTTCATAATAATTAAAAACGTAAAAAAACTGTTTGTTCTTATCATTAGAACATATAAGTTTACGTTCCACGTCAGAAAACAGTAATCCAACCCTTCTTCAAACTTTTCCCGTTTTCACATAGAAATGCATCGAAATGCAGTATAAATTTTATTGCATTTTATAGACAGATAAACTAGCTTCCATATGTGCAAAAAATTGGCTGGAACAAGTCCTGCTAATATTTAAAAGTTAGTCAAAATTATTTTTTTTAAACTTTAATAAAGAGTTTAATTAAATAATTATATCAAATGAATTAATACATATTAAACACGCAAAAATTTATTCTTATAGGAGTAGCCCTTTTAGTACTAAAAATACATTGCAAAAGTTAACGCAATATAGATATATTTTATTGCATTAGCGGAGCATACGCATGAGGATCCTTCACCAGTAACCGAAACGGCCAATTTTGAGAATATGTAACTTAATTGTTAAAAATTCAAATCATAAAATATTTGGTTAAACAAAACTTCAATCTATTTACTTTATTACAAAAATAATTTGCATCACGTAGGATGATATTCCCAAAATTTATTTTTGGCAAACGGGACCACAGTGGAGTGGTGCGACTCATTTGAATCATACTGTAGAGCGAAGGAAATGCTAAGATTTTAAGTTCTTTTTAAAAGAATCTTTGCAACCGTCTCTATTTCCAAATCCATCTAATATGCGAATATCTTTTTTTTTAAGTAGAAAAATTCTTTTGGCACAATGGCCCCACAAAAACACATAAGTTAAATATCCAACAAATAAAAGGAATTTAGAAATCCACTTTCCAAAACTAAATTACTTTGACTGACTCATGGTTCACTAACCGTGATTCACCATAAAGATCTAATGTTAAGAAACTTACAATGTAGCTAAGAACTAAGAATGGTAAAAATTATAAGCGTTGTATATGTATATACCTCCTAACTATGTAAATTTTTGAAATTTCTTCCTCCAATTTTATCAAAACTTTTTATTTTTTGAACTTAGTTGTAGCTGAACATTTAATCCGCCTGAAAATTGTGATTCAGCGCGATAGAAATAATAACCACAGGTAGGACGTTAACAATGGGAGTGTGACAATAAAATTACGATGCCTGGTGTATTGACCTCTCTTCGTTATGGTTCCCATCACACGAAACGTCCGTTTTATTAAAATCGTGCTTCGCCAGCGTCACACGTATTTTTAAATTTAAATCACTCGCCGACGCTAATTCACAGAAAAAATTGTACGCAGATTAAAACCTAGCTTGAAGAATACCGAGTAAGAGTTAGAGAATAAAATATGTCTTAAAAATATTAATTTTTATTTTAATAAATAAAGTGTGTTTGTCAATTACAGTGAACACGATTCCACTTCGCATTACTTTTATCTAACATTGTAGTCATGTCATAATCCATAATCTGTACTTTCATTAATCAGCACTCAACAATAATTTAATAGAAAAGAAAATCAGTTCAGGAAAGTTAATGGTGGCCACGACGATGATATCAGAGTCTATTATCTTGGAATGTTAATGGCCGTGAATTAGGCACTTTCAGTAATTTACAGGTAAAAGTCAGAGCATAGTTATTTCGGTTGTTTTGAAAAAGACCTGTGACCTTTCTGATGGCGTTGAGCCTTCATTCTAGTTCCAGTTGAAAGCCCCGTTTTAAGGTCGACTGGAAATTTCGTTTACGGTATCCGTAATTACGCTTTTGTTCCATTTCGTGGAATAATAACGGATAATCACAGATTGATTTCGAAAAATAAAACCAAAAAGTATTATTTATTTAAAAAAAGGACATGGTACACTCTATACATATTTTTAAGCGGATAGATAATAAGTTGGTAACGGGTTTCACGGAAAGGCAGGTCCCATTATTAGATAATTTTATTCCTTTTTGATAGTGTGTGAAACACAGTTGTCAAAGCACAAATCAATTAATTATTTAAAGGCTGATAATTATTTTATTTCTAGAAAGACGCATTCATTACGAAACCTTTTATATTTTTTTGTACTTGTTCTACTAACTTGCAAATTCCTGCTCTTATCGAATATATCATAAAACACTGAATGACATAAAACGTAACTTTGAAGGCAAATATTTATTAAAAAAATTATAAATTATAAAATACAAAAGAAAATCAAAGAAAAGAAACTTGAACTTTTCATTTTGCGTCAAAGAAGTATTAAAATAAATCCCTTGTAGGCATGCGTGCGAACTAACTTCATAGATTCAAATTTTCAAATAACAATCATTTCTGAGCAAAAATTCTAACCAATTTTGTTACTCGCGAAGTTGATTTGCAAGTGTGATGAATATTGCTAGAATTATTGCTACCAGATGTCCACTTAACAACCTTTTTATGTAACAACTTCTCTACAATCTTCTTACATAATGATAATCTAATACACTGTTACTTGCAATTCAAGGAATTGAATACACTCAAGGGAAAACAGTTAAAATTTTAAGATGAAATAAAAATTTGCAGAAACAAGAAAGGTTTCTAATGTAAAGCTAGGTTACACTAAAGTCGGGGCGTTGTTAACAAATCCTAGATTAAATATAGGACTTTCGTCACTTTAATTCGAGATTAATTTTAATCGATTTCTATACAACTAGACATAATTCTTTTTAGAAATACATTAATAAGCTTAAGACATTAAAAAAAACCTCATCAAAGCAGGCCGAGGAAAAAATCTTTCCTTAATTGTACAAAGGAACTAAAATATCTGATATATTTTTGTACCCTCATTCCGTTGACCTTTTAAATAGTTCCTCTTAATTTTCAGATCTGTGTAATAATACGAAATGAGATACTATGAGTGCATACTGGTGCAGTCAATCGAAAACGCCATTAAATAAATTAATTTAAGCCTTCTCTTGGCATGAGCAAAATTAATTCTCTTTTTCAAGAGCCTTAAAGCAGAATAACGTTTAAACAAGTTGGAGAAAAATAAGTCAGACTTAGGGCCGGTTTTCCAATCTCGGTTTAACTTTAATCTTCAGTTTATTCCCAATGTTCCTATAGGAATAAACTAAATATTAAAGTTAAACTATAACCGAAAACTGGATCTAAGGACCGGTCTTTCCATCTCTTGATAAATTGACTGACGGATAACTACTATGGAAACAATTCACGAAAATCAGTCAACCATTCATAAAAATCAAATTATTCGCCGATTTACTTTAACGGGAAGATGGTAAGACCGACCCTAAATCGCTTTTTTAAACCCAGGAATCTGTGGTTAAATCATGTCCATGAATTTTAGAGACTTTCTGTACGTAAACTTTGCTTATAATGACTGATCAGGGATTGAAGGAATGACGTACCAAAGGGTTTAAGTGCCACTTTAAAATGTTAAGGAATTTTGTGAAAAACGCTCATATATTAAGAAACAGTGCCTTATCACTAGAACAACATTATATAAGTTAGTACCATCATACTCATCACCAGACAGTTGCTAATTATCCTAGAATGTAGTGATTTTAGTATTATCCTAAAATCTTCTTTAGCACATAATCATTCTGAAGACCAAAATATACAAAGGCAACAATTTAAAAAAGAAAATCCTGCGAAACTCACACAAATAACGACTTGAAGATTTAACATCCAACGACTTAGAACTTATTCGAAAGTGGTATGTACAGAAATAAAAAGAAGCAAATGCCAACATTATTTCAAAGTCAGGAGGATGGTTTTGATGCACTCAATGTTTTAGCTTCAAGAACAAAAAAATTCACAAATTTTCACTGCAGTTTTAAAACCCTCATTCGCAAATGTATCATTGCATTAAAAAAAAAAGCTAAGGTGACTCGTTTGCTAAAATATAATCGTGACTTTCCAATAATTGAGAGGCCTAGTTCAAAAGTTTACAATCTCCAGTATAATTTTTAACTTCTCAGGAAACTGAAAACACGTATAATTTAAATAACTAATATTTTTCTTATTTTTTTTTATTTTAACGTATAATTTACTTAAAGAAATTAACTATTAAGAAGATATTACAAAAAAGGAATGGAGCTGCATGTGAAAGTAACAAATGGAGATTGCTCACTATGAAACTAGACCCTTCAATTCTTGAATTATCTTTGTTTGATAATTATATATAATATTAACTTTTTCTTGTATAAATGTTACTAGTTCCTTGAGATTATACAATTACTTATAACGTAAATTGAACATACAAATAAGCATCTACCGAAGAGACGCGTAATTAAATACTCTTACCTCCCATATGTTGGAAAAACAATAAACAGTTACATGAACGTAGCGTCGCGCCGCAGCGTTGTTACCTAATCCTAGGTTAAATAAAGGATCTTCTTCGTTTTAATTCGAGATTAACTTTAATCAATGTCTGTGCAACTAGACAAGCCTTTCTAGAAACACATTAATAAGTGTTTAAATAACGAGATATTAAAAAAAAAACTCGTCAAAGCTGGCTGAGGAAAAGAAAACCTTTCCTTAATTGTACAGAGCAACAAAATATCTGATATATTTTTGTACCCCCATTGTCGGGATTCCGTTGACCTTTCAATAATTGCTCTCAATTTTCAGATCTGTGTAATAATACGAAATAAGATAATCTGAGTGCACACTGGCGAGCAAAATTAATTCTTTTTTTCAAGAGTTTAAAGCAGTATAACAGTTAAACAAGTGTTTAGAGAAAAATAAGTCATACTTGTCTACAAACAAACCAAGTTATGTGTATTAACACATTTTATATTGGAGATGGAAGGTGTTCGGTATTAGAAATTATAGGAATTTCACAATATTTACTATACAATCGCGTGGCACACAAAACGCAAACGATATTTTACCTTTACCGCATTAAACATTGCGCACCAATCAACGAAACTGTCAAAATGTCACGGATCTGTTCGATTCGGTATACTCTATCTGTACAATGGCCGAAGGTTTGTCTATGAAACGCAAGTTAGAGATAAGTTACCTTCCTCTTAAATGAGACTTAGCGTAACTTTAACTTGAGCGCGAGATTATGGATACGACCCTTAAACCATTGAAATCTAGAGATAAGGAACTGCATAAACGTATTGTTGGAGAAAAATGAATTTTAAGTGAATCGAAGTGAATTTACTGCAACTAATGGCCAACAAAATCTTATGAAATTTAATTGAAAGCAATAAGTTTTTCTTCTGTATAATTTTCATTTTAAGATTATTCTTAATATTAATTGGTATAATTGTATGAAAATCAAGAAGTTGTCCTTGATGATCAGGTATGCACTACGTCTCATTATCAGTAGCAAATTAAATGTTAACTAAATTTGTTTAAATCCGTACAAGTAAGCAACCCTAAGGGTTGTTGTAAGCGCATGTAAATAATCTAGTGACTCTTTTATTATAGCACATAAAAGTGACTCAACCACGGAACCACCAAGTTTCGCGTGCAGATGAGTAAACTGAAAAGCCTTCGCTTTCTTACATACAATACTCATGAACTCTGAGTCATTACACTCATTACCACTATAGTTGACCATTACTAATAAACTGCTCTCTATCGGATGTGTTTCAGTTTCATTATCAAAATGGTGACTCACCTATTATACGATTTTTTAAATTCACGCTCGTCATAAACAAATTAACATTCAGTTACCAGGCAGTTTTTGTCTACTAGGGTGCTTATCGTAATTAATAAATTTCAACTAGATTCTTTGCATTCTATTCGAAAAATACACTCGCGGCTAAAAAAAAAAACGTGAACACTTTTAAACGTCAATGTTATAATACTAAAACTTTGAACTGATACTTACGGATGTAAATTAATAATATAATAATTATTGTTTGTCACCAGTATCAGTTCATAATTACATCCAGCGGAAGTTTAAGGGCCAGTTTCATAATCAAATTTAAAAGAGATTTTAAATTCAAAGTCCCTTTCAAATGTAAAAGCAAATGTGAAAACATTTGCTTACACTTCTGAATGTGAATTTAATTTTAATCCTTTAAATTCGATTATGAAAGTGGCCTTTAGTATTATAAAAGTGACGTTTAGCCACGACTGTAACATATAATTGAAGTTTGGTAGTTTCAACAGTTACAACAGTTATCGCTTAAAAAAGCATGATTTCCTCTGATATAATTGTCCTGTTTAAAGATTGGTCATTGGACTATAAAAGCGAATATTTTTTTTTTATGAAATACGAGATAAACTACATGTACATGGTTTTTGTTTATATTTCGAACGGTACCTACACATTTTATAATTAGACATATCGAGAAATGTTTAATATGTTTAATGTAAAAGTTTTAGGGATTTACCCAAACCACCAAAATGTATTAAAACAAAGACAAATTACGATTAGACACCCAATAAATGAGTATCAACTTTGTTATTTTAAATGGAACACTCAAATATTTTTTTTAATTCCAAAAATATGTAGTTTTTCTTTATTTGGTTTCATACTTTTTGCAATATTCTGAAATTATTATTGTTCTGGTGTATTTTGATAAATTTCGTTAAATCTTATATATAAAGACAAACTACATATTTTTGAACTTAGCAGAAAAATATCTTCCTTAATTTGAGAAAATATACTGAGTGTTCCATTTAAAATAATAAAATTCATACTCATTTGTTTCCGATCGTCATTTCTTTTTTTAGCAAATTCTGCCGGTTCATGTATATCCCTAAAATTTTTGTATATATCATTTCTTTGTATATCTAATAACTAGACAACGGAATATATGCAAAACGTTAACCTTCAATTTTAATTTTTTTGCAAAATCAATATAGCATTTTATTGAATTTTGTAATTACAGATTAATTATTTTTAATTAAGTTAGTATTACTGAATTTAATAAAGTAGCATATCGATTTCACGAAAAAATTTAAATTGGAGATTAACATTTTGCATATATTCCAATGTCTACTAATAACAAAATATGTAGGTACCGTTCAACATATAAACAAAAACCCTATACACACTGAGAATCAAATGTGATACCTCCACAATAAATGTTAAATTGTAGTCTAACCCCTTCTGACCGGTATTGAGTAGAAGTGGACAAGCAGGCGAGCAAACAGGTAACAACCCATTAAATATGCTCGTTTTAATTTACGGTAACTCTTTGCTACATAAATATACGGTACATTCAAAATAAATGTGTAACAATTCGGTACGGGTACGGAAGTAGGTAACAAACTGTTGCCAGTGGTTCGAACACGCGGGCCTTAGTAGTCGAAAGAAATTTTTGATTTTCAGTATATTATTTTAATTTTTTTTTTAATTACCTTATTATTGTTTAATATTATTAATTTAAAAATTGAATTCTTGTAATTATTTATAACATTTCTTTATAGAAAAGACAAGAAATAATTCATGGTTAAAGCTCGAATCTTCCAATTTCGTATTTCATTTGGTGATTTACAATAATCTTTGAAGCTTCTACTTTCCCTAAAGAAACGAATGCCTGTAGCTAGTTTTCCATTTGTTCGTATTCCCCTGATCCTATTTCTTATTAAAGCTCAACAAAACTTCATAATATTATTAAAAAAAACAATTGAATTCCTGTTCTAATATTTCAAGTCAATCGTTATTGATTATAGTTTTGTAAGCATTTCTTTTGGCTTACAATGCAAGCTTCCTTAATTAATCGAATAATAAGCATGTAAATTACACTTCCTTACGTCATTGCAGAACAAACCAGGATTAAAAGCAATCTTCAATATTTGGCAAGGTATCAAATTATATGTCCTTTTAAACATCCCGGATACGCCGAACATAATTTCTTTACAAGAACGAATTTGTTTGCCATTCATTATACAAGCGAATATTCCTCAAATGCATGTGCTTGTGATTAATCTAGTTGTAATTTTCTGAAATTAGAATTTTGTTGATGTTTATTACGAGCAATTTAATTGTTAGATACTATCTAATAGCTTCTAGATTTACTGCCCTAGAATACCTTCAGAGTAAGTATTCCTTTTCATAAAGTGGAAAACGAAATGAGAATACTTTGCGAGTAATATTAAGTAGTGAATTGCACAAGCTATAAAATGATAAAACCAACTTTTTGTCACAGAACACTTTACAATTTACTAACATTTACACTCGAATTTGTGTTTATTTTCGTAAGTAATGCTGATTCTCTGTTTATGCAAAATTTAAAAAAAATACTATTTTTATTAATGGTTAAACTTATTCGATTCTAGGGAATACAGTTCGGTAAAGGTTGAATTAAACCATGTTGAAAGCAATACACATTTAATTCCTTACTACATTTGTCACCAGGAAACCAGATATATGGAGGGTCGATCCTGAACGAAGTCGTACAAGTTTATCCATTCGACATTGATTGGAGACAAAATTTCTTCTTTACTTTGTAAAAAGTTTTGTTTTATAAATTTATTAAATTAATAGAAATCTACTGTCTAATAAAATATTTAGAATCTCAAACATTGGTTATTATTTATCAATTAATCTTGAAAAACCGTGACCCACTAGAACGAAATTTTGATTTTAAAGTGTTGTTAAAAAAATGTGTGTAAACTTTAATCTCTCATTTAATTTTTCTTATTTCTATATTTATGTTATTTAGACAACATAGCTTTTGTTTCCCTTAGCCTTTGCATAATATCTTATTTACTTCTTCCATCAGAAATTGCTTTAAATAACTTTGAGGGTAATTGAAAGCAATATAAATTGTACTGATTTGTTATCTACTAAATAAACGATAAAAAAAAATTGCGATTTTTTATTGTTCCTTTCTTTTATTTTTTAACGAAAACTCTGCAAGTTGAGTATTTTAAAGAGAACATAATTAAGATATCTCTTTCATGACGAATTTATGATCAAAACCAAAATACACAACTCTACAATTTCTTTAAAATATGTTCTTGACGTTACTTCATTTCACGAAATATCGTTTTTGAATGGTACCTTCTTTCTTTAATGTTTTCATACACGTATTTGATGATATTCCTTTCGTATTTTTTCTCTCGCTTTTCAATTTCTGCTTCGTACTGCTACTAACCTATTCAAAAGTTTCGACTCAAATCTGTTCTTCATGTGATATTGCTTCGAACTGTAGTATCTAAAATGGCATTATTGACAGTAGAACACTGGTAACAATGTTCGTTAGTCGTAAATAGAATGACCAACAGTTAACACGGAGTTTGATTTAATTTGCAATTACTGGTTAAATATACAGCCTGCGACATTTAACCGGGTTTCTTCAATAACACTATTTCTGTTGAATATATGAAAAAATGTTTTATACAAAAGTATCATCCTTTCAAGCTCCGCATAATTTAAAATTATTTCGAAATATACAGGGTGTTTCAATTTCCCTGTACAATGTGTAACGTTATTTTAAATGGAACACCCTATATTTTATAACGAATTTGAGTTTATCATTACTTTACTTTACATTACTTTAGTTTACATTACCTTACCTTACATTACTTTACACAAAAAGATAATGCATAAACCAACCTTTAGGCTGGGTTGCAAAAACGATTTAGGTGGAAAATTTATGGCTAAGTTAGAATGTTACACACAATATACGTCATAATGTATGTCACATCTAACTTAAACTAACTAATTGACTCGTCAAATTCGTTTCCAGAAACAGGCCCTCGGGTCGTAAACACTACATTGGTGACGAGGTGAACTGAAAACGTGTGTTCCACGATAAGGTAGATTAGAAATTGAAGGAAAACACAATTACTTAAACAATAAACTTGTTACGTGAACTCGAGAGATTTGCAGTTAAAGAAAGGAAATGCAACAATAAGCGAATGTGGAAAAAATGGATAAGATCATTTGAACTGTTTTGCAGACCAGAACAAACATTTCAGCAGCACAGGAACAGGCTCTTTTGTTGTTCGGAAGTGCAAGACGTATTTAATGCATTAAATGTAGAAGTGCCGGAAGAGGGAGAAGTTTTCATTGCAACAATACAAACACTAGAGAATAATTTTTACCTCAAATTAATATGCCATATGAGCGACATAATTTTCGTTGTTTAGCTCAAGGGAGGAGCATTACTAGGAAAAAAGACTGCAACAGAATTAGGAGTCAGTGTGGGTGTTGAAGAATTTTCAACCGAAAATTCCAATAGATAAATCAATTACAATAGTTGCACAGCCAGTACACAGGCAACCATACAATCTGAAACAAACACAAAAAGAAATTGATTCTGGAATTAATGGATGAAGACATCATAGAAAGGGTAGGTCACACACCATGGGTTTCGCCCGTTCATACAATGCCTAAGAAAGATAAAGAATGGAGACTTTGTATTGACATGCGACAAGCGAATCACGCAATTATGAGTGAGAGAGAGAGAAAGATATCTGATTCCGACAGTAAAGCTTCTTCAAGATTTAAATAGGTCACAAATTATAGTCGTAGATTTCACGATAATAGCGAACTACCACACTTGTCTATCAAGTAACATTTTTATAACTTCACCGTTCTACCAATCGCTATATTCATACATCATTTTCGAAATAAAATCTGATGATCGCGCACCGCTTTTGGTTTATATAAAAAAATGTACTCTTTTGAGACTAACGTGGAAAAAATAGCAAATGTTCCGGCAAATTCTAGTGCCACCTGGAGCGAGTTTGGAAAATACTAGAACGACTGGTTCCATAGGTGGCGTAACCAGTCTAAAAATTAAATCTGCATCACGGAATGTAACACTGATCCCTCCTTAGTTCTATTCGTCCCGAACTGAATGTGGAGCCAGACGGTCTAAGTGGATCACTTTCATCTTCTGTACACTACGTCATTAATTCTCTTGATTACTTCATACGGTCCGTCTCAAGGCGCCTACAATTTTGGACACGGTCCACGAATTCTTCTGGGGTTGCACAGCCACACCTAGTCTTCTAGTTGGAATCTCATTTGATTGGGTCGTCTATCGTACCGAGTCTTCATTCTGTCAGGGACAATATTGATACCGTCTGATTGTGGGTGTAACGGGGTAGTGTGAATTTTAAAAATGCCAAGCATCCGAGTGAGTTCTTGAAAGATGTTTCCTACGAAATTTCTACCTTGATCGGAATGAAACTTCATTGGCACTCCAAATTTAGTTATCCAATTCTCTACGAGGGCAGTGGCGACAATTATTGCTTCCTGATTAAGCAACGCGTAACCTTCTAGTCATTTAGTGAAGTAACCGGTTACCAACATGATGTATTTATTTCCGCGATCGGTTTCAGGAAACGTCAATAGTCTCTTTCGAAAGGGTCACCAACATTGTACATATGAAGTTTTTCCCGAGTCTTCTTCGTAGGTCCAGACATTGCATTGCAGGTCACATCTGGCGCACTAATTTTCTATATCGGTCCTACATTTATTTCAGTTAACCCAGTAAAATTTCTTTCGGACTTTTGCCAATGTTTTGTTGATGCCCAAGTGCTCACCTGACGTACCACCATGCATTTCTTCCAAAACTTCGGCAATTCTAAGTTTTGAAAGGAGTAACTGCTCTTTAATTTCACTGCTATCGGGTGGCTCCTATTCTCTTCTAAGAAGTCCGTTGTCTAACTTTAAAGAATCCCATTGTGTCCAATAGCTTTTGAAAATTGGGCATTTGTCTGATATTTCAGTCCAAGTTGGACATTGTGCTTTTTCTTTCCAAGAGATTATATCCCCTATATATATCTCGACTAGCGTGGAAGAAGTAGCGAAAGTTCCGGCAAATTCTAGAATCACCTGGGGCGAGTCTGGAAAGTATTAGAACGACTGGCTCCATAGGTGGCGTCACCAGTCTAAAAATAAAATCTGTATCACGGAATATAACAGTATTTTCAAAGTCAGACTTAAATTGAGGTTACCGTCAGGTAGAACTGGACAGTGAATCACGTGGATTACGACGTTTATCACAGAATCTGGATTAATTCGCTATAAAATTTTACATGAATATGAAGGCGTTTCAGTTTTCATGGATGACGTAATGGTACATGTTAGCAACAGAGAGCAGCATGGCCAAAAACTAAAAGAAGTATTAAAGAAATTACGTGAAAACGGGCTAACTTTTCAATAGCGAAAAATGCCAATTTAGAAAAACAAACGTAGTTTTCCTGGGACATCAAATTTCAAAGGAAGGTATTAGACTATCGGAGAGTAGTATTGGGACATCAAATTTCAAAGGATTAGACCATCAGATGCAATACGGTAATTTCTGAACTAAAAGTGCAGAAGAAGTGAGGAGTTTTTAGGATTCGTGAACTTCTCAGTACATTTTATACCAAATTTGGCAACAAGGAATGTACCTTTACATCAGTTAACAAACAAAAATCCAGCGTTTAAATGGCGCCAATGACAACAAGCATCACTTTAAGATTTGAAGGAATGTGTGGCACAAATGGAAATTCTGGGATTCTATAACAAAAATGCGAAGACACAAGTACTGGGACATGGACAGGAACAGTTGATAACAATGTACGTTAATCAAAAATAGAGTCAAATAGAGTGAATGATAGTTAACACGGAGTTTGATTTAATTTGCAATATTTAAGTCGTAAAGACGTTATCTTTTATGCTTATTTTCGCAGACGTCTTATATTTGATGTTTCATTTATTTCTCTTATTTCTGAATCTCTTTCCTGTGAAGCTTCAAAAAAATGATAACCTGGCCGAAACTCTCCAAGTGAATTCATTATGCATCTCAATATTTTTACTACTGTTGTCAAATAAATAAAATTGTAAAGAAAAACAATCACATAGACAATTAAGAAGGAAATTAGCTGCGTTACAGGAGAAACCTTTGAACAAAAAAACTCTAGGAATCAAAGAGAATCAAGCAAACTATGGGTATCTTTGCGAAAAATATGTTTCTTTTTCTGAACTAAAGAATTTGAGATTGTTGATCGATACTCTAAAGAAGCCTCAGAAATACTGTCACGCCGCATCATAAGAATTCAAAACGTATAATGTATTCGCATCCATACGCAAATGCGGTGTGATAATACCGACGCAAACGTGGAAATTTTATTCTATTATTAACCAAGGCCAACGTGTAAGAATAAAGTGCGTATTAATATGCCAAACGAATTGATTCGTCTAATCGAATATTCCAGTCCCATCATCACGTGCCAATCTGCATCTTTCTGGAAACACTATTTCAGTTTATGTGATTACTCTATGTGAAATACAGTTGCAGTCTTCATCATGTAGGAGGTTTGTACATTTTGGAATTACTTGCGAAAATACCTAATGTTTAGTAATACCTATTTCTTTTATAAGTTTCTCTTTAAGTAAATAATAAAACAGAACATACACATTTTATTTAAAGCACTGTACTATAAAAACGAAAATTTTAGAATAGATCATGGAGAAAAAGCTACAAAAACGAAAAATGAGCTGTTTATGTTAACAATGAGGAGTAAGTATTAGGACGTACCCGCTCGTCTGTGCGGATTCGAATCCCACCTGGTCCATGGATCTTTGTACTGTCTAAAGTTGTAGACTTCATTTCATTCCTAGATTGCGAAACAGAATAGTTCAAATATGTTACCTATTACAATGGATAACTGAAGCTTTTCTAAACCACACAAAAATATGTAGCTTCGGCAAATTATTTTTAAAGAAAGAAATTAAATATAGATTAATTAGCAAATTAATATTCGAATGCCAAACTTGTCATAGAATTTATAGTGGGCATACCGAAGATCCATCTTTAAAATGTTCTGCGATAAACACTGACTTTGTTTGGGGTAACTTAGGTTCTGGAAGTATATTTGCTACTGTCAACAATTGTTTAGTGCAATGAATATGCCTTGCACGTCTTTTAACATATTCCAAAAAATTGAGACTAATTCGACCAATGTAAGTTCATATACTTAATTTACAATGCAATATTCATTTAAGACATTTAAGATTTCTAAATTATTTATTAATACAGTCCCAATTTGAACAGTTATGTGAAGAAAGCTGATGGTATGAAATGGAAGAAGCAGGTAAACTTGAAAGACAAAAGGCTGATGACAGAGTTAATATTGATAGTGATGGAATTCCTTGGATAACCGTTAGTGTCGACGGCAGTTAGTCAAAGCGGTCATACGGTAGTAATTATGATGCCAAATCTGGTATCGTAAATAATTATAAGTTTCCTCACTACTATAAATACACGTTTAGGAATTTTTCTGCAGGCAGTAAATATTGGCCAAAGACCAAAAAAACTTTTATTTATTAGAGTGCGTAATAAATATCGTTGGAGGAATTTACTGGCCAGAAAAGAGTACGTATGTGTTACTGATATTCCAGTTCAAGTGGAGGCCAACATTATAGTCGAAGGATTTCGTAACAGTATGCAACAACATACTTTAAGAAACAAACAATTCATAGGATTCAATAGATTCCAGCGTTTTTGCACGCATCAGAGAATCAGTTGATTAGTGATCAAAGTAGAATGTCACCACATCATGAAGAATTATACGAAAAATCTTTATCAACACTAACAGCTTATTCCATGAATAGTCGAAAATAATTAAATAAAAAAAACAGCAGCGGCAACGGGTGCCGTGTATTACAATAGTAAACTCAGATGTTTACAGACCTTAAGAAAAGATTTAGGAACAGACCATATCATGTTTTTGGAGAACATAAGAATTGTCGTGAATATTTCTGCAGCAAAACAAATACAAAGGAGGTGAATCTCGTACCCTATCATCAACAGGCATTTTTTTCATTCATTTTTTTTTTCAACAGCATTAGATATGGTTATTAGAAGAGCAGATGAACAACAGTGCAGAGAGTTTTATGAATATCGTATCTAGATTTAATGTCGGTAAACGTCTAAACTTAACAAAAAGGGGTTTGTTTCTTAGAAGATGGTACAGCTCTCCATGGAAACGACTTCAAAATAGAAGTCCTAGAAAATTTAAGAATTTCTACATGATTAGGCATATGAATAAAATTAATAGAAATCGCCTTCTGAAACTTTTTGGATCAAAAACAAAAAAGGAATAAAAGAGTCACAAAAAAAAGGTACCGGAATTAATTTGGATTACGGAACTAATGCCGAAGAAGTTAAACCTGAGAGAGACGATTTTACAATATCTTTGTAACGTCAAATTACAAGAGTTGCAAGTTGATGAACCAAGAAGGAATTTAATTGCAAAGGATTGGCTAATTTGGAGATATGTTGTATGAAAAAGAAAAATGCGTTAGGTTAACAGCAAGCCAATTCGGAAAAATTGGAAAGCGACGAAATAATACGACTTCCCATAATTTAGTTAAAAATATAATATACAAAAATAATTTTTATTCTAAAGCGACATAATACGGACAAATGAATAAATTTTTAGTAATAGAATTATTTCAGAGAGATACCAGCTTAAAAGTAGAACGGAGTGGTCTATTTGTTGATATAGATAATGGATTGTTAGGAGCCAATCCAAATGGTGAAGTTTTAAATATGACTTTCCTAATTTATTTTTTTAATTATTTGTCGAGTAGGACAGAAAATAATTTTTGTCTTCAATTTAAGGATAATAAAATATCTTTAAAAAGAAATCATGATTATTAATATCATGTTATGTAGTTTCAGATACGTGTTTTATTTATTTACCATTTTGAAACAAATTATTACCTAAGTTAACATCATTTTATAAAGAGTACTACCAGAAATTATTTTACGAAGGGTTACGAAAGAAAAACTCCGCACCAACCAAATCAATAAATAAACAAACAATTTAACATAACTATTAATGGGCATTTTCATTATTTATCAGTGTAACATATAATATCGTCTGCCTATTTTTCAAAGGGATTTAATATGGGAAAATAAAAGTTATAGTATATTAAGTAAATTGAGTAAATTCGTATACATTTATAGGCTTCAATCGCAAAGATTGTGAAATATAATGACAAAAACAGTGGTAACTTTAAACGCTCATATCTCATTAACTAGCATTTGCATAAACTTTTTCTTTACAGAATATGACAGTACAGATCGAAATCTTTCGTTTTAAGTCATCTCTGAGTTTTAGCCGGTCGATTTGAAGTAATTAGAAATTAATTAAAAGTCACCGTAATTGCAAAAAAACAGTAGTAACTTTAAACGCTCATATCTCATTAACTAGCATTTGCATAAACTTTTCCTTTACAGAATATGACAGTACAGATCGAAATCTTTCGTTTTAAGTCATCTCTGAGTTTTAGCCGGTCGATTTGAAGTAATTGGAAATTAATTAAATGTCACCGTAATTGCAAAAAAACAGTAGTAACTTTAAACGCTCATGTCTCATTAACTAGCATTTGCATAAACTTTTTCTTTACAGAAGATGAATTATCGTCAAAGCTGAGGTTGTTAAAAAAATTAATTCATCAACCCTGAGACACGTGCAAATTACCAGCGTATGTATAAGGGACAATATAGTTTTACCGAGTCTCGTTTGGATTTCTTGTGGCGTGTTCCAATATACGCAAATATTACGATCATAATTTAAAATTGTATTGTTGTTCTTTTGTGGCCCCTTTCAATTAATATATGTACAATCAACTCTAGGTTCAAACGAAATACGAAATACGAAATACAAAATTCTGAAGGCGAAATGTACATTTTCATAATCTGTAAAGAAAAAGTTTATGCAAATGCTAGTTAATGAGATATGAGCGTTTGAACGTTGTATTATTCAATTGTTCTGAACGTCACTATTATCAAATATTTTTTCAATTTCTTGGTGCAAGGAGAAAGTACACATTATACTCTTTGCAATGGATTAGATATTATTGATCTGTGATCGTTATTTTAGCGGGGACAGCGATTTGAAATTTTATAATTTTGTTGCTGGAACTTTATTGCTAACTTCTCATCGGTGCAAAGACCTGCTGTACCGTCTCTTATTTACGAATTAAAAATAATATTACGAGGCACCCCTTAAATTTTTTAAACCTCGATGAAAATACATCAACAAAAAACAATCATTTTTGAACAGTGAATTTTATTAGTTCAACATTGTTACATGTATGTTTTTAAGTTACTTAATGTTTTTTCTTTGTATAACAACTGCTTAATACAATAAATATTGTAATTTCACCAACAATTAAAAAACAAAAAATCAAAAAGCTTTGGCCCATTTTCTCTTTTCCTACTTTCAGTAAGAAATTTACTTTACTTTTTTAAATATTGAAAGGGTTATGAAGACCGACTATAATTCAAATGTTTCATTGATGATAAAAGGGAAATTTTATGTGAAAACGGGAAATTTGGAGAACTACGGTGGGAAACTTTTATGTATTGGCCTGGCAATACCGAATTAGTATTAACATTTAAATGTTTATCTGTATACTTGCGTTTGATACATTTGATATAAATGTTATGAAGAACAAAACTTAAATATGTAGCCTTCTCCATAATCTGTTCTTACTGAACTTCACACTCGTATTGTATTAACGGTTGTAATTGCGCAAGTGCTATTACACAACTTGAGCAGCTCAATTTCTCTGCTTTTTCCTCTTTCGCATTTCCGCTCTTCCTATCGCTTTTTTCAACTGCTTTGCCTCTCACACCTTACGTGTATAAAGCTTCCAAAGTACAAAATAAATTAAAAGATGTTCTTACAAAAAATCATGGCTATTATACATTGAAATCTATAGCAAAGGCCTTTTAAGTGGAATTAAAGAAGACGATACAGGCTTCCTTATCTCTTATTTTTGAGTATGCTTCAGTACAATTGTATGTAAATGTTGAACGTTCTTTTCGAGATATCGGTAGTCTTCAATGATAAAAGGATGAATTTAGATATTATTTGAATCATTTACGATGAATCTAATTACATGTAATAATATACAGTTCAAATCATTATTGAATTATATAGAATATTATACATAATGCTATAATGAACGCTTTTATTACCGAGGATCTTGACAACAGTTTTGCAATTATCCGAGGTAATAATAGCCAGTATAACAAGTCGTACACTATACTTTATCCTCGAGTACAAATACTAAGAATTTTTAATTACAATTAAATAACAATACTACTAAAACCATGTGATAAGACTATATGTTACACGAAGTGGTAGTACTATAAGCATCTACGGTCTACCACCATATTCTTCAAAGATTGTGAGAAGAAATTCCATTTTTTTTCTAGTTGTGTGACCTTAAAAATTGGTTTTACATTTAATAAGGAAGAGGGCAGAAAGTTTTTACTGGAACTGGTGATATAATTTTTAAATTAGATTCTTGCCCGGTGAAAATTTTATAATGAATTTTTTTAACGGACACAAAATGGACATTATCGCTCTATATTTGATAGCTTGATCAGAAAGCTATCAATCGATAGTGAAACGTTGAGCGATAATGCCAATTTTAAGTGTCCGTTAAATAATTTATTATAAGATATAATTTTTGTAGATAAAAGCTTTTTTTACGAAAGAAGTGAGAGAAAAGTGTGATAAAATATGATTCGAGACATGTGATTTTTCACGCTACGAATACAAACGGTTGCGAATTTAAAAATTAATTAAAATTGTGTAACTGGCAATATATGTATAAACTCTTTCCTAACATTTTCTATATTGCCAGTTACACAATTTTAATTAATTTTCATAATTTTCATCTGGCAAGAAAACTTGATTTTTTAATTGGCGAATTTAAAGTTGTCAAAAGTGTCACTTTGATTTCCCTATTGAAGTTCAATTTTGACATAACAATAATAATTAACTTCTTCTACTACTCATTAAGAAGTAAGTATCACAATCTTGGTTTCCGGGTTGGGAACCAAGATTGTGATGAACAACGGCCGCGGAAGCCTTCAAACCAAGAAGTAGGTAAGTAACAATTTGTAATTTTTAATTTTAAAAAATGGTCATGCAAATTGTTTTTTGTAGAAACATTGAAAAAGGAAATAAAATTTTCCGAAAGCTCGGTTAAACTTTAATTTAAAGGAGTTTTAATTTTGCCTTTTGACTGCAGTCCAGTTATAGATTTTTTCTTAACTGATCAGTCGTGATCATACTTCGCAATAATAATACTACGACCACCTACTAGATTTCACAAAACAGTGTATCTTTATCCGGCCTGCGCAATTTATTAGTGCAAGTGTTTCTCCGCTGACGCCACTTAACTTAAAAATATGAAGTGAATTGTACCCGGAATCCGGAACAGTGACATTTTCAAACTCACGCAATTTAAGTCAAGTGCAGTTGTATTTTCTTCTCAAATATTGTTTCCTTGTGATTTTTTTCTTTCGTTATTTATGGTGTTTCTTATTTAAGTAACTGAGGCCAAAGCGAAGAAAATTTGCGTTAAATGAAATTATTGCCCAAGCCGGTTAAAACCTGTGTCTCCTGAAATCTAGCAGGTCAATAATAATTCAAATAAATAACATAGGATTTAATAAATTTTAGGTCACAGGTGTCTATGGAATAAAATTTCACGTCTTAGTTAAATACAGATTTTGCAATCAACTTGACATTTGAGTTTCATTTAACAGTTTAGCACCGAAACTTTCTTAACTCTAATATTAAACCACTAATTTCATTAAACTAATTTTTATTTTATATTTTTACAACATGCACAGAAGGCTTACATTGTGAAATCTTACTTTCGTTTAGCGAAACACCGCTGTAATCCTAATGCATCTGTTCTAAGTTAAAACATGAGTGACCTGAAATTTATTGAATCATATTTAATTAATGATAAGCAACTATTATTTTTTTCTGGGGCAAAATTTATACTAAGGTAAGACTGTAAATATGTTACCTCAGACATTCTACAGGTATCGCAATTTCATGTCGCCAATGATAAGATATAAAATCGGTTAGATCAAGACGAACGTGAAGAAACTTATTTTATTCTGTTTGATAAACAATTTAGAATAAAATTCAGTTTCCTCGTTTTTGTTCAAATACTTTTAATACTGTACTTTTTAAGACATGAATTATTTCTAGAGTTGTTCCATCATATCCTGTTATCTTATAGTGTGTCTAGAAAGATTCTGGAATTAAATTAGTAAATTACTTTATTACTTTTTTCCTGCACTTTAGGAGCGCAGTTTTATTTAGGCCTTAGTGATACATAGCAATAAATATAAGAGAGAAAATGGCGAAAGATATAAGGATAATGTTTGGTTGCTTTACAACTGCAAATTTTTTGTTTAGGTTTTCGATAATGATCCAGTACTTTGGAGTTCAACGAAAAACAATTTTATCTGAAAACGACATTCACATCACCACAGAAACCTACTTAACAGTGAAAAATTAGAAATTTTTACGAGATGTACAAAAATTTTTATTTCAAATGAAACTTTCAGCTATGTCACTAGTAGTAATTTCTTAAAAATTTTATCTAAAGAGCGTTTGACTGTAGCAATATTTCAAAATTTGAATTAATTTTAGATGTCGAAGCAAATAACATGAATTACTTTTCTTCAATTCCTCGTAATTAAAAAATTAATCTCCGCCCACATTAATTCTTATAAAAAAATTAATTTTATAAATTTATATATAAAAATTAATGTGGGCGGAGATTAATTTTTTAATTATTTCTTAAACCACAGTCTCCTTTACTACATTTAGTTCAATTCCTCAGTTTTATTAATAAAAGGTATGAATGTATTTTCTTTTCACTAAATGAAATATATTTTGATATTTCGTTAAAACAAATACACTTAGTAAATATGAAATGAAAGAGTAAATATGACGATTATGCAAAACATTTATTTAAAAAAATCAATCACATGAAACCATGGTTCTACTGACAAACTTCTTCAAAATATGGCCTAAAGTTAATTTTTATTTACTGTATATAACGAAATGAGATGGCAAAGCTGCATGTGCGATTCACGAACGTTAGAGAGAGATGCTATACAAAAGTTCTCTGACTTATAGATCAACCGGCATATAATAAAAAAATGAACTGTACATACGTACATTTATTTACTTATTTTGGAATTTTAAATACTTTTTCGGTATAATTGTTACTTGCACCTTACTATACGCCTGAGCAGAGATACAAAGAAATGTTATAATATTAAATACGTTGCACAAATGAGTCATTAATAAACTTTATATTTTTCGTCGGGATACTTTTGCAAATTGTCTATTAATTTTTTACAATCTTTAATACACAGAAATTCTTAAAAACAACTTCTTTGATGAATAATTTTCGAATTAATGAAATTGATTACAGGAATGCTTTAATAATGTTAACTCTAATTTATTAATAAACTTCCGAAGATAACGTTGCACTTAATTATATCTACTCTCTGATAGAACTGATTTACGACTTATCAATATTCAAATGTAAAATACCCTACATACATTTGAGGCTTGAAAGTAGCCTAAATTCTAAGACCCTACTCACAAGTGCCATTCATGCTTGATTTACCAACCGCACAAGCATTTCATACCCTTGGGCAGAATTTTACGCAGTGACTCATTCATTACTTAGGTGTACCCTCGTGATTCGTAAGATTCTTGAAAATACTAAATACATACCGTATTAACATCTCCAAATTTTCCAACCCCGACCCGTTCCAATGGCTGATGATTCGAAGGGTGATTGCCCATTTCGAAAAACTATCACAGTTCAACAATTCAAAAGTAACAAGAAAGAATGAAACAAATCACAGCCTGTAAATGGTCTTTTGTTTTTTCTAATTCTAGCCCAATAGTGGACGAGACTCCACGTCCCTACGAGCAGATGTGCTTCTTGCAGAAGCAGATGCCTAGGGTGAGTGGCGGTCCAGACAAATAATCGACATCGTAGAGTTGGCCGGCGAAGAGAAAACGCAGTTGCACCTAATCGAAGCGAACAAAAAGACTAGAATCGGCCAGGGGGGGAACAACACTGGAAGTAACTAACGAACTTTAAAGCGCCGCACTTGAACACGTCCAGCATCAAACTTTTCTTCCGTTGTTATACTCGATGTCCTTGTATCTATCTTCTATCCAAGAGGTCGAAGAAATACACGCGAAGAATTAATAATTAACTGGACGATACGAATTTTTTGTATAGTATCAGGACGGGCAATAATTCGATTAGTAATTCTTCAGAGACCAATTCGAGAAATAAAAAAACATATCCGCACAAAACTATTTCGTTAAAACGGGAAATTAAACGAAAACGTGCATTTTTCCGGCGAAAACTTTGCAATTTACACGCGAAATTTTCCCGACGCGGCTGCGACCGTTATACCGGACGTGAACCCGAGACTACTATAGCGATGTATGCTGACGGTTAGGTATGAATCCCCACACTGACAGGATTTGTATTAACCGGCTTGAAAATATCGTCACAGGTAAACATGCACACAGGTAGCAACTGATATTTTCGCGGAACAATTTGAGCAAACGTCGAATAGGGACGAGAATAGCTACAGAAATAACATACATGAACGTGAACCAACTACAACCGAAGGGTTCGAAAAATTCAGGCACTTCGTTAATGGTTATTGAAATTAATTAAATTGCGTAAGAACGTGATCTCATCACAACGCGAAATACGCGACTGAATACAATGCAAATATGTCGTGATAATATATTTGCATGAAATATTTCGTAAGCACAAGCAGACACTTTGCTAATGAAATTCAAATATGTATTCGTTTTACCGGATAAAATTGAAGAACAAAAAAAAATATATATAAACCATCGAAGCCTGAAAAAATAGGGATGCCAATAATTAAAATACTAATGTTATACAATCCCAAATAAATACACCAGTCCACAGGACATTCACCTCATTGTCTAATTGTCATCTTTGTATTCGTTAAGACAAATCAAGAATAAGTTTAATAGTTAAGTAAGAAATAAAATTAGAAATTGTCACGCACTCACTTCTCAACGCGAGGTGACTTTAAGACGAAATAACTCAAGAAAATTAAAAAAAAAAATACACAGTAATTCCAGAGAACTTTTATTTCAAGCTGGTATCATATTGAAAACCTTTCAAAAAGTACATAAAAGCACTAAAAACAAGTTTTCAGAATAAAATTCTTATCTACTTCCTTACTATAATCTAATTTAATTTAAGCATTTTGAATAGGCTTTGAGTGTCAAACCGTTGGAGTTCATTGGTTAATAAAATGGTTTTATGTTTCATTAGGTTTGTCAGGTCATTTCCAGTTTCCTTTGCTCTTTGACATAATTAGAGCAATTGTCAATTCCTTATGATCAACCCAGAATATTTATATTTTTTCTTTATTTGCTATGATGAAAACGTACAGGAAACTTTTTAATATAAAATAAATCTGAATTCGAAATAGTTGGAAAATTTAGGCTTGTAAATATTACATCATTTGTACAAAAAGCAGCGGCCCAAGATGGGAATTTTGATTTTCAATACTCACCCCCAGCTTACAGCTTTTATTACTTAATACCCGATATCCTATAAATTTCCTCTCACCCGATAATCATGAACTTCATTATATTGCACAAAAATAATTATTACTTGTAATGTGCTTTTCATTTGGTTTAAAAGTTTAAAAACAGTAATTTTACATGTTAACGCAAAAACCAAATTAATGACATTTATTTACCATGCATTAATTAAAATTCCAAATTAAAGTAGACTACGATTTCAAAGTTTTTTCTCCTAAATGTTTGTATCACTAACAATTGTCCAATTATTTTTTGTGCTAGCATAATCTCCCGACACTTAGTAAACGCGTTTAATTGATATGGTACATGAAGCGTAGAGTACGTTTGTGCATTCAAGCTGAAGAACAGCATTTTAACTTCGGCTTTAAGCTTTAGTTTCCTTATAAATTTTTTTTGTAATGTCATGATAAGACAATATGACATTGAAATAAAGTTATTGACAACTGCCCTCACACTCTTATATTGCATACCGCCAACTTTATAAAAAAATGAAAGTTTACTTTAATCAGGAATTTATTTAAAGACACGGTATTTTCACTATCATCAAGCACATAGTTATCGTCAAAATATAATTATTAAATAAAGATACATCGTATTTTAATAAAGAATATTGATGATCTGGTATAAAACCTTTACTGGATAAAATATTATTAATTAGAACTAATAATAAATACTCCTTTTTCCTAAATTTTGTATATTTTAGGACAATATCAATTATGCATAAATTTTGAAGTATGCAAGCCTCAAAATAAAGAAACGATTACCATTGAAGCTTTAAAGGAATCAGCAAAACTATAGATGTAATTAAAGACTTCCTTTAACTATTAAAATACAAGAAGCATAGAAATTAATTGAAATTAATAAAAAACATTTAACAATTTTTTTAAGTTATATAGCCGAGTTGGATCTGCTGGCAACAGATTTGATGTAGCAAGCAAAAATGAATAACTAGCCTAAACACCTACCCGACAAGCCCATAGGGAGCTTGGGGCTAGAATGGTGGAAAACAAAAAATATTAGTTATTAATTAATTATGTCTAAACAGATGAAAAGTCAATAGTGACCCTAAGATTTTCGACAAATACAATTCTGTTCTTAAACCAAAAAAAAATCTACTTATAATTGACTTAAAGCCCCTCGAAAATTTTGAAATTCACTATGATTGCTTGTATTTTCTTTTTTTATCGATCAATACAAATTTAAATTTCCTTGAAAAAGAATACTTCTAGAGAATGAAAATAAGTCAAGGAAGAAAACGTTTTTGAAATCTGAAATAATTACAAACTGTATCCAGATTAAACATGCTATACTTCTTAATTTGTTTCGGGTAATAATTATCTTTTTTATTTTAAACGAAAATATTTCACACAGGGTGACTGTAATAGTTGTGCAAAACTTAAAACCTACAATAAATCACCATAAGTGGTAACGATTGAAGTTATTTGTCCTTAACAAAAAGTTAAGTTTTCGAAAGAAAAAACAATTTAACGTTGTATGGTAGCAAAGCCAGTGGTTTTCAAACAGTTTCGGAAAAATTTTCAATTACGATTTTCTCGAAACTTATTAACTTTTTGTTGAGGACATATGAGTACAATCGTTACCATTCATAGTAATATATTACAGTTTTCAAGCTTTACACAACTATCTCAGTCACCTTGTACACTACTCTACGAATAACACTAAACAAAGCTCCAAACAACAGTCCATTAAAGAAAAAAGAAGACCGTCATTAAAACCGGAGTAAAACGCATCTTCAACTAGTGAAGGAACGCACCAAGACCTGCAATAAAATCACAGAAATGAACATCACTCCTAAGGTTAATCATATCAGTGAAATATCCATCGAATGCATCACATTTAACACCCTTACTCACACCTCATGGATTCTTCATAGTGAAAAAATCACTGACTATTTGACAGATTCCCTAAAATGATTTCCTTACAATCATGTAAGTATCAAAAACGCTTGTTTTATTATCCATAGTTGTCCAGACGAGAAAATCTTTTTGAATTACAACAGAATCAAGTGCGACGTACAGTAAACCTTCAAAACCAAATCACTTCAAGAATGAAGAACTCGAAAGCAGAATATCAAAGTGTGAAGATCAACTCCTCATCAGCCAAAAATTTCGCTTATTAATTAATCATGAATATCGCAATACCCGTTGTTTCTTTATTCTCAATATAATTCAAAACAAATATTTAATTACCAAAAATTAATTGTAACTGAAGTAGCGAAACAAATATCTGAAGAAGAATCAATAATGTCCTTGAAAATCTCAATAAATGAAATTATGTTCTAGTAACAAGAAGATTCATATTTGCTAACTTAAAGCTATTCGAAAGTTTAAAAGTTCGCTAAAGAGGGTATTCTGTAACTTATTAAAAGGATGATTGTTTAAACATTCAAAACAGAGTCTTGTGACTGGCTCCGGTAACAAAATTTAGCAACCCTTAAATTTAACGTCTTCGATATAGAATAAGAATACAAACCTTAAAACTGTTAAATACCTATATTATTTTCTTATCGAAAAGTGCAAATTTGATTTAGATTTCCTTAAAAAGTAAAAGTTTAAGAGAATGAAAACCAGTTAGGTCAAAGGCCCACTAGGCAATTTTAACTGCGACTTCAAAAACTATCGGAAGAACACTGTTGCTCATCCTGCACACAATGCAACTAGTTACCAGCCATTTCATTAGTGAGAGTAAATTCACCTAAGGATAGTCATGTTACGATAATCTATACTTAAAAATCGTAATGGATTTTGAAGAAACAGCCAGAGGATATGTTTTATTAATAGTTTTGGCAAAAAAGAACAAAAAAAAGAAGACCATATAGGTAAACCCAATATATCAGGAGAAGATAACAAAAGGAAAATTTTACATCACGTTTCACGACTTAAGATTACACTAAGAAAAGTTATTTGTTTACTCCTACACGAGCATAAACAATTATGAAAATCATAATTTCATAATGCTATATGACTAGAAAAAAAATATCCATACCTCCTCCACCATCATTTCGAAATTAGGTAAATAAGTAAATAACTTTAAGGCAAAAGATTCGTTGCTCAAAAGTTGCAGCTGTTTTCAATTAAAAAATTGCTTTAAAGTTCAGTCATATAACGGACATGCACTTATTACAAGCAACGTAATAGTTGCGCAACCAAAGTTGCCTAGTGAGTGCCTAGCCTTAAATTTTGTTTAAGAAATTCTTAAATCTGTAATCATTACAAAATGTATCTAAACTACTAAAGAAACAAAGCATTAGAAATTATTTTATCAAATAACGACAATCTGCTAACGAAATAAATACCAGAAATTTATCATCAATACTACTACTGAATAGGTAAGACAACAATAAAGTAATACTGCGAATAGCTAAACATCAAAATTAGGTCGAGCTATTGAATTTGTGCGAGCGTCTGGCAAACGCAATAAAATTTTGTTTGGATAATTTGACTGGATTTTTTTTATTGGGCCATATCGCTATTTTAATTTCAATTGTGTCGAAACATCCTACGCAAAGTGTAAAAACATCTGGAAGATAAACAATAGTTATTTGTCTAACGCAAAACCTTCCAAAAACTCAGGAAGTTCGTCCTTTCTAATCTGAAAAAAAAAAACTAAAAGACACATAGAGCCCCTCTTGAAATGAAAGGTCGGTTCGATGTCATTCACCCGCTGACGACTTTTTTTGCAAAACAGGAGGTATTTTGGGAAAGGATGATAAGATAACCGCGCGCAATAATTCCGACGGATTTATACCCGTTTGTTTAATTTAGGCACCTTGCCAAGCGATAACTGTGATAATGTCAACGATTGTCATAAATTCTAACGACGGTTACTGCAAAATTACCTCATTTTAACGTTAAGTTCAAAAAAATAATAATGCGAAAGAAACTTCAACTCAAACTCAAATTCAAGATGGCATAAATAACACTGGTAAACAAAAACCAACTTTTTTTTGGGACATGGATAAAGCAGGGTGTACGCTATGTAAAATTTCACCAGAAAGCACAAAATGACCATGGATATTCTCTATCACCCACACTTTGTTTACTACGAAGTGTTGTGCGTTATACTGAAATATATCAATATCGGTATGTTCTTAATGTTATATTTACTTCAAAATGTTGTTACGGATGTTTTACGGCGATATTTTGTCTCTGGGCAACCCGGATTAATGTCCAGCAGTAATCAATAAGGAAACTAGGACTCCATTTGCCTTGGTATCGCTTTTCCATGGTTGCACCGTCTTGTGGAACCGTTCTCCATGTTCGTCGCTTACGGCACCCAAATTTTCCGGAAAGAAATCAAATGAGCATCCAGAAAGTAAACTTTTAAAGATATATACATCCCATTTCTCTGTAGGCACTAAGTAATTTAGTCACAATATCTTTGTAATTTTCAGTTTTGACATTTCCAAGGAAATTAGTCACAGCTGCTTTAACAGCTTTCCATGCTCTTAGTTCAACTTCATTCAGCATCTTTCGCCATCCTTCAAAACTTCTCGTATTTGTGGTTCCACTAATATGCCCTCTTTAAGTTTTGCCTCACTAACTCTCGGAAATGTCTGTTTCAGATACAAGAACCCTTTTCGTTCCGATCTAGTGCTTTAACGAAATTTTTCATTAAGCCCAGTGGTGGTAGAAATATGTTTTTAGAATCAGTCAGTGGTTCGTTGGTAATTTTTTTTTGACCCGGAGTTAGTGCTTGACGTAATGGCCATTCTTTCTGTATATAGTGACGATCTCGTGCACGGCTGCCCCATTCACACGGGATCCAACAGTATTTTGTATACTCCAGCTGCAGTCCAAGAAGAAGCGCTATCACTTTTAGGTTTCCACAGATTGACCACTCATAGTCATTATACCGAATGTGTTCTAGGAGACAGCGCATATTCTCCTATGATTCCTTCATACGAACAGCATGTGCTATCGATACAGATGGGTATTTATTGCCATTGTGAAGTGAAACTGTTTTTAAGCTAAGTTTAGATGAATCAATGAATCGGCGCCAACTGCCTTGGTTCATGTTTCCTAATGTGTCAAACAAGTTTCCAACATTCGTGCAGTATATCAAAGTTCCTTCTTGAACGAAACAGTGTGAAAGTTTTTTTCGGAAGCGAGTTATATGTACGTCATCTTCGAGGAGATTGCAGCCTTTTAATCTGAAGTTCTGATTGAGATTTTGCTAGTTTTAAATCTCTCGAACTAAAGTTCAGTTCAGCCTGTGAAATCAGATGCGGTTCTGTTGAACATTGAACAACATGGTACTTAAAATACTGGATCTGGATCATTGTCGATTTCCTATCGATTTGCATATCATCAGTTGGAATACCGACATTACACAAAGTGGTATAATGATCATATGTTGCATACTTGCAAAATATACATGTTTGTTACTAAAAATTCGTGAGTGATAGGCAATTTCTGTTTTCAAACGTTTTTAGGGTGCCTAAATACATCAGAAACATCTAAAAATGTCCATGTCACAAGATGTGTGTTTAACAGTGTATTTGAACCATATTCTAGAGCCGTAAGTTTGTCACTTCTTTAATATTTTGCTTAAAGAAGGATTTACAATTTACAAAGAAAGTAGACACTATCAGTGTTAAACACATTAACAAAAACATATCTACGTAGAAAAAAAATCCTAAATGTTTTACTTATAGTCTTTGATAATAGATTTATTATAATCGTAATCATTTCCAGTGAAAATGCGTTGTTGATGTGGTGAATATCATCTGGTTTATATCAACCAAAGATTACATGAAATGCTTTTAACTTGTGAGTACTACATAATATATGTGTACTGAAGATGGCAGCATAACTGCCGAAATACATGTCTACGGATATAAACTAACTGCGGAAGTAGTTCATTTTTGATTTATTATTCTATATCTATGTAATAAAATTAAACCTCAAAATTCTTAAACTAGTAAATAGTTATTGCAGTGTCTCACAGTGACGACATTGAAGTTTGTAATGTACAGCCGATTTTAATTTGTATTAAATAAGTAATTGATTACATTACAATAGCTTCTTGCAGTTCACTTGTTCTAAAAAAGTTGTTTACGAAATGTGAAACAGAAAGCACCCAACAAATGGCGTTATCAAATTTATTGCAAGAATTTTTAATTATTTCTCCCATTTCTGGACTTAACGAATTAAATTGGCGGAAAAAGATATTTTATTAACTAGATTTTATTACCTATTATCTACACTAATTTATTTATGAATATTGCAAAGGGTTTTTTTGACGTTTTTTCCTGGTTTACTTGACCGGGGAACAGTATTTCCCAGTTGAGTACGTGTGCGTGAAACATCAAATAGATGGCGATAAGTTCAAAAAGAAATATAAATTGCTTCAATTATTGGATTAGTGTTATTCAAACCAGATTTACATATATTTTAGGATTATATTTCAACATATTGAAAATTTCTTATTGGAGCATTGAAATACTTCAAAGAATGGCGCAACCATGTCCTATTAACCTTCCATAGAAGCAATTTAATTTTATTCAACCTCTGCATAATTTAATGCTTGGAGAGAGTTATATCTTTCAAGGGTAATTCAATTATAGGCTTTGACAAAATGTTCCACAGGAGATGAGCAATCGATTAACTTCATCTTTTTCCTCGAAAATTTCCATGTGATTAAATTCTACTTCTTTCGTTTTATGAAAATCCAAGAAACTGACTAATTTAAAGAAAATCGTGATTCACTGAGAAACTCCTTGTAACACATCTAACAATGCATCCGTTCGCACTATTATCGCTGCAATCTTATTGCGCAAGTTGTTATTATTTATTTATTTAAACCGACTGCATTCCTCGTACCCACGCCAAGTCGGTCGGTATGTAAACCGACGTCGGCTTACAAGCCCCAAGAATTTGAATTGATAATCAAATAATTACAGTCACAACGGAAATTATTTACATCGAGATCGAAAAAATGCAAACAACAAACTCTGTAAGACTTAATACTTATTATTTACAAAAGCACTTTCATAACATTAATACACGTAAATTGAAAATAACTTGAGGAGCTAGATGGAAATGGTTCAGTAAACGTGTTAATTTTTCCATAGGCATATTTATGAATGGAGATGGAGATTGTTAAAAAATTTAATCCGCCCTTAATAAACCAACAAACTTTGAAAACGAAGTAAAGTACCTTAGAAAAAATAATGTCTTTTGTGGCTCCCTCTGATAAAAGTAAGAGATGGCGAGAAATATTTTAAAAAAGCACTTTCTAAATAAATTTAACAAATAAACTTATATTCCCAAAAACAAAAAAATATTCTCTATTTAAAGATTTCGTACTGTAATTTCTAGAAAGTGTTTTTGAAATTCCTAGGTCCACAGAGTAATACTGTAAGTAATACTGTTGCCAGATGAATAAAACTTTTTTCTCTTCCATTGAGCACAAAAAAACCCAACACAACCTAAAAGGAAATTGCAAGTAGTGAAAAAATGTAAACACTGCAACGCACGTTGGATGAAACCGAACTTTAAATTACTAATGTCCGTATTCATAGTGCTTCCTTGAGGTTCCCTTCAATCTGGCATTCGCAGAAAACGTAAACGACAAGTTTCTCTGTGAGAAATCCGATAATAAAATAATACAGAAACCGTCGGTTTGCGAGGAATTAAAATTCAAAAACTGGTCGCCTATGTTAACAAAGCTCATGTGAACTTTTCAGAAACGAATAGCTCTGTCATTGTCCTTCCTGTTGGTTCACATGCCGGCGAGCGTCTGGCGCGATGGGAAATTCAACGGCGGGGCTGCACGAAAATCCCACGGTCTACCCCGTCTAACCGTCAACAATGCTGCTGGTGCTGATACACAAGGAGGGAGCTATATCTGACGACGATGTTCTCCCATTATGTTTAATTTGTGCTTTTCCGATTCGCTTCCGAGGTGATCATTAAATATTCTATGGACACCTTGGCGGCGATAAAGACCCAATAATCGCCTGTGAATGTAAACGAAGGATAATTTTTCAAGCGCTTCGATTTCTATGAACTTGGTAGGGAACCAAATTGAGAACGTAAAAAAATATTTCCAGACCGTAAACATGCAGTATACGTATCTTGTTTACTCAGTCAAACTGATTATATGATTATTAAGAAGATGTAGAAAAGTTTCTTAAATCAACACAATACAATTACAATGCTTTATACTACAAACTTTAAACCACAAACTTCAAATTCAAAAGATAGTAAAAAGATTAGTTAGCAATTGTCTTAGCGAAGTTCAAGTTTAGTTAACGTTTAAAAAGTTGATTCTTTTGTATTTATTTTTTGAACGTCCATCTTTTTTTGGTACGCAAGATGGTCAAAAAATATTTTTTTCCTTAGATATACATACATATTTTTGCAATTACGAACTAAATTTTAATGTTTGAATGAAACCATTGATTTTTCAGCCAAAACTTTTGAAGATATCAAATATTTCTGAAAATCAACAAAAAATAAAAGTTACGGAGTAAAATATAATAAATATAAACAAATAAGACAATCAATCAATCTAAGAGAAAAAAATTATTTTCGCTACTGCTAACATTACCTTCTCCTCCTCACACTCTCCTTAATCAGTTGAATTACAATATGAAGTGAAAACAAAACGCCTATCTTCTTCTTCCCTCCCTCTCCCTCTTCCATAAGTCTACAAAAGATAATTTTGAAGAAAAATTCTAACCAGTAAAAGTAACTCAAAATCATGTATGCAAAAGGTAACCGAAACTGTTCCACAGTTCCAGTTAAAGCACAAAAGAACCGGTCTAAGGCACCGAATTTACATTACTTCTTGCATCCCTGTTCAAGATCAACAATTTTGCACTTGAACTGAATTGAGAATACGAATGACACGACGATTTGACAGAAGTATACTACCAATATGACCCTATTCTTGATTTGATACACTTAAGCCCGATTTTACAATCGCCTGATAAACTGAGTACTATTCTTGGAATGATGTGGCGTAGATATGGCAGAATGTTAAAAGAATATTCGGCGAATGTCCTTATACCACGATTGTAAAACTATTAATTGATTAGTCGGTATATAGAAATTTGGATAATTAAATTTTTTCTCCTAATTTTTAATCTAAGACCTAATGTGGAAATACTATTTATCCAATGGATCTTTACCATTACGTCATCAATTTTATGTGTCTGAATTGAATCGACAAACGTTTTCATTCTTATTTACTTTTATCCCCTTCCATCAAACAAAAATTACATGAGATGGGTTGAAGAACGTATGCATTTATTCTAACATGCATTGATGATACTAATGCTATTCCATTACAAAATGAGATTATAGGCAATCCTTGTACCAATGACCTACCTATCTTACCATCAGGGACGTAGCCAGACTAAATACTCAGGGGAAGCTCTGTACACTTTTATTCAAAACAGTAATCTACTTCATTTTTTGTGAATTAACGAAACACGATTTTAATATAAATATTTGATCCTCGGTGAAACGTTCCAGTATAAGACTGTCCCGAAAATATTTTTCCTCTGTTATATATGGAATGATTCGGAAAAAAACGACCTTCTAAGAACGATTAATCATAAAAATGATCTGAATGGAATGATTCAGTAAAAGAACGACCTAAAAATATATTTCCTATGTTAAAGAGGACGCTTCATGGAATTATTCAGCATAGAAAAGACCGTCGTGGAACGATTCAGCATAAAAATGACGTTCATGGAACGATTCATTATAAACGTGACCTTGGTGGAACGATCCAGCATACGAAATACTGAAAATATCTTTCCTGTTATACTGGGAATGATTCAGCATAAAGATCTTGTCGGAAGGATTCAGTTTAGGAGTGACCTGAAAATATTTCCCTATGCTTTAGAAGGCGATTCATATTTCGATTCAGCATAAAAGATAATCTTGATGGAACGATTCAGCATAAAAGTGACCTTGACAGATCGATTCAGCATAAGAATGACTTGAAAATAATTCTACTTTGTTATAAAGAGCATGATACATGAAATGACTCAGCATAAGAATGACCTGAAAATATTTTCCTATGTTACATATGTGAGTTTGGTGCAGTTCGTAATAGGTATTATATATGAAAAAGAAACAGATTATTATCATGTCAGTAGTACATTTAATTACCATTGATGTTTCGCAAATAGCTTGTTTGCTTTTTCAAAGTGAATAACATTATAACATTAGCCTACTAATTTTTTTATTTTATAAGTTTTTTATGAAGAGAATGTTAAAAAAAATATATCAGTAATAATATAGTTTGTCAAGTCAAGTAACAAGTATATAATTACTAATTCGGGCAGGCCCGTCTCAACAGAACTCCAGTATTTACTGCAAGAGTTAGGGAAATCCTGGTAAATCTAACTAGATTATGTAGTGTAATTGTTGTAGTTATAATTAATTTATATCCTAAAAAACTTATTGAATCTGTATAAAAAATATATCTAAAATCTAAAATATCTAAAAAATATTAATACCAAACCCCAAGAAAAATCATTAAACATGTTTATCTTTATCTTACATTGAAACTATACATGATACATATAAACATTTCGAAATATTTAATTTAAACCTATAAATCTTCTAATAATTTTAACGTTCTTTTCACTAATTTAAAAACAAAAACACATAAATTTCAATTACCAAATATAATTTATGAGGTAACTCAATATAAATTTCACTTATATAGGTGAAACTAGCCAAAATTAAAAAAAAGGTTAGATCAACATAAATATTATATCCAAAAACAAAATGAAACCCATTCAATATTAGTTGAATTTTCTCTTTTAAAGAATCATAATTTTTATTTCAAAAATGCCAAAATGAATCTAACACTTTTAAACGTAAATTTATCAAAACGT